>CM061918.1:127259625-127887686 GCA_031002005.1 Vandiemenella viatica
AACACTTAGCACTGGCTCACTTAATTCCGTGGTCCAGAGATAGTTAATGACACCAGGAGCGCAAATACTAATGAATACGTTGGGCGCACTTGGTTTCGGAGAGGGGGAAGGTAATGTTTGTATAAGATTTGAAAACAAAATAACTATGTCAAAACTGAACCAAAGATGAAATTTTAATCACATGGCAGCCAACATCGCAGATAATTTAGTCACAAGGTCTCACCGAAATTCCCACTTATTGTTGTATGGATATTGCTAGTCCAGGGTCAGACCAATCTGTCTCTTGTCCGATTAAACAACGCAGCTTTTCGTGGGAAACGATTTTTTGTTTAAGTGTAAGAGCACCGATGATACAGCTGACAAGCTAATTTAAATTTTATCTACCTATGCACAACACCCAATACTGCTTTACCACAGCCGCTTTACTGTTTCAATGTATCAAGTTAACAAAAGATGTGCAGTTCAAAGCAAAAAATTATCCAAGCTACAGCCAATAATGATGAGTCGCTCTTGGGCGCGAGTGGGGGCGGGTATTAGCTGTGCTCCTGTGAGGTAACAGCATCCTCACAGCTGCCGGGAGGGGATCCAGATTTAGAGCAGCACAAATAGCTGCTGACTAAGAGACCGGCCTGGCAAATGGGGAAGCAGCAAATAAGTTCAGGACAGCGACGGCTAACGTTACCAGTCGCACAGCTACGTGAAATGTGGGCGTGGTTCGAAATAATAACAACGAAATACACAGCATTTCACAAATTTAAGATCTGTAGCAATTTTCCTTATTGATGATATTTTATTTCTTTAACAAACAAAATACGAACATATCTTCGAACACTACAAACAGTCTCAAATGGGACGCTGAAAAATTATACAGACACCGCAATGAAAATAGGTAGTAATTACTAGCAGAGGTAGCGCTATGCGGGAGTCAATTATTTTCTTTCGCCAGAGATGTTACAATTGTTCAGTTGTCAACTTTCAAAGCCGAAGATACTGAAAATTATAGATTCGTCATTATATTTTCTCCTAAAGCCACGGAGCACAAAGATAATTAGTATACCTGCTGACTTTCTGCAATACCACGAAAATGCTATGAGATAATAATTAAATATTAAATAATATTAAGTCGCCGGCAATACAGACAACGATCCCGAGACCTAAAAGAGTAATACGTTCGAAGTTACAACAGAACTTCATACTGGGATTAACATTTTACAAAATAAAATGATAAATATAAGATTTTAATATTTTGTCAGCACTATTGTAATGATGTAACGTTAAAAACGATTGTTCAAAAGTATTATATTTTTTTTTATAATACTAAAATTACATTTACTTCTCTAAAAAAACTTAAACTGGGTTACAAAATTAAAATCACAATTTCCAAGCTTCTTTCTAAATTTTAATAGTGAAATCACCGACTAGCTCAAGAAACCGTTGATCTGGAACATGGGACTCAAGTTACACAACAGTCAAAAGCGGGTGTTGGTATATCCTATGAAAGACATTTTCAATGTGTTATACTGCAATACATAATCGACAATGGTAATTTCCTTTTTATCAGCAACCCACTAAAATTCTACTCTTAACATTGTTCCACGAAAAAAATCTATGGAACCAAGCGAAATACAAATAATTTTGTAACAGGTACGTACTATGTAAGATTAGAAATTATCAGCGCATCATTTAAAAACATTCATGATAGCTCTCAGTGTGAACTAGGTAATAATTACTTCAAACATATTTAATAACCAAAATGTAGCCATCCACTTAATAAGCACACATGACTTGGCAAGTAGGACTTGGCCAGTATCCAAATTTGTGAAACTCGATAACACATCAGTAATACACGGATTGAAGTGGGTGGGTGGGTAGACGACCTGAAGGCGTGACATACTCAGTTACATCACGAATATATTCCCAATCTATTTTCGTTACACCCCCGTCAGACCTCAGATTTCAAACTCGCATATGACCCGGAATGTGTTAACAGCTGAAGACTGAAATATTATACCACACGGCGCGTCGGGTTTTACATGAAAATATACCGCGTGGACACGGTGCAGCAACGATACGACAGCCAAAACGGTTACACCAACGGCGAAATATAAAATTTCAACCTTCCTTATAACTTCTAAAATAGTTCAGTGTGGACGAAATCAGCACAAAAAGTGAAATATTAGTTGCCGGAAGATATTCCCAAGACTGTTCAGGTATCAAAATCAAGGATACAGATTCAAAGAAATATTCCGGGCAGTCACACGGTCGAAGGATCAAACATTGATTTTTAATAATTTGTTCACCATTACTGATTCTCAAACGTGGGTTGTTACAAAAATATCGATGTTAGTGGACTTGGTGTAATTAACGCCCCCTTTCACACTATTGGCCTAACAAGAATAGAGGCTTCTGTCTTCGTAATTGATACTTTGTAAATAATCTTTAGGCGTGCAATAAAATTACTATAGTAGTTTACACCGATAGCATTCAATGATTAGTTGTGAAAATTTGCATTATCTAAAACACTTTAATTTATCAAAACGAGTAGCAAAATAGTTTTAACTATTACAAATATTTTCTTCATTAAAAACTAGCACGATTTTGTAATATAATTAGCGTGAAAGCTTATGCATCACAGTCAGGACGCAGTAACTACTGCAATTAAGCTGCATTGCATAGGAAAAAGAGAAAAACTAACCCGTTTGCTTAGGGAAATTCACGTAAAGAACTTGATGTATTTAAAGAAACATCAATTACAAAATAAAAAAAAAAACAAAAAAAACACACAGCATTGAAAAATAAATCGGTCAGCGACGATAAACGACCAAAAACAGTTTTTGCTATTCCGGCTATAACATATCTTAAACACTGCGCAGTTAATTACAATGCGTTTTATATTCTTCAAGTTTCAGAGCCACAAACAAAAACGTAGAACTTCCGTATAAACACTCACAGGCATCGTAAACAAATGGTTTACATATCGGCACATATTTTTTATATACGAGCAGAAAACGGTGGCAGTGCCCAATTATATTTCAGCCGGTATGCGTGCGTAGAAGGAAGATGGAAAATTATAGATCTAAATATTTCGGGATATTGACAATTGCATCAAGACAAAGCGATTCAGTGAAAAACACGTAAGAAAGACTATGAAACGGTATTTCTAAAACAACTAAAAAAATTGAGACAGATTTTCCTTACTTTTTTTCCCTAAATATATGGCTGTAGATTCATATCTAATTAATTTTTTATATCGCTAACAACGATGCGACAGCACATACACACAAAATTTTAATACGACTGTTACTAATACCGATTGCACCCACATCATAAACATGTAGTTCGTTAACCCATATGCCACAAAAATTACGCATTTAAAAATTACACCTACTATTCTGATGCACATACAAACAACAACTATATAAACACAAACGTTCAAGGTTTCGCAGTCCCCGGAATGCCGCAGTGTCAAGACAAGTTTACAGTCACACATACCTTTTTCTGCTGTTTTTCCCATGCTGGGTCGAGAAGCCCCTCCCGCTCCCATTCTTCCTCTGGTTCCATGTATCCATCTCCGTACTGATCTATATTATTCACTGCGTGTTCGGTCATCGTTGCGGAAAGTCCCTTCCACGGCAAGAAAATCGAGGCAGGGCGTCCCCGGTCACCGTTCAAACCCTCCTACAGGGCTCCTACCAGTTGTTCACTCGCCGAAGTACACTCGCGAGTGAGGGGGAAGAGGTGGTGGGGGAACCGGATCTCAGCGATGATTACGAAACGAATAGCGACATTTCCATCCAAGTATATAATTTTTTTGATGCTTAGATAATTCTAAAATAACGTTGCTGCCAGAACTTATCAACTTAATAACAATTTCATAATGTTTAAATGCTTAAATCAAAATAACCTGTGAATTTTGCTTGCATAGATATGCTTAAACACTGTCAAAAACAGTCGATACATCAGAGACAATATTTATATTAGATGTTAGAACTTGGTGGTAGATACTGTGTAGGAGGGAAGGGTGTTCAATATGGCTTTGGTAGGAACGGACACGGGTAAGTAATAATAGAAGCAAGCTTTATTTGTGATGTTATTTTGATAATAATCAACCCTAATGAAATCGTCTTTTATTTTAAAATTTGTTTTGGATGTATGGCAGATCTGGGTTATAATGATTCGTCTATCTATTATTCCAAAGATAATACTTGTGTTATCCAATAAATACTTATTTACCTTGTTAATTAAATTGATGCCTGGATTTTGTTGCCAGATAAATATACGTCGTACATTAAACCTTTAAGTTTTCATGTATTTTTTATTTCTTTCTGTTTTGGCATGTCTCTGAAACTTTATTGAGACTAATTAACTTTTTCCTATTTGGTAATGGAAATTGTTTATGTTATGAATATGCCAACACAAATGGTTGCTACAAAAAGATTATAGTTTCTTCTCATTTTAGATTTGGAAAATTTGAAGAAACACAGTCTTTGAACACCGATAAAATATAGACTTGCTTGTTCTGCATTTCTTATCCTTTTATTGAAAAATACTACTTTCACATTTTTCTTCTTCTGACATCTCTTACTTGTATATTGATTTGTTGTAATTCGAAATGTGTTCGTGAAATGAAACCAAGTTGTCATCTAGCTGTCAACCTTGTCACTAGGGTACCGAGTTCTGAAGTTGATTCTTATGTTTGAGGACTTGAGTATGCGTGCAGAAATTTTGTTAAGGACGTAACCCTGGTGGGTAGCTTATATCGTGATACACTTCATTAATATGGCGCTCATGAAAGCATGTTATTTGTTACTAGCAATAATTAAATTCGTGGTACTTTATGCTGTAACAAGAACATTCTGGTCCAGGCTGCATTTCAACCTAACCACTATGTCCGCTAATATTGTCATCACAAAATCAAACAATACACACACACAATTAACACAACGTCGGGCCATTCTTTTATTGAATAAATTGTTCCTTACATTGTTTACAAATGCTGAATCATACTTTCAGGCTCAAAAGTGTCACTTCTTCGTGTTATGACAAATAGTAATAAATAAACATAGTGTGGCTTAATTCAAATGATTTCTATTTTTAATATAGACATTGTAATAATACTGCATATCTTAATATAGTTGGAACTACTTTCATATGAATCAATTAATGACTTTTGTAATATGTTGCCAATAAAAGGTATGTAAAATATACATAAATTCAGTGCTTTGCTTCACAAATATGTTTTTACCCCTTCTGCTCCTTGTCACATGTGATGATCACCCCTTTCCCAATCATGTTGTGACATGACACATTTTTAAATTTAGTACTTTATTAAAACAGCACTACCAAAGTGACCCCTTGCTCCCCTTGTCATACCATGTCACATGTTGTGCATATAATTTACCAATTATAAGATTAATGGAAAGCCTCTTACACCACATCACAATACATTCTAAGCTGGTTGGATCAGTATAAATGTGAACTACTTTTAACCACATGAAAGAGAGATGTTGAAGATAAAATTCTTGTGCTATATGCTGTAGCAAGGATTGTCAAGTGTTTCAAAGAATTTTCGATGTAATGGTTTTTTTCCCCACTTATTTCTTCTTTTATGGACATTTGAGACTGGTAATATGTTAGAGTTAAGGTTTATTAGCTTTTTACTGATTTATGTTCTAATCAGTTGTATCAAACTGTAGTATACAATTGTCAGCTCTTATGGTTGCAGTTTTGACTCATTTATGGCTCGCTTCATAAAATATGTTAATAGTACAGTACTGTTTGTGAAAATTGCAACACCAAGAAGGAGACATGTGATTACAATGAAGTTTATTCCACTGATTAGGGAAATTCTACTGTGGAAATTCAATATGTCGTAGTGTGGACTCAAAGGGAGCCCGTATATGCCGCTGGGTAACACTGCCATGTGATTTGTAGGTGCATCTATATAGTGGTGCAGGGGAACAGAGCAAACAAAATGCTGACCGACCATATTCCAGACATTTTCAATGGGTAACATGTCAGGCGAATGTGCATCCCTTGGGGCAGTGCTTATTAGGGCTCTGAAACTTCCCTGATGTTGTAGTTGTTGTTCAGATTGCTTTTGGTATGTATGAGGTGAGATAGCATGTCATAGCCAATGATGTGCCACTTAGCGTTTGTCCGTTATAGCACTCAGTGATGCAATCTGTCCAGTTGTGTTTACCACGGTAGCTTCTAACATGTACACGACCATCGCTGTAGGATAAATTGAAGTAAGGCTTGTCTGAAGACATTATATTTTGCCACTTAGCATGTCAGTGATGGCATTCACTTGTCCATTGCAGTCCGAGAGTTTATTGGTTTCTGGTTGGTGAAAGCTGATTCAATGATGTGTGTGCCACCAGGCCAGCTCTCAACAGATGGAGTTGAACCACAGACGAAGACCTGTTGCGGTGTTCCAACATTGAGCGAGTGTCCAGTATAATCCGTGATGTCTCTGTACAAGAAGACCATTTCCCGGTTACCAATAATTCTGCCTCATTTGAACTCGCTCACATGCTGACATCGATGAGGCATACCGGCACTTCTGGCATGTTTCCACTTTATTTGATGGCTCTACACCGACTGAGTGTGGGTCTACTGGAGATTGTGATTCCACTAAGACAACATTCACTAATGACGTCATAATACTTCTGTAGACAATCGCAACAGTAATTCTGTTAAACACAACCTGGATCATTATATCCAAGCAGAAATTAGATTGTAATACACCCTGGACCAGCATGACACCGCTAAATGCACTTCAGAAAATATTTCTAGTGATGTCTTGCGTTTGACTACTGCAGTATTATGACGCCATTTCCTTGTGGAATCGCGATCTCCAGTAATCCCCTGAGTGTAGCGTAACACTTACATGTGTGGTCACAAAAGAGGGCACTGGATGGCCAATTGAGACATAACAGAGAGAAAATATAAAGAAAAAAACAAAAAAGAAGTTGGTTGCTAAGGAGATGATAGTATAACAAGAACCGGCTAGCAATTGATTTGTGTGTAAGCACTTTCGAGCTGACGACATCTAGTTACCGTATAACAAGAACCTTTATAATCTTTGGATACTTCTGAATGTAATATAACGAAAATAAAGACCAATGAATGATATGAAAGTATATAATCACTCAAGCATCTAAAGATTAAGTTTGCATGGAAGTTTAGCATCAATGGAATGAGATGAGAAAACATGAAATGCAACATAATGTGCATGCCATTAATCACTTATTATGCTTCCAGTGCCCTTTACATTTTCCAATTGTGGAGTGCTTCTGGCCATTCATTCTGGATGTTGGGATTTTCACACACATTAGTGTAGACTTCTTCTTTGATTATGATGTGTTCAATGTTAATTTATAATTTTTGACATGAATCAGCAAGAAAATATCGGTTTAGTTAACTGTTATATTCCTATAAATTCACACTAACAGCCATATGATCGCTTTATCTGTTATATCTTTTTTTTAATTACAAGGAAAGGGAAAATGACTCATCACTCACCAAAGTTGAAGGCAGCAACGAGAGAAGAACATATATAACGAACACACAAATAAACTCAATATTTCAGTTAATAACCGGAATATTGAGTTTATTTGTGTGTTCGTTATATATGTTCTTCTCTCATCGCTGCCTTCAACTTTGGTGAGTGATGAGTCATTTTCCCTTTGCTTGTAATTATATTGCCTAAAGCAGTTTCCTTTTTCCTTAGTTTAATTATATCTTTTTTTAAACATTTTACAGAGGTATGGGTCAAATTCTTTAGAGATGCTGGAATACCAGCAGCGATTGCTGCTGATTATGCCATCACTTTCAACAATAACCGTATTCAAAAGAACATGCTTTTAGATCTGAATAAGGAAATCCTTAAAGACATGGGAATATGTCCAATGGGAGATGTCATTGCAATATTGCGACATGCAAAGGCTGTCCATGACAAGGTAAGATAGCTGTTATAGTGTTATCTCTCAATTTGAATGAATTTATTATGCAAAAGTATGCACAGTGATAAGTTTTCTTTTCAGTTAGCACGAGCGAGAATTCTATCTGTAGAATTGGAGAGCAAGAAGTCTTCTTCTCGCAGCCAGAAAGAGAACACACTGCAACCTCAAATTTCGATTGAATCTCCCAGTAGAAATAGAAAGCACGGTTGTAAGTAAACTGATTTATGTTGTATTCTCGGTATCTAGAATTTTTAGGCTATTTCTCTATTTTACACATGCTATCAGAATGTGAGAGTTTACATTCAAATTGAACATCAAGGGAAAAAAAAAAAAAAAAAAAAATGTTTGAAACGGTTGTATATTCATGAGAAAACACAAATATACTAAAGCAATTTTTTTTCACTGGGTTATATTTAGGAACTATGGGAGCAAATGTGTTCTTCCTCAGACAATATTTAATCAGAAACACTGTTTCCTTGTCATTTTTTGCCATGATTGTCTTACTCCAATTTCCCCACATTTTATACTTGCTATTTTTCTACATCTACCTTCGCTTATTTGCTGCAACAGTGACATAACTCAAAAACGTCAATTTCATAGAAGGACCAATCGAAATGTCTCGTGTGAACAACTTTATGCATTCACTAGAAAATAACTTATCTGCAAGTTTTATTGAAATAATTAAATATAAAAGTAGGGAAAATGTATAGTAGGTATCAGTTGTAGTTTTTACGAGATTGGTCCATCCTAAGATTATAACTCAAAATAGCTCGTTTTTGTTAGTTATGTCATTATTGCAGCAAATGAGTGAATTATATACTTCACAATTCACAAAATTGTGGGTGGCAGAGGGTACTTTGCACCAGAATCATCTCTACTCTATTCATTCTAATCCTGAATGGCATGAGGGAAGAAAGAATTCATATAAGATGCAGTGTGGCACCTTACTTTTCTAATCTTATCTTTCCCGTCGCTGCAACCCAAATAGGTTGGTGGACGAAGTATTTCATCACTCTCTTAAGTAGGTGAATACAGTTTTGGCAGTAAGTTCAAACGATACCTGTATCATCTGTGTAGCGGAGAATCCCAGCCAAATCTACTAATCAGTTCTGTGCCGCTTTAGTAAGGACTGTAGCAAGCGGTCACAAGCGAGTGGCTCTTCTCTATACTTTCTCTATACTGTCAATCAACCCCTCATGAAACTGATCCCACATGGCACAACACAGTCCAAATATTGATGCAAGAGTGTTTTGTATGCACTCTCCTTTTGTTTTTGCATTACATTTTTTCAAGATTCAACCTATGAATGGCAGGCTAGAATTAGCTTTATCTATGACCTAATTAATGTGCAAGTCCCGTTTCGTGTTCCTTTATACTGTTACACCCAAATACTTCATGGAATCAACCATATAAGTAAATTAACTGTTTACTTTGTTTTCTCAAATGGATTTTTATGTTGCTATTTATGTCAGCTTGCTTGCTCCAGGAGCATGTTGCTAGTTATTACTGGGAGTATGTCACCATTATCATGAGAACTGCGTGAGTTTTGTTTTACATACACCAGTAGTATAAAATTACTGCAGTGACCAAATCATGTAAGAAGTCTGAGAAGGTGTCTCCATTATGTATGTTGAATAGGAAATTTGGTATGATGGTGAAATATTTTTTGGAGACATTGATGCCGATATTT
The DNA here is from genome assembly GCA_031002005.1 of Vandiemenella viatica. Taxonomy (NCBI): domain Eukaryota; kingdom Metazoa; phylum Arthropoda; class Insecta; order Orthoptera; family Morabidae; genus Vandiemenella; species Vandiemenella viatica. The sequence continues at coordinate 127,269,283 of CM061918.1, forward strand.
CCAGGGGCAACGACATCTGATTGAGAATGATATTTGGGTACTAGGACACATTTGTATGTCTAATGTGTGTTACACTAAAATATATATGATCCAGCAACTTCTTTAATCCCAGGCAGGAAAAAGTGTTTTATTTTTTAAAAAGATTCTGAACTTCAATACTTATGCCTTGGTCTTGTTTACAGTTCTTTATAACTATTTGGGAGATGGCAGGGAGAGAGAGTTGCATCCATTAGAGGCACTGAAAACATCAGAGTCGTAGAACTGAGTGACAAAAACTGTTGTCAGGGTCTTTTTGGCCAAAGCTAGTGGTCGTGTGTGCCGACGAACTGACCTTAGGGAATTCCAGCTCTGCTCGAAGTGTCTTCTGTTCTTCTGGCAGCTCCACTGGAATCTTACCGTTGGGCTTAGTGGGCTAGTGCTTCATACCACTATGGACTGAAGGCCACAGACCAAAGATCAGAAGCAGATTTAAGTTGTTACTGCATGAAGGAATGCGAGACTTGCAATTGAACCAGTTTATTGGCTTCTAAGACTGAGTAGTACAGTTGATAATGTGCTGCAAAGTGGATTCCAACTGTTGCCAATTTATCTAAGCCCCTATACGGTAGTTAATGGATCTATGAGCACAACCTGGAATAGTTTGTAGGCAGATGGTCACTCCTGATGGGAGGTTAATGAGAGGGTAGCAGGCATTTAACAAGTGACTGTCAAAGTATGCTCGACTACACTCGACGACTGCCCGACAATAAAGACCACTCCTTTACAGCTTGAACTTCCCAAGCTGTCTCGGCTGACCTGCTATTATGAAGGGGACTGCACTCCGAGGTAGTGACTGGAAGCATGAAGATTCCTGGCTGGTCACTACTCGAGCGCGCTCAGCATGTCAATGATCGCCGATTGCTAATAGCTTGATGACCAAATATTCCTATAATTCCCCAAATAGTAATGGTCTTCAAAATTACTTTTTCACTGTCAGTCCTGTCCTTATACAATGGGTATCAAATACAGAGGGTGGATAGGATGCATGGCAGGGCAGCTAGATTTGTCTGTGAGATAAATTGTGCTATAAACCACATGATGCATATAGGAGTTACTAGAAGACAGGAGGTGGGTAAGTGGTGTGAAAACATTAGCAAAGACTTCTGTATTGACACGGGACAAAGAATTAGGAGTAATTTGAGAAAAAGAAGACCATGGCCATAAATGACTAATAATTCAGCTGTAAAGTTTTTTTTAAAAAAAGTACTCATTTATAGGTAGGAGATTTGGGGAGTGGAATAAGCTATCCAGGATTGATATCAAATATCAAAAAGGATTTAAAATCCATCTAAACCAAAACCAGCTCTATACAGAAATGGCCACTGGTGCCCAAGCTCCAGCAAATGTCATCATAAAAGAAATTTTCCAATGTGGTGAATGAGCAGTAACACTTGGTTCTGGCATTCGTAAGGACACTGGTTCACATCTCTGTCCGCCCATCCAGATTTCAGTTTTCTAAAATCACTCCTGTCAAATTATGGACAGCTTCTTCCCTTTTTTCCCCCCCCTAGTCCTCTTATCACCCTGATGTTAACGATGTGTGAAACTATAAGAAAAAGTAGGAAAGTGTTCCATGGCCCCCTGCACGTTAATGAAATAAAGTACACATTGAAAAATAAATAGAAATCTATAGTTCACAATTAATTGCATATTAACAACAAAAAATATGCATGAATTATGGGTACTCTATTTGAGAATGTTGAACACTGGAAACATTGAAAGTATTCTTTGCTGTTTCCTATCATGTTGCAGAGTCGTGAAATAGCAAAATATAGACTCATTAGAAAAATAAACTACAAAAGAACTATCTCAGACGACAATGAAAGACAACACAGATAGAAGAGAAGAATTTAGAAAGCATTTGCAGAAAGTAAAGTAAGAAACAATAGGAAGCGAAGAAATCAAAGAGCAGATTGGATTAAATATTTTTTGGTATAACTACTGTCTCTTCTACCCAAAAAAGATGAATAAAGTATGTCCTACTTCAGAAGCAGAAGTATTATAAGATTATAAATAAATTTCTGATATTGCTAAATATACACATATAGTAAGAGAAATAGTACAAAGCATTAGGATTGAAGTAGTTTCTTCCTATCTATCTGCTTAAACTAACAATGTAAACTATAATATGCAACGAAGTTGGTACTCCCACCTTGCCTAACATTGAGGTTTAAAGGGGGGAGGGAATAGGAATTTCCTTATTTGGTATTGCATGTTGCACAATGTTATGTTTAATACATCATATTTTCAGTGGATTCCTAGTTAAGACTGATCATTAAAATGCTGTAATATTACTGTATCTGTATTTGTATGATGTTGCTTAGTGATGTGTGCTTGGGAATAATTAGACTCATTTGTATTTGACTTTCATAGAGTCTACTGTATTTCATTGTGTGTACATTATTACTATTTTGTTTAGCAAGCCGAGCTCTGCCGAAACAATCGGCTCTCTCTTCACCGGTCCCACAAAATGAAGGGAGGCTCTCTGTTGGTAAGAAGCGGACTGTGCCCATTGAAGTTGAAAGTGTAAGACAGAGAGAGGTTAGTATAGCAGGTTAAACTGTATTATAATGTTCACAACATTTCCTACATTCCAATCATGCTTACACATATTTTTCAGTGTTTTATATATTATGTAATAAATGTTTATACACACAGAATTTTTTTTTTTCATTTGTCTATTCATTCTGCTAATACCAGTAAACAGATTTTAAAATATTTACATGATTGTCACCAGTTACCATACTGGATAATTTTTATCCAGTTTAGTAATATACAAGGAGGTATCCAAAAATAACCGGAATAACATTGCCATGGGTGGAGCTTGTGTAGTAAGCATTTCTGCCGCTAGGCATTTATAGTGCAACACATTGTCAGTTCAGTACCATCTGTGTTGTCGACCTGGCCTGTGCTGTTAATCTGTGGTGATTGTTTTTGCTAGTGCCCTTTTGTTATTGTTTCGTTTTTGATGATGGCAAGTTTAAGTGAACAACATGCAGCTGTGAAATTTTGATTTCTACTCAGTAAAAATGCTGCTGAAACTTTTTTAATGTTGAAAACTGCTTAGAAAGATGACGCTATGGGAAATACTCAAGAGTACGAATGGTTCGCTCAGTTTACGAATGGTGATGTGTCGATTGATGACAAACCTCTTTCTGGACGTCCATCAACTGCCCGAATCGACGAAAATGTTGAAAAAATTTGAGAGCTTGTGTTCTCAGACTGTCGACTGACAATTGATCAATTGTCAGAGATTAGTGGATTATCTTGGAGCTCGATTCAGCGAATTTTAACTAAAGATTTGTGAATGAAAAGGGTTGCTACCAAATTTGTTCCTCGGGCTCTGACTGTCAGTCAAAAATAATGTCGATTTTAAAAAAGTCTTGTTTTGAAACAACAGCTTTATGATGAGTTATGGTGCTATGGTTACGACTCGGAAACAAAGCAACAGCTAAGCCAATGGAAGACGTCATTGTCACCTTGTCCAAAAAAATGTCGTCAAGTCAAATCAAACATCAAAACAATGAATCATTTGCATTTTTGATGTCAAGGGTATAGTTCATTTAGAGTTTGTTCCCCCAGATCAGACTGTCAATCAAACCTCTCATTTGGAAGGTTTAAGAAAATTATGTAACAGTGTTCGTCAAAAAAGACCCGATTTGTGGCAGACAGGAGACTGGTTCTTCCACCACTACAATGCACCTGCACACACAGCTGTCTCTGTTAGGCAGTTTAAATGGCATGGTTCCACTGCCACACTCACCTACTCGCCCAACCTGACTCCATGCGACTTTTTCTTATTTCCACACATGAAAAGGGGGATGAAAGGACACTGATTTGACAACTTTGAAAAGGTCAAGAAAAAAACGAGGGAGGAGCTGTCAGCCATTTCTAAAGATGACTACAGAAAATGTTTCGAACAGTGTAAGCACCGGTGAGACAAATGTATTAGTTGTAATTGGAGAGTATTTCGAAGGGGATATGGTTGTTATGTAAAAAAAAAAAATTGAAAATATATAGCTTTTAAAAAATAATTGCGTTGTTTTTGTGTGCCTCATTGTAGGCCTTGTAAGCACCTTAGAATTTTGGTAAATTCTAGTTTCTTAGCTTCAAGTATAAGGGAGGAAGTAAATTTACATTAAACATATAGTTTTCATTGCGTACACAGGTTATGGGAGGAACATTTTATGTAGAAGCTGATACCACAACCTAACTTATTGAATAAACCATTTTAAAAGCAGTAAAGACCCACAACAGTTAATAAAAGCAATAAATAAACTTTATATAACAGTAAAGAAACTTTATGTTAACCAGAAATAGTATAATCCATGATAGTTCAACTTGTAGACTAGATTTCTGCTATATGAGCATTTCACTATTTCTGGACACTTTTAAAAGCAATAAAGAATTTTTTAAACCAACCTGGAATAGGATAATCAATTATTGTACCATTTGCAAACAATGGATTTTTGTTAAGTGACCATTTCACTATTTCTTTTAAATAAAGTAAAGTAATTTTTAAATAATAATAATTGAAAATAAAGTTAAATTCACTAAAATTCCGTAGTTTCTGACCATGTAAATAACATAAATAAATTTTTAAACACTTCGATAAATGCACTTCACTTTTAACATTTTTTATCTCAGGTTCCTAGTAATTTTTTGAACTAAAAAGTAGATTTTCTGAAAGAACTAAAAATCTAGTTTAACATATTTAAATTTCAGAACATTTGATGTAGTAGAACAGATTTTATACAAGTTTGTAAAACTATTTCGTCACTAAGCACACGTGGTTCACTTGAGATTTATTTACAACTAAACCAAACACTTTCAGAGATGAAATAAATTTTAAAACACGTAACTAAATTCAAAGAAAATCCCGATAATTTTACCTTTTTGATATTAATAATACTTTAAGAGTTATTAACGAAAAACCATATGACTTCTAAATAGTTAATTTACCAAATATTGTCTAAGCTGTAATTTCATGATCCTGCCACCAATCTCGGTGTAATTTACACCATTAAACTCAGGAATTTTTGGAGAACATTTTGACACTAATTTTATTCCGGTAATATGCAATTCAGCATAATTTCTAAAAAAATTGAATAAATTCAAACGTTTAGGTAATTTCCCAATTGCGTAGGAGGTCGTATCACTACGCAAAATTAAACAAATAATTAAAACTAATCACTCGAAATTTCCCACTAAACATCCTTTATGCTTCTAGCAGATAAGACTAGACACTGTTAAAGTTTGAACGCTCTCTATACCTTCAATCACTGGGAATGTTTAGTAAATCGGAAGCTGAAAGGTGTTGTACAGTTGCTGATGTCATTGGTTTGGGGGAGTTATATAAAAGATCGTGCAGAAAGCTCACTTTGTCTTTCTTTCAGTTTCGTCTTGTCTTTACTCCGGGAGCATTATGTGAGGTAATCCGCGCTAGTTTGTTTTGGAGCAGGGAGGCGGCGGTTGGAAACTTACACTCAATGTCGGCCATGTTGGGTGTCGTTATAATAGATTGCAATTTTAACGACTGCTAAGAACTTTAAAATTTTCTAAAGGGGTCGTTCGGTATGATTTCTCTCCACAACCTACAATTTTCTGGAAATGCTTGTTCGATTGCCTTCTCAACTGTAGAATTCAAATTTTCGAAATTGTGACTTTTTTAAAATAAACTTCAAATCTTTATCCATGTCAACTTTTGTGATTTCGTAGAATATTGAAAACCTTTTCTAAGTTTGTGGTTTAAACAAATTTAGTGGCGACCTTTTTTGAGTATCCAGGCAGGCACATGGTCAATTTAAAATTATTTTGTGAAAATTACACAGAACTTTTAATTCAAGTGAACTGATAGTTAAGGTACTACCCTATACTCAACCCCGGTATCAGGCTAGGTTCTTACAGCCTAAACTATAGTTTTCACTGACAGGAATTCTTCACGGGTCTTCTGCCGGATAAGATCTTTTAAACAAGACGTTTCGGCAGTCACCTCCGCTGCCTTCATCTGGTGAGCTGTCATCGCGAAGTAGCTGCCGCGACGGTTCGGCACCAAATTGTGAATTCGGTGCCGAACCGTCGCGGCAGCTACTTCGCGATGACAGCTCACCAGATGAAGACAGCGGAGGTGACTGCCGAAACGTCTTGTTTAAAAGATCTTATCCGGCAGAAGACCCGTGAAGAATTCCTGTCTACCATACGCCGGGAAAAACTTAATTGTCATATAGTTTTCTATTTTTTCTACTGTCAGGGCATCGCGCAAAAACTAACAAACTGGTTTTAAAGAAACTGCGCATAGCAGTAGCTAATGTTGATGGGTTAACGTGTAGTATAGCTTTTATTTACATTTTCCATGTAGTTCCAATTTGTACAGAGATCAAAACTGTACATTTTGAAATTTTTGTATGTCTGTGCACTAATCAAGCAAAAACCATCAAACATATTTCGGCAAAACTGCTAGTAGTGATAGCTTATATTGTGTTTCCATGATATATGAGCAGGTTGAGAAATTAAAGAAGTCCACATATTTGATTATTTCACTGTGGAATCATAGGTTTTTACATTGTATGGGATGCTAAATTCCTCGCTGTTGACATATTGGCAATGACTGAATATGATGCAAGTAGTGCTGGTTTATTCATAATTCATTTCAGAGGTAATGAAAATTCATATCAATTGTATATATGTAGATTACTTGAATTCTGTTTTACTGATTTCAGTAATCTAATTATTCTTACCAAATGTTAATAAAGTTCTGATGATAATTGATTAAAATTGGTCCATGGGTATGATGTCATGGGTAAAAGCTAGTTTGCTACTAAATTGATAACAATAATAATATAAATATCAAAGGACACTGGCCAGAATAATATACAGAAGGATGGAAAGGGTAGTAGAAGAGATAGTAGGTGAAGATAAGTTTGGGTTTTGGAAAAATCGCGGTACAAGGGAAGCAATTCTGTCTTTAAGATTAATACTTGAAGGACGGATCAAGAAAAACAGATACTTTTATGGCATTTGTTGATTTAGAAAAAGCATTTGATAATGTTAGGTGGGACAAGATGTTCAAAATTTTAAAGAAGTCAGCTCTAAAGTATCGAGATACAAGAATACTCTATAAACTATATAAGAATCAAGTGGCTGTAATAAAAGTAGAAAATCATGAGACACATGTATCAGTTACAAAGGGTGGGAGACAAGGTTGTAGTCTATCCCCGTTAATATTCAACTTGTATGTAGATGAAGCAATAAAGGAAGTAAAAGAAAAATTCTCATGTGGCATAAGTGTTCCAGGAGAAAAAAAATCAGTATGCTACGATATGGTGATGACATTGTCTTGTTAGCAGAGAGGGCTGAGGATATTGAGAAGTTACTGAATGGCATGAACAAAATACTGAAGGAATATTTTTGGACTGAATATAAATCAAAGCAAGACAAAAGTGATGAAATGTAGCAGAAATGATACCAATACTAGTAGATTAAATATAAAAATAATATCGGATGCAATAGGAGAAGTGAGTGAATTCTGTTACTTGGGAAACAAAATTACAACCGATGGCCGAAGCAGGAATGATGTTAAAAGCAGAATAGCAAAAAAAGAGCCTTCATGAAAAAGAGATACCTTTTAGTTTCAAATATTGATCTAGGAATTAGAAAGAACTTTTTAAAACTCTTTGTGTGGAGCACAGCACTCTATGGTAGCGAAACATGGACTTTAGGAATACCGGAAAGAAAGAAACTTGAAGCATTTGAAATGTGGTGCTACAGAAGAATGCTGAAAATTAAGTGGACTGACAAAGTAAGTTTTGGAAATGATGGGTGAGAAAAGAAGTTTGTGGAAGAAGCTTACAGAAAGAAGAGAGAGGCTGGTAGGTCATATTTTGAGACATGCTGGACTGGTTAATTTGCTTGTGGAGGGAATTGTCGAAGGTAAGATCTGTAGAGGAATACAGAGATTAGAAAATATGAACCAGATAATTGAGGACGTGGGTTGTAAGGGGTTTGTAGAAATGAAGAGGTTAGCACAGGATAGGAAGGGATGTAGGATTGCATCTAACCAGTCGAAAGACTGACAACAGCAAAAAAAAAAAAAAGTCAAAATTATTCATTACTCGCCAGAGTTGAAGGCTGTTCCGAGTAAAATACATATGAGATGAAACAAAAACATATATTTTGGTTTACGTCTCGGCTCCTATGTGACTAAGGTTATTAACCAAAATATTATTAATTGTGTTTTTGTTTTTTCTTGTTTGTCTGGCCTTCTTATGCAATCTTGGGTTTACTTGCTTCCTTTCTGAAGACCCTGCAGTGTGGGATAAATGCTAGGAAGGAGATCATATTGGTGTTCAGAACCTATACACTTTATTCCATTTGTAAAAGCGATGATCTGTAGAACAAAAATAGCAGTTCAGTTAGAAATTCTTTATTTGTAACGAAAGAAGTAAAGAAAAATTTGTGAACTGCATGTTTGACTTTGGTTGTAACAGGTCCAGTCGCCGATGGAAGTGGAGGAGGTGGAAGTGTTGCCTACCCCTCCGACAAAGAAGACCAGGCGAGTGCTGCCAGAGCACGAAGGTGGCTACCGCATCACCATGCCATCCGGCTCCACTCCCCGCAGCAGGGCGATACTGTCCATGGGTGAGGGCGCTCGGCAATCTCGGAATTTGTCATTGCATCTTTCTCAGCTGCCTTTGAATTACAAACAAAAAAAGTTGTCACCATACATGATACTCAGATTGTACAGATACTAATCACAATGCAACATTGAATTGTAGAGTCTACTGTGGCCGTATACAGAGAAACTGTCTGCATTTTAGTTTGTGGCACCGAATACACTTACTGTTAACACTTTCTTGGTCCAGGAAACCAGCCATTTATGGCATTCTTTAAAATGTTACTGACATGTTTCTATCTGTCAAATTTTAAAGAGAAACTCCTATAATAAAAGAACAATCTTCAAGGTTTATTTTACATATTTATTTTAATTCTCTTAGTTGGTAACAACAATGTTAATGACAAACACAAAAGGTATAATTTTTGTTTCACGGAAAAATTGCATTTTGAGTTTTTGTATTATTTCACCTGAATATGAACCTTCTTCATATTAATCACATTCAAAAATTTTACCCTCTGACACAGAATCATTCAGTTCTTCTTGTAGAGCTTCTAAAATTTCTTGCTCACTCAAAAAGAGCTACATATTTGAGAGAAAATAATGAGAACTTGCAAAACTCGCGACGACGCAAATACACAGTTGTGCAGCTGAAGCTGTCCGGCACCACTTACTGTTTCTTTTGAAATAATTTCATAAGCACATCAGAGAGGGCAGCACCAGTCGAGGAGAATATAGACAGATGTTACATGCAGCCCTAGTATGGTAGCCGTCCCACTTCCGGGTTGGAAACAGGCATGTGAGTTCGGAGAAACAGTCATCCAACCTATGCTCGTGCTCGGTCGCGAAAGTGTTAAGAACTTGAAAATTTAGGCTCTGTATTTGGTTGCCATATGAGGAGAATAAAGCATACAAATTGTTGTTCTGATGTAGAGCTAAAAGTGTAGTACTGGCCATTCTCATTGGGTCCAACTTTTATGTAAATTTATGACATCCAGCCATCATTTGGAAATGGGGATGTTAAACCATGGTCAGAGCTTTTCTTTAGTGTGGTGGGATTGCGCTGGATCCACATGAAGAGCAGCTACAGGAGTTGAATGGTGTGCAAAGGAGAAAAGTGCCTAAAACTCACTTAGTACGATCTTACTTGCTTGCGAGTATGAATATGTTTTCTGATTTATTATTTATGGTAGCTCAAGTAGCTAAAAAGTACAATTTTTTGAACCACAGCTCCAGATATTTTAAGTGCCTTCTGTACATAGTCAAGTTTTGCGGCCGTAGAGTACGTGCTACAATGGTACTGTAAACATAGAGCTTTGTCTGAATGTGTGTTTGTGTCATGTTTCAACAATTTTATACACATATTGCACACATTTGCCATGTGTTTTATTTCAAACTAGGTTGAACTATGGTTTTACATTTTGAATCCTCCTTTTTTATTTACTAATAGCATTCACCTTTTCATTGTTGTTTTCATTTTATACAAAATCTTGCACCTAATTAATGATGGCAGTAAAAATAAATATTGACAGTATGTATCTATATATAAAATTTAGCAAGTTTAAGCAAATAAGGCCCAACACTTACCACAGGTGACGGCAGCTGAGAATGACAAACAGCATTATCGATTATTGATCCAGTGTTCCTCGTACCACCGCTAAGATTCTATGCAACCTTCAGTCACCAAGTAGACACCAGTGTGTGCTCATCTGGCTCCGCCAAGTGTCTTAATTTTTTTTGCAAGAATAAGGTTAACCAATGAAATATTGCATCTCCTGTGTTCTTAATTCCCAGCCGCTTTTATCTGTGATGAGTATTGGGTTTTATTTCCCTATTCTTCCTGAGTTATATTGCTTGAAAGTATTTTCCTGCTCATTGTTGTTATTGTTATATATATAGGGTGTTTCAAAAAGGACTTTACAAATATGAAAATTCATATAAATTTTATGAAACAAGGTACAGAGCTGGTTTTGGTGTTGTTTTAAAGGAAAACACTTCACGTTTTGACTCGCGTAGTCTGCTAGTGCCTAATCGCGCCGCAGTCGCTAGCGGCAGTTACGTTAAAGATGGCTGCCTTCACTGGACCCGAGCGTGTTAGCTGTGTGTTTTGGTTTGAAGAATCGAAGTCTGCGACAACAGTTCAGCGTAATTTTCGTACCAAGTACGCTAAAGATCCTCCTAGTAGGCCTACAATTTATGAGTGGCATAGATGTTTTGTAGAAACAGGGTGCTCAGTAAAACATAAAAAACCCTCAGGTCGTCCAAGCACATCTGACGAGGTCGTTGAGCAAGTGAGAAAAAGTTTTGTCAACAGCCTTACGAAATCGACCCGGCGTGCATCTCGTGAGCTGCAAGTCCCACATTCTATGGTTTGGCATGTGTTGAGAAAACGTTTGCATTTGAAACCATACCGATATTCACTTTTACTAGCAATTAAAGACACTAATAAGATTGCACGTAGGAACTTCTGTGTGGATATGTTAAATCGAGTGGATGGTGATGAGCATTTCTTGGACAACATAATCTTTTCTGACGAGTCAACTTTTCACTTAAGTGGCAAGATTAACACACATAACTGTAGGATTTGGGGCAGTGAAAATCCACATGAAACATTGCAACATGTTCGTGATAGCCCTAAAGTGAACATTTTTTGTGCGTTGAGCGAGAGGAAAATGTACGGCCCCTTTTTTTCCAAGAGAGAACCGTCAACGGGATAGTGTACCTTGATATGTTGCAACAATTTTTGATACCACAGATCGATGAGGATGACCGAGAACAAAATGTTTTCTTTATGCAAGATGGCGCACCACCACACTATCTGACTAATGTCCGGGTTTTTCTCAATGACCGCTTTCCAGGTCAATGGATTGGCCGTGATGCGCCAATTGCATGACCCCCCCACCCTCCCATTCCCCAGACCTGACACCGCTAGATTTGGTGTACGTACCTCCTTTCCCGGCCACTCTACCTGAACTTAGAGCAAGAATTTACACTGCTGTTGAGCAAGTTACACCTGAAATGCTAGTGCGAGTCTGGGAAGAAATCGACTACCAATGGGATGTCTGCAGAATAACCAACGGAAGCCACATAGAACATCTTTAGTTTAAGGTAAAAAAAACTTGAAGTGTTTTCCTTTAAAACAACACCAAAACCAGCTCTGTACCTTGTTTCATAAAATTTATATGAATTTTCAAAGTTGTAAAGTCCTTTTTGAAACACCCTGTATATATGTTTGTATAAAGTCTTTAAGAATGGACGGATATGTCCAGCTTAAAAGTAATAGCTGCTTTGTAATTGTTTTACAGGTTATACCACAGCTAAGGAAGACGTTTTGGAATATGTTTCAGCAACAGCGAGACAGTCTCAGCAGAAACAGAGGGGCACGGTGTTTGACCGACTGGGCGAATGTGTGGTTTCCAGCACCACGGGCACCAGCAGCCCAGCAGAGGAACGCTCCAACGCCGCAACCACCACACTCACTGTCACCACCGTCAACAGGGGCAGTCCCAGCAAGGTGCGCCAACACTGCACAATAATTTCTAGTATAGCTTTGAAGAATGTAATGGGAACTCAAGGGTGATAGCACGACATCTTACTATTACATGCACTGTCATCGTACAAATATCGTGTTGTGAGAATTAAAATAGTTCTAAGCAGGTGTGCACAGTTCATCTCACAGCACAGAAATGCAGCTGAAGACGATCAGTGCTGTCAATAAGTGTTCTGGATACCTATTAGGTAAGCAGACTGTCTGTATCGTACATAAACATGTTTCTTCTGTGGAGATACTTATTACTGCTTTTGGTACTGTAGATCATAGTTGCTACATATCCGAAGTTTCTGATTTACTTGTGGATGAAAAGCAATGTTTATCAGTTTTTTACTTAACTGTGTTGCTTGATATAAAAAATTACTCTTTATGTTTCTGATGATAGCCAGCAGTCACGCTTGTACGTCACTTGTGTTTTTATTATTGATGAAGTTCCATTTCACATTTTACCAAAAATGTTTAATTTAAATGTGGATTAAAACAAATGGTATCATATATATTATTTCTGAAAGGTGTTATTACGGTCTTTGGATGATTTAATTTATATAGATTGATTAATTGAACAGTCCACCAGAAGGTTATGTTGAAGGTTTGTTTATTTACTCAAAACGAAGTCAGAGATATTCACAAGCATAGATACAATACAGAGATGCACTTCTGAGCCGTCGCAAATAAAATCTCTGTGAAACTAACTGGATGAATCTCTCTGTAAAACTGAATGACTGAATGAATAACTAACTGCTCTGTCCAGCCGATCTGTTTATATAGTCTCTATCGAAATTACGAGAATTCTTCAAAGGCATCCGCCCGATATTTCTCGTACATTAACAATCACTCAAACAATCAAACATATTAAAAACAATCACAATTAATACAAAATTACTTAACAACATTACATAATGATCAGAAATGGTAATTAGAGATACTTAAATACAAAATTATTTGCAGAAATCATCTCAAACTGTAGAAAATTGTCCTGTAGACATCATAACTTGCATTAATACTTGGAATTACAAACATTTAAGAAATTCTCTTGTACCATTCGGTTCTTAAACATATTAAATGGACTTTAAATAATTTTCTTTCATAAAACAAAGTCTATATACACTGATTTACAAGACATTACAAAACAAACATACCAGATCATATTCAAGCAAACTTTAGCTCACTACCAATACTTCATACGGTACAATACTATTCAAAATTCAGGTATGAGGGCTGTTACAGTGTTTTTTGTCATGAACCGTTTATCTCCCTTCATACATAACCAAAATCGATAAATAAGGTATCATTTAAAGAGTAATAACATCATAAATTAAGAAAGTTTTAATTTTATCCTTGAAAGGGCATATGTGTATCATTAGTTCTCAAACATTCTTTTTTTGCCACCCGTGATATCTAAACAAATCAATAAATAAGGTATCATTTTTAATTATTAATGTTTACAATTTTTTTGAGAATTTGTCACTTAAATGGCAAAAGTATTGACTACTAAGGTCACATGTATGATACAATTCAGAGCAAAGCCATGAGGCTTCACTGGTATGAATAAGGATTAATTAATCATATTACAAGCAGGTAGCAGCACCAACATATCACAGAGATAGCAATATACTGTGCATGTTTTGTTCAGCTTGGTTGTGTTCTGGTGAGTTCTCTGAGAGGTTGGTTTCTGGGAAGTAGGATACTAGCATATCTTTGTTACAACCCAATCCCCCTCCTCCTCTCCATTTTTTTTTTTTTATTTACAATCATTTATAGTGTGTTTAGTTTTGTTAGCATTAGTTTCTCTGAAGGAAGATAGAGAAATAAATGTTTTTTTTTTTTTTTTTTGTTCCAATGTTGCCATACTCTTTGTTTTGGTAAATGTTGGTGTTGTCATATATCCTAACACTCACTCATTCCTTCCTGTGTATCAACTGCATATTAAGTCACTCTGACAAGGTTTAGACTGGAGCAGAAATGTAAGCCAGAGAAATTGGTATTCTTAAATTTAAATGTAGAGTATTTATTTTGTTTTATTTAGCATAAATAGCAGCACACAAAATGTATCTTAGCTACCATTATTTCAATGTGTGCTAAACTGTATGGGCTTTCATCAATTAGATTGGGTAATAAGCCGACTACAATCAAAAGGTCAGCTCCTGAAGAATTATATGGTTTAAAATTTCCACTTTGCAGGAAGTACAGAGTGTTATGGAAGAGAAGCCCCATCTCGTCTCGAACGCATTTAAGCTGCTGCTCATTTTGAGGTTAAAGGGTTGTTCATTAAATTAATCTGCCAGAAATGATGGGATCTATTGTTACGATGAAGTGATAATCACTGTTTCAAAACAATCACTCAGTTTATTTTGCAGTGAATCCGTTAGCAAAATCAACATTTAAACATTCATTACAGCACATCTTGAAATACTATGAACACAGATTACGAGTATATTACAGTCTCCTTAGCTTGAGACACGCACCCATGCATTACGACAACGCGGCGTCAACTCAACCTCTGTGTGTTCTCTCGCCATCACCAAATATTTTCAACACTAGCTAACGCTACTAAACTTATACTAACCCAAAGACAATAGTTAATAGGGCTTGTGGAAATTCTAAGATACACATACTTACATACATCACTACAATTATTCATAAACATGTATAATTAATTAAAAAAAAATGGGAACTGCATGACTTTCGGGATTCACACGAAATTGGTACTAACTTGTTGAAATTTGCTATAATTGCTTCGTCAGTATTTCCTCTTCACATTTTGTGCTTTTGTTTTATGTACAACTTGCCAGGAATTTAATTAAAAATGCAGAAATATGACAGTGACGCACTGCCAATAGATGCCGCCAGTGTTGAAAAACCAGCGACAGTCTCTTACAACAAAGGATAAAACCATAAGTGGCCAACCTTTTCAGCAGCCGGGCCAAATTTTGGAATTACAACTCTCTGCCGGGCAGCATGCGTTACTTTCTTGGAAAAAATACTTTAATATTTTTATGAAGTAAAAAAACACTTAAAATGAAATATGGATATTTAATGAAGTATTAAATACACAATTATCTTAATGCGACTTTTGACATTGTTTGGCAGAACTAAGGGCATCAATATTGATATCGCATAAAGTTCTCCAAATGAACATTCGTGTTCTGTGTTGTGACTTGATCATCCGGCTGAAAAGCTGTTCACACACATAAGTGTTTCCATATAGCGAAATCATCCGCAAAGTATGTTTGTAAAATGCAGGATATTTCTCCTTGTCCAGATATTCTACCAAACCAACCTGGTGGAATTTCTCCGTGCGTCACACTACAATTCACAATACTCCATTTGCAAATTAACTGGCAATGAATTTATGTCAACGGAGAATGGCGTTGAAAATGCAGATAAAAGAATATGATGTTTTTTGAAAACTTGAATCGGTTTTCAAACTCAAGGTTCAAGTTTGATATTAATGAACTGCACTTAATCGCCAACGCCAGTTTCAACTATTGGTCCCAAAGCCCAAGTTTCATTTGAAACGTGGCAACAACATCAAACATATTACTAGCCAACTGGTCTTTGCATTGCAGACGAATGTTCAGGTTATTTAAATTGCTAGTAATACGTCGACTAGAAACGCAAGCCACGTCTTCAAACTCTTGGATACTTTTCAAATTTCTGGCATAGAATGATTGTATCTCTTCCTTCAAATCAAACATTATTATATTTTTTTCTTTTTAATTTTTGCACGGGACAACCATCTTACTTTAGTGAAAAGTGTAAGGTCATTATAGTCAGAATGCAAATGCTTGAGGAATTCTTGGAATTGACGGTGGTTCAACGCCTTAGATCTAATGAAGTTCGCTATTTTGATAACCACGCTCAAAACATGATCCGTTTTTAAAGACTTGGCACATAAATTCTCTTGATGAATAATGCAATGAAAATTTAATAATGAGGTATTATCAAGTTTGCAAGCTTCATTTTCAATCAGTTTTACTAAACCTTCATGTTTTCCAACCATGGCTGGAGCTCCATCCGTCGTCAAATACAACAATCAAAGCAAAGAGCGTACTTCCATCTATGGGTAGAAACATTAACTGCAATAACAGACACAAGCGATCCGAGAATGTCAGGCGAACCAAAAACGCGCTGAAAGTTACAGGAACATAAGCCGTGATAAGGCTCTGTTGTACACCCGCACTGTCCATCCCCGCACGATCAATCGAGCGATGATCTTGGTTAAATATCAGCTTAACTTAGTGTAGAAGTCAAAGCTTACGTATGTAACGAAGTAATGATCCAGCTCCGCAGGCCACAAAATGACCTACCGCAGGCCACAAGCGGCCCGTGGGCCGCTGGTTGGCCATCCCTGGATTAAACCAACATTTTAATGTTTTCTTGCCATTTCAGCTTTTCTCCGTTGTAAAAAGTCAACACAAAATTGACAAATAGACAATATTTATCAGAGTTGTAACATGGTGATACCCGTCATCTTACATCGAAACGAGCAATCAGAGATGATCGATTGTTTCCATTGTAAACAAATACGCCATTTCCTTAATGGATGCCACAGAATGAAAATGTTGTACAATTTTTTCTCTTGGTCCTAACTACCAACTCTGTGGCAAAACAAACATTTAAGATGATATGATCCCTGTACCAATAATTTTTGTTATTTTTTCAGTGCTGATAGCATTTCACAGTTGCACAGCCTCTCATATTTCGGCATTTTTAATTTGTGACAACTTTTCACTAGCCAAAATGTGAAGAGGATATATTGACAAAGCAATTAAACCAAATTAAAATAAAAAAATTAGTACCAATTTCTTGTGGGTTCCAAAAGTTGTGCAGTTCCTGAAAAAATTATAATAACGAAATAGAAATGATTGTTGGGGTGTGATAGTGTCATCCGCCATTCTGGTATGTACAGCAGACCCAGGTTGAAATCTAGTCCTTGGCTTGCTGGCCATTATTCTTGATTATACTTTTAGGTTGCTTTCTGTAGTGATGCAAGTAAACGGAAGGAAACATTCTTTACTGTCATTTGGTTAGTTCATCCTTAAAGATCTAGGTCCAGATAAAGAGGAAGTATAGTTCTATAACATTCACTAGACCCTGGTACATTTTATCCATAACATTGAGAGTATTTACCTATATTGCAGTATTCTTCAGATTGTGTTAATAATGTGTATCCTGCTATGCCACCTTTTTTCAGGACGGATCTTCTGTCTTCTCGCGGCTGGGGAATAAGGCACAGCTGAACCTGAAGCAGACCGCAGTGACGGTCCGCCTGCCAAAAACGATGGGTTCATCATCTGGACAGCTGGAGTATGCGGGTGTTCTCAAGAAGCAAGTCAGATCTCCCGCAGCAGTGGCTGCACTTAGTAGTGAGTCTCATATCCTGTGTTCCACTGCGTATTAGTTTGGGTCTTAAAGAAGCTATGCATTCACATTTCTAAATTCCCATTCTTCCTCTGCTAATTTTGAACCATACCAAACATACTTCAGAATGTCAGAAAATACGGGTACATGTAAAATTTAGTCACTGATGGAATACATTTTAATAGCAGCTTCTCAAGCAGAAATTTTGCACTTGTCTTGCACATTTGAGATACTTCCTGAAGCCCTTTCATTTTACTTTTTACTAGGTGATACAATCACGTGTTGTCTGTCGGGCATAAATTTGTCCATTTTGGTAATATTAATTTTACTATGTAAGTAACTTTCAGTTTGAAAGATTTTTTTTTTTTTTTTTTTTTTTTTTTTTCAGTGTGCAGGTAACTTCCTTCTTTATTTTTGAATAATTCTTCATGCACCATTGTATCCACTTCTCAAGAACTGACCAATAATAAATGTGTGTCACACCTGGCATTTTGTTGTAGTAACAACTTTTACTGTTGCAAGGTAAAAGTAAAATTTCTTTAATTGTAGATACTATTAAAATTAATTCCATTATTCACCACATTTTGTGTGTGCCTGTATTTTCTGACATAAGCCGTGGTTCAAAATTAATGGAAGCAAAATTGGAATTTAAAAGTAAATAAACTATGCTTTTCCATGCTTTGAAATTGTTGGCTGTGAAAGGATATCTTTAATCAAGTTTCCCTGGTGTGGAAGCAATTTATGTTTCAAATAGTTGTAAAACTCTTATTATCCAAAATTTTATGAATCCTTCTAACAAAATCATATTCTGGTGAAGTTTTGTAAAACTAAATCTGTTATGTTAATAACAGCAAATAATGACAAAAAATACACACAGAAAGAAAAAAAAATCATCGTATTTGACCAAGGATTGTGACTTTGCTAAAATTTTCAAGAATATAATGTATATCTACCAGCAATAGACTTGTGACTTTTATTTTCAACTACCTTTCTTAGTTTGGGGTTTGTCAAGCTAAGTGGCGACCAAGTTATAGCAAAAGCCGGAGCTGGATGTTACCCACACTTATTCACGGTCATAACTGAGACTAAACGTTTTGCACTGACACCAGTGCAAGCTTTGTTTCTCACACCATACAACACTTTTTTCTCCTTGAACACTTATGCCACATGAGAATTTTTCTTTTACTTCCTTTATTGCTTCCTCTACATACAAGTTGAATATTAATGGGTATAGACTACAACCTTGTCTCACACCCTTTGTAACTGATACATGTGTCTCATGATTTTCTACTTTTATATAGCTACTCGATTCTTATATAGTTCATAAAGTATTATTCTATCTTCATATTTTAGACCTGACTTCTTTAAAATTTTGAATATCTTGTCCCATCTGACACAACTTTTTACCATGTTCAGAGACTAACTTAGATTCATGAAGGATAAAAGGGTACTGGAGTAATGTATTAAATTGAGTAATGGAAATTGTCAATTACCAAAGTTGATTTCTAAGAATGGTAGGGAAAATAAACCCATCACTCCCCACAGATAGGAGCAAGGAGGTGCAATAACCAAAAAACACGACTACACTACTAATAAAATGCTGATCTTGGTCGCTGTGTAGCTATGGTCATCTTGCTGTGACAACGCACATCCAGCCTTCATTGCTGGATTAACAACAACTAGTGACTACATAGTAGAGGATATGAGCGTTATTAAATAACATATCTGTTTAGTTAATCATACACAAAGGAATTAATTGATAAAAGTATGAATTGTGTTTAAATTAACACTTAAGTATTCTTGGTTGCTTTTTGTCTGTTTATATTTTCCAACATAGATGTTTTCAATAAATTCTTAACCCATAGATATACAAGATAAATGCTATAATATTTGAGCAACAGTGTTGGCGGAAGTTTTGATTAAACTGAAGTTTAGCCTGGATCTAAATAATTGGTTTTTGATGCAATGAACTCTTCACAGGTTTGCTGCCGGATAGCGTTTGTGAACGACGAGCTTTCGGCGACCAACTCGGTCGCCATCTTCGGGTCTGATGTTAGCGCTGCGGCGACCAGAGCTGCAGTGGCAAGCCTGGCCCCGCAGTGGCCTTATATAGGCTAGCTCCCCTCCTCTTCCTCCCCGCCGCCACGCTCCGAGGTCCACGCCGCCACCGGCTCCATATTGCGCCCGCAACGCTGGGTGGCCTCTCCCGACTTTCTGTTGAAAAGACGTTGTCTTGGCAAAGACCAGGCTGGCTTCCAGGCATCGCTAAGCCATATCCCCGAGTCTCTATTAAATAGGTCATTGTTCAGCCGTATTTCAATGGCTTCCCTAATGACCGAGTCCCAGTAGGAAGTACACTTCGCTAACACTTTTACTTGGCCAAAATCTATTTTGTGGCCTTTTTCGACTGCATGTTGTGCGACCGCAGATTTTTCTATCTGGAAGAGCCGGATGTTGCGCTCGTGTTCGGCCATGCGAGCCTCAATGGTGCGGATAGTTTGACCAATGTACGACTTGCCACACTGGCAAGGTATTTTGTAGATCCCCGGCGTTTTCAAACCCATATCATCCTTCACAGGTCGGAGCCAATCACGAATTTTGGCAGGAGGACGGAGTATGGACTTTATTCCGTGTCTGGCCAGTATCCTGCCTATCTTGCCGGAGGTACTGCCCGAATAGGGGATGAAGGCCAACGCCTTGGGCTTGCTTTCTGGCTCCACTGGACGTTTTTTCGGCCTACCCCGAAGGGTTGGCCTTCATCCCCTATTTGGGCAGCACCTCCGGCAAGATAGGCAGGATACTGGCCAGACACGGAATAAAGTCCATATTCCGTCCTCCTGCCAAAATTCGTGATTGGCTCCGACCTGTGAAGGATGATATGGGGTTGAAAACGCCGGGGATCTACAAAATACCTTGCCAGTGTGGCAAGTCGTATATTGGTCAAACTATCCGCACCATTGAGGCTCGCATGGCCGAACACGAGCGCAACATCCGGCTCTTCCAGATAGAAAAATCTCCGGTCGCACAACATGCAGTCGAAAACGGCCACAAAATAGATTTTGGCCAAGTAAAAGTGTTAGCGAAGTGTACTTCCTACTGGGACTCGGTCATTAGGGAAGCCATTGAAATACGGCTGACCTATTTAATAGAGACTCGGGGATATGGCTTAGCGATGCCTGGAAGCCAGCCTGGTCTTTGCTAAGACAACGTCCTTTCAACAGAAAGTCGGGAGACGCCACCCAGCGTTGCGGGTGCAATATGGAGCCGGTGGCGGCGTGGACCTCGGAGCGTGGCGGCGGGGAGGAAGAGGAGGGGAGCTAGCCTATATAAGGCCACTGCGGGGCCAGGCTTGCCACTGCAGCTCTGGTCGCCGCAGCGCTAACATCAGACCCGAAGATGGCGACGGAGTTGGTCGCCGAAAGCTCGTCGTTCACAAACGCTATCCGGCAGCAAACCTGTGAAGAGTTCATTGCATCGACACGCCGGGAAAGTCTTCGTTCGCACATCAATTGGTTTTTGATGTTGGAGCAGAGGCATTAGTAATTTAAGTTTTTAAAATTGTTTTCGTAAGCACCATGTTACTTCATTTGAAAGGAAGTAGTTCCATATCGATTGCGAGCTATGTGGTCTAGACCACGATTAAAATTAATACTACGCAGCATATTCCAAGTTGCTTAGATTTATTTTTAATATCCTTTGCTTTCACTGGCGCCATATTTCAGCAGCATGTAACTGTGTCAGCGATTCTAACGTTATAATATAGAGCTGAATCGCGAAACAGGAAGATGTAAGAACTCGTGAAGATGCATAATGTTGCTAAAATGCAATATATGTACTAATTTGCGTGTGATAGCTTTGATTTTTCTAGCTGCAGTATTAGCAAAGTTTGAGGTTAGGTTGAAACGCAACTTGGATTATGATAACTGAATTTTTGCTACAGTGAAAGGGAAAAGGAACTGTGAATAAAGGCTCACCAGAACACTCCATTCATCCAATAGCTTTTGACAGTCTTTTAGGCTAGTTGAGGTATAAACCGTAATCATGACTAGAGGATGCCAGATATCTAATTCATGTCTATGTTTTGTTGTGTCTCTCCTGCCTCTGTCTGTTGTGAGTGGTACGTTTTTTCTCCTATCCTTCCTTACTTTAATTGCCTAACAGAATTTTCACTGTCACCACTGTCAAATGAAGTTATAGTTCTGTACCTTAAAGAACTATAAATCATATTTATACTGACAGTGAAACATTTTGGGTACAGAGCTGTGTTTAAATTTTTAATTTGCTTAATGTTTTGATTTTCTTTTAATTTTAGGGTTCCTTTTGCTGTTAATGTGGATAATTAATGCTCTCTCTCAGTAATTATTTAATGTATCAACTCGTGATAACCCCTCTGTGCAATGTTACGAGTTTCTATCTTTATTGTACTTGATTATTTAGTTATACTCTTGCCAAATCAACTTTTGATAAATTTAGTTTACCAGAAGTACTAGTGTCACTTTTATTTCTCATTGCAGAGAAGAACGGAACAATGCGAGCAGACGAGCAGACTGGTAATGCCAAGGAGCGCCTGGGAATTAAACGGATCAAAAAGGATGGCATTGTCGCTGAGCCTACAGTCATCAGGAGAATATTGTCGAAGACAGGCAAGGCATCAGCGGGAATACTTGGTAAATATATTTGTATTTTTCTTCATCTTTCAATGAGTTTCTTTCACCAATTTTTATTTCTCACAATGTTTTCTCGGAGAAAAGAGGAATAGGCATTACAGTTCACTTGACAAAGGAATGCCTTTTGCAGTGTTGTTTCTATTCAGACTAGTACTGTATTAATTTTTCAGTGTATTTCTTTGTACTATTGGAGGCTTTCATATTAACTGCATATTTCATACCATTTGATTATTTGTTTAATTTAATTGCAATGGAGCGCATGCTCCCTACCGCCTGTTTTTCCTATCCTCACTACTTTTGCCCTCTACTAATTTGAACTTTAATAATTTACCAAAAACACTGAAAGAATTTAATCATTTCTCTTGGTAATTTATTTCAATCCTCGACCCCTTTACTTATAAAAGATAATCTTCTCACACCCTTATTCCTGAAATTGAGTGCTAGCTTGTGGTCGTGGTCACCTTTATGCTTCTATGCACCTTTTTTTAATTTCCCTCCAAAACCTTTCCATGCCTCATAATCAATATACATCTTGCACACTCCTATGACTCTTTTCATCCTCCTCCTGTCTTCTAAAGAATCCCATTTCATCTCCTTTATAATATCAATTACTGATTTTGTTCTGCGGTAATTTCCACAAACAAATCTAGCTGTTTTCCTTGACACGCCATCCAACTCCTGTATTTGATGCCCAAAGTTGGATCTCATACTGCGCCACTATATAGTTATATTACCAAAGAAACGTTTCTGACTTTGTGCTTCTATAATTTATAACATAATGTCCTGGGGTTATGCTAATTAATTATTTCTAAATAATAACTTCAATGTGGTAGCGAAACCTTAACTACATGCCTTGATAGAATTCTATAGCAGTTTGTTAATCGGTAACCTGTGATAATCTGGATGTAGTATTTTATACAACATGAAGGCCTTTAGTTTGTCTGGTGGGAGAAAACTATATATATATATTAAACATTGATATCAAAGGCACTAAATAGCGAGAAGGAATTATATTAGGATAGGGAAATGAGATACCACTTACCTTTAGATGATGGATGTGGGGCACATACACACACAAAAATACAAATGATACAGAAATTTTCAGGATGAGCCCTTTCTCAACATGAGAACATTATGAGAGGTGGGTGATGTGGGAGATAAAAAAATTTAAACCAAAGACTATGAAGTAAACATCACCTTAGGTTAGTGGTGGTTCAATATAGGTAGTGAGGATGGAGGCAAAGACAGGATTAAAAAAGGGTAAACATAAGTAAAAATAATAATAATAATAATGACCTGAGTCAAAGTTGAGACCAAGTGGTTGCCTTATGACCAGTTTGTACTGGTAGGCAAGTTCCTACCATCTGAGTTCAGAGGAGCTTCTGCTATTAGGGAAGACTCTGATACAGACCGTGAAACAAGAGTTGAAATTATTCGAGTCATGGGTGATGGCGTGGGCAACAACTGGGTGCTTTGGGTTCCGTGTGAACACCTTCTGTCGGTAGCCGTTTATTCTTATTGAAAGTGGATTTGTGGTTATATATATATTAAACAATGCAATCAAAGGTGCTAAGTAGATGTGTGTGGCGTTTGAACACACAGAAACAACCAAAACACGCAAGGTAAAGTAATTTTTGGGTCTAATCCTTTGTCAACAGGCGGACTTAAGGGGGAGGGTGTTATGGGAGACTGCCTCACAGGAAGACTGTTGACCAGGAAAATGGTGGGAGTAAATTCAAACTGAAGACTGGGGGAGGGGCAGCGATTCACAGCTAATACCCAAGCATAGATAAATACAAAGGTGATCTCTGGTGGGCGGGAAGAGCAGAATAATAGAATAAAAGCTAAAAATAAATAAGAATATATATATATATAATAACAATGAGCAGGAAAAAGCTTTAAGGCAATAAAATTAAGGAAGGATGGGGAAATATGACCCAACACTTACCACAGATGAAGGCGGCTGGGACGACGAACAAAAAACAAACACAAGAGAAGCGCAATATTTCGGCTTACAGCAGCCTTAAACGTGCAGAAGGTGAAGCACCAGGCGCCGTCACATGTGTACACATAGACGGCCGACTGGTGAATGGCGTCTCAGGCGCGGATGGTAGTTTTGGTGGAGTGTTTGTTTTTTGTTCGTCGTCCCAGCCGCCTTCATATATATATATATATATATATATATAAATTTAAAATAATAATAATAAAACTGTGTGAATTTAAACCTTACCTCAGGTTAGTGGTGGTTCAATTTAGGTAGTGGGGATGGAGACAGAGAGGATAAAAAAAGTAGTAGTAAAAATAATGTGTATATATGTTAGCATTTTGGGTTGAAAATCCAAGCATGCTTCTCAACCCAGAGGTTGGTTTGACCTTCCTGAAGAAGGCATACGAAACCTGGTATCAGAGGTAGGATGCCCAGTTTCTTTCTTTCCTATCTAACCTAACCAGTCATCATACTGGGTGGGGGGTAGGGGGAGCCTGCAGGTTATTGTGGAATCCAAATCAAGGAAGCTGTGCCAGAGGTGAAGGATGGGTTATGGGCTTACAAAAATCCCCACCGAGATGGGTTCAAACCAGGGACCTTTCTATCCCCAGTCAGATGCCTTAACCACTGAGTCACCAGACTGCTCATAGCATTTTGGGATAGGTCTTAAATAAATTTTTGTACTTCATTTACTATCAAATTTTAACACATTATGTATGATTAAATCTTCATGGCTCTACCGCTGGATTGTGTTGTAAAAACATGATATTTCAATGGCTAACTCTGCCACCGTCATCAGGTTTGAAACTATCTGTACTGGTGAGCTGATTGACAGCATATACCAAGTTTTTACAACAGAATCTAGCAGCACTTCTGTGAAGACTTCATTGCAATCATACACTGGAAAATTCTCCATTCTTACTGGTAATATAGATCCTCCCCTTTGTTCAACTTGTCCTCTGTTCCAGCTGTTCAAAGGATCTTGTAGGAATGGGGTTATACAATGCACTGTTGAGAGAATTCAGGTGACCATTTTCTGAAATAGGTAAATGGTATTTTTCCCCCTCTTTACGTATAAAATTATGTTATCAAATCATTTGGTAACTAACTTAATGTTGGTGCGTGTTATTCCCTCATACTTGGGCAGTAGTTGTAGAATATAATTTATTGTTTCTGTATGTATCATGTTCAGGATTTGTCCCTGAAGTGTTGTTAAATTTTGATAGGTAACCCAGAGAACGCAGCTGCCCGAAGTGTTAAGACTAGGCTAGGAGTCACAATACCTGGCAATAAACCAATCAAGCAGGTAAGCAGTCACATTGAGTACATTATTTTACAGAGATTCAAATTATTAATTCTTTTTCTCAGAGGGGAGTTGAGCTTGTTATTGGAATTCTCATCTTTTTATTTCTGTTAACATTATTCTTGAATATATCTGTGCTATTCAGTTTACAGTATAAATAAGCTTCTGTGGGAACCATAAATTGATAATACACTATATATTGCGAAAATTCATGTTCTAGGTTATTTTAGGCTTGTGAAATCTGGCTAACAGTTTTGTAAAAATTACACTACTGTCCATTTCCAATCTTTTTATTTACTTACCAGACATATCTGGAAGATGCCCCAGTTTATGTAATCGATTATCTTTTATTAAGATTTCTTTTTAATTTAACATACCTAGTCTTATGAACGGTGTATAGTGGATTTTTATAGTATTTGATATATTTATTTTTTTATTCTTGAACTTTGTTTGGAGCTTTTCATCATTGTGAATTTTGTAATTTTTATCAAAATAAATATCGTAATGTCTATGATTTACTCAAATCTTGTCAGTTCTGAAAAGGGTGTGGCAAAAATCTTGACTTTTGAATATTTTCAAGACTGCTAAAGCAAACTCGACTAAGGTATGTATTTAGGTAGGAGTTTTACTATCTAGTTTAAAAATTTTTTGCATACATAATGACCATGTCATCTGATTTATATATATATTGAACATTGGATAGGATAAAAAACCACCGCTTACCAAAGAAGGGGATTCCAGCGGCGTTGGTACACGAAAAAAACACGAACACACAAAGAATAAAATTTTCGAACATGGCTCTTCCTCAGTAGAAGTGAGATGGCTGCACGCAAGCGCTGCCGGCAGCCAACTGCGTGAGCCACAATTTCGGTGGCTAATGGTGGGGGAAATACATCATGGCAGGAAGTGAGGGAGGGGGTAGAGGAGTACAGGCTGGAAAACGGAGATGAATGGCAAGTATAAAGCAAAACTGTACAAGGTCCTGACGCGGAAGGGTAGTATACCTCAGTTAATCAAGTAATGGACACAAATGGGGGGGGGAAATAATAATTTTTTTAGTTGAAACTAAAACTAAAATTCGAAAACACAATCTATAAAGATAGGCTCTGGTGAGCGGTGGTTCTGTGAGGGAAGGTAGAAGTGAGGGGGATGGGTGGGAGGAAAATTGGTGCTATCTTAAATTTAGACCTGCACCAATTTTCCTCCCACCCATCCCCCTCACTTCTACCTTCCCTCACAGAACCACCGCTCACCAGAGCCTATCTTTATAGATTGTGTTTTCGAATTTTAGTTTTAGTTTCAACTAAAAATTTTAATTCCCCCCCCCCCCCCATTTGTGTCCATTACTTGATTAACTGAGGTATACTACCCTTCCGCGTCAGGACCTTGTACAGTTTTGCTTTATACTTGCCATTCATCACCGTTTTCCAGCCTGTACTCCTCTACCCCCTCCCTCACTTCCTGCCATGATGTATTTCCCCCACCATTAGCCACCGAAATTGTGGCTCACGCAGTTGGCTGCCGGCAGCGCTTGCGTGCAGCCATCTCACTTCTACTGAGGAAGAGCCATGCTCGAAAATTTTATTCTTTGTGTGTTCGTGTTTTTTTCGTGTACCAACGCCGCTGGAATCCCCTTCTTTGGTAAACGGTGGTTTTTTATCCTATCCATTGTCCAATATATATATATATATATATAGTCAATATTCCTCAGCACCAGGAGAAAACATTATCTAAATACACCCTGTAGTGTAAAGACTTGGCTTACAACAAGAATTCTCATAACTATTTGTCACTAAACAACCACAAGACTTGGCCCTATTTTATAAGAATTGTTTTTGTGGAATTTCTTTTTATTCTGTTTGTAGATTGATTGCTTATTCTTTGTCGGCAGTACCAAGTCAAAATTATTAAAAACTGAAATATACACAAATATTTTTAATTGCATTTTGTTTATTAATATTCATTCAATATTGATGTTTTCATGATATTGTTTGACCACTGTTGGGATAAAAGCTTTCATTTTCATGCAGAAACATTAGCACTGGTCTTTACAACAGAAGGAATGTGTTACTTAAGCTATAGAAAATTATTTACTTTATTAGTCAGAATTCTAGATTCAATACTCTGTAATCTAGCAAACTGTGCATTAAATTTTTAATAGTTTTTATTGGTTTACGAGAATAACTTGGACAAAAATCCTGTTTGCTGTACAATTGAAATATACTATCGATGTTTGTCCACTCAAGTGTGAAGGAAAATAATAATAATAAAAAAAACCAGTATGTGTATCAGTATGTACATACGCAATAAGTGAAACTTCTGTGCATTTTTCATGTGTATTGTTTCTGTCCCCCCCCCCCAGGGGTGTAGCTACTATGGGGTTAGGTGGTGCAGTGTACCGGTGCCCCTAGGCTCAGGGGGGCCCCCAAGCATACCATAAAGGGCACAAGTGCACCTTTGGCGACCTCTTTTTTTTTAGCTCTATCATCGTCTAAGGGGGCCCCTGAGACTCAGGGAGCCCCGCCTAAGGGCCCTAATTGCTCTGGGGGCCCCCCCGACCACTGCTTAGGGGGCCCCTACCAGCAACACAAAGCAAAAAAAAAAAGGTCGCCGATCGGGCCTGAGCCCAAAATAAATTTTTTGCACCGGGGCCCTTGTGGACCTAGCTACACCACTGTCCTCCCCCCCCCCCCGCCCTTTTTCTCTTTTGCACTTGAGTGCTTGAATGATGATACTATTAATAACCTGCTTTCATGAGCACCATGTTAGTCACGACGTGTATCTCAGTGTAAGATATTCCTGAACATCTTGGACAAAATTATCTGATAACCATTCCTAGTTTTCGTTGGTAACTAGCTTCTAAGCCTGACAAAAATGATGGGTTGAACTCAGGTTTTCTGGCTTATAATTTAAAAAAAACTGAAAATACTGATTTATGTATCAGTAAGAAAAAATTTCATCAGTAACAAGCTTCTAAGATCATAAAAAATGACAGGATCTTTCATAGTCAACAAAAATTGTTTGTATTATTTTCTAACCATATGACTGAACATTTTAGGATGACACTTAATAAACACTTTTGACCAAAATTATTTTGGATTTGTTGAATTCCCAGATTGAAAATATCCCGTGACAATTGTCCGTTAAAATAAATTGTTGCTTAATAGTACTGTTTTTACATTTGTGCCAATCGTCGCATTTCCAATTTTGTGTTGCAGCGTATAACTGCCCCCGTGAGTGACGATAAGCCTACGCCACGATTCTTCTCTGCTGGATTCAGACCCCGTGGCACCGGAGCATTCCGTGGCAGAGGCTGGGGTGGTCGCGGCACATTCTTCGGTCGTCGCTAGGCTCGTGTCGGCTCACTGGATGGGAAACCTGCCTTGAGAACCTGTTTGTGTATCTGTTGTGATCAACTTGTGGGTATTCTGTAATTGCAGTATGCCCGTCAGTAACTCCTAATTTATTTCTTGCTCCTATTCTGTCCTCTAGTGCATTTTGGCAGTAAATGGTTACAGATCTGCTACATCATCTCAAAGATCTTGACTATAGCAATTTGAATGGAGAATAATAAATTGATTTAATTGCCTGTGAATGGCAGTATTAAATCAATCTATTATTGCCAGTTGTAACTGGTGGGTGAAGGTGAACAGAAAAGGTACAAATATTTGTTTATAAACAATTTTTTAGTTAGTTTTTAGTTATTTTTCTGTTTAAGCAGTTCCACTTTTTTCTGTCTGTTTTACCATATGGTCTGATAAATGCCTGTTCACATTCCCTGCTTGTCCGACTAAACAGTTTTGCTCAAGTGAAAATGAGAATAGGAAAACATTAATTACCAATTGCCAACACTGGAAAGGATCCAAGTGGGATTAATTTTCTTTGCTTGAAAAGTTTAAGTATCTAAGTTCCTTTATTTTCTCGGTATCTCTGCAATGTTTTCATTTATGTCTTTGGAACATGACTTTCTTCCTTGGCCTTACATAGTATCATGTGCTAATCCACTAAATATTCAAGGAAACATTGCCAAAAGATAATATAAATAAGAGAAGGCTGGAGAAGGTATATTCATCACTTACAAAGGTGGAAGACAGGGCTGTGGACAGTTTAGTCATGTGAAAAAATGAAATGCATGGTAAAATTGATGGGTGTGCCTGTGGTAATCTTAATCTTTCACTGTTCTGAACACAAACACAGAGTTTGTTGTATGATGTTCCAACAACAGGGGTGCTGTATGCACCAGCCAGGAATTGTGGTATAGTCTCTTTATTCAAATGGCAAAATTCACTTGTTTAGCATTACGGCCCTCGTAATTATAACTTTGGTAAGTGATATTTACTTTCTCGATCGTTTCCTTATTAATATTTATAAGTAGTCAGTAATGTTGCTTGATTATCTCTAGATGTGCTAATACCATGTGCTAACAGAGCAATGAGGCATCATAAGGCAATCATAATGTATTATTTTATTCCATTACCTGGAAGATGCAGTGTTTCATTGTGATAGCTATCATGATTATGATGTTGAAGAAAAAATAAGAAAGTACTCTAGCTCCTTGAATTGCCGTCTTATTCTCGATTAATCGGCAGTCGTTTGAATTTTGTTATTATTCAAAAATTTATGCAGTCATATTGAGTATACATAAGGAAGCCATCACTTAATTTTGAACTTGACTTGGAAACAATGTTAGCATAACCTTGTTTCAGCATAAGCTAAGGTGTGCTTATGAAAGCTTTAGCACTAGTCATCAAGTAAGAGTCAACTACTGCTTCTGCTTGCCAAAAAAATACCAGACAGATTTTTTTAAATTTTATCCTATGGCTTGATCTGTGGTGTTTAAAAATAAATAATTTTATTAAGCGGCTACAGGAGCTTGGAGAAATAGTAATTTCTTTTTTTTTCCTTCTAGTTTGTAAATAGATTTCAAAAGTTTCATTAATTCCACATCTGCAACTCAGATTGGACTGACCTTGTTTTAATAGTGTAAGATTGCATCCATTATTGTATTGTGTTTTCACAAAATTGTGTAGTCTTTGAATCAGTGTCTTGGCTGGTCAAGTGATGCCATTGAGAATACATGAAAATAACTCTTATGTGCTTACGATTTAAAATTGTCCTGGTGTCACTTGAGGAATCATTGAACAGCTGAAACACTCTTGTCAATCTGTTATTTGTTTAAGTTGAAATAAATGGCTTTATTTCTAATATAGACTTTTGTTTTATAACGCTGCAGTTTTGTTCTTTATATAGAAGTAAAAATTGTAATATTATTAGTCAGTTTTGTGGTTCATACTTTCATTGCATTTTTTTACCATAGTTTTCATTGCAGTTTATTGCAATGCAGCCACCATTATATGGCACAAAATACTTCCATATTTCAAAGGTATTTTGTTTTTCTTCTTCCATATTACAACTGTGAATAGTGAATGTATCAAAAATTTTGTGTAATAAAGTTTTGTATATACGTGGAAGAAACCAATGTATTATTCATGAATATGTCTGTGGTGTGTGGATGAAAGTGTGCAAGTGTGACACATGAATTGACATTTCTCCAACACATCTGCAGTATACTTCTTGCGTTATTCCCCTCCCACTTCCCCATTTATTGACCTTGCATGCTTTTCAGTTTTCTGTAAAGAGGTCCATTCACTTGCATATTCAATGTTAATATGTAGCAGTATAGATGTATGGACAGACAGTGTGGAGGAATATGGCCTGAAATTTAATGTAAAGGAATGTGAGTACATGGTAACAACCAGGAAAAAGAACAGGGTAGCCCAAGGGATTGTGATGGCAGGGGAACAACTAAAGAAGGTAAACAGGTTCAAGTACTTGGGGAGTGTATTAGAGGAATGTGGAGGAAATGATGGCGAGATAAGTGAAAGAGGAAGACAAGCAGAGGCGTTCCTAAGGAGCATTAGATGCCTGATATGGAATAAACATGTGCCACAGTGAAGCAAGAGAGTAATCTATCATACATACTATGTGCCTATCTTAACTTATGCTGCTGAAACGTGGACAATGAAAAAGCGGGACATCAGCAGAGTACAAGCAAGTGAAATGAAGTTTTTAAGAGGTAGAATGGGAGTCACTAAATCGACAGAATAAGGAATGAAGTGATTAGATGCACCATAAAAGAGGAACCCCTACAGGAAAGGGTAGAGAGGACCAGACTGAGATGGTATGGACATGTCAAGAGAATGGAGGCTCAGAGAATCCTGAGAAAAATCCTTGAAATTAAGATGCATGGTAAACGACCCAGAGGAAGACCAAGAGATGAATGGCTGAAAGGAGTGTGTACGGAAGAGAAGAGAAGACAAAGTGGTGACAGAGAGGTGGTGGGATGAAAGAAGCAAATTGAGAGGCTTGTGCATAAAGCAGACCCGGCCAGAGGCTGGAAACTGTTGATGATGTAGCAGTATAGATTATTATAATTACTAGCCTTTAAGCCCATGGAAAATGAGGGGTTGATCCCGTTGTTTTGGCAAGTCATTTCTTTTTAGTTGCTTAACTAAAAAGAATTGTTATAAAATGAGTTGAGCTGTAGTAACTTGTTTCATTTCAACCTAACCACAAACTCTGCTAAAATTGCCGCTAGAAAATAACTGTAAGGGAATCAATACACTCACTGTGTCGCTTGTTAGTGGCAATAATGCATCGCGATGTAAACTTGATCTGAAATATTCACAGTTTCTTTCAACTTTCTTTTTGTTAACTGTGATCCAGACCGATATGACATTTGAATGGCTGACGCAGTTACATGTGGTTGAAATAATGATTTCAGTAATATAGCGTCAGTGAATGCAAATTAAAATAAATCTTGACCTCTCACGTTATGCCACATATTAGTTTCAATTGTAGTCTAGGCTGCAAAGATCGTGATCAGTGTCGAATTACATTCGTTCAAATGAGGTAATGATTTCAATAACAGGACACTCGTGAAAACAATTTAAATTATTTTTTTAAATTAAATTACTCGTGCATGCTTTATCGTATTAGTTATTGGTTGTGTTCTGCAGTAATTTTCACAGAAAAATCTTTAATTCAACAAATTCTTTAGGCCAAAAATGATTTAAGTCGAAGCAGTAGCAGTTAAGATGATTTGCTGGAAATGAAGTGGGATGTACAGTACCCCGAAAAGCAACGTGATTTATCCAGACGATTTCAGCGATTACGCAGTACAATTTCTGTTTCAGAATCATAGTAGTTTTACAGTCTATTCCTTCTCGAAAACATGGTCGAAAATTGTGTAATATTTTGCAAGGGCAATTGCACTGGAGAATTAAGTTGAATCCAATTTAATTGCGATTCGTGCAATTTCACTAGTCATCTAATTACACTTTTCTTACTATTGTTATATACCTGCAGTCTTAAATTCCTCCCCGGTCTACTTTTGCGATTTATGAATTACAATTTAAAATTGCTTCGGCGGTTTTGGTAAATTATACATCACCTTCCTTGATAACTTATTCAAATCCCTGAAGCATTCGGGAGGACGCCGGTTCGAATCCCCGTCCGGGCATCCCGATTTGGGTTTTCCATGGTTCCCCAAA
The DNA here is from genome assembly GCA_031002005.1 of Vandiemenella viatica. Lineage (NCBI taxonomy): Eukaryota > Metazoa > Arthropoda > Insecta > Orthoptera > Morabidae > Vandiemenella > Vandiemenella viatica. The sequence continues at coordinate 127,302,357 of CM061918.1, forward strand.
TCACTCCAGGCGAATGCCGGGATGCTTTCTTTAAAAGGCCATAGCCGAATTCCTTCCAGTTCCTTGTCTTCAGTCCCACTCCCATCTCGTCTCTCATGATCTCGACGTCGACGAGGCGTAAAGTCAAAAGCAAAAAATAAAAAAAAATACCACCCCCTTGTGCATAAAATCGAGTGCCAGCTTGTGCTCATGGCCATCTTTTCGTTTCCGTACACTATTCCTAATTCATCAACCAATATCCTTTCAAGTCCCATCACCAACATAGGTACGCCTTGTACACTGCCATCAACCTCATATCTTCCAATGACTCCCAATACAGCTCCTTAATCACATCAGTTACTGAGTAAGTCCTGCGGTAATTTCCACCAAAAAAATTTAGCTGTTCTTCTTCGGAAACCTTCCAACTCCTGTATTTAATAATCAAAATCTGGGTCCCAAATTATACCACCATATTCAAGCAATGGCCTGACGAAAGTTTTGTAACCCAATTCCTTAACTTCTCTGGTACATCTTACCTCTCTCTCCGGTGTATGAAGGATTTTGTAACCTTCCCTTAATGTGCCATACCCAGTTTTTATTTCTAAACGTTATGACAAAATATATTTACACTTTAAGCCTTCAAAATCCAATTCTGTCCCCATCCTATGATCATAAACAACCTTTAGTTTCTTATCTGTGTAACTAATTAGCTCACTCGTCTTCATTCCGTGTTGTCCTACCCATGGAGCAAACCCCTGTTGGATATTCAATGTTCCATGGCAGTTAAGTTAAACGGAATCCGAACAGGAGTAATTTTCTCGCAAAGAAATCTGATTGAAGAACAAGTGCAGTTTCCTGGAGCTTTTCCTACAGCTAATTGAGATTTTTCTTCTGGCGCTGACAACCTGAAAGTCTTCGTTTTTTGTTCCCCATTTGAAAGATCCTACAATTCTTAGACAGAATATTTGTAAACAGTGTATGCTTTATGCTATGACCGCAAGAAAAGGATTAATATTTTTTCGCACATAATTCTGTGGTTCGACCAAAGCTTAAACTATCAGTCGATACTCAATTATTTAATAGAACGGTCCATACATTATTTGTCCACGTTAATTAATTCGCTGCGGCAACTGCTAATAAAATCGTGGGATGGGAAACAATCCATTACAAAATCGCTTTACTTTATTTATCCTGTTTTGATCACATAGAAGCTGGCGAAGAGAAGTTTACAATGATAGGAAGGAAAACTGAAACAATAATTTCTGTGGCTCGTTAATCGTGTACTGGTTAATTTTTACATAAAAAACTTAGTTGATGATGTCAACTATATTTGACGTAATTATAATCCATCTATGTTGTGGCTGTACGTCTTCTGGTGCATTTATCTATTTTGCTATGGAATTGTTTATCTGTAAATTTACAACTTTCCACATCCCACAGAGCCAGTCTCTTCTAATGGGATCTAGGTAAAATGAATGTATTGTATTGGAGGCGATCTAAACCAGCATATCAGGGGTAGGACAGCTAGTTCCTTTTCTCCGATACTGACAGTTTTTCGTGGAATCAGAACAACTGAGCGCATATACAATACAATACATTCATATGAATAAAACAAAGCCCTTAAGAAATTTCTGGCTGTACACGATTTCGAACCTCATCTTATACCAAAATATTCATTATAATTCTTCCAGTCTCAGTTTCATAATTTAAAAAAATGGAACTCTTTCATTGTCATCATTAGTTAAAAAGTACGTAAAAAAAAAAAAATGTATATGAAAGCTGTCGTGTAATAACTTTCAAATTACGTGACTTTGCCTGCTGGTGCTATGTGCCCTGTGTGTGTTTGTAGAACGTTTTATCATCAATCTGCGTTCTGCGTTGGCACTTTTTGTTCTGCTATCTTTGAGTTTTATTGCCAATTTGCCACGCTTTGCTTAGATATCTCTGTAAACTGACATTTAGGACTTGTTTGAAAATGGCAGCAGCTGTGCTGAAGTATGGTTCCTTCTTATCGTTGTTGATTCTCTTGATTTCACTGTATACAAGAAGGCAGGCAGATGAAGATTTGAAGAACAGACTAAATTCCGTTCTCAAAGGTTTAGTTGAAGTTGAGAGACAACACCCTTTAAATCAAAAGCCAAAAGTTGCCTTAGGTTATGGTGCTTGTAGAGATCTATTTATCGATGCAAGACATTTGTTGAAGTACAATGATGTTGCTGAAAGACCGGAACATTACAGCGAGATATCTTCAAAAGACGAGTTGCTGAAATCTTACGCTTATTTTTTCCGGCATGGAGCTGCCGCTGAGTAAGTATACCTATACCTGTTTAATATTCAGTCGTCCGGTGGCCTTGCAATATTCGGAAATGGCGAATATCCTTAAAGATCGATCAGAAAGTTGTGTTTGCTTCCGGTTTTGTTTCACACATTTAGATTAGCAACACTGCACCTGACTACTACTAGAATTTTTTTTGATACTACTAAGGATTATAATTCTATTTCCTTTCCTCCATTTCACATTCAGAAATACATAGTATACACGAATTACTAGAGGAATTTTTATCTGAGTATGGAGCAGTACTAATAGAATATTTTTGTTCAATACTGTAGTAGAAGTAATAGGGTTGTAACACTCCTTTGGTTGTAGCAAAATCTGGAGTCCTTCATAGTTAGGCCTAGTACTGATATAGAATTTAATTTATCACCTATTTCAGAGTGACCTGTTACGTAATATGTAACATGGCATGTGATTTTATCAGTGCGCTGTCGCAAAACATGTTTGTGTGTTCCAGTATATTTACAATTGCATACATTTCTGTAATAAAAAAAACTTATCCTACATGCCTGTACATGCTGTCGTATTGATTATATAATACGTGATGTTGATAGACAGCATCAGCACTGGAATAGAAATAAGCATGCCAGATGCATATACATTTTTTTTCTTATATTATTGTTTTTTACTAAAAATGATTACTGTTGACAATAAAGTGATGTACTGCTTGCCAGTGAATGAAAAAATATTTCAGCACTGGAATTGAGTATCTTAATTATTACTCCCGCAGTGAAAAGTTTAACGAGCCATACAGGGGGTTGTTGGAAGAAAGAAAATGATTGAAGATATGATAGCCATGTATGAAACATGTGCTTGACAGTAAGCTGCATAAATACTGTATGAAAATTTAGGAGTAGTTAAAGGAAGGGAATAGAGGGGTTTCCTGGAGTTCCTGATACCACTAGGTTTGCTTTCCACTGCACAAGGTAATAGGCATAACGTAATACTACTGTGTTAGTTGATTGCATGGTATATTATTTTCAAGCAATAACGTGGTCTATTATGAAAATACTGACATTCCGGTCTATTATGAAAAGCTGATACAAGATATACTCCAACCTAATTGATGCTTGAAAATAATACATATTGCTATTTATTATAGCAATAATGTGACACCATTTCCTCTCATAGTGGAAAGTATTTCCAGCATTATCGTGATATGTTCCCGAACAATTCACTCAGATGTAAGAGTAGTTTTAAACAAAAAGTGTGCATAAATAGTAAGGAGTTTTACAGGATAATTGGCATTGGCATAGGTTCCACGGGATTTCTGGAGATCGCGATTCCGCCTGGAGTTGACCTCATAATACTGCAGTGGTCAAATGCAAGACTCCGCTAGAAATTCTCTCCAAAGTACATTTAAAGGTTTCATGCTGGTGCAGGCAGCACACTGTACTACAACGGAATTACTGCTTGAAAATAATACGTCTTGCAACTGACTACAGCAGTATTACAGCGATATTATTTAATGTTTGTTGTACCGGAATCGCGATCTCCAATAGTCTCGGTTCCACTACAGTATCTAATAATAATGTGGACTGATTTTTGTAATTGACATTGAACTTGTCAGATTACATTTCGTATGTTGGGGAAGGTATATTGGCACCAGAATCAGATTTGTGTGTTGGAGGAGACCAAATGTTCACCAAGCCAGCAATTACGAGGGATATCTTTCGTGGCATTTACATTCTTGCATATTTGACTGGTGGAAACACTCAACATTCTTTGTAAATGTGAAAGCTCACCATTGAGGACTTACAACTTCTAGTGTAAGTATGTTTGAGGATTCAGAAAGAAAGATAACTAGGCACTTTATTAGGTTAAAGCATAACTGAAGATATTTAAGACGAACCTGTGTTACATTTATATTGTAGAATTTTTTTTTAATTTTTTAATTTTATTTGATTATTTTTTTTTATGATGTTGCCCCAACATAATTTTTTATTATTTTCTCTCTCTCTCTCTCTCTCTCTCTCTCTCTCTCTCTCTCTCTCTCTCTCTCTCTCTCTCTCTCTGGCATATAGGCTCTGTGATAGAATAGTAATATTGAGCTATATGATATGCCTAGCATTAGTTTCCTTTTTTTTTCTAGTTGAAGATGAAATAGTAATTCTGCATCCTAATCACACTTGTCTTAGGATTGATGATACTATTCCCACTAATTACTGTATGGACGTTCTGGCCTTGCATTCGGGAGTTCGTGGGTGCGACTCCCTGTCCGGGCATCCAGATTTGGGTTTTCCAAGGTTTCCCCAAATCACTCCAGGTGAATGCTGGGATGCTTCCTTGCCATGGACAAATTCCTTCCCGTTCCTTGTCCCCAGTCCCATACCACCTCGACGTTGACGAGGTGTAAAGCCATAACTAAAAAAAATACTGCATGAATACTGTTGGTCCCGCAAAATTAAAATCTACAGTCTGTTCAATTGAATAGTGTAACTTTCTGTTGAATTTAATGATGGACTTGAGAGTTTTAGTGTTTCCTTCATGCAAGTAATCATAACACAAGCAATTGCCTGCAGTTTCTAATGAAATTACGGCATGATTTGGCAGTAGATGTACGAAATACTGTGATGGAAACACTTTTGTTTTAGCAGAGTGTAGGAATAAATTGAGACAGGAATTTGAATGACTCCTCAGTCTATCGTGTAGTTGATGATAGTACTTTGTGAACCTTGAAAGAGGATAGAACTATCAGAAATTGAGAACAAATATTTGTGGATTCCTATTTCAATTTGAGTATGTCACTAAAATACTAGAACATGGTGTAACTAGTATGTGGGATTGCTGCCACAATTTATTCTCCATTCGTCACTTTTAATTGCTTCATTTTTACTACAATGGTATAATCATTTTATCTTTTACAGGCGGTTCGTGTCCAACCGGACATTGTTTATGGATCTTGTACAGTCTGCGGTAGACATGGAAGATGCACGCTATGCTCTGGGTGGCAACGCTCCTGTGATGGCATTAAGGTTTCACTTGGAAGGCTGTGAGGTGCTGCTTGCAGCTCAGATGTCCAAAGCACTCCGAAACTACTTGCCTAGAGATATCATGAGTAAGAATTTGCTTCTCGTTCTTTTATTGTAACTTCTCAAGTATTTGAGTTTATTTAAATTGCCATTTGCTACAACGAGCAGTGCATTTTAAACTTTAGTTTTTCATGCTTACTGTTGGTTGTAAAATACTAATACTCACTTGAAAAATGTTTCTAGGTGTTTCACATAAAATCATTACTGTGGCATTGATTATGTTGCTGAGGTAACAAAATAGGTCTGACAGGAAACAAAGGTTACTGATTAGCAATTTAAACACAGAGAATAGAACTGTCACTTATTAGATATGACAGCATCAAAATGCTTAACACATTATCATTTTTGCATTTGTTTGGGGAGGGTAACAGAGACAAAATAATGATTAATCCAGTTTGCAATTGAGTAGACATGTATAGGAGGAGAAATCAAAGAGAAACTTTGCAGGTTGAAAACAGAAGTTTTTGGATGTAAACCTATAATCGGCAGAAAAACGTGTTTGTTTTTATTGCATGACTCAGCTGAAACAAGTTGTGCAGTTCCTTTAACTAGGTTGGCATATCATACGATTGCCATGCCTAGTAAAATTTCACTTAACACGCTGTAATGTTTGATTTGTTCTGTCAGTTTAAAAAAAAATAACTTTATGCAATGATTATATAAATCTATGATGAACAAAGAAACTTTGAATATATTTCAGCCGTTGGGGGTCAAGTTCCTCAAGATGATATCCATTTGATCCTGGAATATAAGGCAGGGGAGACCTGGGGCATTTACTCCAGTCCTAGAGCTAACAGGTAAATTTTGCAGTGATTTATATTCTAATACTGAATTTAATTTTTTTTTGTTTTTACTTTTCCTTACACATGATAATGTATTAAAGCATTTTTGTTCTCAAGACTGAAGGTATGTTGCTTATTCTCAAATATTGAAGTTATGTTTTAGTGTATGGTGGAACAGTAGTTTCCTGTTTTTGTGCTTACACGTTGTCGAATATTTTGGTAGCTCTTATTTCTTCTTCTTTCTCTCAAGGTTCATTATCCATAACGATGTCCACAATCCATCACTTGTGTCGCTGGAGGTGTTTGATGTTTTGCTGCAAGACTTTGAACCTGATTTGCTTGTAGTGAGTGGATTGCAAATGATGGACAATTACCCATTCACAAAAGGTGATATAACAATAAATAATTCTGTTCTTAATCATTATGCTAATGTAGTGATTAATTAATTTGTGGGTTGTGTTTGTAGAAAATTTTTGTGAAATTCCATGTTTCTTAGATAATTTTTTGGACTGCCTTCAAATTATGAATTTTTTCTCCGTGATATAATTTATGTTTGATGTAAATAAAATGGCTATTTTTAATTTAAAACTTTCACATATATTTTACGAACTTAAGACTTACAATCAGTGGCATAACTATACTGTTAAAGCCTGTGGTAAATTCATTGGATGGGACCCTCTGTCATTGGAACAAACCGGCACACCTAATTTTTTGGTGACTACTGCCCCGGGTGTTGAATGGGCGGTAGCTGCTTCAAGGCCCCTCGGACCTTGAGTCGGGAGCCCCTTCCACCGGGGGACCCGTGGCATTTTGGGTGTTCTGACACACTACTGTTACGCCACTGCTTACAGTATTAAACCAGGTAGTCCTGGTTCACTTGATTGCATTTTTCCCAGAGTGTGACTAAGTTTTAATAATATTTGAAGAAATCTCTAGAACAAATATCAGTATTTCGTTGGACTGTATAATTAATAGTCCCACCTACATGAGAAACTTTTTCAGTCAAAAATCTGATGTGACGTTACAAACAAACAAAAAAAAAATTAAAAAAATGGTATGCCCATAGATCAGATTATGAGGAGGATGCAGAAGAATTTTATCTTGATATTTTCTGTTGGCCAATGATGGCTGCTGATTACGGAGTTGTTCATGAATAATACTGATTTCTGGGCAATATGTGCCTGCATTAAAACCTGCCTTTGTTTTGTGAATCACTATGGCTATACACAATTAATCTCTTACGAATAAATATTGGCTTTTATTTTGGAAGCTCACTTGTAACCAACTGATGCCCAGAATTTCAGTTATACTTTTATGAAAGATCCTATCATTTTTCTGCTGATCAAGCACAGAACTGCTGTTTCCAAATATCACAACTCAACATTATCGTTTAGTTTATGAGGCTCTCATTTGTGTAACTTTTTTACTTTTGCAAAGTCATTTAAATGTTGCAAGACTTGTGTGTCAAATATTTCTGCTTTTTCTTGAACTAGTGTGCTTGTTTCATTAAAGGGAGATGAATGACCCCACAACAAATAACTTGAGAGTTGTTTCTCCAGATGCTTTTGCTACTAGTGCCTTATTGTCTGCTCTCTTACTCTACTTTCATGAAGCAGCACTGGTGTTTAGAGATACTCCAGATGTGATATGGTGAAAATTAAACTATTATAAAAAAATTATCATAATTTCTTTTTTTTTACATTTTAGTAAGAAGTGTGATATTGACAGCTAAATTCAGAGATAAAAGGTTAACTATATGAATTTATTCTCATAAACTGTGGATTTCAAATGATTGATTCACAATATCTTCTGTGTGATTATAATACCAAAAAAAATAAAAAAAATGGCCATTTCATTTGATGGAACCTTGTATTTGTATTATTTGTGTAAAATTTTTAATTACACACCTTTACAAGATCGAGGTAGTATGGTCCTACAATTGGTTTGTGTTTTGTGTTAAAAGTGTAGATCTTGGCACAACAGAGGTACAAAGATGAGCAGCATTAGGCCGACCATACACAGAACCGGGCGGGGCAGGGCATTTTGCCCCGGGGCGTCTTGTGCGACGGGAAACGCACGGGCGCCTATGGAGCATCACACACAGGACCGGGCGGGGCAGGGCACGTCGAAAAGACGCCCCGGGGCAAAATGCGAAGCTGAAACAAATTATGCCCCGGGGCAAGTCGCTGCCGGGCAGAACGTTCTGCGCATGCGCTGTCACGGGACCCACCCTCCCTCCCCCGGCTCCTCTATCTCGCGGTCTGGTTGTGTTGAACACGTGGTTGTGTTGTGTTTCGAATATTCGACATGATTTGTATGTGTGCCATGTATGACTGTAAGATTTAAAATTTTTATGACTATACAGTGTTATTATACGGTTGAATAACTAATGCTGAGGAAAAAGAGGACCAATATACATACGTTAAGGTTATCAAAAGCCGCTCCTCTGGGGGTATGGCTGTTCTCCAGTTGGTATTTTGCTTTTCTATTCTGCTCCGAATGCTTTCAAGTACAAAGTCGAATGTCGAAATTGACATGCGACAATAATCAAAAAACTTGTCTGGGTCGACTCGAAGCTCAGAAATAAAACTTCCTATATTTCCTTTTCAGGTATATAGGGTGTACCCACATCTCTCTGTTGTTAACATTGTGGTCCAAGAGCTGCAGATAGTTCCAAATTAACAAAATGGTCTCCTCATCTTCATCCAGTTCAAAATGATACACTACACACCAGTATGCTCCCACTGAGTTCACTGACAGGTGATTTGCTAAATGTTTGACTTGTTGTGCCCCGCCTCGTTCTGTGTGTGTCAGCAGCACGACAGGGCAAGTCAGGCGACTCGTCGCGCCCCGCCCGGTTCTGTGTGTGGCCGGCTTTACAAACCCTCACAACATTGTTATTTTACTAACCTGATGGCCCCTTCTTAAAGGCCTGTTTGATAGTTAATACATTGAAGCCTTGATGTTTTAATTTTTCTTTTTCTTTCTTTTCTTCATTTCACACCTAACGCGCGAGGGTTGAACAAATATAAATGGGACTTAAAAAAAAAAAAAATATTTACAAAAGCAATTGAACCATGTACACACTATTTCTTAACATAATCTCCTACTTTAGAAATACATTTTTTCTCAGTGTATCAGAAGCTTTTTGATGTCGTTATCATAAAAGAAAGGGGGTTGCATCAGTAGCTAACTGCGCACATAGCCATCCAGCCTCCCAGTGCTTCTTTCAGTGGTCCATAAAGATGAAAATCACAGAGTTGTAAGGAGGATGATCAAGTGATGTTCAGTTCCTTTTCCCAATTTTGCTTGAGTGAGAGTTGCAGTGTGTGGCTAAGTGCTATCATGGAGAAGAATCACATCTCTTATCAGCTGTTCACATATTTTTCAGCGATAAGCAAGCATAACTTCGTCCAAAAGTTTGCAATGTCCATGCAAAAAAATCAATTTCCAAAATAAAATCACGAATTGTGTGAATATTCTGTTATGTAATGCTCATCCGTGCATGACGATCATGGGTCTTATTTTTAGCCTCTTCATGGCCTTTCACCAATTCCTAATGCCAGGCAAACGCACAAGTCCTTGACAGTGTACGATCTCCAAACTGTGCCTTTAGTCTCCACAGAATTTCGGTTGGTTTCTAGCCTTCACAAGTGAAAAATTTAATAATTACACATTGCACAATTGAGGGACGGACATCTTGCTTCAACATTGTTATCTGTACTACTGACTGCACTTGAGACCAACAATCACTCTCCCCACTCCTGACATCCCCAACAAATGTGTAGCAGCACATGACCATTTGCAACATTATTTCACGCTCAGTTAAAAAAGTCCCATTTATATTTTACCCACCCTCATAATAATGTGTATGCCATTAATTAATTCCAGGTCTTTACTGGGTGGGAGGAAGTTAATTTTTTTTGTATAGTAACTATATGATAAGGTAAGAGTGATTGTTGTTCTGACCAGACGAGCGCCTGTCGAGACTGCAGAAGGTGCGTAACCAGATGCGCAGCAGGCAGCTTCTCACCAGGGTGCACTTCGAGATGGCGTCGTTCAGTGATCCGGAGCTGTTGAATGAACTCGCCACGTACATCATTCCGTACTCTGACTCCCTGGGCATGAATGAGCAGGTATGGCATATTGCTGGTCCTCTGTGTTGTTCATATTGGTTTTATGTATTCTCGATATTGATTTACTCGAGGTAGACATATTTTATTGTACCCGCTTTTCATAATAAATCTTTAAATATACATCTCTGTAGCTACATTACAAACTTGCTTCTCTGGATTTGATAGGGTTTTCATTTTTGCTTCTAAATAACTTCATATAAGCTGAATTATATTAGGTGGGCAGAAATGAAATAAATCAGTTTATTGGTAAGATGGGAAGAAAGAAAATCTAAAATACTAGAATTTTCAAGCTAAGCCTTTAATTATTGCTAAGTTATCTGTGATCTGCATTAACGCTTTCTCCCTATTGAATTGTTTACATTACAAATAACCTTTTGCAAATTATTAAATGAAGATGACTATTCATTTTTTGAAAGTCTATGATTGAATAATGAATAAAAATGGGCCAGAGAACTGGATTTACTATAATTTTACACACATCTTGGATAAACCATTGTTTTGTAAACTATCATAAAGTTTTCTTCACAAAGCTTTCATTTAACAATTGACCATAGATATGAAACAATTTCTGCAATGAACATTCAGTCCCAAAGAAAAATTTACAATTTATGTTGACACTTGTTTGTCTAACTGCAGTAGAATAGTGTATTGTACTTATTCATCAGAGAATAATACTGGATGATTTGTCAGAAATCTATGGTTCCCTTTGCACCTATTTTCAAGGTCATTTTGTGGTAATTATTGATAATGTTTGTTGTTAATTTCTCAAGATAACTGTTTCCTCCTCTCATACTGTAGGTACAACAGTTGTGAATTGTTTTATTTCCCCAGGAACTGACGAACCTGCAGCACATCTTGCAGTACGGCAACATCAGCCTGGTGTCCGACTCGAACCCAAGAGTAGCTACTGTGCTCGACCAGATGAGGCAGGTTTTCAGGTATGTACTAACAGGGATAATGTATGTAAAGTACAAGATTTAGAAGAAACGTATTTGGTATTTGTCAATGATTTTGATTTAAAAAAAAAAAATCATTAAATTTTTGCTGTTGTGTAAAAGTAAGTAATTATTCTATTTCACTTTTAATTTCCCAGTTGCATTTGAAGAGTGTAGTAGAACTCTGTTTATATGTGTGTTGTGCAGGGTTTGAGTCCCGCAGATGACGCCAAAGTTCTGTTTTGGGTGACTGAGTGGTTATTGATTGATTGACTGTCGGACGTGTGATCACTAACCTGCCCGATAGTATCGTCTTCTTGATGTTTCCTCTTGTCAGGGCGACGGCCTTATGACTGACACCAAGCGATTGTTGTTAACATAGTAGGGCTAAACTGCGAGGATGATAGCTGTGAGAACAACTATAGTCTATCAAAGATGTTAAATATTTTAAATGGAAGGCTACGTAGAGTTCTTTGGCATGAGTGATGTTAGTCTGATACGGATTAGAGTGGTTTTAGGGAAGGAAACAGAAGTTACAACATAGTTCCGGTTTATTTGCCGTAAATCAAACAGACAGTTTTACAAACACAAGAACGTAATTTCTGTCCCATGCAATTTGTTAGCCGCGCCCATGCTATCTTGAATTTAGACTCCACTTGCCAAAATAGGGTACAAAGAGATATTGTTGGTAGCAAATCGCGAAACATCCGTGCATAAAGTTCGACTTCCCGAGGCGTACTGACTGTGTCTCCTGCGGCCAAGTGCCATCTCGCTGATGCGGCGCATACTGACTCGTGTTACCTTGGGAGCATGCATAAACCACGTAGCTCCATGTTGGCCTCCTGTGAACCGCTCCTCCCCCCGCGTAGCCCTACGTGGCTTTTGACTCTACCAACCCCTCCCCCCCACGTAGCACGTAGCTTTTTTCCCTTTTGATTCCAGAAGACATCTTGTACTGTTTTCTCTTTCAGACTATTGTAAATTACATATGGAGACAATTAACTGAGGGAAATACATGTTCACATGTTGTTGTGAGTTCTATTCCTCATTTTAACTGTGAAAAATGTTATGAAAGGAAAGCTATGTGGCCTGGCTCGGAACCCCCCCTCCCCCCACGTAGCCTAGCGTAGCCTTTCAGCTAACCCCCCCCCCCCCCTAGACTGAGCCACGTAGTTTGTGCACGCTCCCCTTGCCGGCAGTGTAGCTAAGTAGCCAGCTATATTCACTCCGCTTTTACACAATATTACAGGGATTTATTTGGTCCCTTTACAAGTGAAAGAAATTATTTTTGTGATATCTCAAAAATGAAGCTATATAGTTTATAGATGCTCTGTAAGATAATTTGAGGTAGAAGACACAGGAAACCGTGTCATTGTGAGAACATGTGATTTTGCAGGCTGGCATTACAGAGGAGCAGCTCGGTGTCCGGAGGCAGGCCATTGACTCGCCTGCACGTGCACACTCTGGCGTACCAGGCCATCATGACGGTGCGCGGCTCCTCCTGGAGGAACAGCATGGCCGCCGCCGCCAAGGCCTCCCTCACGGCACACAGACACGTCTGTGCCAGCACGGAGGTAAACGGGCCTCGCATTCGAGAGGACGTGTGTTCAGATCCAGATTCCAGTTTCTCAAAATCGCTCCATAATGCCAAAGCCAAATTCCTTCCCGCTCCGTGCCACCAGTCCTCTCCCACCCTCTAATGACCTCAATGTCGGTGAGATGTAAAACCATAAAAAAATCACTTTTGTGTTACGAATTTTAATAGAAGATGTGGCATAACGAGTTTCACGGAGAAATTATAAAAGAAATTCGTAGTCATGGTAATGACGTGAGTAACAAACGGAGAGTGAGCGAGGTAATGTGTGTGTGCACTTGAGTTGATGATAAAACTGTTACTGCGAGGAAAGGACCTTGTATCTTTGGATCATTATCTATCGAATAATGCTTTAATAAATTTGCAATAAGTCTTATAAAGTTTATTATCTTTCAAATATGAGAAGTTCAGTTAATAAGTTTGAAAATTAAAGCACTGAATGAGTTAAAACGGGACATGTATCCCTGGCGACTGTGATTATAATCTAAAAATAAATACAAAGTGCGATAGCTACATAAAAAATAGATGATCCGATAAGAACGATCATTAAAAAATACAACAAAGGGCCAACATAAGTGCTTCTGAGGAGTGGAGAATATTCTGGAATATACATTCAACTAGCTTCTAAGCCAGTCAAAAATAACAGGTTTCACGCAGTATTCTGGTAACTCGTGTCATTGCAGTTGCTTAACTATGTGGAATTATTATATAATGCTCATAACCTTGATTTTGTAATGTTCCACATATTACATAGCAATACAGTTGTAACTTCTAATGAATTAATGACAGAAGTATGGAGCCAATGAAATTAAAAATAAATTAGGAATCCCAAAATTTTACGTTTTACCACCTAATATCAGCTCTGTTCCTGTTCCATGTCACATTCATCACAAAAAAAAGGACACATGGAACTACTTCCATTTACATGAAATAATAACTTCCAGAAAGTGGCACCTACAAAAGCAACTTAAATTGTTTTGAAAATAATTTGTAGTTAATTATGCTGTACAAAATGTTAGTTGTCATTCTGGTCCTGGCTGCATTTTGATCTAACCACAACATCCAATAATATTACGTTCACAAATCATAATTTATATCACCCATGCACGAATACATTCACTGTATTACGATCTAAACTTGACACATCGAGACTATCTACATGTGTCAGTAATAAAAAGCAACTAATAATTAATATGTTAATTTAAATGCAATATGTACTTTTAATTCATTGTTTCAGTAATTCGTTTCTTTTACTTGACAATAACAGTGATATAGATTATGGTTGAAACATCTACATTGAATATAAATACCTTGCAAGCCCCTCTAAAATAATTGGTTTAATACAGTGTTCTGACAATTCATTTGCTCACAGTTGTTTAAATAAATACAATTTAGTTAATATGTTGTTTCAAACAAAATATCTGCTTTCGTTTCAATGTTTTAACCGTTTATTTCTTTGCATTTAATTAACTGAATAGAATTGTTGTTAAGTTAAATAAGGCTCATAATCTCTGCTATGTAGCTGGCTGTTGTGGTGGACAGGGATACATAAGAGCTCAGAATTTTATTAGTATGGATTATAAAATACTGTAAAACAAATGGGGGTAGTCAAAGTTTTAAGCAGTTGTGTGGCATTTAAAATAAAAGATCAGATTGTGGTTCGGTACTCTTTTGACCTTTACTGATATGAGGTCAGACGGCAATCATTTGGTTAAAATATCAATAGCTGACATATTTTCAGGTTCAGGATGGGGCCCATGTATATCTTGAATAATGAAATGTAAAAAAAATAAAAAAAAAAAGTTAGTCTGTCGATTTTGGCTGTCTCTCTGTTCACAGAAAATTCTACATCCTTTACTTTATTACTGCCCAGCTGCACAGTAAGTTATACTTAGCCATGATTCCTCTTAAGTTGTAACATTACACCAGATACTTTGTTTCTGGAGGATTGACGTATGTTTGGCCAATTTGGAAGCGTGATGATGTGGATGTAGGTCAAGGGTTGTCATCCTGGGATGCACACCCACTGGGGAGGCATAAGGCATGGCATAAGTTAAGGAGTGAAATGCATAAACTTGGTAAACATATAAATGTTTCAGAAAAAGAACAGACTGTTGTATTTGATCTCTAATATCCTTAATAAAACTTTATGAAACACGTTTTTTTTTTAAAAAAATGGCAGGTTTCTTTTAATTTCTATATAATATTATGGAGGGGTTGCATAGCCTCAGACACAAGGGAAAGTTCATACCCTAATTTCCTAAATGCTGAGAAAACCTGGTTTGGAGCATGTTGACATTGCCGTACTTTACTTAGTGGCTAAGTTTGGTCAATTGTTTTTAAAGCAGGAGAGATGTCTTAAGGCCACCACACACGTGCGGGAACCCAAGGGATTTGGACGCAATGGTCACGGCCTTGCGGGATCCCGTCACGTGTGTGGGCACTTTCTTGAGGCCGTGGCCGCACCCCAGTGCGGCCAAATCCCCACCGAAAAACAATTCTTACTTCCTCGAAGGCCGGGAGGGAGGGTGGGAATCTCAGCGTGTGTCCTGCGGTCAGTCGGCCTTCCAGGATTTCTTGCGAGCGCCTGCATGCGATTTTGTTTCTCTGTTTTGTTTCTAATGTTCCGTTTCGTGATGTTCCGTGTTTATAAATATGTATGATAGTGAGCCCTGTCTATAGGAATTGAAGTACCAGGAATACAACGACACAAACAAACGAGAAGCTACCTACGCCAAGCTGGCATAAATATTGAAGGAGAATGAACCAAATGCAAAAAAATAAAAAGAATCAATATTAAAAAAAAAAACAGCAACATTAAACCATCAGGAAATGAATCTTTGCGAAGTGATTTGCTGAAGAACATTAAAAAAAAACCGTGCTCCAAGAAGATCACTTTGACGTTATTAGCAAAACCGTTGCCATAAAATTACGTGGCCTTCCGACCAATCAAATGCTAATAGCAGAAAAAATAATTAATGACACCCTGTTTCAAATCGAAATGGGCTGTTTAGGAATGTCTTACAGTGAGCAATGGTTACCTGCTTCTGGCGTTTACTATTCTGCAGGCAGCAGTTCTGGATATTTTTTTATCCAGGAACCTCATCGAATAGTCTCAGCCCACAACCTTTTCAAGCAACACCAGCAGGATCATTATAAACCACCAGCAGATTTTGATAAATTACCTCAAAACAACGACACAGCAGCAATTGTTCTATCAAATTATAATGCAAATGATGTTATGTGATTTGAATTTGAGTTTACATCACATGATCAACTATATTAATTACAACATGATTTTAAACTAATATTATTTTAATTTAGTTTTTATGTCATTTAAACTTAATTTTATGTTGTTGATGTATTTACGAATGGGAATAAATCAATTACAGTAAAAGTCCGGTTATCCGAGTTCCGATTATTCGAGCCACCTGGTTAACCGAGGCAAATTTTTGAAATATGATAGGAAGCTTTTATGAAGATATGGAACTACAGAAAAAGGATGCTTCAAGTTTTACTAGGCAGCTTAGAGAGAGGTAGCAAGCACTGTGACAGATTCAATAAAGAAAATCGTAACAGCAGCCAATGCGTGAACATCATCGGATGCTGCCATCGTGAAGCCAACTCTGAGACTGAGAAACCCTTGAGGATTTTAACCCCCCGTGTGTGTGCAGCGCCACTTCGATGAAATCCCTGCGGTCCGTTTCCCCTGCGGCCCGGCCTCCACGTGTGTGGCTACCTTTATAGTTAATGAGAAGGGAAGTAGAGAAGAAGCCAAAAAGACAAAAGGTGATGCAGGCATAAGATATTACCAGATAAATTAAATGTAAATGGTTATTTATGTGAGGGTAAGAGAAGTATGGAACAGAAGAGAGAAAAAGTGATGATAAAGGCATTATTGGAGATGATAAATGCTTAGGAGCAGGATGGGGGGGGAAATGGTGGGGATGTGAAAAGAGAAGTATTTTTTTAAAATTTTCTTTACTTTACAAATCTTCTTTGAAAACAATATTAGCAGTTATAATGTGATCATCGTTGACATTTTGACTGTAAGTGTCTTTAACACAAAAATGGATATTAATGAATTTACAGGCTCATAAAAAAAAGCACATACGTGTATCCATACGAAAAAACAGGTTCTGATAAATACAATCCTGCCTTTTGAAGTGTCTGACCTTATGCTTTATTAAAGTTCGTAGCAAATCTTATTTTAATTGGGAATTGTTTTCATACCATTTGGAAAGGCACGGTTCGTGGTGTGAGGTAAGAGCTTAGTTTTATCAAAGTGCATTAATTTAGCACTGATGATGTAATCATCTAAGTGAATTACCACTAATCTTGTACCATTTATTAATTCCTGAGTGGCATTAATATTTCTATTTAACATAATACTAGCAGTTTTCTTTAAAAACAGTTTGAGGTGATAAACCAGACCTTGGAAATGGTTCTAGCGATTTGGATGTAATTTTATATGTGGATGACGTTTTGCTTTTGAGGTTTGTCATAAGGTTTTTTTTTTAAAAAAAAACAAAAAAAACAGAGAGCAATTCTTGGATTTGGTATCTTAGAAACAGCTCTAACCTCGGCTTTAGAAGTTTCTGGTACCAGTAAGCCTACTGATGTTAGTTAAGCTTCTCTTTGCAAGAACTGTGTTCTTAAAAATGCCTAGGAAGCCTTCAAGAAAAATGTTTAACTTTAATCAAACTTTACTCAAAATCTTAAAATAAGATAGGATCGGGGGAAAAGCAGATTCCCGTCTTTTACCACAGATGTAGGCAGGAGGGCGAGACGAACACTTAAAAACACAAAAAATAAACACAAATGCACACTATTTCGGCATGAGTCTTAATCATGTGAGAGGTGAGACATATGGCAGGGGGAAAGATGTGGTCACATCCCAACCTGCCACATGAATGAAGCAAAGGCGGAACACGCGCGGTGATGGTAGTGGTAAGTGACGGGTCCCCCCCCCCCTCCATCCTAGCTTATTTTCAGTGCCTCTCGGCAGTTTCTTTGTTTTCATTATCAAGTTTACTCAAAATCTTGCATATTGAACAGAAATCAAAAGATGCTGAGCAAAGATCAGTCACCCAGGTACTAGATAATTTATTTATGATCTGAACCGATGGTGGAGACCACCTCATAGATTTCCTCAATTTGCTGAAGTCACTCCATTTGGTCATATTCGCACACCTGTATTACCTTCCTTGATATGGACATCACTATATGACAAGTCCTCCTTACCTCTGTGCACATCAAGCGAACTAATCTACACTCTGACAGTTGTGATCCCTTCTTCACCAAATGTTCCCCTTCTGTACTGACTCACAATCTGTGGCAGACACATCGATTCTGACCATGAATCACTTTCCAGGTATTCCCAAAAACTATCCCAAGCCTTCATTTGCCACTGCTGTCTTGTGCAAAAGAAAATCTCCCATGCTATCACCAACATCTCCCATTCTGCACTTACTAAGGCTGACCACAGTCCAATATTAATAACCCAGTTCTCTCCTGGCCTGGAATTCATAAGCCAGATCCTTCACCGCGGGCATGACATCCAACGTTTTTTCCTGAAATGCGGGTCCTTCTTCCCAATATCCCACCCACTGTCCACTGCACTAGTTCGACAGACTTACAAATTTGAACATCTTGGTCCTCAAACACTTACCTTCCGACTTCTGCAAGAATCTTTCTCCCGCAATAGACGCTGCTGCCAAACATGCAGCATGGATCCAGCCACTACTACTTACTCTAATCCTATCACAAGAGAATCCTTTGCCATTATAAGCTACCACTCACCTATTAACATATCCTAGACACCAGACATACCCCTGGCCCCGACTTTGCTAAATCTGTCACTTACAAATTTACTAATTTATATATTATATTTTTTAATATCTTTGATCTGATTTATTTACACTTATAACAGATCCAAATTATATTCCTGAGAAAAAAATATTTTAGCTTATCGCAGTTATCATTGGTCAAATTTCTTCCCCCACCCCCAGTTCAATACCCAACATCCCTTGTGTTTCATCTTTGGTTCATTCGTGTGGCGGATCTGGATGTGCTCATATCTTTCCCCCTGCCATATCTCGTCTCCCATATTACTAAGGTTGTTAACCAAAATATAGCAAATTGTGTTCTTCTGGCCATCCTTCCTTCACCTGTGGTAAGTGATGGGTTATTTATCTGCCGGATCTTATTTATGGTACTGAGCGACAATTTCACTGTCATCTTTGTGGAACCGAATGCCTTAACACGGACCTGTCCTCAGGTGGACGTGGGCAAGGCGACACTGATCATGGACGAGAGTTTTTCGACGTCCGTCGGAGAAGGTGCCCGCCGCGTGCCCCTCGACGTGGAGCGGCCGGTGTCCTGCTGGGAGGAGACGCTGTCTGCCGACGGGAACGGTGATCCCCTGAGGGTTCAAATTTGCGTCGCTCCGGTCCTGGTCTGCACTGTGGCCCACCAAACTGCGGGCGGCGGAGACAACATCTCTTCCGCCGGACTCGTCCTGCAGATCTGATCCGACGTAATAAGACCGCATGCTGCCTGGTATTTTTTTTTTAATAGTGATCAGTTAGTGTAGAAGCCATCTGCTGCCAAAATTTAGTTTTAAACCATGAAAAATAGTTAACGCTTCACATCTATCTTTGAGTTTTCTTTTGCAGATCCTGAAAATAATAATTTAATTTAATAGAGATGTAGGAAATGAGCACAGTGGAAACATTTCCACTGACAACAATTTCTTGCCAGTTTCAAAAGATAGTTTGTTGCGAATAAAGGAATAGAAGAAAATTATTGTAGGAACACACATTCCTAAGTTAAACTAAACATTCCTGAGCTCAGTTTTATCTTATCTCATGTTTCAATATGTCCATAACAGTTTAATTTTTTTGGGCATTGTTGTTCATTGTCTCTCAGATCTAGTGTGGTTTTTTGTTCCACTTTCGGTTTTAACCAATCAAAATATTTTTGTGTCTACGCTGTTGCTCTCTAAAGTACTGTAAAAATCAACTGACAAGACTAGGATTTTACAGTACATGAAGTATTATGTGCCACTGAAACATATTTGGTTTATTACCTTAGACCCATGAAGCAAGAATAATTTTCAGTTTTACTGAAACTTCTGTTCCTATAGCATTGCATAACATATCCTCTTACACATTTGGTATCTGTTTCAACTGTAATTCCTTTGGCACATTTAAAACATAAGGATATATTAATCAATTATGATAACAAAAAGTGAGTTTGGTCCTATTTTTATAATAAAAAGTTTTAAAACTTTGTCTTGATAAAATCATTACCTGCTCCATGAATTATTTCTTTTCTCTGTTGAAAATGACAGTTTAATTAAAAGATCTTTATAATAGTTTATCTAAGTATCTGTTCTTGTAATTATAAATATTAGACTAGTAGTTTTTTTGCTTCGTCCATAGTCACTTTATTAACATTGTTGGTATTAACAACAAGGAATAGTAAATGAAGGTAGGAGTGCAGAGACAAACCCAAAAACAGATGAACACACACATAAATTTGCAGCCGGAAAAAAATTTCATAACATTAACATATTTAGCACCATACTTCAATTATTTCTGCAAGTTTGCAAGGAGATTTCTTCAGCATGAACAGTGAAATCGCTCATCAATATGATTTGTTGCGGTGTAGTCTTCATTTATTAGAAACTGAAGCTTATAATTGTTAGTTAAAAATTGCTCATATTTCATTAGAAAAGTATTTAAACTACTTCAGTTGGATAACTGCGCATGTTGAGGCATTGCTCCATATTACTGTTCTTAGAGAGACACAGGTTTGATTCCCAACTGGGACAGTATTTTTTCTTGTGTACTTTCTTTTTCACTGCCATTTATAGCATTAAATTACATTTTTTTTTAATTTGCCTAAATACTAATTTATTTTTCACACCAAAAAAATTCAACGACAGCACATTCGATTTGTGTATTTCATTTACTTTTATACTTTCGTGTTTTTGTGTTTGTCACTGTTCTCCTGCCTTCTTCTGTGGTAAGTGTGGGATTTACTTTCACGATCATTCCTTGTAGTTGGTATTAATATTTGTAAATTGTTAAAAATGAGATGAAATTATTATAGTATATGATATTGGGCTTCATTTATGAATTTAACAATTCTAAATATATGGTTAAAAGCTGGAATGTTAAAAGTTTGTTTCTTGTTTATGCCTTTTTTCTGGTCAGGGGAACTGACAGTCAGCAGAGGTCTCTGCTGGTATTGTCTGTTATCATTGTCAATTAATTGTTGTCTCTTTAAAGACATTGAAAACATTGCAACCACTTTTTAAGACTAAACAAAACATTCAGGTAAACTTAAATCACTCCACAAAATTTAGAAATTAGTTGCCGAGATATTTATTGGATGAATTTAACAGTTCACCGCAAAACATAAGCAAAAACTTACAATTGGATTGGTGATTATGTCACATTGGTATTGGTATTGAAAAGACTGTTTTAGATATGTAAATAATTAATTACAGTTGATTACACTTGGTTACAGTTTGCAGCATCAAGTGTGTTTTAGCTGTTAGCATAATGTTGTGCGGTGCTGTGATATGCTGAAGTTAACACATTCCCTTTAATGTTTCATAATATCAGTTGAGTATTTATATCTGTAGATGAGGTAAACACACTTAATATAACAAGGTGAGAAATATAGAAGTATGACAGGAAATACATTTTTTGGCATTATTTATGACAAAAACAAATGGCTAGAATGGCAATCAGATGTACAGAAACACTGCAATTGAAAGTAGTGTATTTTCCCTCCAACCTAAGAAAATTGGCACATAGAAAAGTGTACAGCGTAGTTGATTATATCTTGGTAAATAAAAACAGTGTAACCATTGGCTATTTAAATGAATCACGTTGACGTACATTGAAAGGAGGTGTTCAAATTGGAAGCAAAATCTCTGTAATATGATGGTTGTTTTAATCGGTTGCATTTTAACTTCCTGAACAAACTGTGTGCTTGGAAGTTTGTTTTTCCACATTTCTCTTTTAATCATGCTTCAGTTTTCTTTCCAATTATGCCTCGAGGCATTAAAAGACACCGCCATACTGAATGTATTAAGCGTATATGTGGAATAGTAGGTAGAGTTTACCCATCACTCACCACAGATGAAGGCAAGAGGCCTCTGACAAACAAATAAACACGAACATGTTTTACAATATTTGGGTTTAAACCTTAATCTTGTTTAGAGATGAGACATGGCAAGGGCATGATATACACGTCATAGCCTACTAGCTTAATTTTCCATTCTGTTTATGACCTAGCCTTTTAACTAAATGGTGCCAGTCAACCAATGGTTTAAATGATGTGTAGTCATTAAATAGCTAAACACTGTCTTAAACTTGAAGATTGGTTGGACCCTCCCTATGGAGGCATACTAAGAGTTAGGACAACCATTTCCTTTCGTCCTTACCTTACCTAACTCTGTAATCCTAATGCTTAAAGGAGACTTCAGTTAAACGTTGAATTCAAGCCACAGAACTGTTTAGGAATACTTCACATTTCACAGCTGAAATTTAGGTTAAGGGCCTTTAAAAAATCGCCTCTGAGACAGGAATCTGAAACTGGTACTTTTCAATCTCCAGCCAGACGCCTTAACCACTGAGACACCAGACCACTCGATCAAATAGTTAGGCAAATTGAATGAAGTTACAACAATTACCTGTTCTCTGGACTGGCACCTGCCAGTAAATTAAGATTTGAGTTTGGAAGGGTTTAGTTACAAAAGTAATGCACATATAGTCATCTCAGGCAGCCCAAGTCTTAAACAGAATTTTGATGAAAACCTTGTTGAAGGTAAAATTGTTGGTGTTCAATATTTTCTTCTGGTTGGTACCACATTTCAATCCAACAACTACATTCCGCTCGAGTGCCACAAACAGTTTAGGTTGGCATGATCTCAGCACCAACAATACAAGTGAAGTGATTAAACTATTCTGCTGTAGTGGCTAACCAATGAACAGTCGGTGCATTAAATGTTGTATGAAGTTTATCGGTTAAATATCATTCAGGCCATTGGTTGAATGGCACCATGTGGGTAATGGGTTAGGCTATTGATTTAATGGCACCATTTGTGGGGGATGGCAGTAATAGAATGACCTCACATTCTGTAGGATGTGGTTTCGAATCCCCGTCCAACCATCTAGATTTTGGCTAGCCGTAGTTTTGTGAAATCAGTCCATACAAATGCCGGGTTGGTTCTTTAAAAATACCACGTCCAAATTCTTACACATTTCTTGCCCCCCCAGTCCTTTCCCGTCTCTAATGACTTCGACATCGGCCATGTGTGAAACTAGAACAAAAATAAAACGATGGCAAACTAAGCTATTTTGCTGTGGCAGAAACTTTGCTGGGGCTCACTGCTTTAATGTGTGTTAATGTTTGTGTGTCCATCTTCCACCTCCTGCCTTCGTCTTTGGTGAGTGATGGGTATATTTTAACTACCCTTCCTTGTTTTGATTGCCTAACTACTTTTTTAAAATCACAACCATCGTAATTGTGTCACCGATTACAGTAGATAGTTTTCAATAGTTATTCAGGCATACGCTGTGATGATCTCCATTTTGTACCTCAAAATTTTTTAAAGAAGAATTCATAACGAAACGACAGTATGATGCTTGATATAAGAAGGCTAGACTCACCTTCCCTCCATTAACATAGATTAACTTCCATGACAGTTAATGCCAACTACAAAACTTGGTAAACAATTGCTAAAGAATTCCCAGAGTTGTGAAATGTCACAGACAGCTAGGCCAAGAAATTTCAGATGCTGTGTATCTATTCTGTCAAGCTTTGTAGTCATAGCTTATTCTCCCAATATGATTTCACCAATAAGCTTTTATTTCTTGGGTGATAAAAGTAGTATAAAATATATATAAATTTCGAAATTTGGTATCAGTGTAAAGATATGCTGGAAAAAAGTTAAATATCAAAGTAACGAAACTGGGTACCCATTGCTTTACTTATGGGATGTAGCTGCTGCTGATAATTTTTTTGTAGCATTACTAACTTGGCGACTATTCAGTGTGCTTTACTTCTGTTGTAAGTCAATCGAGTACAGAATTTAAACCATACGTGGTGTTTCTTTTTGTAAATGCTTTGAATTGAGATGAGTTTAGTGACGGCAAACTAATATATCAAATCTGAAGGGTCACAACTGGGGGGAAGAGAAGGGGAATGCTACAACATACTATTTCTGACAACGCCCTAAACATACGAGACTTGCAGCATGGCAAGTAACAGCAGTTGTTGGGAAGATAGTTTCCCAGAGATAAAAAATAAAATAATAATAAAAAAAAAAAACAGAATTTTAAGTCTGCTTCCCACCACCAAAATTCTAGTGTGAGGACTGAAGAAAGAAAAGGTGGCTAGTGGGTGCGGAATTGGACATTTTTGACACTGAATATATTTCTGATAGAACATTTATATTTGTATCTCGTAGCCGGAATGTATACTAGAAGAATAAGGTACTTGACTCTAAAAATAAAACTGTGAAATTTTTGTTAACAATATGGAATAAGTTATGGGGTACTGAAAATCTACTTTATTTGTTGGAAAACATATTATTTTTAATAAAATAAAAACACAAAAATACAGCTGTTAGTGATGTGATGCGAAATACCAGTGTCTGACGTTACATTTTGGTGAGCACCAGTTTGCCCCAAGTGTTTAGCATCTGTCGACAATTTGTGTGTCATATATTTAAGGTTTTAAGTCAGTCTATTACATAGGTCTGGTTACTAATCCATAAAACAAACAATATTTGCAATTGAAGCTGGATTTACCGAAGAAAACGTCTCTAATTTGCCAAAAATTGAGTTGAAAATACTGGAAATGTTTTTCGCATCAGTGATTTCTGTTTGGCAGAATTTCAGAGCATCAAAATTTCCCTCAGAGTATGTACACCCAAAATTGAAAGTGTAGTTTTCTGCTGAAAAGTGCACCTATCGTCATATAATTTCGAAAATTTGTTTTTAAATGAAGTCTTTCTCGGTGGTGCATTTGATTGCTAAGTATCAAAGGATAGATTTCAAAAACTTAGGTAGCATATAAAAAGTTGTTGTTATAAGCTAAAATTTGTTTTCTAGGGTCAATACCAGCAGAGGCAGTCGTTAAGTTGGAAATATTCCTTAATCTCTGTGCACATAAGTGCTAGCATTCGTCACAGACATTACTAATGGTAAAAAGCACACTCCAAAAGTAGTGATATTACCAAAAAAAAACTTGCATTTGGGAAAGCATTAAAAATTTGCTAGGTACCTTATTTTAATTTAAAACGTGAAACAGATCATATAGATGTCTGATTTCTGCAGGTTATAAGAATGTTATGTTTATGGGAACACACATTGCTTAACTTCAAAAGTGATCATTCATTTATTGTTAGTCATTTATCACTGGAAAAAAATATTAAGGTACACAGTTTACTGAACATTTTAAAATATTAAATAAAAGCCTAACTCCAAGTGGTCTTTGCAAAAATACATTGAAGATTTTGTAGAGAAATAATCTGTGTCCCTATGTGCAAGTTTCAGGCATATTTTCCACATGTTTTTCCTGTTTGGACCATACAATGTTTTTGGTGTTCTAATTGAGGTGTTTGACACTGAGGCACTACTCATTCTACCAACAAAATAAGCAAAGTGCTCCTTTGTTTACGCCAACACAAACAGATACCTTATGTCACGAGATTAAAAGAGACCTCCCAGCATTTTGGCGCCAATATTCTAATCAAAATGTAAAAACGGAAAATTTAGACATATTTTTTTTCTGTTTATAGGTTTCCTTTCCCCCCCAAGAATTTTTTTCCCCTATAATAGACGCATAGTTATAACCCTGACTACTTTTCCAAAATTAGCCAAATACGCTATTGTGCCAGCTGAACAAAACTGTCCAGTGAATGGACCAGCTGATTTTGTTCCAAGGTTTTCTTGCCTTAACCTGTGGTAAGCGACCACCAGATATTACGAGGCAGCATTGCCATCATTGGAGTCCTGTTTGTCACTATGTTTTGGGGGTTCCCATGATTTCTTCGCAGCTCGCATAAATCACTGTACCCACAGTGTTCTCACACTTGTAACTATCAAGGATTAGATTGTTGTACATGTTTTAGTGTGCTGTGATTTACTTGGATGGCTTCTAAACTATCTGAGAGACGTAATGCAGTAAATATTTGGGTTGGCAGAAACAGGTATCCTGGATGTTGTTAAAGATACTGTTTTTGTGAAGTTATTTATGAGGACTATGAATCTCAGGTGCTCACTATAATTTCCTTTTGTTTTGTTGCAACATCAGACAGGATAATGATATTTGTGTAGTACTGGGCCAAAGTTTCTCCTACAGAAGAGGAAAACCATTTTTACTGAATGTTTGGGACCAGCTGAGATCAGGAAACTATCGACGTCTCAAATTATGTGAATTTTGTGTTTAATGTAAATCCTGGTTTTATGAGCACATTGCAAGAAAACACCAGGATACCTGGTTCTGCTCCTGAAATTGCTATATTATAATTTCTTCTTCTGTGTATTAATGTGTTTGAAATGCGAATATTGTACCCATTCCAAAATTTTGTAAGATTTTACGTATGATATAAAGATACAAGATGAAAATTAGCAATTAAGATTGATTACAGAATTATACTATGTTTTTTTTTTGAATTATTTAGTTTTACATTTGATTCCTGCACTGTTATAACCTGAATAATTTGTCTATTTTTAAAATGGCCTTTCCAAACAGATCACGTTTTGGGTAATAAGATTCTCTGAAAGCAATTTTATTTTATTTATAGCTTCTGATATTATTGAAGTATATCATAAAACAAAAAAAAATTAACTTTATTTTGTATCTTAATATTTCTGTAGTGTAAAGGAGTTAACTATTACCAAAGATCTATGAAGTGCCATTTTATTTGTTTATTCTAGTGCATCAAGAAAAGGCTGCTATTGTTCTGAAACATTTCCATTGATGTGTTGTTTACATCAGAATACTTAGAATGGATAAAAATGTCATGTTAGTTATTATTTATACTAACTTCGGAGAGAGATGCAAGTAAATAAGATATTGAACAATCTAATTAAACAATTGAAGGAAGAAGAAAAGTAAAAATCTAGTTTTACACAACATTGTAATTCCTAATTATTGATTGTGTTCTAAGCAGAATTAAGAGACTAAAATTATCATTCCTATTGATATGATGTATTTGCTCCTGGTTTTAATGTTTTTGGCTATTATGGTAGATGCTTTAGTTTTTTTAATATATAGTTCTGTCACAAGCAACTTTTGTTTATCCCAGAAAATAGAGGGAGGCTTTACGGTTTTATCCTGAATCTTTAAAGTTTAAGATCGACTAAGTATTACTGAAATTTTCTATCATGTGGTTTGAAACCGAGTTTTCCATTTGATATCAGATGGGTTCCTCTAATACAGGAATAACATTCTTTAAATCATCTGCATATTTCCTTGGATGTAATAATTATTAAACTGAGAATGATGAAGCTTTTGAATTGATAAAATTTAGCGTTTGCACCCTCACAAGAAAACTACTGAATTTTACTTCCCATGTCATTCTAGCACTTAATGTGGAAACTATGCTTATAAATTTATGTTCAATTTTTGTATAAGTTGTGATCTTATTCCCTCCTTGCCACATGATAACATCCACCTAATTTTTGGTATGGTTTTATTATGCTTTCTCCAACAACAGGTTATCATCATTTAATCTAGCAGTATGTTAATTTATTCATGTATGTGCATTTCACAGTTATATTTAAATTGCTTCAAAAGCAATTTGTGCCTTAATCATGCCTAATAAAAATAAGTGATTGCCTCTTTAGGCTTGACTTTAGTCTGAAATAAGCACACAAATTAACAGCACCAGTAATTGTTAGCGAGAAAGCATATATATTTAGGGAAATCTGTACCAGAACAAAAAATATTGAGGTATTCAGACAATTTCATGCAAAATGGTTACAAGCTTATTATGTCGACGTATCTAAATGGCAAGCTGTGGAAGTACGAAACAGGTGGAAATCTTTTCGCCTCCTTTCCTTCTTAGCAGAACATTAATTTTTCATTTTTTAAGTGTTTTGGAAGCCACTATGATACTTCAAAAGCATAACAGCTATTCAATACCACTGAAATAGTAGTTTTGTTACATTATTGAAAGTGTAAAGAAGTCGCATGAAGCGGGCGAAAGAGTGGAAACATGCGGTGAATTACGTCTTGCTACTCAACTGTCCAATTTTATTTTCAGAATATTGATTAAACTGTTTCCTAGTGCATACTGCCATATGTTAAGTTTTTAAAATAATGTTTTACTTTCTCTCGACTTCTGACTTCAATAGTTTTTAAGTTATTTCTTAAGCTGAAACCACATTTATGATCACATTCTTTAATCCTAAAAAGACAACACTATTGTTTGTTAAACCTTGAAATTAAGTTTTAAATAATTATTATTCCATAAAATTAAAAAGACTGAAAATGGAAGCCTTGGTATTTTAAAGCTAGTTTTAAAGTGTTTTGCCGTTTCAACAAATCTTCCTTGTAGGAAATGTTTGTATAGATCTCTTGGATGATACCTGTAGCACCCAAAGGTGCAGATTGTGTTAATTTTGTAGCAGAAATACAAGTCTCTACATGATTTTTACCTAGTTGTTTCTTTTGAGTAGACTTTTTTTGTGGCTCAGGTTTAAACCGGATTTAGTTTATTTTTAATGGAATCTAGTTTAAGAGATGTTCCTACTGACAAGTGTTACGAATACAAGTTTAAAAATCTTTGTGGGCACTTAAAATCTTTTGGCGAAAAAACCTAGTGGATGTTTTGTGTACTTGTTAGAAACAAAAAAACTTATTTGCCCATGTTTTGTCAGCTACAAATTGTTTACACTGTTTTTTCTCCCTTTGTAGAAGGATGAAATATAAATCTATTCTGGCTGTTGTTGATATGGGCAGTTGTTACTTTACTGCAGGCTGTATGTATTGTTGAGTGTTTGTACTATAAATGTTATAATTGCCTAATAAATTATTCTGAACATTACTCTATTGTTATACATTTTTTATTCCTATGCCCCCCTTTCCTTCCTATGCTGTGATGTGATGGTGAGATGTTAATGGGGATATAGTCAGGCTCTTCAAAAATTAATAGGAAACAAAAACTCTATGACAGTCTACCACATTTTATTCAGACTTGCCCTTGATATATATTTTACCAAATTGAATTTTCTGTATATTGCTCCACTAACTTATTTTCCCCCCCCCCCCCATTATACATGCTCTTTTTTCCCCTCTGTAATTTAATTCATAAAATTCTAATCGCATACAAGTCAGGCTTGTCATAGGTATTAAACATTTAGGTTTTCTGGTACTGTGTTGCCAAATTGTTCACTTGTCTTTGTTTTAATATTTGTAAGACCTGTACATCGGTAGCCACTTCAGTTTCCGTCAGCATCAAAGAAAATGAAACTAGGCGAACTATGGCCTTTCTTTTAAATCGGGTTTCTTGGTGAATGGAGATGCATCACTCCAGTTAATGAAATTAAAAAAAAAAAAAGTTTTGCCGAAACCCGGGATCGAACCAGGGACCTTTAGATCTTCAGTCTAACGCTCTCCCAACTGAGCTATTTCGGCACTGAAGTAATTACTGCTAACGGCGTATCCTGCCACGGAAAAGTTTGAACTTTGGCATTTATAGCAGATATAATAGAACGATCCGTACTGATGATTACAGAGCACGTGGTCCGAAAACTACTCCTCTTTTGCGATGTTAATTGATGAAATGGAACTTCGGATTTACTGAACTTTGGTTCACCATCTTGATAATGCGATTAATCGTAATCGTCTTGTAGCAATGGATTAAAGGGGCATTGCTCCTACTGGCCAGAAACTTTGAAAGAAATGAGAAGCAGTTGCGGAAATCAAGTTGAGATTACTAATTATACTGGGATATTATTTCACTACTTAAAAAGCAATGTCAAACGCTCCTTCACGAAACTTTCATGCTTCCCTGAATCCTTAAAACTTTACAAATCGTTTTATGTCTGAAACCGGTAAATGTCATTTCTTAACTTCACATCTGCCAAATTTTCTCCCAATATTCATACAAGGCTCATCGCCATTGATTTATATAAAGGTAAGTTCCTCTATTTCAGCTTTCATTGACTCCCAACTCATGTTGTTTCCAGTATTATATCATCAGCCAATTCACTCATGAAATGAAATAAACTTGGGAATTCAAATAGAACTGGAGCAGTCTTTTCAAGGTAAATATCAGTAACTATTTGTGATATGCGCATGTAGCATGTTGTTGGTTCCAAAATTTGGCACTGAGCTAAAAGAAAAGGAAGCATTTTGACCTCTGTGAGCCCTCTCGATTTTGTCTGATGAGGTTTAAAATTTCGCATCGAAAGTGAATTAGCTAACATGCTCATACTATGAATCCTCTAATCTTTTTGGAATATTTTATTCATTCCGAAATGTCACTGTATGGTATTCAGATAAAAACATCTAGGCCAAATATTTTTAAATAAATAAAATCAATTATTAATTGTGTTGACATGCCAATAAACATACCGTGTCATCTGCCAAAATAGCTCAGTTGGGAGTGCGTTGAACTGAAGGTTCCTGGTTTGATCGCGAGTTTCGGCAATTTAAGACGTATCATAGCCACGGTAGATAGTAATCGAATTTCAGATGTTATTCAGACATAATTAAAGAAAATAGATTTCGAGTAAATGTATATAATTCAGGTATTGGGTTAAAGTTGCAGACTATATATGCTTTTTACATGGATAGGGTTTTCAAAATATTGAAAGCAAAGTCTGGCCTAAAATTTGTGATATATAGCATTACGTTACTTTAACTGTTCTGAGCAAAACTGTAAAAGTAATGGGCATCATCCTGTCGCCATCTATCAGTTCTTTCTGTACGGGAGCGTCCATAAACCACGTAACTCCATTTTGGCCTCCTGTGAATTCCCCCCCAGAAAAAAAATCCCCGCGTAGAACGTAGCTTTTTCCCTGTCGATTCCAGAAGACATTGTCTCCCCCCCCCTTGTCAGACTATCGTAAATTATATACGGGGGTAATTGAATGACAGAGATAAATATTTACGTGCCGTTTTGTGTCCTGTACCTCATTTTAACTGAGACGAATAATATGAACAAAGGTTACGTGGCCTAGCTCGGAAACCCCCCACTCCAGCCAACCACCTCCCCCCCCCCCCTATACACCGAGTCACGTAGTTTATGGACGCTCCCTAAGTATCGGGTATTCAGCCCGTAAACCCAACAGATCGGTTAACGTTCTGGCCTCGCATTCGGGAGGACGCCGGCTCGAAACCCCGTCCTGGCATCTAGATTTAGTTTTCCATGGTTTCCCCAAATCATTCCAGGTGAATGTCGGGATGCTCCCTTCAAAAACCATGGCCGAATTCCTTCCAGTTCCTTGTTCCCAGTACTTTCCCGCCTCTAATGACCACGACGTCGACGAGGCGTAAAGCAGCAAGGGGGGAAAAAACTCTCTATTATCAAAGCGTGTGTTCGCTCCTAGGAACATACGGGCGACAGTATCGTGACCAACACTCGACATGGGGGTCTGATTTCCCTATCAGTTTTGAAAATTGGCACACACGTTCCTTAGGCGGTGGTGTTCGAGAAAAAGTCACCAAAAACAGAGGGTGAGTCAAAAAAGGCTTTATAACTCTGGAATGATATAGAGATTTGTTGAGATAACTTACAGAATTGGTAGTTGTGTCATTTTGTAGCAAAAAACCTCAAGTTTAATGCACGTGGTGCATCAGTACATCGTTCCACCACTAGGAGCGCCAGCGTAGTGCGCAGTTAAAATGGCTACTTTTACTGGTGCGTTGCGTGCTCGCTGTGTGATACAGATGAGGGTGTTCGTGGGGAATTCTGTGCGGAAATGTTGCACCGGATAGAGGACGACGAGATATTCCTGAACACAATAATCTTCAGCGATGAATCAACATTTCATATCAGTGGTATGGAGAACACACACAACTGCAGAATATGGGACAGCGAAAATCCTGGAACACGTTCGTGAAAGCCCCAAAGTTAATGTGTTTTGTGCCCTTAACATATTGAAAGTGTACGTACCTTCCTTCTTCATGGACAAAACTGTCACTGGTATTGTGTGTCTCTGTATATGCTTGAAAAATTTCTAATTCCACAGATCGATGAAGATGACCGAGATGGGATGGTTTACTACCAGCAAGACGGTGCACCATCTCATTTCCTCACGGAAGTTCGAGGTTTCCTCGATAATCGCTTCCTAAGTCAGTCGATTGGCCGTTGAAGTCTAATCACATGGCCACCTCACTCCCCAGACTTGACACCTCTGGATTTCTTTCTCTGGTGTTTCTTTAAAGATCGTGTGTATGTTCCTCCCCTACCAAACAATTTGGCCGACTTAAAAATCGAATCTACGCTGCCGTTGCACAAGTTACGCCGATTTGCTGCAACGAGTGTGGGAACAAACTGATTATCGGTGGGATGTTTGCCGCGTGTCAAATTGTAGTCACATCTAACCAAAATTACACTTGACACTTGTATGTGAAACTTGTGGATGTTTGCAACAAAATGACATATATACTGATTCAATGTCATTCCAAAGTCCTTTCTGACTCACCTTGTATAAACTAATAAAATAAACTCGCTCGAAATGTGTATAGATTCACAGGATTTATCTGTGTGTAGCCGACATATTGTACTGCTTGAAGCAGAAACATGCTCGCACATTTCGCATGGCAGTCAACGTTCCACGACGAAAGGTGGTTGATATAAGGCAGTTTTGTAATGTGTTTCCAAATGCCCTCAAATTTCTTTATTTTATTGGTGTTTATCGCATCAGTACGGCAAAGCTGGATGTGGTTAGGTTTAAATGCAGCCTGGACCAAATGAAAACTCATGCACTTTGTTACAGGGTGATATTGGCGTCGAAAATATTTACAAATCGCCCCCAATGATAAGCCAACATTTTCGCTTATCGTAGTAACTTTCGTGTGACACTATGCCTAAGAAAGTTTTCGTTTTGTTTTATTGCGAGCTTTTTCTCGAATCGTACGGCGTAACTCACCAGATTTCAGACCGACATCACAATTCCTTGTGTTTTCAAACTTATTATTCTGTAACCTACGAACTACTGACGATATTGGTGCTGTCGCGTATCAGCACACTGAAAAAAAATTCCAGTTTGCAATGGTAACCAGAAGAAACTAGATTCACGCATCAGCCTGAATACGTGAAGCTTACCATAGACTATGTCAGTGCGTTCCGGCTCCGTTAATGGGCTATTGTGAAGCAGCCTAGCAGGAAAAAATCCATCAAGAGCGAGTTATTCTCTCGCCATGATGGTTTCAAACACAGGTTGTGTATTACATTGAATTTTGTAACATAAACTTTTTTAAAAAATCAATTGAAAAATGTTATGCTGGGTTTTATTATTATTATTATTATTTTTTTAAATTTTGAGGAAAAGTATATTCACTACATGTTTATTATCCCATTCAAGAAATTCTCTATCAAAGGATTAAACAATTTTTTTGCCAAAAGAAAAGTGTTTAAGTATCAAATTTTTTAAACAACTGATAAATGTATTTTGTTAAATGTATAGCTACACCAAGATCACTTTTGTTTTCCTGTAACCTACACACTACCATAAATTCTGAAAGGATTTTTGGATCAATTGTTTGGAACTAGTGTGAGGTGAACTAGATTTTTTAATAGACTTCATTGACATTGGCACAGATCGTGGAGTAAACAGAAAAATCCGAACAAATTGAGAGTATAATGACAGCTTTCATTTGATATCCATGAAGAATTCCCCCCTCCCCTAACTGACCACCAATGACTACGTGGATCATAAGATGAGAGGGGTTCTATTAGTACCGGAGTACCCAATTTTATTGGAAGGAAGTCTTGTGTTGCGAAACGAGTAAAGGTGGGTTTACACGCTCAAGCCATTTGCACAAACTGGCTTGCGCAAGCCAGTTTGTGCAAATGAACAGAATGAAATGTTGCCGTTTACACCTTCAGTTTGGCTTGCACAATTGTGAAATGAGGAACCCCGTTTGATGTGTTCAAAATGGAAAATTTTGACAAAGAACTAATTCTTCCAAAAGCTGCGGTTTGTATTATAGAAAAAAGATCAAATTAAAGGCGAATGAAAGAAAACGGTCTAAACGAGGGGTGGCCAACCCAAATGCCATTGCGGGCCACTATGAAAATGCATCATAACTCCGCGGGCAGCATATAAAATTATACATCCCCATTCCCCATATTAGATTTAGACCTACTATAGACATTTTTGGAGTAAAAAATTTAAACATAATTAGTTATTATTGTTGTGTTTACTATTCTTACATGTAAACATAGATAATATAATAATAATGATACTAAACGCACATTTTAAAATATATAACACTAAAAATGATATATGAAAGATACACAACTGTAAATGAAATAAATTTTGAAGATATGGATGCACAAATTATTTATTTTTTTACCAAAAATTCTACCAAAATGTTATGCCCATCAGATTTAGCATCTCATTATCTCAACTTACCACAAACACGGAAACGACTTGTATTGTCCAATAAACTCAACAAGAAATTCTTTCGTTTTGGACATTTTGAACAAACAATAAACAAACTAAACACGAACTGAAAACGAACTGAACGATTATCTGTATATATAAAAATGGATGCTGGTATATCCGAGATTAATAGACCGATCAATATGAAAGTTGGCACATACAATATACGTATTTTTTCATGGACATGGTTTCTGATAAAAATAAAGACACCTCCTCCCTCTTTACACGCCTTTATTTTTACGCAAACCCATTTTGCACTTTAAAACAAACAGAAAAATTCTGTCCACATTTGGTTTACAGAAACCCAACCTGTCTCCCTCTTCCAACTCCCCTAATTTTTGTCAATGTTACTTATACACACCCCATAAGGAAAATTTATATGTGCAACGGTTCAGCCTTTCACAAATATCTCGAAAATGGTAGCGAAATCGGCCAGAGTTTATGGCGATGAAGAATATTTACGACTATCCGATATAACTGGCTAAAACATCAGAACTTTCATATCCATCCCCGGAGAAACACCGGATTTCTGTTAGTAAATAATAAGATATGCCAACATGGGCGTATCCAGCGAGGGGCAGAGGGGGGCTGCTGCCCCCCCCCCCTAGAAGAAAAATTAAGTTGCCTTCAGTACGCTTCGACGAGTGAAGAACTAGTTCAGGAGCAGTTTGGGAGAGAAAGATTGTCTGAATTATGTCTGATGAGTGTGCATCGAAATTTCGTGAAAGAACACCATGAGATATTGACAAACAAAATTATTGAAATTGAAAATCCGAGACAATTAATGTTTACATAAAAAACTAACTGACTTACGATCTTACTTAACTACATAGTAGGTCCTTAGATTAAGTAGTTGGGTTACTATATTAAACAATGATAAAAATAGTTTCCTGAATAGGTTTGAGTTTGATTTTGTAATGTCATGTTTCAGTCCCCCACCCCACTTCCTCGAAACCAAAATGAGTTGCCCCCCCCCTAGTTCAAATCCTGCCCCCCTCTAGTTCTGATCCTGGATACGCCCTTGTATGCCAATAAGATTAGTTAACAGGTTACTGGCAAGGTCGCAGGAACAGGTGGTCGAACGTTACTACCACCTACGCGCTTGCACGAGGTTGGAGCTGAGGCTTAAGCCTTGTTTAAACTCAAGCCGATTTTCTGTCGGAACGGATTTTACTCAAGCCAAGCTTTTCGGCTTGCGCAAACTTCATGCTTGCGTTTATACGCAACCATTTATTTGCACAAACTGGTTTGCGCAAGTCAGTTTGTGCAAACGGCTTGAGCGTGTAAACGCACCTTAATTTTGTGTTTTCTGTATGATACAGGTGTATTTATTGTTTCTGAAATGCGTAATTTATGAGGCGGAAATTGGGGACCAGCATTCAGCATTCGTCGAGGGAATAGTAGTAAACCGCTTATAAACCGCAGTGATGCAGCGATAGGCGGGGTCAAGGGTCCGAACCTGGTCCCGTTGAACTTCCCCGAGCCAGTGTGTGGCGTCTTAAAAATGGTGTCCATATATTACGTGAGGTGAAATAGGTGGGGGGGGTCAGGCGAAATCTCATCAAGGGGGGAGGGGTCAACGGAAATCTGACGTGAGATTTTTAAAATTTTGATGGACTGTAAAGCTAAAAAAAAGGGGCTACAAAAAACGTGAAAGTCGATTTTAGGGGGGTATTTAGTCGAAAAGTGGGGGTGTAACCGGCTTTGGAAGGGTGAGACCTAAAAAAAAAGGTCTCATTTCTAGGGGAGGGGGTGTGTCTCACGAACCAGATCTCACCAGAGGGGGATGGGGGGTCCGGAAATCCGAAAAAAACACCTCACGTAATTTATGGATGCCCCCTAAAGTGCACCACCACACCCTTAAAGGTTTCGATTGCAATGCTCCTTTGATTGTTGACGCACGAAAATTACTATGTAAACAAAAATGTTTCCCCAACTCCGCACATAACCCGATTTACCTATTTTCGCCCTATAATTTTTCAAAAACATAGAGTTTTAAAACTGTATGTGTGGAGCACAGCACTCTACAGTAGCGAAACATGGGACTCTAGGAATACCAGAAACAATGAAATTTGAGGCATTTCAAATGTTGTGCTGTAGAAAGAAGCTGAAAATTAAGTCGGAGAGATAGAATGCGAGATTAACGTGTTTTGGAAATGACGGATGAGGAAAGAAGCTTGTGAAACTGTCTTACAGTTCCTTGTCCCCAGTCCCATCCCGCCTCTAATGACCTCGACGTCGACGAGGCGTAAAGCCATAAGTAAAAAAAAGAGAGAGACTGATGACAGAAAAAAATTAAAAATACTTTTTAAAAAAATGTTAATTATGTTAGAAAAAACAAAAATAACGCACAATTACAAATTTCTTAGTGTAATGGTTCATGTATGTAGAGATGAAGAGGTTAGCACAATATACGAAGGAATAGAGGATTGCATCAAATCAGTCGAAAGACTGACGACAAAAAAATAAAAAATGTGAAATGCACCAAACTGACTGAAAAATGAGTGAATTATTTATTTAGGTTTCCGTCTTTCATCCAGAAGAAATGGAACAATTAAAAATTAGCTATGGTCAGTTGTTTTCTAATTCGTTAGGAAAAAATTGACATTTTTTTCCGTGTTATGAGTCCTAAAGTAAGGTAAAATCATGTGCTCTTGCGAGCTGGTGAAATAGTTTCGATCTGTCGCGCATTACCCATCTGTCGTGGCTGGAACTACAATTTAACCAGGGGCGTAGCTACCATAGGGCTAGGCGGTGCAGTTTTTTTATATTTTTTTTAGCTCTGAGGGCCTTGTGATCCTAGATACGCTTCTGCTTATGGGCCCCCCAAGCACAGCCCAGGGGCCCCCAAGCACAGCTCAAGGGCCTCCAAGATCGATTCAGGGGGGCCCCTACCAGCAACGGCAACTTGGCAGAGCTAAAAAAAAAAAGGTCTCCCATATCGCTTGTGGGCCCAAAATATTTTTTTTGCACCGTGGCCGTTGTTGACCTAGCTACGCCACTGAATTTAACGCGGAATCCGAACCACGGAAGGTCCTGGAGTAGCTCCTTTTTTCATGCACATTTATTATAGATTCCTGGCCACAACGGGATTGCAACCGCTATCCTGAATTTCTGTAGGC
This sequence comes from Vandiemenella viatica, assembly GCA_031002005.1. Taxonomy (NCBI): domain Eukaryota; kingdom Metazoa; phylum Arthropoda; class Insecta; order Orthoptera; family Morabidae; genus Vandiemenella; species Vandiemenella viatica. The sequence goes on from CM061918.1 coordinate 127,339,925, forward strand.
TAAGCCTTAACCACTGAACTACCAGAGCGCCATTTGATTGAATGTACCCCAGATGTGTTCCATTTCCTCCTGTGGCGTTCGAGTTTGTGCGCTATAAACAGCTGCTTAACCCCGAGTTCATCACTTGCTGGGTATGTTCCCACTGTCACCTCTTCACTTGAACACCGTCTATTGGCGACTGTTGACTAATGTTTGTTCACCAGGCACGTTTTGCCATGGTCGTATGTGACTGTATATGTTGACAGTGTTGTTGTGGATAGCTGCAATACGAGCATCTGTATACATCACAACTCACTGCATAGACGCACTCTGCTTAGGGGCAAAGCAGTAACTGTGCCATGCCGGCTCAACATAAGACACGGTGAACACATAACAGCAATCACATGCACAAACCACTCAGCATTTAGACCATAACCATCTACCCACCACAACAGACACAGACATGAAAATACTAAAACAAACAACCACAAAAGCAGTTACCAGCAGTCAAAGAAAGTTTCCTCGTAAAAAAAGTTATAGTGCTCTATAAATTCAGTGTTTAAAAAAAGAGGAAAGATGAGAAAAAAATTACACCACTATACAAAACTATAAGAACAAATAAGCCTAATACACACAATAACACAACACACAAACAACAATAATATTTAATTAAAAAATTGCAATGGAGCGCACGCTTAGGTGGCAATTTTCCTATGAACCAATCTTCCCCCTTTCCTACACCCACCTACATTTGCTTTCTACAAATTTTAAATTTAAATTCTATCAACGTTTTTGGTGAATTATTCATCATTTCTCTTGGTAACTTATTCCAATCTCTGACACCCTTACCTAAAAAAAAAGACTCTTCCTACACCCTTGTGCCTGAAATCGAGTGCCAGTTTGTGGTCATGGTCATCTTTTCCTTTCCATGAACTACTTTTCATACCTACTGCAACATCTTTCCATGCCTCATCGCCAATATACGCCTTGTATGACATGACATTCTCCCATGACATTCTTCACCCTCCTCCTGTCTTCCAATGAATCATATTACAGTTTTGTTATCATATCTTTTACTGATTGCATTCTGCGATAATTTCAAGAAACAAATCTAGCAGCCCTTTTATGCACCGCCTCCAACTCCTGTATTTGATAGTCAAAATGTGGGTCCCATACTACACTACCATATTCAAGCAACGGTCTGAGTTTTGTAACTCAATTCCTTTGCTTCTCTCATACATCTCCTCATCACTCTCTCCAACAAGTGCAGAATTTTGAAACCTTTTCATGCTAACTGTCCAATGTGTCCTGCCCAGTTGAGCTTGTTATCAAATGTAATGCCAAGATATTTACATTTCAAGTCTTCAATAAGCAATTCTTTCCCCACCTTATAATCATAATCAACCTTTAGATTTTTATCTGTGTATCTAATAAGCAGATCGCAATAAATGACACTGTCACACAAACAGAATGATATTTTAACGTACAAATACAATGAAACAAGTAAAGAAACTATTTTATTTTATTTTTTTGTTGACATTCGGTATAGACCATATAATCAAAACAAGGTTGAAATAATTGTATTACAGACATTTTTAACAATGAACACACATTAAAAACGTAATATAAAACGGATAATATACAATCATCAGAAGTAGCGATAAATTGCTTTCCTTCAATAAATTAAGAAAAATACACATACTTTGTTAGGTTAAAAACAAATTGGATTGGCACCAATGTGTAAATAAACCAGTATAGCATAGAAGGCACCAAAGCCAGTTGGGTATAATCACACAAGAGCAAGTTCGACAAATACAAAATAAAAATAGCTAAGTTCATCCATACTAGTATTATAAATGTTAGAATAACTGTCTCTCTTTAAGTTTTTACAACTAAATGGCTAAACCATTCTTGATGAAATTTGAAAAGGGAATACTAGCTATCGTTAGGAAGGACATGGGGATAAATAAATATTTTGTCTTGAAATTTTGAAAATTAGCTGAATGGTAACAGACCGATAGCGTCTCTGTAATGTTATATCGGTTGCTCAGGCTTTGTTTCTCTCGCAGTCAGTTTGTGTAAGATTTGTTAAATTTCATGTACAGACACAACCTATTGTGTAGATATAGATATTATCCAATTCTATCAATAAAATTCTATGTCTACGCGTACAAAGTCGCGGATAACAGCTAGTTATAAAGCAGAAGGCAGAATGTCGAACTTCTGCGTTAAATACGCGTGCATAAACATGCAAAAGCAATGTTCCGCGTCGACATGTTACAGATACTACTATGTCCGCAAATAGAGTGTGTCTATACAATGATTTGTTTATATGTACAGATATTATAACTGTTGACAATGTACTACGTACAGTCACTGACGATGCCCCATACGACAAGGGATAAGCAATAGCAAAAACAGTTGTAAACTAGTTGTTACCCGCGACTTCGTACGCGTGAACTTAAAATTTTATTGCTAAAATTGGATATAGATAGCTGTAAGTTACGGAAAATGTGTCCAAAAAGCAACGAGTCGGGATAATATAACGGAGAAGACAATCACCATAGCATTGAACTTGATTCGTGAAGAGAACCAATTTGCAAGAAACTTTAAAAATACCAATAAACTAAAGGGGGTTGACTTTAGGAGACTACCTTCTACAGTTCCTCCCACATAATTTTGAAGTTGTGTCTGTACATTAGATTTATCAATTTATTATAAACAAACTGACTGCGAGAGAAACAAAGCCCGAGTGACTTACACACGCTATCCGTCTGTCTGTCACCGATCAGTTCGTTTTCAAAATTTCATGACAAAATGTGTTATTTATCCCGCAAAAAGTATTATGTGCCCTACCCAATAATACACAGTATTTCATTGTCAAATTTCATGAAGATCAGTTTAGTCGAGAAAACGTAGCAAACAAACCAGAGTTACTTTCGCTTTTATAATATTGGTGTAAATGTAAATAGACGGTGTATTATTTAAAAACATTTACCTCCACGATCTGCCCAGTACACTACGGCAGGGGGCGGTGTCCTATTGGTCGAGGCGGAAGCGACTGCTCAAGGTCACTCAGCTGATCGGGCGGTTGGAGGGGAGCCAAGAAGAGGGGCGGCTAGCCAGCACGCCAGGCAGTCAGTCAGTCCAACTACCGCGGCCCCATCAGACCCGACCCAGTACTACCGCGTGCAGCGATCTCTCAAGTGGACGCGCGTGCATACTGACCACAACAGTCAAACTGGGCTCTGCTTGACCCAGTCAGCTGTGACAACTGTCTACTTGTGTCGTGGTTCCGGGAAGCAAGTTTTACGACGCAGACAACCTCCAGGAATAGTGAAATTGGTGCGCTGTCTGTTGATTCCTGACATTTTCACGACGTACCTAACCAATCTACTTGATGGTCTTGAAGTGATTCCAGCTGACTAATCTCTCCTATTCTTTTTACTATACTCATCTATCTCGGAGGATCTTCATAGTGCTTCGGATATTCGTCCAAACTTTTAGGATTTTCGCCTACTGATCTATCTCGGCCATTTCGTAAAATTACCCCGGGTAAATCAGTGTGGATGATATAGCACCGGATTTCCATCATTCGTCTACCCCCACTCAGTCCTGACGTTGTATCAACTTCCTGTTGATACGCTGTCAATTTTGTCAAATTGCCGATCCGAAACTTTACACCGCTTGCGACATCTTTTCTGTTCGTGACAAAGAATTCTGGTCCACAGTCAAGTCTCTGAAATTCACTGCCGAATCGTTGAGGTAGGATGTGTTAGAATTCTTCCTTCAAACCATACTAGCTATTCTGCTAATCAGATATCATCAAATACTGTCATTTCTGCTGGTTGTCGCTATAACAGTTTGGAAATCGCCATACGAATACTGTAGATCTGGACTTCAGTAACTCTTGAGCGAGGTTTGATATACAGTACTTTGTTTTTCTTCAAAGATTTAATATGTTGTTTACTGATAGGACATTGATCTAGGATTGGTATCGTGGAGAGATCGTTTCTTTACCGAAAGCTTCAACATAAACATAGTTCCATTCGTCCGAAATCGGGACGTGATAACATTTTCCGTATCTTATCATAGAAGAGATGTGGAGTTGAAGTACTCTACTTGAGGTTTGATCTGAAGAATTGTTCACACTTCAGTGGCTCTATTGATCAAGGTTTGGTAGAGCTTCACTTAGATCTGGTACGATTTCTGGTTCTCTCCACATAGTATAAAGATATTTGTTTGCAACTGTACAGTCGAGTTTTGAATTCTGATGTCGTAGACATTCTGCAGGCTGCTTCTCTGTTATGCATTAGCAAGTGGTTCCACTCATCCAAAAATCTGACGCGATTTCATTCCCAGTAGCTGGTAACTTAGCCGCAGTTGTTGTGTACATCCGCCGTGACATCTGGAAGGATCGTCTTAGTTCAGTGTACTCCACGCCCAGCGATATCTTATCTGCGACGGTACTTTGCCCCGGAGTTGGGTGCATATAACAGGCAGTCCCGTGCAGCGTAGTGCGAGTGCGTGTTTACGATGTCGCGCTTGACGTGCCTGGCCGTGCGCTCCAGACTGGCTCAGCCGGTGTTTGGCAGGGGGTGCCTTGCACGCCTCTCCACCTCCTCGGCGGCCTCCAAGGTCATCGACTCGCCGTACGGCGACGTCGAGGTGCCGCAGATGAACTTGACCCAGTACCTCTGGAGGGACTACCGCAACTGGGCCGACAAGAAAGCCATCGTGAGTACCATACCATTCTCTCATACGCTCTTCTTCTTACGAACCAAGTTGGCAATACTTCTGTCTGTGCAAGAGTTTGTTATATTAGAGTACACTCGGCAATGCAAAGACTGATGTTCGAAATCGAGCCAAGGTACGTAATTTTCTTTTGGGGGCGTCCATTAAATACGTGAGGTGTTTTTCCAGAATTCCGAACCCCCCCTCTTTTGGTGAGATTTCGTGAGATTTGGTCGAACCCCCCCCCCCCTCTAAAATGACGTGAGATTTTGACGGAGACACCGCCTCCCCCCCTGCCCCGTACTAATCGATCTCGCAACTTTTTAGGACTTTTTTTTAGGTCTCATGCTTCCAAGGGTGGTTATATCCCCCTTAAGGTCGGTTTTTGAACCATATACCTCCCCCTAAAGTCGATTTTCGCGTCATTTGTAGACCTTTTTTTTTTTAGCTTTACCATCCTTCAAGAACTTCAGGACAGGATATCTAGTTGGGTTGGTAAACATGGGATGAAGATAAATGCAAAGAAGAATCAGCTAATTAGATACACAAATAAAAAACACGCCCGACATGTTCGCCTGGGGCAAAAAGACAAATCAGCAGTGGCGGAACATAGTTTGACAGAAGGACATGGTTTCGATTTCGAAGCGACTAAGGTGTTGACACATGCGAGAGGCTTCTGGGACAGCGTCATTAAAGAAGCATTTGAAATTCGCCTCGCGTCTGATTTGGTAAACAGGGATTGTGGATTCCAGATAAGTGATGCATGGATTCCTGTAATTGAGGCTGCTCATCACCAACGCTCTGCTTTTTGTGTTCCGCGGGCGTCTAATGACATCTGAGATGCTGCTAGGCAACATAACAACATCTGTCGTTGCCATGCCAGTTTACAAACAACACGCTCAAGGCTCACTTCAAGACTTGCAACTGCACCTGAATATGGCGACGGAGAATAAAGTCGCCGAAATATTGTGCATTAATAACAATATTACTCGGTTTGTTTCCCGAGGAAGGTTTATAAATAAAAAAAAGGGGTTAATTATGAATATAAGGTGGGGGAAGAATTGCTTGCTGAAGACTTGAAATGTAAATATCTTGGCATTACATTTGATAACAAGCTTAACTGGGCTGGACACATTGGACAGGTGGTAGGAAAAGGTTTCAAAATCCTGCACTTGTTGGAGAGAGTGATGAGGGGATGCACGAGAGAAGTAAAGAAATTGGGTTACAAAACTTTGGTCAGACCATTTCGAATATGGTAGTGTTGTATGGGACCCACATTTTGAGTATCAAATACAGGAGTTGGAGAAGGTACAAAGAAGGGCTGCTAGATTTGTTTCTGGAAATTATCGCAGAATGCAATCAGTGACAGATATGATAAAGGAGCTGGAATGGGATTCATTGCAAGACAGGAGGAGGATGAGGAGGGTAATGGGAGTGTACAGGGCGTATACTGGCGATGAGACATGGAAAGATATTGCAGTATGTATGAAAAGTAGTGAATCGAAGGGAAAAGATGACCATGACCACAAGCTGGTACTCGATTTCAGGCACAAGGGTGTGGGAAGATTTTCTTTTTTAGGTAAGGGTGTCAGGGATTTGAATGAGTTACCAAGGGGAATGATGAATAACCTACCGAAAACGTTAAAAGAATTTAAAGTTAAAATTTGTAGAGGGCAAATGTAGGTGAGTGGAGGATAGCGGGAAGTTGGGTGTGTAGGGAAATTGCCACCGGAGCGTGTGCTCCATTGCAATTAAATTAAATTAAACCTCACGTGAGATTTCCGCTGACCCCTCCCTCCCCCTTGGTGAGGTTTCGTGATATTTCGCCGGACCCCCTCCCCCTCCCTATTTCACCTCACGTAATTAATGGACGTCTCCTTTAGTCAGGGCCGGCTTTAGGGATTTCGGGGCCCCCTGCGAAGTTTGATTTTGGGGCTCCGTACTTCTTTTCTATACGTACTTTTGCCAACACTTTAGACAATTTTCGTGACTTTATACACACACATATATATATATATATATATATATATATATTAGAGCTCAAACAACGATTAAAGAGGCGGACTGAGGTTTCTCTAAATCTATGTAGAAACGGCCCAGCATTTTATTGAGTATTAGCTGAACGGGACCAACTTCGCCGAGTCTTTGGTATTTTATCAATGCATCTCATATGGATCCCCAAACTACTGTCGCTTTCATTTCTGGCTAAGCCCTGCTGCCCACTGTGTCAAATGAAATTGTTTTTGTATTTTATAGCTATTATATTTCTAATACAATTTTTGTATACGACATTTCTTTTCTTGCCTTTCTTTGATAGTACATTTAGGTTTTTTGGGCAGGAGACAAGTGAGCAGGCATACACATTTTAATTCAATAAATTTTTATATATAACGTCAAAAGATGAGTGAGTTTATTCGAATTTTTATTTAATTGCTGAAACAGGTTCAGAGCAATACACGCCTTTAAATATATAGGCCTATTGTAATTGCATCAGATACGACTTTCTCCAAACTGAATCTGATAAAGGACTTCTTGTGGAACTCCACGCCTGGGAAATGTCTATTGTGAACGCAGCTTGTTAACATTATGAATTTGTAGATTATTTATTTTAGCAGAAAATTGTTCATTAAGTGAGGATTTTTTTTATATATGTATATATATATATATATATATGGCTTTCGGCGACTAAGCCATTCAGCCAGCTCAATGTGTTTACGACATCTCTTCATGTTAATTAATTTCTCCAGTACGTTTTTTTTTTATGATTCCTAAGTAATAGACTCCGTGGTTCGGATTCCACGTTAAACTGTAGGTCCCAGAGGAAAGGAACTGGCCGTCCTACCTCTGACACAATGGCTTAGTACGCCTCCTTCGGGAGGGTCCAACCAACCTTCGGGTTGTGGACTAAGTTAAGTTTTTAAGTAATAGACACCACAGGACGGACAGGACATTCACACAGACACACAACACTTAACATCCATGCCCGCGGCCGGATTAGAACCGGCGACCTTCGGTAGGAAAAATTTTGAAGGGGATCGTGGCGGGGCCCCCTCAAGCTTGCGGCCCCCCCGCGACTGCGGTTGTTGCGGTAGCCTTAAACCGGCCCTGCCTTTAGTAAAATGTCTCGTTAGCAGCCAACATAAAGTCTGCTGCTGTAGTGACGAAGAAGGAAACGAGTGGGCACAGTGTGACTTCCGCCATCGGTTAGAAAAAGTGGGTTTAATTCTAGGACGCGATTCCATAACAGCAACTTTGTAACACACGCAAAATGACGCAGCTGTCAAAGAAATATGGTGATATTTACGAAATTTTTTTCTTCTGGTGCAGGCCGCACTTTGACCTAACCGCTAGAAAAAAAACTAAACGGTTTAGGTCGATGCGATCCCTGTACTGACAATAATGCTGTCGTAGCCGTTTCGCTAGCTAGAATTAAGCCAAAAAATGATACCAATGGCTCCGAATTTGGTGGAAATACTTCGTTATGACGTTGTCTTCACGTTTCCATGACACCTTTAAGTAATAATGTTTCTCCTGTCTTCAGCCTCTCGACTTGTTTGTTACAATCCACCTTCTCTTCATATCTTGCGTTGACCTATTCATATCAACGTATCCGTCACAACCTACGTCCTCAAGGGGGCATCCATTAATTACGCGAGCTCAAAATAGGGGGGGGGGGCGGTCCGGAAAAATCTCCCCAAGGGGGAAAGAGGGGGGGTGACCCTAAAAACCTCACGTCAACTTTTTATTTCAGATTTCCGCCCTTCAAAGTGTAAAAGAGCTATATATATATATATAAAAGAAGTTTTCAATATTGCGAGGTCAATCTCACGTTGGGAAAAATGGGGGGGGGGTCCCACCAGATGTCACCAAATCTCACCAACAGAGGTGACGGGGGGGGGGGGGGGTTACAAGTTTAAGAAAAAATGTCTCACGGAATTAACGGACCTCCCCCAATTATCTGTTTCACGTATTCTAATCTCTGACTTCCTCTACAGTTCTTTCCTTCGACTGTTCCCTCCACTGACAGATTAACCAACCCCGCATGTCTCGAAATATGACCTACCAGCCTGTCTCTTCTTTCTGTAAGACACTTCCACAAACTCCTCTTTCCTCGTCCATTACTTTCATAGCACGTTCATTTCGTACTTTATCTGTCAACTTAATTTTTAGCATCCTTCTCAGGGCCGGCGTTAGGGGGGGGGGGGGGGTAAGCGGGTCAAAAGTACCCGGGCCCCGCGGGCTGATGGGGGGCCCGATCACCGACAATAGGGGCTTTCAGGCCATGAAGCCAAGATTACGCCCATTGTCGCCTGGCCATTTTGTAGAGCTAAAAAAAAAGGTCGTCCATTTTACCCCGGGCCCGAAATTCCTAGCGCCGGCCCGGATCCTTCTATAACACCGCATTTCAAATTCTTCAATTTTCTCCTTCTTTCTGGTATTCCTGAAGCCCATGCTTCGCTGCCATAAAGTGCTGTTCTCCTCATGTTGAGTTTTAAAAAGTTTTTTTTTTAGCCCTAGAGCAATGTTTGAAGAAGAAGGACAAAAATCCTTCTCAATAAGACTCTTTTCGATAACGTGCTTTTTTAACTTTAAAATCGATGTTGCATCGGCTGTCAATTGGAATTTTACTTTCCAAGTAACAGAATATACTTACTTCTCCTATTTTCATATTCACTGTACTGTCATTTCACCTTTCCTGTCTTGCTTAAGTATATATTTAATGCAGTATTTCGTCCTTGCCACTTACTATAAAAATAATTATTATAATTCCTTGTGGTCGTAATGACCTGGTGACTGGATTTCTATTGGCTGCGCATTTCTCCCCTGTCGTAGCCACCTTAACCTAACCCGGTACAATACCAGGTACAGGGGACCTACAGTTTAACGTGGAATCCGAACCACGGAAGCGTTCTGGCGTACTTCACATTACACAGCAAGCTGTGCCAGAGGTGAAGGTCGGGTTAAGTGCCTATGAAAATCCCCGCCGAGACAGGGATTCGAACCGGGGACCTTTCAATCCCTAGTCAGATACCTTAACCACTGAGCAACCAGATCGCTCTGTCAGTGAGTAATTTCTCAATATCTTCACACTGTTCTGCTAAAATTACGATGACATCAACAAATCGTTCAATATTGTTTTTTCCTGAATATTTACAGCTCTTTCAAATTTTTCTTTTGCTCCCTTTATAGCTCTCTCTACATACAAGTAGAAAAATAATGGGTATAGTCTACCACCTTGTTCGCGCCTTTTTTTAAGCGAATTAAGTTAAAGGTGTGTGAATTAATTTTAAGGGTTTTTTCTGTAAATTAAAGGTCCATTGCTAGCCACTACTTTCTCTCATCTTTCTGGTAGCATACGGATTCCGCGTCGAAAGAACAACTCATCTTTTGATGCAATCCACGAATCAATCCAATTTTTCGTATCTTCGTAAGTTTGGAAGCGCTGCGTAGCCAGGCTGTGTTCCATGGATCTGAACAGGTAGTAATCCGATGGAGCAATATCTGGTGAATATCCCATTTCAACGTTTCCAAATATTTTTTCACTACACAAGCAACATGTGGTCGAGCGTTGTCATGAAGAAGAATCACTTTATCATGTCTTTGCTCGAATGGCGGACGTTTTTCTTTTAAAGCACGGCTCAAACGCATCAGTTGTGTTCTGTAGCGTTCACCAGTTATTGTTTCATTCGGTTGAAGCAGTTCGTAATACACAACACCGAGCTGGTCCCACGAAATACAGAGCATAAGTTTTGCACCATGAATATAAGGATTATCATACCGTATCCATTTCTCATCGCCAGTGACGATCCGATGCAAAAATCCCTTCCTGGTTTGGCGCTGAAGCAATTGTTCACAGGTGAATAATCGGCGTTCAATGTCTCTCGCCTTCAGTTCGTATGGCACCCAATTTCCTTGCTTTTGAATCATACCGAGAGCCTTTAAACCTTTAGAAATGGTTGTGCGATCAACATTCAACGATTCAGCAAGTTCATCTTGCGTTTGACATGAATCTTGGTCGAGTAATTCTTCCAATTCCGTATCTTCGAACTTTTTCGGTTAACCTGTCAACTGTATCGAAAACACCACTTTTAAAACGTCGAAACCAATACTCTCACGTTTTTATCGACGGAGAATGTTCGCCATAAGTCTCCAATAGCACTCGATGACTTTTCTTCGAATTGAACAGGAACCATAACACTTCCCGCAAATGGTGTTTTGTTGGCTCGTACTTCGACATTTTCAGACCTGCAAACAAATGTGCTGTTTACACATCAGCCCAAAGTCACATACTAAACAGTAAAGCCTATTCAAAGAGCTTACACGAGAATATAGTTACAAACGAGATTGATGCGATATAGCACAAGTGGCGCCATCTATTGAAAATCCCTCAAAATTAATTCACACACCTTGTATAAACGATGAAATAAGTCATTATTATACAACTAGCACCGATCTTAGCAGTTATGAAAAATATTTTTGAAAAATCACACCAAATTTGGGTTAATACCTTCGTTTTAATGTTTTATTGTGATTTATGCTACACGCTGTTGTCAATAATCGCTTGACATTTGGAGTATCATGTGTGCAGACTCTCTCTGTGTCATTGATAAGGCCGCGGCTCTTTCAGTTCCACTTCGTGAGTTTGCCGACTCGGCGACGGAGAAAGTACAGACAAGTTACCGGTTTGTTTTTAGTGCACAGCTTTCACTGTATATGAACGCGTCGGGCATCTATGCGCCACGGTAAATTCAGAGTTCGCTTTTCCGCCTTGTAGACTCATTATATCCAAGTTTTTAGGTTTTCGTAAACAAAAAAACGAAAGCAGAACCCTTATAATTTCATGTCCGGAAGTGTGTGACAGTTTAGTAACTTTGCCTCTTTTCGATGGTGTGTAATGAAATTTTACAGGCAGATGTGTTATATTGTCAGCAATACACAGATTTTTTTTTTTTTTTTTTTTTTTTTTTTTTTTTTTTTTTTTTTTTGCTTCGTGCTATGGGTTCGTCGATGTCGAGACTATTATAGTCGGGAGATGCTGGGACAATAAACGGGTAGGAATTCCGCAATCGCCATTTGAAGGATCCATCCCAGCATCCGCCTGGATTGATTTGGGCGGGAAACCGAAATATTCACGGCCAAACTGTGGATTTGTTCTTCCCCTGTACTATAAATCATCACAAAATACATACTTCCGTACAGTAATGCAATAAGCTAGATTACACGGTTACACATCTACACTAATGTTATAAATGCGAAAGTAAGTCTGTTTCTTCGAACAGTTTTCACGACTAAACCGCTCTTTGACAAGGAAATACTATGTACCATTAGATAGGACACAGGATACGGGCCCATATTAGTTAGTGGTCCGAAGTATTAATTACGCCCATATTAGTTAGTGGTCCGAAGTATTAATTAGGCCTATATTAGTTAGTGGTCCGAAGTATTAATTACGCCCATATTAGTTAGTGGTCCGAAGTATTAATTACGCCCATATTAGTTAGTGGTCCGAAGTATTAATTACACCCATATTAGTTAGTGGTCCGAAGTATTAATTAGGCCCATATTAGTTAGTGGTCCGAAGAATTAATTAGTCCCATATTAGTTAGTGGTCCGAAGAATTAATTAGTCCCATATTAGTTAGTGGTCCGAAGTATTAATTAGTCCTATATTAGTTAGAGGTCCGAAGTATTAATTAGTCCCATATTAGTTAGTGGTCCGAAGAATTAATTAGTCCCATATTAGTTACTGGTCCGAAGTATTAATTAGGCCCATATTAGTTAGTGGTCCGAAGAATTAATTAGTCCCATATTAGTTAGTGGTCCGAAGTATTAATTAGGCCTATATTAGCTAGTGTTCCGAAGTATTAATTAGGCCCATATTAGTTAGTGGTCCGAAGTATTAATTAGGCCCATATTAGTTAGTGGTCCGAAGTATTAATTTTGAAAATTTACTGGTCTTCGGGCTGAAAAGAATTGAGAAATGCTGATCTAGGAGAATGAAACGATAGTCTTCACTTAACACCCTACAAATCACAGAAACAAAATGTCATAAAAAACTGTTGTCATGAAGTTTACACCGTTCACTGACACTTAGCACACTATATAGCTACCCTGCTTCAGGTTAAATCGTCGGCAATAATCACGAGTTCAACGGGAAGTAAATCCAGGGCGAAAAAGATTAGGCGATTTAATTTGTTTTTTTTTTTAGATACTGCAGGATTTTAATTTAGATAGCTAAAAAATCATTTTTATGCGAAAAATGGGGGATTCTACGATAACCGTGGCACTGCAATTTGATGATGGATTCTGACGTAACTCGACGAGACAAATTGAAAGAATAAAAAAATGTCATATCTTACTTAGTTCTCGAGATATTGTATCTCAAAAGTGAGGAAGTTATGGTGAGATCCGGCCTGGACCAGAAAAAAAAATCAACAAAACCTCCATATGTACAAGGTGGAAATGCACTGTTGGTGTTTTATTTTCTTCCTAGTGGTGGTTGTTAGGTTGAAAAACGGCCTGGACCAAAAAAAAGTCACCAAAATCACAAGGAACTATACCTATAACTGATTTTATTGTGCTATATCTCGAAAACCAAGCGAAATATATATATATATATATATTCTTTTCGATTTGTTTCGTCGAGTTCTACAAGAATTTATCATTGGATTGTGGCGCCACGGTAGTGATAGAACTGCCGAAAACTGACTTTAAAGGAAATGAAAGTACAGTAGTTTTAGTTTTTTATTTAAACGTTTTCAATTACCTTCTCACACGTTTATTGAAACTACCAATTCCGTCGTCCGGAGTTGAACCAAACACCCTTACGAAGCGAGACGAGCGTGTGCGCTATTGCACCATAGATATTTGTGTATCGCAGTTGCCGTTGCAATTGGTGTGTTTACCAACTACGTGTTTAACAAGGGAGTATTAACTGTAAACGACTTGCAACCTGTTTGAATGGCAAGCGATATAACTGTATCTATATTTCGAAAGTTCTGTCGCCAATTACTTCCGTTCTGAACAGAGTTGAACGGATCTTAGGGCTGCTTAAAATCATTTTAGAATTTTCTTGCGCTCTTACCACAAAATTACGGAAACATTGTCGCTAAACTGTGTCCAGATACCTGTAACCACAATATTTCAGCTTCTGCTTTACTTCCAATCGTATTTTATTTATTCTCGAATCACAAACATGAAAATAAACAGTTAAAACATTGGGTTGGTAAACATGGGATGAAGATAAATGCAAAGAAGAGTCAGCTAATTAGATTCACAAATAAGAAACAAAAGGTTAATTATGAATATAAGGTGGGGAAAGAATTGCTTGCTGAAGACTTGAAATGTAAATATCTTGGCATTACATTTGATAACAAGCTTAACTGCGCAGGACACATTGGACAGGTGGTAGGAAAAGGTTTCAAAATTTTGCATTTGTTGGAGAGAGTGATGAGGGGATGCACGAAAGAAGTAAAGGAATTGGGTTACAAAACTTTGGTAAGATCATTGCTCGAATATGGTAGTGTAGTATGGGACCCACATTTTGAGTATCAAATACAGGAGTTGGAGAAGGTGCAAAGAAGGGCTGCTAGATTTCTTTCTGGAAATTATCGCAGAATGCAATCAGTGACAGATATGATAAAGGAGCTGGAATGGGATTCATTGGAAGACTGGAGGAGGATGAGGAGGGTAATGGGAGTGTACAAGGCGTATACTGGTGATGAGGCATGGAAAGATATTGCAATAGGTATGAAAAGTAGTGCATGGAAGGGAAAAGATGACCATGACCACAAGCTGGCACTCGATTTCAGGCACAAGGGTGTGGGAAGTATTTTTTTTTTAGGTAAGGGTGTCAGGGATTGGAATGAGTTACCAAGGGGAATGATGAATAACCTACCGAAAACGTTAAAAGAATTTAAAGATAAAATTTGTAGAGGGCAAATGTAGGTGAGTGTAGGATAGGGGGAAGTTGGGTGTGTAGGGAAATTGCCACCGGAGCCTGTGCTCCATTGCAATTAAATTAAAACCATAAACACACTTAGCCCAGTACTTTGCAACCTCAAGTGCATTCTGTGTTGCTCGATACAGGTCACCTTTGTTGCAGGATGATGGGCACATAGGGCACTCGATCATATGGTTCATCGTTTGGTCCTCACCACATTCGCACTTTTTTGGTAGCATCAGTATAACCCCATTTCACTAGATTTTCCTTGGACCTGCCCACTCCTGTCTGCAATCAATTTAATTTAATTTAATTTTTTTTTATTTTTTTTTTTTTTACTGCTTTACGTATCTCAACAGCAAGGTCTTTAGAGACGGATCGATTCAAGGACCGCCAGACGTTCCAGTCCTCTGCGTGACCAGGTGGCAAGCGCTCTGCAACTGTCAGTGGTCCCGAGATGTTAGGGACCTTCATTTTCCACAAATGTAAGGTGTATGTAGAGATGAAGAGGTTAGCACAGGATAGGATGGGATGGAGGATTACATCAAACCAGTCGAAAGACTGACGACGGCAAAGAAAAAAAAAACAACACTTCTTGCCTTTTCAGGTGACCCAATTAGTTCCCGCGATGTTCTCAGGGAGCTTTGCCTGGTCTTGTGTCTCTGGGCTGGTGGTGTATGGCCGTGTGGTGGATGAGCGCTTTCCCGTTCTACTTTTCTCCTCTCCTTGTTCGCAGCCACTTCTCCCCGGATACTGGGTGGTGCAATCCCCGAAAGCTGGTAAACTTCCAATCGTATCAAACTTCACTCTGTTTCCGCAATACCAGAAAGTTCAAGTTTTCTGAATATACTGCTGTGGAAGAATGTTTTAAACGAACATTCCATTCGTCCTCAGTTGAGCCCTTTTGAGAGTTACTACTTAGACCCACGTCTACCATTTCTGAAAACTTTTCTCTCATGTTAGGTTGTTTCAGTTCATTTACTTCCAATCTGTTCTGATTGTGTTGCTTCTTTATTCTCTTGAATTTCAGCCTGCACTTCATAACTACCAGATTATGGTCATAGTCTATGTCTGCTCCTGGGTATGATTTACAGTCTAGAACTTGATTCCTGAATCTCTGTTTGACCATGATATAATCTAGCTGATATCTGCCTGTATCCCCAGGACGTTTCCAGGTGTATATTCTTCTTGCATGGTTCTTAAACAGTGTGTTCGCCACTACTAGCTTATATCTTTCACAAAATTCTAACAACCTGTTTCCTCGCTCATTTCTTTCTCCTAGACCAAAACTTCCTACAGTATTCCCCTCTTTTCCTTCTCCCACTATCGCATTCCAAACACCCATGATTATTATATTTTCCTCCCCCTTCACATATTGGATTAATTCTTCAATTTCGGCGTATATTTTTTCTATTTCTTCGTCATCTTCCTATGACGTTGGCATATACACTTGTACTAATGTGGTTGGGATGGGCTTAGTTTCTAACCTCATCAAAATAATCCTGTCACTAAACTGTTCATAATAACTCACCAGTTCCGCTACTTTCTTGTTCATTACAAATCCTACACCAGTGACTCCATTGACAGCTTGTGTGCTAATTATCCTGTGTTCCCCAGACCAGAAATCTTGTGCGTCCTTCCATTTAATCTAACTAATCCCAACAACATCTAACTTAAGTTGTTCCATCTCCCTTTTTAAGTTTTCTAACCTACCTGCCCTATTCAGACTTCTAACATTCCACGCTCCGACTCGTAGAATGTTTCTATCCATTCTGATGACTCCTCCCTAGCAGTCCCCACACGGAGATCCGATTGGTGTACTATTTTACCTCCGGAATATTTTACCCAGGAAGAGGCCATCATACGATATGTAATTTGAGAGGATTACATAGTCTTGGGATATCCTTTGGGTCTTTAATACAGTGGTTTCCCGTTGCCTTCTGCATCCCCATGCCGTTGATCATTTCTGGTTCATCCACCTAGAGAGACCGTTTCCAGCCCCAAAGTCAAGAGGGTGCCCTGAACCACCCCCGCTCTTCTGCCCTCCTTTCGGAGGCCGTTGGCAAGCAGTGGGTGACTCCTTATACCGGGAATCTTTCAGTCGCCAGAGCCTCGTCCGTGCAAACAGGGTGCACCACGTGAAGGAGAGGTTGACATTTGGTTGGAAAAGGCTAGTATAGTCTCTTCCAAACCCTTAAACCCAGGGGCGTAGCTACTATGGGGCTAGGCGGTGCAGTGCACCGGGGCCCCTACGCTCAGGGGCCCCCCATGCATACCTCTGGGGGCCCCCAAGCGCGGTTGAGAGGGCCCACTAGCCTTCATGGCAAACTGGCGACCTTTTTACTAGCTCTACAGTCGTCTAAGGGGTCCCCTGAGACACAGGAAGCCCCTCACTAAGGGCCCTCTCACTGCTCAGGGGGCCCCCAACCACTGCTCAGGGGCCCCTAAGTACAACTCAAGGGCCCCATCCTCAGCTCAGGGGGCTCCTACCATCAACAAAAAGCAAAAAAAGGTCGCCCATCTGGCCTGAGGGCCCAAAAGAAATTTTTTGCACCGGGGCCCTTGTTGACCTAGCTACGCCACTGCTTAAACCTTAAGGATAGCTTCCTGAAGATTTAAATTTATAAATCTTATATGTCGGCTAAACTACTGCAAAAACTTTTTTGAACAAAACATCTCTTAAAAGCCATAAAAAGTTACCAACAAGTGCTAACTCTAAATTTAAATTTAAACTTTTTCACGATTTTAAGGTTTATATTTGGATGGCCATACAGTGGGTCAAAGACACGCCTTCCCAGATCCCATGCCCACACAGAGCCCACTAAATTATTTCGTGTGAAACAAAAAGTTAATTTCTGTCGAAAGTTTTGAAATTTTATATTTAAACACGATTACACATCCTAGAATGAAGCAGAATCAGTCATTTTGTCGCTCAAAATAAAGTCGGTATATTATTTTAGAACCGAATGTAACTTCGTGTACGCTGGAATTTGGTTCACAGTCACGTTGCTTCGCTGAATCACTGCCAATAAGAGTCGATCATAATCTGCACCCAGCAGAAGTAAGCATTACGTCATACACATAAAACGAGTCGCGCAGTTAGGTTCGATACGACTTTGCGGACGTCTCGTTACAGAGTGAAAACAGCCGTGCCAACACACACGACACTCCACGCACAAATAACAATAGTAATAAACCCGAGTCTCACCAGCACGGAGAAGAAAGGATAGGGATAAAACGATACCAATGAGGTATCGATACTTTTACTCGATACAGTATCGGTCGTAAAGCATCGATACTTATTCGGTATCCATTGAAAAGTATCAATATTTACTCGTATTGATTGATTTTTCGTAGTGAAATTTGGAATAAATAAAAAAACAGTATGTAATAAGTATTGATAGTCATAAAAATATATATTTAGTTGACCAAAGATATTTACTACATTTTCACCTTACTGATCGTTACAGGACTAATACCGACAAGGACAAAATAAAACTAATTTTATGAAAAAAAAGTCGGTTTTTGTAGTGCTCCCCAAAAATATTTGTTTTTCTGTTTGCCTGTTGGACGATTTCTGGATGTAGCCATTGTTGCGCCAGCTTTCGAAAAATAGCCTTTCACAGGGTACAGAGGTAGCGACAATGTTTGAATAAATTCGCGCTTGTTTGTATAAGCATGGAAATACGGGTTTTAATTCCTCCCATTCCTCTAATGGGTTGGCTTTCAAAGCGCCGGCTGGATTAGTCCTATAAATTGAAACTGCATCGGCTTTTGAGTTAGCACGGCGTCGCTTTTGGCCAACTTGTTTCTGGTGTAATCAAAAATCAAAATCTTCGTGGGTTGCTTCTTCTTCAGATCCACTGGCTGACATTGTCGGATCTTCTTTAATAATATTATTTAATTTTTGTATCGCCCTCCCACATGCACCTGCATCTTGAAAATGGATGTTTTTGAAACGTGGGTCTAAAATTGTTCCCAAAACTGCAAGGGTGTTAAATTCAATGAGACCAAATCTTTTTTTACATTCAGCCAGTAGTTTTGTTTGCAACTCAGTGACACATTCTACTGATGATGAAAATTTTGTTAGCTGCGACGTCAGACAATTAATCATGGGTATGATTTTGAATTAGGTAACATAATTCTGGATTGAAAATTCTCTTGTGACAAATTCGAATGGTTGTAACAAGGGAACTACCTGTTTCAATATTTCAATTTCTTGTCCAGTCACCAATTCAGGACTATCTGTAGCATCGAGTAAAAGCTGCGTAGCAATTTTCGACATATCTAAAAATCTATCAATCATATAATATAGTGAATTCCAACGTGTCTAAACGTCAACAATAAATTTTTTAGTACGTCCCTTAGGAACTCCACTATCGATCTGTATTTTTCTTGATTTGTCTGATTGTATAACACTTTTCATGACCCATTTAACAATTTCTATAACTTTATTTATAATGCTTAAAATTGCAGGTTAACATTTTTCAAAGAGGAATCTACTGTTCCTTCGGCCGGGTATATGTAGACAAACAAATTTGACAACAACACAAATTTACAAAAAGAATTTGTTGAAAAAAATGCAATAATGAACACCAAAAAAATATTCTTTGCTGTGTAAATGAGCGTTTAATGTATCGATTAACGTGTTAAATGAAATCATGATATTCGTGATATTGGTATACACACCGATACGAGTACTTTTGACCGATACTACTTGATACTTATTTTTAGTAGTATCGATACAAAAAGTACTTGGTATCGGAAGGAATGTATCGAGTAAGTACTTGTATTTACTCGTATCGTTTTATCCCTAAGGAGGAATAGGAATTAGGAATAGTGCATGGAAGGGGGAAGACGACCATAGCTACAAGCTGGCGCTCGATTTCATGCATAAGGAGCTTGAAAATTTTCTTTTGTTGGTAAGTGTGTCAGGGATTGGAACAACTTACCAAGTGAAGTGATGAATAATTTACCAAAAACGCTTAAAAGAATTTGTAAATTGCAAAAGTAAACGGGGGAGGAATTTAACACTCCAGTTATAAAAGATTTTTTTTTTAGAAAATATATAAAAAGGGGTATTTAGATGACTAGGGGAATTAATAGTAATCATTTTCCCGTACGACCATTTCACGAGTGTACCGTGAATATCGGGAATCCAGTAAAACATCAAATCTCCGACATCGATCCTGCGAGAACGTGACCAACGACGACTGAAGGGCAACGTGACAGAAGTGCAACCCTTCCGCAAATTGCTGCGGATTTCAATGCTGAGCCATCAACAAGTGTCAGCGTGCGGACCATTCAACGAAACATCATCGATATGGGCTTTCGGAGCCGAAGGCCCACTCCTGTACCCTTGCTGAGTGCACGACACAAAGCTTTACGCCTCACCTGGGCCCGTCAACACCGACATTGGACTGTTGATGATTGGAAACATGTTTCCTGGTCTGACGAGTCTCGAGGATAGAGAAAATACTACATCGAAAAACTAAGCATTTGCATACTGAAATGTGGAGATAATTTCTTTGTATTTTTGTGTACTAGATGCAAGAAGTAATGGTAATAAATATTTCATAAACCGTCTTAAGTCAAAGTGCGCATAGGGAGCAGAATGAAGGTAGTACACAGCCAAGTAAGCCTTATATCTACGAATCACCATACTCACTCAATACGCAGTGCGGACTGATTTGGGCTGTAGCCTGTGCGCTAGATGTGACAATCTAGTGAACAGGTAGTTTCCAACACTACCACCTCTTCTGCCCTGCTGGTAACCCTGTATCAAGCCCACCGTCAGAGCTCTAGAGGCGCGTAACTGTACAAAAAGAAGAGATCAGTCGTACGCAAACAGGAGTGACAAGAAAGCTGTTTGAAGCAGGTACCTCCAGGAACACAAAACAGGTTGCGCAGTGCGCACGGTTTCGGTTCATAGTGCAGACACGTATTTCTTTTAACAGCCAAGCAACTTTTTTCATTTGAAGCCAACATGTATGTGTCCGTGTTCATAACGTGGGCTTGAGGTATATACCAAGCGTGGTAGGTGAATGGTAATGTTCCGGCCTCGCATTCGGGAGGACATCGGTGCAAAACCACGTCCGGCGACCCAGATTGAGATTTTCCATGGTTTTCCAAAATCACTCCAAGCCGATGTTTCATTTCAAAGGCTATGGTCGAATCCCTTCTCGTTCCTTGTCTCCAATCTTCTCTAGCCTCTAGTGACCTCGTCGACGATTCGTAAACCCGTATTGAAAAACAGGCGAAGCTTTTGCCGCTTGCACACATGGTATTGGTTTTTGTCTTCCCCGAGTATGTCGGTGTATTTTTATGTGTATTTAAACGATCCTATAATTAAACTCTTATCTGGCTTCCAGTCGCGTAAAAATGTGACACTTGTATTGTATTGTCCAGCGATGTGTTGAACACGCAAGAAATGTTCGTCTTGGAGAAGAAGAGAAACCTCGACTAATGCAGCTTTTTCACATGTAATGAAATCCTTATCGGTGAAACATACAAGGGGTGATCAAATGAAAAGGTACGAAACGACGTAAAAACGTAACAGTTAAATATTTGCATATTCCGCCATGGGAGAACGTAGCGAGACATTTCGGGATGCGATTGGAGTCTCTGACTGGGATCGGAGCATGCGCGGGCGCCCGCATGCGCAGTAGAGAGCAGAGGCTCTTATCAAAAGCGGCGTCCAAGTGATGCGGCAGTCCGTATGAGGACAGGATGGCGTACAGGTGGGGGATGTGTACTGTGAGACACACCGACGCCTACGCAGGTCCATCAAGATCAAAAGACCGGGGCTGCTCACGGAGGGTGTGGTTCTGCTCCATGATAACGCGCGTCCACACGTCTCCAGAGTCACACACATGGAACTGGCCAAGTTCAAGTGGGAGACGTTGGACCATCCGCCCTACAGTCCCGACATGTGGCCCTGCGATTTCCGTGTGTTTGGTCCACTGAAGAAACACCTGAAAGGGAAGCGCTTCAACTTGGACGATGTACTCGAGGACGCTGTGAAGGACTGGGTCTCGTCACGGCCACAGGAATTCTGGGAACAAGGAATCCTGCAGCTTGTTCATCAGTGGGATCGTTGTGCTCAGGCCTATGGTGTATATTTTGAATAAAGTCTACATTTGTACCCACCGTGTCGTTTCGTACCTTTTCATTTGATCACCCCTTGTATTTGTGTCGAGGTGAAATAACTTGCCGCTGTCTGTGTAAACTCTTTTTTTCTCTCATGCGGTTCTGCACATAGGGCAGATTACGTTTGGTACAACCGAGCGAGGTGGGTGAGTGGGTAACGCTCTGGCGTCGCTTTCGGGAGGACCCGGGTTCGAATCCCCATCCGGCCATCCATTTTTCGGTTTACCGTGGTTTACCGAAATCGCTCCTGGCGAAGGCCGAGATAGTTCCTTCAAAATTCCATGGCCGTATTCCGTCCCGTTTCTTATCACCAATCCTTTCCCACCTCTAAAGGAGCGTCCATAAACAATGTTGCTCGGTCTAGAGGGTGAAGGGTTGGGTAGTAAGTTGCGCTGGGCTTCGTATGGGGGAGGAGTTTCCGAGCCAGGCCACGTAGTTTTCCATTCATATTATACACAACAGCAAGTGAATATTTATTTCTGTCATCCAGTTATCTCTGTATGTAATTTACGATAATCTGACAAGAGGAAACAGTACAAAATGTCCTCTGGAATCAATAGCGAAAACAGCTAAGGGGACATCCATTAATTACGTGAGGTGAAATTAGGGGGGGGGGGTCCGGCGAAATCACAACAGATCTCACCAGGGGGGTGGGGGGAGGAGGGGTCTACGGAAATCTCACGTGAGATTTTGTGAAAAATTTGGGGACAGTACAGCCAAAAAAAAAAAAAGGTCTACAATTTGCGCCAAAGTCGATTTTAGGAGGTTATTTCGTCAAAAAAATTAGGGTGTGACCTAAAAAAAAAAGTCTACAAAAGTTTCCAGGGCGATTTCTAAGGGGGGTTCTCACGGACCAGATCTCACCAGACGGGGGGGGGGGGGGGGGTCCGGCCAGATTTCACGAAATCTCACCAGGGGGAGGGGGGGTCCAGAAATCCGGAAAAACACCTCACGTAATTTGTGGATGCCCCCTAACGGGGCGTACATTAATGAGCTGAGGTGAAAAAGGGGGATTTCCGTTGACCTAGCCCCCTCCCCCTTGGTGAGGTTTCGAGGCGCAAAATAAAATGTTTCGGCGATAAACAGATAGTTTTGTGAGTATACTATGGTTTACCATACGTCCCCGTTTGCCGGGGACAGTCCCCGTATTTAGCTCTCTGTCCCCGGACAGATTTCGTCCCCGCAATGTCCCCGGATTTGTCCGCAGAATTTTTTTTGACCAAGCGAGAGTTCTTTTAAAGCCCTGATTTCCTAATGCATTCGTTTAAAGCAAGAGATATGAAGCGCACTTCTTTCCTTGTACGTGCCCAAGAATAAAAGAAAATTACAAGGATACTGCGTCTTGGACACAACAGCTTTGGAAAATCAAGGCTCCTTGCTGTGTGCAACATGGCTGTCTGTAATCCTCATATAAAATACAAAATATAAACAATCTGTGGCTTTCAAGTTAACCCAACCTTTAATCATATCTATATATATAAAGATGAATGTATATATGTTTGTTTGTTAGTTTGTTTGTTCTTCATACAAATCCACAGTTTTCATCCTATCTCGTTGAAATTTTGCACACTTATCCTTTGAAACAAGGAGAAAAATACTGTCTACATTTGGTTGAAAAATTATCTGTATAAATAATACATGTTGTCTCATAATTTCGAAATACTACTGAATGGCGATAGACAGACGCGTTGGATATGGACTTCTGTATACTGCTTTTTCCGTGTATCGGTCAGACAGCTCAGTGGTTAAAGCGCTTGTTTACAAATGTGTGGGTCGTGGTCTCCGGTTCAAATCTCCGTGGAGGCTAAGATTTTTAAAAATTGTTTTTGATCGTAAGCGTCACGCCTGGGCCGTAGGTTACTCGGATTGAATGTTAAACTGTAGATATCACAAAGTTAGGGTTGCAATGCCAGGCAAATCGTAGGTAGTCTTGCAATGTTGTAGTTGTACACTTTTTTTCGTTATAATGATTTCTCAGGGGTTGTTCACTGTCAGAGAGAGAGAGAGAGAGAGAGAGAGAGAGAGAGAGAGAGTGTGTGTGTGAACCGCAGTAATAATACCATAAATACGGATGTAAGTCTCTGTCTTTTTGTTACGTTTTGACGACCAAATGGCTATATCGATGTTGATGGAATTTGACAAGAAAATCTGTATGAAGGGCACAGGACATTTTCTCCGGTATGTTTAATAGTTGTAGTCACGAAATTTTGAGACCTTATCGAATAGTGACAGACATATGTTGGAAACTGATTCTCTTCAAGAGACAGGTTCGACGGTAGAATGATATAGTGATGGCTTTCCTGTCATATTATGCCGACTGGGTGTTGTTTGGGTCCAGTCCTTCGTTACCAACAACTTTCTATTTTCATTTCTGTCAAAAAAAATTCTTAATCCACGCGTACGAAGTCGCGGGTACGAACTAGTGACTTATAGAAGTAAAACGCGTAATTTGGACAAATGCCGAAAGCGTCCCCGGATTTTGGTGCTAAAGTGGTGAAGCGTGTCCGGATTTGGAGAAAAAATTCTGGTAACCCTATACGAGCTGCAGAAAAAATATAAGAAAATATACTAATCCAGTTTGCTCTATATAACTTTCACCAGTCGAACCAGGCGAGTAGGGTTAGCGAGATAGCCTCGTGATGCAAGGGTCGCCGATTCGATTCTGTCCTCGGCCATCGGTGTTTTTAATTAAGTGTCGTGTTCGTTATGTATCATCTCTACTAGGTAGAATCCAAAATTCAAAGAGTGCTCCACTCAAAAAGATACACATAAAAAAATGCTGACGGTTGCAAGGCGTAGTAGCCAAATTCTATTTCTTCTTCTTTGTTTCCTTTTCTTCTTCTTCTTCTTTTTTTTTTTTTAATTACATTCTCCAGTAACAATGCTGAAAATTGAAAGAAGGTCATACTGGGTCGACTACACGTGGGGGAATATGAAGCAACCGTCCACTGCTTTCTGTTGTCACGTTGTTTACAATTGGACGTGACTGTACCCGGAGACCGAGCAGATAACGTCGTAAGCGCTTGTCATCCTGTTTCGTAACGAAAGTAAGATGTTAATGTTGAGAAAAGCGTGACGGTATTTGGACTCTAGCTGTGACGTAAACAAAGACCTGTCACTTGGTAGCTAGGGTGTTGCGGGTCACCGGTTTGATTCCATTCTGGGACACGTGTGTTTCCAGCAAGGGGTCTTATTTAACGTGCAGGATCGACAATTACAGTGGCTGCAGAACAGGAATAACACCTTTTTTTTATGGTGGACTGCGAGACACCGGTACCTGTGTTCAGGCGACCAGTGTGTAATCATGTGCGCTACCTAGGGTTGCCAGCCGTACTATAATATATAGTATTGTACTATATATCGCGTTTGTGTAGTATATACGTCGATAATCCTAACCTCAATTATCCAAAACGTCAATTATCCGAAGAACCTATTTAATTTTTTTATTTTATTTTTTACGAATTGTGCACTATTTTATAGAAGCATCAACTTTGTTTCTACTTACATATTTATAGTGCAGTACACATTTGCACATGTTTTGTTCGGAATATTCCTCTGACAAAAAACTAGGTACGATGCATTTGACTACGTGGCTCGGTCTCAGGGGAGGGAGGGGTATGGTAGAAAGCTACATTGAGCTACGTGGGGGGGGGGAGGGGGGAGTTCCGAGCCAAGCCACGTACCGTTTCATTCATATTATTTGTCACCGTTAAAATAAGGTTCAGAACGCAAAATATCATGCGAATCTTTATTACCGTCATATAATTACCTCCTTATGTAATTTATGATAGTGTGACAAAAGAAAACAGTACAAAAGGTGTTCTGGAATCAATAAGAAAGAAATCTGGGTGAGCGGTTAACTCTCTGGCGTCGCATTCGGGAAGACGCCGGTTCGAATCCCCGTCCGGGCATCCAGATTTGGTTTTCCATGGTTTCCCCAAATCACCCCAGGCGAATACCGCGATGCTTCCCTCAAAGCACCAAGGCCGAATTCCTTCCCGTTCCTTGTCCCCAGTCTCATCTCACCTCTAATCTTGGAGCTCAGTTCAACGAATTTGACCCGGAGATTTGGGAATGAAATGGGATGCTGCCAAGTATGCTCCTCGGGCTCTGATTGACAATCAAAAAGAACGTCGAGTTGAAACATGTCGTGCTTTGAAACAACAGCTTGAACTGGATCCAGATTTTCTGTCAATGGTCATTACTGGTTATGAGTCATGGTGCTATGGTTACGACCCAGAAACAAAGCAACAGTCAAGCCAATGGAAGACGTCATTGTCACCCCGTCCAACATCAAACATCGAAACAATGCTTATTTGCTTTTTTGATGCCAAGGGCGTAGTACATTTAGAGTTTGTTCCGCCACATCAGACCGTCAATCAAACCTTTCAATTGGAACTTTTAAGAAGATTATGCGACAGTTTTCGTCAAAAAGGCAGGGGCGTAGCTACTATGGGGCTAGGCGGTGCAGTGCACCGGGGCCCTCACGCTCAGGGGGCCCCCAAGCATACCTCAAGGGGCCCCTAAGCGCAGTTTAGAGGGCCCACGAGCCTTCACGGCGACCTTTTTTTTTTTTTTTTTTTTTTAGCTCTACCGTCGTCTAAGGGGCCCCTGAGAACACAGGAGCCCCTCACTAAGGGCCCTCGCTGCTCAGGGGGGGCCCCAACCACTGCTCGCGGGGCCCCAAAAGAACAATTCAAGGGCCCCCATCCTCAGTTCAGGGGGCCCCTACCAGCACATAAAGCAAAAAAAAAAGGTCGCCCATCTGGCCTGAGGACCCAAAATAAATTTTTTGCACCGGGGCCCTTGTTGACCTAGCTACGCCACTGCAAAAAGGTTCCGATTTGTGGCCGACAGGAGACTGGTTCTTCTACCACGACAATGCACCTGCACACACAGCTGTCTCTGTTAGGCAGTTTAAATGGCATGATTCCGCTGCCCCACGCACCTTACTCGCCTGACCTGGCTCCGTGCGACTTTTTCTTATTTCCACGCATGAAAAGGGGCATGAAAGGACAGTGATCTGACAACACTGAAGAGGTCAAGTAAAAAAAAAAGAGGGAGGAGCTGTCAGATATTTCTAAAGATGACTACAGAAAATGTTTCGAACAAATGTATTAATTGTGATGGAGAGTACTTTGAAGGGGATAAGGTTGGTTTGTAAAAAAATTTGAAAATATATAGCTTTTAAAAAATAATTCCGCTTTTTTTGGGTACCCCGTCGTATGTTCATAAAGAACCTTTAACTCGGCAGTGTGGCTGGGTCGGGGAGGTGTAACGGGACCGGGCACGAGTCCAGGCCGCCCTGACTGTAGTTTTTCGGCGGCTTTCCACAGTCATCAAGGCCAGTGGTTCACATTTAGTTTTTGCCGACTACCACCTCAAGTAATAGCTCAACCTCTAAAGCTGAAATGGTAAATAAAAAATGAAACCTGTTTCCTAGATTTATAATGTTTAAACAAATGTCACATAAAAATTTACTAATCTCCAAAAAAATATTTGGCGATAGTAATGTTTATGCAGTGGTTTTCTTAATTATCTTAGTGATTGGCTTAGCCAAGAGATTATCTCGCGTACCCGTTGAAGCAACTTCACGTACCCCTGGGGGTACGGGCACCACTAATTGCGAAGCAGTGATCTAGGCGATCTAGGAAAATGGTAGGTGGGCCCACAATCTCCGTCTCATAAAGTACACATTACACAAACAAAAAAATGCACTTAGTGCATATGACATTTATGTCTAAATATTTGTACCATAATTATTATTTATATTTTTTCAAATTAATAAGTAATTGATTTCATGATAATTGTTTCTTTTTAATAATGTTTTAGCTTATAATTAATATTAACTGTAAGGAGCTCCACAAATGGTAGATTGTTAGTTGACTGGGTAGCAATAGCATCTTAGTGTTAAGTTCTAGTTTAATACGGTCTTTGGTCTTTGTCTGTGCGCGAGGGGTTGCGTGGTTTGGCGCGGTAAAACTTGCACGTGGGCTCCGCAAGAATTTATGTTGGTGAACTTTGTAATTAACAATAATTATATCTTGGAATTCGGTTTGAGAAGTGTTAAATCAATTATCAGTGATAATCAAACAGTCTGTTTTAATTTATTTAAGTGGTTAAATGAAATCATTAGTATCGAGTACAAGTTACTGGTGCGGTATTAGTTACTGGTAATCAAAAGTAAAATCTGTTTCGGCATGCTGTGTTCGTGATGACCTACTGGAACCCCCTTCCCTCTCCCTTAGTGACATATGGTGGAAACCCTTCCCCCCCTCCCCCTCACGTCAAAGTTACCTCGTAATTTATAAAAAAAGGTGATGGTCAGGAGGTTCCTGCAGTTCCTGCCGCTTCCCGTAGGATTCGTGGAGGTAGAGTTCCCCATTCCCATTACAACCGTTGCCACTAGAATGGATGCTACGGGGTCAGCGCCACGCTCTAGCAAATTTTTTACCTTCCCGTAGAGGTTCCGCCACGGTACTTATTGAACAGCAAGCTGAGTGGGCCTGGTATGCCGTTCTGGACGTTCAGCTTCGAGGAAAAATCCTCGGCTTCGTGTGGACCGCAGTCAGACGCAGTGGCGTAGCTAGGTCAACAAGGGCCCCGGTCCAAAAAAATTATTTTGGGCCCTCAGGCCAGATGGGCGACCATTTCTTTGCTTTTTGTTGCTGGTAAGGGCCCCCTGAGCTGAGGATGGCGCCCTTGAGTTGTGGTTAGGGGCCCCCTGAGCAGTGAATGGGGGCCCCCAGGGCAGTGGTTGGGGGCCCCTTGAGAAGTGAGAGGGTCCTTAGTGAGGGGCTTCCTGTGTCAGGGCCCCCTTAGACCACTGTAGAGCTAAAAAAGAAAAAGGTCGCCAGTTTGCCATGAAGGTTCGTGCGCCTCTCAACTGCGCTTGGGGTCCCCCAGAGGTACACTTTGGGAGCCCCCTGAGCGTAGGGGCCCCGGTGCACTGCAACGTCTAGCCCCATAGTAGCTACGCCCCTGGTCAGAAGCTCAACCGCTTAAGCTATGCGGTCGCCACCTCGTAGTTTTAATTAGATTTATTTGTT
Source organism: Vandiemenella viatica (assembly GCA_031002005.1). Lineage (NCBI taxonomy): Eukaryota > Metazoa > Arthropoda > Insecta > Orthoptera > Morabidae > Vandiemenella > Vandiemenella viatica. The sequence goes on from CM061918.1 coordinate 127,368,778, forward strand.
ATGTTCACGTTTTTTGCTTCACACCACTAAATATCTAAGCGTTAATACTGTTGCCTTATATTTACTACGTTTTTCTGTGAAATAAGAGGAGAAAATGATGTCAAAAGTTGACGTGAGAGTTTTATTGACCCCCTCCCCCCCCCCCCCATTTAAATGAGATTTGGTGAGATTTTTCCGGATTCCCCTCCTCCTATTTTGAGCTCACGTAATTAATTGACGTACCATAATCATACAAAAAACACAAAGTTACACTTTTCGTAGACAGATGACGACACAAGACCTTCTTCCCGTTAGATTAGGTACGCCGTGTCTAACAGGCCCGTTTAGACTCCAGACAGAAACATTTATTAGTTTATCTACGAACTTAGCGAGGTAAATCTCTTTGGCATGTATCTTCACGTTGACATACAATTACGAATTCTTAATTCTTTCGCTTCTTTCACCGGAACAAACTAGCGTCTCGGCTGTACGCAGGCTGTGGTATTTTCGTGCAGTAAAGGGAGCGATTCCGGAAACTGACGCGTGAGAGTCATGTTTGTGAAGCCGCTTCTGTTTTTGCCGGCTCTTAGCGAGAACTTATGAATCAGCGTGGTAACAAGGCGGGGCATTCGCTGGCTGCACTCTCTCCGGAGATCTCGGCAGAAAATTAACGGGGACCGACGAGTTTATATCACCTCAATCAGTTTGCTCTGCCGAAGGTCACGATACCGTTATTCCCAATTACTGCAGCTTAGTTGACGGTATCGCAAGAAGAATTTGTTATATACCTGAGGTAATCCATATTTCAGAATGAAAATAAAGCAGTCTACTCGAAAAGATCCTAAACTAAAACTCCTCTGGCGTTACTGTAACCGATGACTTGGATAACTGATGCATTCATACCTGGAGCGTCTAGAAGGTAAAATCCCTTGGATCCATTTTCAGTAAGTAAACAGAATTTCATGGAAAGATTTACTGCAACGAATATATATAGCAATTTAACAACCCAGCGTGACTCAGTGCTCTGTGGCGGTTTTTTGCATCCATCAGTGTCCCCAATCTCCGCACCATACACATCTCACAAACAAAAAAATATACGTATCACACGCTGAACACAGTTCCACAAGTCACATACAGATGGCAAGACTTCACCCGTTAGGGAGCGTTCATAAACTACGTCACTCGGTCTAGGGGTCAGAGGAGAGGGGTTGACTGGAAAGCTACGCTGGGCTATGTAGGGTGTGGGGATGGTTCCGAGCCAGGCGACGTAGGTTTTCATTCATATTATTTGTCACAGTTAAATTGAGGTATAGAACTCAGAACAGCATGTGAATATTTATTCCAGTCCACAAAACAAAATGTCTTCTGGAATCAATAGGGGGAAAGCAACGTGTTTTTGAGGGGGGGAGGGTAGAAACAAAAGCCACGTCGGGCTACGTGGGAGGAAGGCGGGGGGTGGGGGAATTAACAGGAGGCCAAAATGGAGCTACGTGGTTTATGGACGCTCCATTGGTGCATAGTACGACGTGGCAGTGGGTATAAAATGCTTGGCGACCGTAAAACCAAAGCTCCAAATTTGATCACCCCAACGATGAGTAAAACTCATTGACGCAGCTGGTCCCAAAATGTTGAGAAAAGGTAGTCAGGAAAATACTACACTTATAATTCCCATCGTTATTAAAACTTGTTTTGCATCGTAGAACCAATGTTTGGATACCTGCGGCAAAAGCTGTATCAGATCGTACATCTTCTCCATTCATGATGTGTCTGAAATCTAGCAGTTTACGTTCTTTGGAGGTGAATAAGACCTCTGTCTACTGGGTCATTTCATCGCTTTAGTATTTCGTAATTGAGTCTGGTGGGTGAAAGGTAACGCTCTTCCATGGAATTAAAGAGGGCGCGCGTTCAAATCCCCTTCTGAGCATATAGATTTCATTTTTCCGTGGTTTGCCGAAATTGCTCCTGGTGAATTCAGGTATGGTTCCTTCAAAAGGCCACGGGTGAATTCCCTCCCGTAGCTTATCTCAAATAATCTCCCGCCTCTAATGATCTCGACGTTGACGAGGAGTTGCATTAAAAAAAAAAGGAGACCTTTTACTTGTTTTACTACTTCAGGGATCGAACTTTTTCTCTCCCTCTGTCTTTGCTTATGGCATTATCACTCGTCGACGTGACGTCGGGGTCATTATAGGCGGAAAAGGACTAAGGAAAAGACACGGGAAGGAATTCGACCATGTACTTTTGAAGGAACCATGCCGGCTTTCGCCTGGAGTGATTTGGGGAAACCATAAAAAAAAAACCAAATTTGGATGCCCCCAACGGAGATTTCAACCCGCGTTGTCCCGAATGCGTGGCCAGAATGCTAACGATCAGACAGCACGCTCGGTACGGATCAAGGACTGAAAGGGAAATCGGAGGGGCTTGGCTTACGGTGAGTTGCCAAGAAAAACACAAATCTGGATGAGCAAAAAAAACTAATGGTAGCCGTTAGCCTAAAATGTGAGTCTCCAGATATTACCCTCTTTCACTCGAGGTAGGTGGCGCATGTATTCCGAGGGTTAGCGTCAGGAATGTAGTTTCAAAACACTATTCGCAAATATCATTATCAAGAGCAGGAGACTGGAGAGAACTGACGTACAATAAACGTTCCATGCAGGCTCCCCCCCTCCCCCCCACCCCTCTATTCTTCACTCTCCGAACTGACCGCTGTGTCCTCATAAGCGAGTGATAAATTTTTCCTTCGCTTGTGCCCTAACAATCATTTTTATATTATTGTTATTATTTTTCTCTTTAATTAATTCAAAGTGTTTATGATATTTGTCCTGACGTATGTAAATTAGTCTTTGTATCGTTGGATTTCCACAGGCCGTAGTATGTATAGTCTTTGGGGTAGCGTAGGTCTAATTCGTAGAATCTTTGGCGGTAGTGCGGGAAACAGAAGGTCGCACACAAACGTTGTAGACAGACGCATATGAGAGATGGAAGGCGAAGGTCTATAATATGGAGAATTTAAAAATCAATATTTGTGACGGTAGTTATTGCAAGAAATGTTATAAAGGATATCTAAATGTTGATTTTGATAAAATATTCAGTGTAAAATAAATCAAGTGGTCTTTCTTTTGGAACAGTGATTTTCACTTCGTTCCACAATAGTTCCCAGCAGTTCGTCGGAACCAAATTCATTAACAGCATTTTTTTATTTAAATACTAAATTAGTAGCAGCTTGAATATGTTCATGGTGATATGGGGATTCTCTTCCATAACACGCTGCATTTCCTAAAGAGTGGAAATGTTGCTAAGGCATCTAATTCTTCGAGACCTGTCCTGCTGATTGTCGTCAGCTAATTAACCTCACTAATTAGAGGAAAGCTCATAAGTGTTACGAGCAGCGTGGTGATAATAGAGTACATCAACCTTGATTCGCCTGTGTTAACTGAATGGTATATTATCGTGATGTTTCTTCGGCTGTTTGGGTAACACGTGTGGTCTTGAGGAAGCCTGTGAACTTTGGAATCTGGTGACGCTATCGAGGACAGAACACTGTTCTGGCGGAGTGATTACGTCGCACAAATGTTTGGCACCACAGTTACTGATACCACCGCGGCTTGCTACTGTTATCTGATCGGCCAAAGGTAAAAGCTCAACTAGCTCTGCGTAGAATGAAACACGAAAGGGAAGTTTGGTAGGAGAGCGTCCATAAATCACGTAGCTCCATTTTGGCCTCCTGTGAACCCCCCATCCTCCCCACGTAGCACGACGTGACTTTTGCCTCTATCGCAAGCTCGTTAATATATTCACTGTATCGCATAAGCGTGGATTCCATATTTATTTTCTTACTGCAACTGCGATCACAGAATATAATAAAACCATCTACATGGAACGAATATAAATAAACAAAAAGCTACTAATAAACAAAATATTTACTCTTATAAATACATGCACAGAAGACGTAACGCTAACTCGAAACGATGTAGCAAACATTCACTGTTTAACATAGGCTTAAGCGACAGGTGATAGTCTCGTAGCTGCTTGCATCATAGTATAGTTAACTGAGCATGCGCGGAACGTTAAGAAAGCATGCGCACTGAACGCCTAAAGGACAATTAATTACGTGAGGTGAAATAGGGGAGGGGGTCCGGCGAAATCTCACCAAGGGAGAGGGGGGGGGGTCAATGGAATATGGGGGGGTATATGGTCCAAAAACCGATCTTAGGGGAGGTATAACCGCCCTTGGAAGCATGAGGCTTAAAAAAAAAAAGGTCTCAGAAAGTTACTAGGTCGATTAGCCGGAGAGGGGTGTGTCTTGTCAAAATCTCACGTCATTTTAGAGGGACGGTTCGACCAGATCTCACACCAGAAGGGTGGAGGGTGGTCCAGAATTCCAGAAAAATACCTCACGAAATTAATGGACGCCCCCTAACGCTAGTAAATTTCTCGCTAAAGCGCCGAAAAAAATTTCGTTTAAAAAAAGTTCATTAACGAAGGAAAAACTTCCATCCCAATCGGTTTTGTCCAGTAACGAATTTCTGTCAAACGTACAGAAACCAAGAGTAGAATATTTACGTGACACAACTCTCCGTGTAGTAGTCCCCTGTGTTCACAATTCCACCTTAATTTAGTATTAGTTTTACAAATGATGTTTGTAAATTTCTTCGATTACACCCGGCAGACAAACATCATGAAAGTAATTGCCAGTACATGGAAGTGATAATAATGACTATGAACCATTATTGATTTCAGGCTTAAGGGAGTGGGGAAGTTTTCATTTGCTGGCAGGATGAGTCGCAGACTGTCAAACAAAGAAGGAATTTAAACTAAAAATCTGACGTAGTGGTGCTTAGCAAAATTGCCACCGGGGTATAAGCTGCATTCTAGTAACATTGAAGGAATAACACAATTTGATTCAGTAACACATTGATCGTTTTCCGGTACCTTTTTTTTTTTTTATTCTTTGGAAAGCCTTTGTTAGAGTTTGTTTCGGATTTAATTGATCGGTTTTTATATTTGGGGGATTATTTTATCCTATAGTACTAATATTAACAAATAAAAATGATTGCCGAAACCCGGGATCGAACCAGGGACCTTTAGATCTTCAGTCTAACGCTCTCCCAACTGAGCTATTTCGGCAGATGAGTAGTGAATCGCTAAGTATGACTGTCCACACGGGGGGCCAGGTTCGCACGTGGAGATGGTCGTTCATTATGAAGGCAACTTTATTACTCTTTACACGCTCGTGGAGTAAAAAATAAGTTACTAACCGCAAGTAACTTCCGAAATATATGAGTGTTTTCAATGTGTCTAAATTGCATATTTTCCTTGCTTAGTGTAAAGTTAACAATAGAACTTGGTGCAGTGATGTTCAAGAAGTTACGGATTTTAACATTGGTGGCTGAGTACAGGTATATAACACGTTAATACACATTATAATTTGTTTGAAACAAATAGCAAAATGCACAATTATGGCACTAGAAGAAAAAATGATCTTCACAAGGATTACAAGTCGTTGTCATTTGTTCAGAATGTGATCCTATATTCAGGGATACCTATCTTCAGTAAGCTCCCAACACATATTTAATGTCTAGCAGATGCTAAGATTAAATTGAGGGGAAAAAATGAAAGAATTTTTAATTTACACCTCAATCCACTCTGTCGAAGAATTTATTTCTAGGTATATACAAAATAAACTGCCAGTAGTTTGTGTAAATGTAGTTGACATAAATTAAGGTACCATGTATGTTGTGAATGTACATCTTCTGTATATGTATTATTTTACTATGCAATTGTTTATCTGTAAACTGTCAACTTTCCACATCCCCAGAGCCAGTCTCTTATATTGGGAGCAATGGAAAATGAATGTATTGTATAGTACAAATCATTGGGGACTGATGGTTCCAATGAAAATAGTTTGGATGTTAAGAAAATTTTCGATTCGCGTTTGGCACCACGAAATGGATAACATTGCTTTGATAGAGAAAAAGGCGAGGAAAAGAGATGTTGGTTAATTCGGAAATGATTCTACAAACGATGGTAATAAATTACCCAACTATAATAAAGGAAAGCGTGAGACACGCTTGAGAAATAAATTGGACTAGTTTGCTAAACAGTATTTATTTATTTACTAGATGACCCGGCAATGCTTCACTATTGCTGGACTTGAGTGGGCACATAGATTAAATGAAAAAATATTTACATATAAATTTTAAACTGCTGTTTCATTCATTTTCAGTTGGAAAGGGTGAGAGGGGATGCGCTTTGGAAAACATATGCAGGCAGTATGTGTGCAAATTCCCATTGAAATCTGATGAGGACGGTGGTTCGAATCCCCATCCGGGCATCCAGATTTGGGTTTTCCATGGTTTCCCAAATCACTCCAGGTAAATGCCGGGATGCTTCCTTCAAAAGGCCATTGCCGAATTCCTTCCCATTCCTTACACCCAATCCTTTCCCGTCTCTAAAGACCTCGCTGTTGAGAGACGTAAAGCAGTTTTTAAAAAAAATTGGTTTTGTCTAAATTATGGGGAGGGGGCTGGGTTTTTTAAATTTTTTTGGACAGGAACCTTCTCCGTCATCCCGTCGACAACTCACCAAAGCTTCACCGTAAACGGACGAACGGTTTGTGCCTGTTTTTCATTCTAAATTGGTATATGTACACAATACAGACATATTTAAATATACAAAACCAATAAAAGACAGTGATTTTATTTTTGTGTTTGAAATTTAATTTAAGAACGTTTATTCAAGTGCTTTAGCATACACAATATTTTTGTCTTTCCATCTTTTGCATGAACAAATAAATTTTCCGGCTGTCCCACTCGTGAGCAATAAATCGAAAATAAATAATAAAATTTTTGATATCTCGCTTTGTTTTCGAGTTTTAGCATGTTAAAAATCAGTTATAGGTAGTCTATTACTCCATGTACTTTTGGTGACGTTTCTTCTGGCCCAGGCCGTATTTCAACCATAATAACATTCAATAGGAGAAAGTAAAACATGTATAGGTAATTTCCACCGCGAATATATAGTGGTATTGGGAATTTTTATTCACGTCCAGGCCGGATCTCACCCTAACCTCCTCACTTTTGACATACAATATGTCGAGAACTAAGCTAGATATCAAGAAAATGTATCATTTGTTTTTGATTTGTCTCGTCGAGTTACATTATGGGGAAGAGCGGTGGGTTTTTAAATATTTGTTTTTTGACAGGAACCATTTTCGACATCCCCTCGACAATTCACCATAGCTTCGCCGTAATCGGACGAACGGTTTGCGGGTTTGTTTAAATTATGGGGTGTTATGGGGAAGAGGGAGTAATTAAGGTGGTGGAAAGAGAGGAGACGGATTGGGTTTTTGTGAAATTAATGTGTACAGTATTTCTCTCTCTTTTTTAAACTATAAGTGTACAAATTCTAATCTAAATCGGATAAAAAATGTGGTTTGCCTAAATTATAGGGTGAAAACGTAATGGGGTTGGAAAGGGGGAGAGAGGATGAATATTCGGAAACCATACGTAGGCAGTATTTTTCTGTTTGTTTTAAAGTATAAGTGTACAAATTCTTATCTAAATCGGATAAAAAATGTGGTTTTGCCTCAATTATGGGGTAAAAACGTAATGGGGTTGGAAAGGGGGAGAGGGTATGAATATTCGGAAACCATACGTAGGCAGTATTTTTCTGTTTGTTTTAAAGTATAAATGTACAAATTCTTATCTAAATCGGATAAAAAATGTGGTTTGCCTAAATTATGGGGTAATGGGGGTGGAAAGGGGGAGAGGGGATGAATATTCGGAAACCATATGTTGGCAGTATTTTTCTGTTTGTTTTAAAGTATAAGTGTACAAATTCCTATCTAAATCGGATAAAAAATGTGGTATTGCCTAAATTATGGGGTGAAAAAATTATGGGGGTGGAAAGGGGGAGAGAGGATGAATATTCGGAAACCATACGTAGGCAGTATTTTTCTGTTTGTTTTAAAGTATAAGTGTACAAATTCCTATCTAAATCGGATAAAAAATGTGGTTTTGCCTAAATTATGGGGAATAGGGGGTGCCTTTTTGATTTTTTTTTTTCACAGGAACCTTCGCAGACGCACACTCGAAAACTCTCCAAAGTTTAATTTCAATCTGATAAATGGTATAGGAATGCATAGAAGACGAACAAACCCACAAACAAACATTGATTTTTATATATAAGATTTTCAAATAGCCTATCTTCTATATTATAATTTCGTGAGGTCACTCACTCATCTCTATAGCTATTGGCTGGAAAATGGTGACGTCATGTGCCAGCCTTCGCTCACAAAACAGCAACCAGAGATACCATTAAAAGAAATTCGTGGTTATGTCAACAATTTAATAGCTAAGCAACTGCTACCAAATTAATAGCCATATTACAGTCATTATGTTTGCTTTTCATAGTTTTTTTTTTTTTTTTTTTTTTTTTTTTTTTTTTTTTTTTTTTTTTTTTTTTTGAGGTTGATTCATTTTTATAAAACATTTAAAAAAATACGAAACTTAAATTTGCAGAGACATTCTTTCCTAGATTTTGCTATCCTGACCTATCCGGCAAGAGTCATTGTCCTAGACACCTGCTCCAACAAAAATAATTAATTGTATTGCGGGTGATGGACGTGATGTACCCTACGTGGTCATTTAACAAAAGTGAACCAAACTCTCTGAACCTGTGAGTATGTTTTTCATACCACTTCAGCGTCTGCTGTACCTTGGTTTCATACCAGAACGCTTCACTGCAAAGTTCAGTTATCCATTCTGTAACGCGACGAATGTTTGCTTCCAAGAAGCTGGTTAAATACATCCTTAATTACTTCCGCGAGTTGCTCGGTGTCTGAACAGGGCCATAAGCTGTTACCACATTTCTGACTGCATGCATTTCCTATTGCGACATCTACCTCGTTAGCTGCGAGTACAATAAGGATAAGAGAGAATGAGCGTACAGCAACGATCTGTACCCCACTTCGTAAATTCTGAGGCGAAGAAATGATATCTACATCAGTACACCGCGATTCATACCTCTGTATTTAGCTGTACGGTCCAGGGTGACAGAATATTCTAGGAGCGTCCATAAACCACGTAGCTACATTTTAGCCTCCTGTGAACCCCACCTTCCCCCCCTCCTCCCACTTAGCCAGACGTGGCTTTTACCTCTAAACCCCCCCCCCCACCCCCCAAACTTCCCACCGCGTAGCACGTAGCTTTTTCCCTATTGATTCGAGAACACATTTGTAGTATTTTCTTTTATCAGACTATCGTAAATTACATATGTGTGCCTCATTTGGTCCCTGGCTAGGGGCCTTAGGATATCTAGTTTGCAGCATAACATAACATCCACAGTTGTGCAACGTCTTAGATCGTTCGTCGCATATAAATGAATCGCTCTGAATCCAAAATCAATTTCTCGTGGACGTTAGCTGTGCAGCCGAACGTGGTGAGTGAGCGGAGAAGCTCGAGCCTGAAGACCGCAGGTTCGAATTCCAAATCCCTGTTGGGCCATCCAGATTTCGGGTTTTCATAGTTTCCAGAAATCGTTGCTGGCGAATGGAGTGATGGTTTCTTGAAGAGGCCATGTGCGAATTCCTTCCCGTTCCTTGATCTCATGCCGCCCGTCTCTAATGACCTCGACGTCGACGATCTGTAAATGCATAAGTGAAAAAAAGACAGTGATAGTGATTCTCTAGATTCTCTTACGAGCTTCCTAGGTAGTTATACTTTATTTTGTGGTAAACATAATTAAGATTGATTTTCACTAAATATTGAGGAATTTTAGTTTCGCCACTGATTCTCCGCTTGTCATCTATTTTAATTTTTACACAGCGTGGCAGATTATTGACCGAATTTGTGGTAGGAATGTAACGGAGCTCCGCATCCACAAAGTGCGGAACTTTCGCATGAAATCCTACACCCGCTTCCGCATCTGCAACTTTTATTGCGGAAGTATAGCGGAGGTTTTGTTTATATCGCAAGATACATATCTTACTTTTTTTCTCTTTATACGAGAATCGCCCCATTATAACTTAACTAACAACAGCGTGGTTTTTTTTTTTGTTTGTTAAAATACTGTAATTAAAGTAACTCGCATTCGGGAGGACGCGGGTTCGAATCCCCGTCCGGGCATCCAGATTTGGGTTTTCCATGGTTTCCCCAAATCACTCCAGGCGAATGCCGGGACGCTTCCTTCAAAAGGTCATGGACGAGTTCCTTCCCGTTCCTTGTCCCCAGTTCCATCCCGCCTCTAATGACCTTAGCCGTCGACGAGGCGTAAAGCCATAAGTAAGAAAAAAATTAAAGTAACAATGAACTGAACGCTGTTATTATCTAACCACGAATTTAGAAGTTTTACTTGCATGTAATGAAAATAGGTCTATTCACAGTCCAACTAGTAGGACTTCCGCGTAGAACTACCGTAGGATGTGCTCACCCATTCACGCAGTGCTGCCAGCTACTCAGCTTTGAATATCCGTAGATGGCTGCTAAAATTTCCGTAGATTGGGTACAAAAATCCGGAGACTCGCAAACTGAAAGAATAATTATGGAAGAGAGAGTCAAAATTAAGAATTCTTTTTATTTCCAGGTCTTTAAATTCCGAAAAACAAAATAATATTCCACACTGAAAGTAATAAATATCTCTGAACATGTCACAGTGTCATTTTCATCATTGCTGCTACTGTGCCTACTCTTTCTCTCTCTCTCTTTTTCTTTGCTGTCATTAAATTTAGCATATGTTCGGTAACAGGAAATGTTAAATACTGAAAGCACTTTGATTCTCGGATATTGGTTAATCCTTCTTGGAAGGCACTGCTTTCTAAGCCAACCAATGAGCGTGTCACCGTACATAAAGAGTGCGCCGATAGTTTTGTATTACTGTAACGTTCCCACCCGTCCTTATAATTATTTTCCGGCTAATTTATTAATGTTTTAAGTATCGGACCTCTTAGCCGAAAATTGACTGCTTTCTCTCCATCATTTAATCCAGATAAATGAGGTGGAACAATTACAAAGAAAAATAAAATTTAGTTAGATGCACCACACTGATTTGAATTTATTCTGATAAATTGTACACTCTGACACACTATAGGTTTTCTGTTCAAACACATATATTTAATCCACTGATCATCGTTTTGATAAGACAATTACAACTTCCTTCTTCATATACTTAGTTTACTTTACAAACTGTGAGCGAGAGTGATGTATGGCAGATACACAGAGAGAGAGAAACAGAACATAATATGGGCTTACATCTTGAACCCTCGTGGAGCGACATCACGAACTACCACCGCGTAGCACTGGAGAAAACTGGTCAAGCCTGAGGGACTCTGGTCCCATTTCGAGGGCTTATATAATTAATAACCTCCTAACGGAATTCAGGTGTGCTGATCCTCTACGGGAGGGGAGTACTACCAACATTGGATTCTTACTTTCCCATTTGGCGAGAGGACCATCTCTGCCAAATGGGAGGGAACACAGAGTTCCACCGATACTACCCCACCCGAGAGGTAACTTTTGTTTTTGTGGGGTGGCTACTGTACCTTCCTATCTCCGCCAAACTCTGGGCGGAAGCAGGGTGCCCCAACTTCTCCAGCATGGGTTAGCCGCCATGACAGTAATCTGTAGCCACTTGAAAATCTTAGACTAAAAAATCTTCCCTCCTCACACTCGCTACCTAATTGAAATTACTTAATCCTAACCTTATTCTAATTGAATACTACTTCTTAAAGTTCCTAATTATGGTTTCAAATGTCTTGTGACATCACATTACGGTCTTTTGACATCTATAATCAAACTAAATATGAGATTTAGTTCAATCGTTTTGGTTCACACGAACGGTTGCAAAGAAAAGATTCACAATTATTGACATTTCTGTAATGCACAGGGCCGGAGTTAAGGGGGGTTAAGCGGGGCAAAAGTACCCGGGGCCCGGACCACCAAAGGGGGCCCCGCCGGCCCGGATGCCTAAATAAATAAAAATCAAACACAAATTTTAAAATCTGCACCAATAATTTTGAACATTTTTGTATTAAAATTTTCTGAATTTATCAAAAAAAAAGTGTAAGGGGGCATCCATAAATTAAGTGAGGTGAAATAGAGGGGGGGGTCCGGCGAAATATCACCAAGGCGGGGGTCTACAGAAATCTCATGTGAGGTTTTGGAGGGGGGTCCGGAAATCCGGTAAAATACCTCACCTAATTTATGGATGACCCTAAAGTAAAAATATTTGGGGGGGGGAGGGAGGGGGCCTAAGATCGCTTACCCTGGGCCCGAGAATCCTAGCGCCGGCCCTGGTAATGCATCAACATCATACGTAAGAAAGTTCAACAAAACACCAATATAAGGAAAAATCAACAAATAATAAAAGTATCAAAAATCCGTAGATATTTAACAAAGTCCGAAAATCCTAACTCTTTATAAAAATCCGTAGAATTGGCAGCACTGCATTCACGCTGCTGGAATACGTCCAAGCATTCCTTTCCACTCGTACTTCCTAGTGGCGCACATTTGAAGCCTGTTTCCTCCAATCACGATCCAACACCATAGCTGGTTGGTCAGCAAGCGCCCGTGCTGGTTGTCTGGTAGTCCAAACACATCCAACAGGTCTTACTTGTAGTAGGAACTGCAGTCCTTTTCACGGCCCATCAAGAGTCCTTTATCGGAAAATCGGATTATTGTAGGTCCAACAAATTGGACTGCGAATGGGCCGCTAGAGCAGTGGAAAGGCAGGCGGTATGTGTGTGGGTTTTTTTTAATGGCTTAAGCTTTGTCGACCTCGGGGTCAATAAAGGCGGGAAATGACTAGGGACAACGAACGGGAAGGAATTCACCCATGACCTTTTGAAGGAACCATCCAGGTATTCGCCTTGAGTGATTTGGGGAAACCATGGAAAAACCAAATCTGGATGCCCGGACGGGGATTCGAACCCGCATCCTCCCGAATACGTGACCAGAGCGTTACCCAATCGAGGAGTTGGCATGCAGATACGTCCTTGTACTTGACTCTTGAATTAGTCGAGCCGCGAACTCCGCAAAGGTCATATGACACAGACTGTTTTTTTACGCGAGCGTAGTTATGTAAAAATTTAATTCACTTGTTAAATCACCCACGTTTTTAGTAGTTGAAAGATGAGGCAAAACATAAATCAGTATGGCAGTATTAGATGGAAATAGACTTTGCTTACGCAAAATGTAAAATTTGTGATAAAAATATACTTATTTTGATTTGATTTTTGATGAAATATTAGAATCTAAATAATTATAATTTTTCCACCACCGCATCGCTTCCGCAAAACATCCGCATCCGCGTATGTCTAACACTGAACATCCGCATCCGCTAAAGGCGGCTACACACGAGCCAAGTTCGGTCCCAATCTGCAGGGGCGATCAGCAGGGCAATCATACGGAGCTTCCCTCCACACATCACAATTTATTTCCCTCCCAATTTTAGTTTACATTGTTATCACATGACTGCTAGTTACAAGCGCTTTACCATGGCTCCTTTTATGTCAAAGCAACAAAAAGTAGACATCGTTTTAACAATAACCTGTACTGAGAGAAAAGAAGATATACGGTGAAGAAATGGATTTTATTAACGAAATAGTTACCTTACATGAACATTTTAAAATTTTCTGGGACAGATTCTGAAAGTTTTTCAGAGATACTCCACGTAGTGACTGCTTATACAGGGTGTTACAAAAAGGTACGGCCAAACTTTCAGGAAACATTCCTCACACACAAACAAAGAAAATATGTTATGTGGACATGTGTCCGGAAACGCTTACTTTCCATGTTAGAGCTCATTTTATTACTTCTCTTCAGATCACATTAAACATGGAATGGAAACACACAGCAACAGAACGTACCAGCGTGACTTCAAACACTTTGTTTCAGGAAATGTTCAAAATGTCCTCCGTTAGCGAGGATACATGCATCCACCCTCCGTCGCATGGAATCCCTGATGCGCTGATGCAGCCCTGGAGAATGGCGTATTGTATCACGAAACTAAAATGAGCTCTAACATGGAAAGTAAGCGTTTCCGAACACATGTCCACAAAACATATTTTCTTTGTTTGTGTGTGAGGAATGTTTCCTGAAAGTTTGGCCGTACCTTTTTGTAACACCCTGTATACATAAATACGGTACCCTAATGCATTAAAGTATAAGCGCTAGAGAATGAATAGTCGTTTCTTTGTAATTTTTGGCAAATAGCAAACATGAAATTTATCTCTCCGATTTCACCATAAATGCTTGCAGACATCATTCCTGAAACATGTGGGGTTATCTACAAATGTCTAAAACTTTACTTTAAGGAAGAAAAAAAAATTCAAGTGTTTCTTCCTGGTCCAATTCCTTGAAAACTTCAAACAAAACAAGAAATCCTACTTCCGCATTTTGCGGTTTAAGTAGTTTATCTTGTGTTTGTACCACAATTGGGGTGTATTCTTATAAATTTTGAAAATATTCCTCCATACCTCTTTCTCTTTAGACATTTTTAACGACACACACGACTAATGGCACGAAACGCGCTCGCTCTCTGCTCCAAGCAGACTGAGCCGAAATTGTCTCAATCGTTGCAATCGCGCTACGCGAGTCTCAATTTTCTCCGACAATCTGTAAATTGTTTGTCGGGCACTGCCAATCTCCCGATATCGGGAGTACCAGACCCAATCTGACTAGTTACGTGGCAATCTGCTGGGCCCCTGCCGGATTTCCGCTGCAGATAGTGACCGAAATTGGGTCGTACGTAGCCGCGTAAAAGATGACCCTTTTTTTTTTTTTAAATTCATTCCCCTCTGGGTGAGGCCCAGCGGGGCGGGCTGTTGTAGGGCCACATGTCGGCCCTTTTCAGCCAGAGGCTTACCAGATGCTCCCTTGATCTTTATTATTTTAACATTGAAACATGATACATAAATTTTCATTGGTGACATACAGAACAATTACATTATGCAGATAATATGGTACAAATTTAATGCTTTTCGTTACAACCTAATTTGAACGCAACCTGCGTGCACTCTAGCGGCGAAATCCTGTACTGTGTGTTTCAAGTACTGCAGATAGTTTTCTGTCGGCCACTATCAATTTGCTTCTTGTTGGCTGCCTTTGATTTACGTTTAGAATTTTTGGCGACGAATGTGGCCGTTTTATCCCCCAATAACAGTTCTTCGCTTACCTCCGCAGACTGTTTTTGACATGACAAAGGAAATGTGTCCCAGGAGGTTTGTCTTGTCTTACAAACAGAACGCTGAATTCTGCGTTGCAACTGTGGAAGGATACAATTAGAAAATAACTGAACTCAATACTTCGGATAAATACTCGGAAATTTGACAACTTTTTTTAACAGCTCACTGTCAAGTCTGAAACCTTAACACAGCCAGAAAACTGTGAAGAAGGCAAAATTAACATCCTCACTGAACAAGAGGCAAGTTCTCGACAAACAACGGCCTCCTGCGGTTATCAGCGCTCAGCCGTGTTTGAGGTTTAGCCTGAACAGTGTCTGTTGATAAAATTCCATCGCTGACTAATTGTGTTTGCTACAGATATTCACACCCTTTGATCGTTTCTTATCTCTATGACCTTCGCCGATAGATACTTCATTAATACGCATTAATTTTGTGAGTAGTCTCGCGTTAAAGCTCGCATTAAAATCACCATGGAGCGAATGGTTGTGAGAAATCAGTGATACTAGCAGAATCTGGAAGTGGAATATAAACAATACTAACAAATAAGTCTTGAAGTGTAGCAAAAACTGTAAAAGTTACACGAGACAAAACTAGAATTACATGTTGTAAAAGTAGAGGAAGATTCTCTTTTTTAGGTAAGGGTATCAGGAATTGGAATAAGTTACCAAGAATAATTTGACAAAAACGTTAAAAGAATTGAAAGTTAAAATTTGTAAAGGGTAAATGTAGGTGGATGCAGAAAAGGGGGAAGATGGGTGTTTAGGGAAATTGCCACCGGAGCATGCGCTCCATTGCAATTTAATTTAATTTAAAAAAACTGAAACATTAAATTAGATTAAGGCGGTAGGTATACCTGACACATACAAATATTTGAAAACAATTGAAATGTCATTTTCTCAAAATCTATTTAAATTTGAGGTCTCAAATTTCATAGCTGCATAGAACTGTTATAGCTAGATATAAAAATTGATTTTTAAAATAAAAATATTGTTTAACAATAGCTTAATGTACCATCCAAATTGACAGTAAAAACTATGTTGTAGTGAAGGGTTTTAATGACAGACGGTATAGTATTTGAAATTTTTCAGAAATGTTTTTTTCATATTGTAAACTAATATCAAGAAAATAAGTTGAACCAATAATATAATATATTTCACTCTATAATTGTTATTAATAAATAAAAATTTCAAGAAACTATTTTTTTTGAATAATTTTCATTTGGGAAAAGCTACATAAACAATAATGGTATGGACTGTAGTAATTAGTATTAGTGATGTGCCGGATATCCGTATCCGTATCCGCGGATATCCGAGGGAGAAAAAAGATCTGTATCCGTATCCGTTACTTTTTTAGCGGATCTTTAACGGATCTTTTGTAAAGAATTTCACTAAGCACGTATATAAAATTTTAGAGATATCTAGCAATGAAATACTATTAACTTCAATTCCAATTACTTCATATTTCTTAAAATCTCATATCTGGCACATTTATATTGCAAAAATTAATTATTTAAACATATATTTTACTACAATGAAGTCTTCACGGGTGTACCGCCGGATTGTGTTGTGAAAACATGATATTGATGGCTAGCTCCGCTGTCTTCTTCAGGTGTGGAGACATCTGCACTGGTCGGCTGACCCATAGATACCCTATCTGTGAAGATGGCGGAACTAGTCGTCGAAATATCTTGTTTTAACAACACAATCCGGCGGTACACCCGTGAAGACTTCATTGCAGTCGTACGCCGGAAAAGTCTCCGTTCTTACATTTATTTTACTAGTTTACCAAAGGTAACTGGGTAGTATGTTTTAAGCTATTATTTTAACTATCTTTTTAGTGAGATCAGTTCTCTAATCTTTGTGATTTGCTAGCTTAAATTATGTTTAAGGTACTGCTGAAGTGTTTACATTAGAAAAAATAATCACTTATACAGAAACTTTAAAAATAAATGTTATATTTAACATTAAGTTTGTCAAATTGTACTTCAAAAAGAGTAAATTGGCAGTTTTGTTACGATGAGAATCATAAATTATTCCTGCTGCTCTGAAAAACTGCTCACTTGGAACTCCTGTTACAGGTGATGATAAATATTTGCGACCCATGTGTCATAGACCTCCAAATTTTTTACTGTTATTGCTAACAGCTTTTTTTTAACAATCAGGTGCAGCTGATGTGCTGCACAATAAATATTATCTACGTCAGATAAAGTGCAGGAACTCTTCATGTTGGATCCCCCATCTCTTACCATGCAGTGCACATTCTTTTTGGGATTCCCCACCGTTCAAACATATTTTGAAATATTTCCAAAATGTAATCTCCCGTTTGGCGTTCTTAAAGTATCTCCGCTTTTAAAACGATATTTTCCCTTATAAAATCTTTTGTAATGTTCTGGATACCAATAAAACAACTTACCAAAAAGTCTACCAGATATAAGATGTGAAGGAAACTCTCTCAAAATCCTTCAACACGTCTTTATTTTCGATCCTAAAGTTCACTGCAGCTAAATTCCATAAAATATTTCCTGCCTTTTAGAACTTAATTTGCAATAACATTATCCAGCAATCGTCGGAACCCAAAATCTTCTACGTGTTGAAAAGGTAATCCAGATAAAGCTATCATTTCTGCAATTAAATAGTTTTAAATAATTTTTAATTTTTATTATCCCACATTTTGATTTTTTCTATGTATTCGTTAAAAAATGTTTTTCTAAATTCTCTTTTTACCGTTTTTAAAGACGTTCCCTGCTGAATGTGTTCGCCGGAAATCTTCTTAGCGGAGTCTTCTTTCAAGAATAACTCATATTTTTGTGGGTGTTTCGTCTGAAGATGAATTTTTAAGAAAGTTGTACATTCATGGGAATACATTCCTTCAGAGTTTGTATTTAGCAGAATCCTCGTTTACTACCGTAAAATATTTCCATATTACACTACTATATTTTTTTTGTATAAATTGTTTTTATTTTAATTTAACTTACAACTTCCCAAAAAACAGAAACGTATATAATCTACGCATTCCCATGTCATTCTAAAATATAAAGATAAACACGCACAGTTCAAGGTCAAAACACGACGCGTAAGCTGGACGTTCGTCGATAATAGATCGCAAGTGACTTTTTCACTATCGGTCCAAGTTGAGATCCGTATCCGTATTCGCGGATCTAGACCCTAATGATCCGTATCTGTATCCGTATCCGCGGATATACATTTTTAACGATCCGGCACATCACTAATTAGTATGTAGAACATGTCCTGCAAATTTGAAAAAGATCTATGCATATGGAAAAAAGTTATCTTTAAAACCATTTGATGAATTGCTGTTTTGATATATTTAAGGTTAAAGATTTGGTTTAAGTGGCTGTCAATCGTGCATGACTTTGCTTAATCACCCATAACCCCCACACTGTCAAAGATATTTAAATAATTTTTTCAACAAGATGAAGTCAAAAGTTAAAACTATTTTTCTGAATCAAAAGAAAAAAAATATTTTTTTTTTGAAACCTGATAACTGTACCTACCCTCTTAAATAAGTTTGCTTTGATCCCACTAGAGAACAGTTTTGGGCAAGTGGGACAGTACATACAATCATTTACAAACCATCAATATTACTAACTACTGATTACTGCTGAATCTTCATAGCATCTAGGTAAAGTTCTGTTTTATGCCAGCAAGATATTTTAGTACCTACTGTTACCCAGATTTTCTTTACTCGTTTTTGGTTGACTGGAAATGATCTTGAAGGCAGGCATCTATCATAAATTTACAAAAACCTTTGGTGAAAATAATTGAATTTATTGTTTACACATAACACGTAATTTTTTAACAAAATTATGCATCATTCGGTAAGGAATTTGATGAAACGGATAATAATTAAGTAGTGAAAATACTTTCTCAAAGGTTTACTAATATTCGCTAATTTTTTCAACTATATTTTTTTGTTTTCTTTCATTTATGTGTGATATCTGAAAACAATTTCGTAAAACGAGTGAGGAACTCTGTTTAAACGACATTAATTACTGCATTTTTAAAACAAAAGGTGTTTTTTTTTTTTTTTTTTTTTTTTTTTTTTTTTTTTTTTTTTACAAAAAAGTGAGTTAAATTTAGTACGGAACCGCGAGATTTTAAGAGAGAGGGTTCTTTTTTGAAAATAGTATCTATCTCCTACTTAAATTGCTAAAATATTTAATTCTAGCAACATGTCTGTGTATTGGTAACTCTTAATAATAGCTATTGAATAAGCACAGATTAACTGATCAGGAAGTAAGTTTTGCTGCAAGTCATTAAATCGTTGGCTAACCTCTGAGAGAGGCAAAGCGAATTATCTGTACGGAGATAACCCCTTCAATGCAAATATTTCTCGACCGGCAAACAAGGCTATTAAATCCATTATCGCAGACATGATACCGCACTATTCACTTTGCGACAGGCCGCAATGAAATTTGCCTTTCATTAACAGCGGTTATCCAAGCAATTAGTGTGTTGAATGACTCCCACCTAACATGCAGCAAATTTAAAACAGCGGTCAGACGCAAGTCGAGGCTCGAGAAATTGGAGTTGCTTACTCTAATGATCTTAACCGAAAAGTGAGGAAATTGGGATAGAAAACTTTGGTCAGACCTACCAGAGCTTGAATATGGTTGTGTACTTTGGGGCCTACATTTTGAGTATCAAGTACAGGAGCTTCGGGGAGGGGTGGGGGAGCAAAGAAGGGCTGCTAGATTTGTATCTGGAAATTACTGCAGAACACAATTAGTAACTAATATAATAAAGGAGCTGGAAAGGAATTCATTGGAAGACAGGAGGAGGGTGAAGAGGGTCACGGGAGTGTACAGGGCAGATAAGAATTAAGAGGTGTGCATGGATGGGACAAGATGACCATGCCCACAAGCTGGCGCTCGATTTCATGCATGAGGGTGTGGGAATATTTTCTTTCGTAGGTAAAGGAGTCAGGAATTGGAATAAAGAAGTGATGATAATGTCGTCGAGTCTTTTCAGGTAGTTGAAAGTCCAGGTGTGTCGTGTTTATGAAGAAAGAAGCTCCTTCTAATCAGATCCTGTTGTACCGAAAGCCTCTAGCTTCCTGATGCCGCCTCTAAAGGAGGCCATAAACGATCGCTCCATGCGATGTCATCCTTACGGATGACATCCATTCGGATGACATCCAACAGCGTAGCACATACACCATCATTCCATCACTCCAGTCAGCCACAACAATAAAAAACTAGGCAAAGCAAACAACAAAATATTGTCAATTTCTCTACGTCAATCTAATTTTGCCAAGTACTAAATAAATCCTCTCAAATTACATATATCATGATGGCTTCTTCCTGGGTAAACATTCCGGAGGTAAAATAGTCCCCCAATCGGATCTCCGGGTGGGGACTGCTCAGGGAGGAGTCATCAGAATGGATAGAAACATTCTACGAGTCGGAGCGTGGAATGTTAGAAGTCTGAATGGGGCAGGTAGGTTAGAAAACTTAAAAAGGGAGATGGAACAACTTAAGTTAGATGTTGTTGGGATTAGTGAGATTAAATGGAAGGACGCACAGGATTTCTGGTCTGGGGAACACAGGATAATTAGCACACAAGCTGTCAATGGAGTCACTGGTGTAGGGTTTGTAATGAACAAGAAGGTAGGGAAACGGGTGAGTTATTATGAACAGTTTAGCGACAGGATTATTTTGATGAGGTTAGAAACTAAGCCCGTCCCAACCACATTAGTACAAGTGTATATGCCAACGTCACAGGAAGATGATGAAGAAATAGAAAAAATATACGCCGAAATTGAAGAATTAATCCAATATGTGAAGGGGGAGGAAAATCTAATAATCATGGGTGATTGGAATGCAATAGTGGGAGAAGGAAAAGAGGGGAATACTGTAGGAAGTTTTGGTCTAGGAGAAAGAAATGAGCGAGGAAGCAGATTGCTAGAATTTTGTGAAAGATATAAGCTAGTAGTGGCAAACACACTGTTTAAGAACCATGCAAGAAGAATATACACCTGGAAACGTCCTGGGGATACAGGTAGATATCAGCTAGATTATATCATGGTCAAACAGAGATTCAGGAATCAAGTTCTAGACTGTAAAGCTTACCCAGGAGCAGATATAGACCCTGACCATAATTTGATAATAATGGAGTGCAGGCTGAAATTTAAGCGAATAAGGAAGCAGTATAAACAGAACAGACTGGAAGTGAATAAACTGAAACAATCTAGCACAAGAGAAAAATTTGCAGAAATAGTTGACTTAGGTCTAAGAAGTAACTCTGAAAGGAGTTCAACCGAGGACGAATGGAATGCATTAAAGACTGAAATAATGAAAGCTGGTAAACAAACATTAGGCTTCAGGGAACAAGCTGCCCGAAAACCTTGGATTACAGAAGAAATTTTGCACCTGATGGATCAGAGAAGAAGGTACAAAAATGCTCAGGATGAAACAGGAAGAGAGCAGTACAGGCAATTTAGAAATCAAATAAATAGGAAATGCAAAATAGCAAAAGAAAAATGGCTACAAGAAAAATGTGAAGAAGTAGAAAAGGAAATGGTCGTAGGAAAAGTAGATGTTGCATATCGAAAGATCAAACAGAATTTTGGAGAAATGAAGAAAAGAGTTATGAACATTAAAGCTGCCGATGGGAAACCTCTTTTAAGCTCAGAAGATAGAGCTAACAGATGGAAGGAATACATTGAGAAACTATATGTTGGGGACGACTTGAACAATAGTGTAATGGAAAAGGAAGGCGATGACGACATTGATGACTTAGGAGATCCTGTTTTAAGGACAGAATTTAATAAAGCTCTGAATGACTTGAAAGCAAATAAGGCAGTTGGAATTGATGAGATCCCTGCAGAACTTCTTAAATCCCTAGGAGAGGAAGGAATCGAAAGATTATTCAAGCTAATATCAAAAAGTTATGAAACAGGAGAAATTCCAACTGATTTTAATAAAAATATCATCTTCACACTTCCAAAGAAAGCACAAGCTGACAAATGTGAGAATTATCGCACAATTAGTCTAACAACACATGTCTCAAATTTATTGACCAGAATAATATGCAGAAGGATGGAAAGGGTAGTGGAAGAGATAGTAGGTGAAGATCAGTTTGGGTTTAGGAAAAATCACGGTACAAGGGAAGCAATTCTGTCTTTAAGATTAATACTTGAAGGGCGGATCAAGAAAAACAAAGATACTTTTATGACATTTGTTGATTTAGAAAAAGCTTTTGATAATGTTAGGTGGGATAAGATGTTCAAAATTTTAAAGGTCTAAAGTATCGAGATAGAAGAATACTTTATAAACAATATAAGAATCAAGTGACTGTAATAAAAGTAGAGAATCACGAGAGACATGCATCAGTTAAAAAGGGTGTGAGACCAGGCTGTAGTCTATCCCCGTTAATATTCAACTTGTATGTAGAAGAAGCAATGAAGAAAGTCAAAGAAAAATTTCCATGTGGCATAAGTTTTCAGGGAGAAAAAATCAGTATGCTACGATTTGCTGACGACATTGTCTTGTTAGCAGAGAAGGCTGAGGATATTGAGAAGTTACTGAATGGCATGAACAAAATACTGAAGGAATACTTTGGATTGAATATAAATCAAAGCAAGACTAAAGTGATGAATTGTAGCAGAAATGATACCAATCACAGTAGATTAAATATAAAAATAGGATCGGATGCAATAGGAGAAGTAAGAGAATTCTGTTACTTGGGAAGTAAAATTACAACCGATGGCCGGAGCAGGAATGATGTTAAAAGCAGAATAGCATTAGCAAAAAGAGCCTTCATGAAAAAGAGAAACCTTTTGGTTTCAAATATTGATCTAGGAATTAGAAAGAACTTTTTAAAACTCTTTGTGTGGAGCACAGCACTTTATGGTAGCGAAACATGGACTTTAGGAAAACCAGAAATAAAGAAAATTGAAGCATTTGAAATGTGGTGCTACAGAAGAATGCTGAAAATTAAGTGGACAGACAAAGTAAGAAATGAACGAGTTTTGGAAATGGTGGGTGAGAAAAGAAGTTTGTGGAAGAAGCTTACAGAAAGAAGAGACAGGCTGGTAGGTCATATTCTGAGACATACAGGATTGGTTAATTTGTTAGTGGAGGGAACAGTCGAAGGTAAGAACTGTAGAGGAAGACAGAGATTAGAATATATGAAGCAGATAATTGAGGACGTGGGCTGTATGGGGTATGTAGAAATGAAGAGGTTAGCACAGGACAGGAAAGGATGGAGGATTGCATCAAACCAGTCGAAAGACTGACGACAGCAACAAAAAATAAATAAAAGGAGCGTGAATTAATTTTAAAGGATATTAAAATCTAACGAATACCGAAAAGAAATATTGAAAGTTAAATAAACGTCCAAAAAGTGCGAAATGACAAAAAAAAAAAAAAAGCTCTGTGATATTACGAAAACTTATATAAATGCTAAGTGATAATAAAACAGATTTATTAAATTTAAGTAGTTTACATGGGCAGAAATAGACAGGTACGTCACATGTTGTTAAACAACATATTTAAACAAGTAGGCTCATATAAAATTGATCTTATCTTACTATGTTCTTTTTAAAAACAAGACGGCAATGAATTTTTTTGTTTCAACACGGTTTCTCTGTTTGCATTTATTTATTTATTTATAAATAATACTAGCAATTGATCTATTGCCATATTTCTTTTTATTGTGTCATGGTAGACAGGATTAGAGATTGCCACAGGTATGGTAAGTCTTCATACTTATCAATAATCTCCCGCGATATTATTTATTTATAAAAATAAAGGAAAAAAGTAATATCGACCTAATTGTTACTTAATAATATTTAAAACTGTATTATTTTCAATACTACATTCAACAAGATATTTAACTAGTAGCAAAACAAATATTTCTGTACCAGATTCAAACAAAAAAGAAATGGTACAATGTTGTAGTCCACTCAAGGCACTGATGATGTCTACTCTGTGGTTTGGACGGTGGTTTCACCATACACCAGCTGACTGGAATGATGGCTTGATGTCGCTCCACGTGATTTTCCCCACACACCGTCAGTTGGCTTGATGGTATGATGGACGGAACTGATGGATATTGAACTCACCAGATATCCAAATAATCCTGTCAGTTCATTTCATCCACATCAACTTCCCCACAGGCGATGCGATAAAGGACTGACATCGCTTGTAGTCCTCGCTTGTAGTCCTTTGTATTCCTTCCGCAGTACTTTACATATCAAGTTGCAAGTTTCAGGAATTATACGACCCAATGACTGAGAATAAATTCCCGAAATGAATTTAAACACTCATAATTTCTCCCAGTTGCCAGAAATCGTAAAGTTGCGACCAGCCTTCCCTCAGGTGGTATACTATTTTTGTGTCTTCTTTTTGCAGTGTGGACCTATGAATTTGAGAAGTTCATCAAATGTATCAGGATCCATTCGTAGATAATTCTGTAAATCATTTGGCTCGTTTGCCCTTAACTCACGTAGAAGCTGCACGTGACTGTTCATCCCTCGCTGGGAAAGCCACATTTTCGACCACATACGTCGTTTTGTTCCTTCTTTTAAATAAGAAAACACTGCCTAATCCAATGCAAGCAACTGATTGTTGCTTACTACAACTCATTTTACAATAAGTTAATGAACACACGTTATTGTTACTACTTCAATGCATCTGTTTCACTAAAGCATCTCCTGACGGAATAATAATCTTTTCACGACAAAGTGAAATGACGAGCTAGCGGGATAATTCCAGGAAACATCGTAAAAACTGCCCATTAACAGACATTCTTTCCTTTTAAGACCAACTCTGACTGAAAATATTGGACACTGTTAGTGGATTATGTAGGGAATAATTTCCGCACAACATCAGCAGGATTATCCCGAAAGCACGCACGACACGAAAGTGAGTAGAAAGTTAATTGTGTTAGTGGCTAACCACGGACTATTCTCCCTTCGCGCATCCGACAGGAAAGAGCGAGAAATGATAAAACGCCGGGAAAGAACTCTATATATATATAGTGTATGCGGGAGGGGGGGGGCGGAGGGCTAAAGTCAAAAGTGAAATTAGTTGGAGAGATCTCAGAAGAATTTAAAATTATAACCGGTGTCAGACTAAGAATTTGTCCGGTTCTTTTCAGTTGTGTCCTGGAGAAGGTGAAAAGAATATGGGAAGAGAAACTGGAAAAAAAGGAGACTCCATCATGAGATAAGTTTAGATTCAAAGCGCAAAGGGATTGGTGTAAACTGTTTGAACATCGTTGATGACATAACAACTCTCTGGAAGTATGAAAACTGTATTCGAACAAATCAATCTTCTGAAAGAAATAGCAGGAAATTTGGACTTCAGATAGCTGTTGAAAAGTATAAATTCATTACCAATATTGGTGATTCGCCCACAGTGTGTGCAAAACAACAAGGTCAATAAATTTAAGTTTCTAGGTGAAATAATACAGATTAATTGGTTTGATAACGAAGCAAACACACCAAGACTAAGAAAACTGGAACTAGCATACCAACAGACTAAAGATTTGTATAGTAAGAAGAATCTCTCAAGGAAAACTAAAGGAAAACACTACAACACAGTTGTCGCGGTAGCTGATTTTAGTATAGAGTTTAGCGGTAATGAAGGCGGAGTGCTTCCAAGCCAACGCAGTAGTGTGCAGATTACACCCCACATCTGACACCAATTTTATGTGGGTATGTCGCGTGTTGACCGAGCGAGAGCCGAACTTACCCACTGTGGGTCCGTCCTAGCGTCTACTTACTGTCGGCTGAGGTACTTCGGGTTTCCAGTCGGCATCTGTAAGCTCCTGGCTAGGATAAAAGTACACGCACAGACTTAATTTGCATAACATCAGGATGTAGGGGCTCCTTGAAATGATACGAAGAGTTGTGGCTACTTGATTTATTGTGAAAGCGGCCGTGTGATACAGTTACAAGTTGCTGGTACATGAAATCGGTGTTTCCCGATATTGGAATAATGGACCATAGGATCCGATTAATGCAGTATGCATTCCAAGCCAGCAGAGGGAGAATGATAGGAAAAATGCCTAAAACGGCCTAATTGGATGGTAACAGGTCTGCCCCACGAAATTTCACATCCCGGACTGGGCGAATCGTGCGCGCAAAGAGGCGCCCTCGATTCCGGAAGGTGGGGAAAGCCTTCCTCTCATTGGCTGTTTGTCACTATGAACACGCGTGTGGTTCACGTGCTCATAGTGTGTAAGCCTCGTGTACTAGCCGTGTTGGCTGAGTTTCCCACAGTACGGACCGCAAGATCAGCGGCCTTGAGCCTGGTGTCGTATATGAGCGGTGTAATCTGCACACTACTGCGTTGGCTTGGAAGCACTCCGCCTTCATTACCGCTAAACTCTATACTAAAATCAGCTACCGCGACACAGTAATCAAACCAGAATTCATTCTCTCTATTAAAACTGGATAAAAAGAAGAGATAGAGCAAAAGGACAGAAGAATCTGGTGACCATTGAAAAAGGAGTGTTTAGGCACCGCAGAAATAAAGATCTGTACTAGGAAGAAGAAAATGACGTATGTCAGACACGATCAGAAAGAGGAGAATCAGATTTTTTGGTCACACAATGAGGATGGATAATAGAAGACTAAAAAAAAAAAGAATTTTCAGGAGTAAGAATGGCAACCAGTGGATCGAATGAGTAAAGAAAGATATAATACAGATCAGAATAACAGAAGATATATAACAAGGCAGAACAGAAGATTGATACAAAATTTCGAGGGTTTCCAGGAGATGGAGAAGCGGGAAGGTGATAACATCTGGACTTAAGAAAAGAGGAAACAGCAAAGTGGAAGGATGAAGAACTATTGGAAGTCAATAAAAGAAGTACCGAGATGAATGCACAGGATTACTTTTCGTGGTCCTCAAAAATG
The DNA here is from genome assembly GCA_031002005.1 of Vandiemenella viatica. Classification (NCBI taxonomy): domain Eukaryota; kingdom Metazoa; phylum Arthropoda; class Insecta; order Orthoptera; family Morabidae; genus Vandiemenella; species Vandiemenella viatica. The sequence goes on from CM061918.1 coordinate 127,395,827, forward strand.
TAGAAAAGAAGAAGAAACAGCAACAGAAAAATAAAATTCGGAAACATAACAGTTAACGTCATTCAGGATTCGATCTTCAACGAAAAAGAAGCAGCTCTGCTATTTTAAGCGTTTTCTCCCTTAAAGCGACTGTCAGCTGGAGACAAAGTCCATCAGATTATTTCTTTTTCCTGTCTTCTAATCACCTTACCTGGTATCTCCACTGTCAGATCTACTCCGAACCTTATTTGCGATAAGTTGTGAAATCAACTCTTCACACAAAAACCACACTTCAAGGTTCAAGATTTTTTTAGTGAATAAACGGCCGTCAACGTTGAAAATTTTAGATCGTTTTTGTTAAAGGATTTTTGGAAAAACGCTGTTAACCAGGAATTTTAAATTTGTTTCCAATAGATACAACATATAATGCAGTTTGTAAGTTGCGAGGAAATTAACCAAAAGTTTACACTAATCAGCCAAAACATTTTGACCACCTGCTTTCTAGCATATTGGTCCACCTTTCGAACGCAATACAGCAGCGATTCGGCGTAGCATGGATTCAACGAGTCTTGCCCGCTCTCTAATTAAGCAGGATAGGCGGTGATCTGTGGCAGAAACGCGATTTTTGTGCTCTGAAACACTTATGGAAGTACCAGAATTGTACTCTTCCGTCAGATCTGCCACAGATCACCCCCTAGAGCGGGCAAGCCTCCGACCTCCACGTTCTGTGATGTGGCGTGGGTGTCCACCATATTGTCGCCATTGAGCAAAGAAATACAGGGTGTTTCAAAAAGAATATACATATTACAAACTATTCTTTTGTCCAAACTATCGATCGCTGCGCCCCGGCTCGGCTATTGGAGAAACGAATACATAGTCTAGTTTATTTAATAGCCGCTAGATGTCAGTCGTCTTGTGTTATTCTTGGTAACCGTCATATGTTTAAAATGGCTACTCCACAGCAGAAATCATTTTGTGTTATCGAGTTTGCGAAGTGCAATTCCGTGATTAACGTGCAAAGACGTTTCAGGTTGAGGTACCAAATGCATCCTCCGAATGGGTGGAACATTCGTAGATGGTATCGACAGTTTGTAGATACCGGATGTGTATGTAAAGGAAAGAGTCCTGGCCGCCCTCGTGTTTCTGAGGCACATGTTGCACGAATTCAAACTGCTTTCCTTCAAAATCAACTCGTCGGGAGTTACAACTACCTACAACAACAATTTGGCGTGTTTTGAGACGTCGGTTGGTTATGAAGCCGTACAAGTTACAGTTGTTACAAGCTCTGCGTCCTGATGACAAACGGAAACGTGTGGCATTTTGTAACGAGATTAATGATGCTATTGACAATGATAACACTTTCGCACAACGCATCGTTTTCAGTGATGAAGCGACTTTCCATGTTAGTGGTCAGGTAAACAAACACAATGTTCGAATTTGGGGTCTACAGAACCCACATGCAGTCATTGAACATGTACGAGATTCGCCTAAAGTCAATGTGTTTTGTGCGATATCCCGATCATCTGTTTACGGCCCATTCTTCTTTGATGGAAACACGGTTAACGGTCAGCAGTACCTCGCTATGTTACAAAACTGCTTGTTTCCTAGACTGCACGAAGACAACTTCATTTTTCAACAAGACGGGGCACCCCCTCACTGGAGTCACCAAGTGCGTGAATATCTGAATGAAACTCTACCGAACCGTTGGATTGGTCGTCAAGGAGCTGGCGACTTAGCATGCATCAGCTGGGCTCCACGGTCACCGGATTTGACACCCTGTGACTTCTTCCTGTGGGGTTTCCTTAAAGACAACGTTTATGTACCACCACTCCCACAGAACCTTGAGGACTTGAGGAACTGGATCCGTACTGCCGTAACATATGTGACGAGGGACATGCTTGCCCGAGTATGGGAGGAATTTGAGTATCGATGTGATATTGTTCGTGTGGCTGATGGAGGACATATGGAACATCTGTAATCTGAACTTAAGAGGTTGGTAAATATGTGTGTAAAGTTTCATATTCGTATGTCTTACAGTTTAATAAATATATGCATTCGAAATACGTATATTCTTTTTCAAACACCCTGTATATGGAGACGACGCAAGAGACCATCACCACGCATTGAAGTGACGCTGGGCGGAGGTGGAGTGGGGGGGCTAGGCCACATCCATACAGACACGGGATATATGTACAAAAACCTCACGGGGACTCTGGGATAAATGTAATGCCGCAATCTGCTGATGGATTATTATGTAACTCAATGAGACAAATAAAAAATAATTTTTTTTGATATCCTGCTTAGTTTTCGAGATATTCCGTCTCACATGTGAGATGTTTTAGTTGAAATTCAGAAGAAAAAATTGGCCAAAGTAAAATTTGATGATGGATTCTTATTTAAAAAGACGAGACAAATAAAAAATAAAGAATAAAAATTTTCGATATCTTGCCTAGTTCTCGAGATATACTGTATCAAAAGTGAGGTGTCTTTAGTTGAAATGCAGATGAAAAATTTCGCAAAAGTCAAATTTAATGGTCGATTCTTATGTAACACGACGAGACAATTCGAAAATAAAGAATACAATTTTTCGATATCTTGCTTAGTTTTCGAGATATACTGGGATTGGGTTGATATGCGGCCTGTACTAAAAATTAATTCTGCCAAAGCCACAATGAATTACATGGTGGACATGCAGAATGGATATTTCAGTTTTATTACTACCACTTGTGGTTAGGTTGAAATGCGGCCTAGACCAGAATAAAAATAGTTATCTTGTTACCATACATCGTAAGCTTAATTGGGAATAGCTGGAAGTAGTTTCCATCGCAAGACACGTTTTGTCATTAACATCGTTCTCATGAAATTACTAACAATAATAGATAAATTCTTTGTCCCTTATGCAACACAAGATGGCATTATAAAACACTTAAACACATTAGAAAATGAAATAATCGCAGCATCAAAGACAATGTGAACTTTGCATTTGTATGGATTCGTAATATGGCCGCTGCCGCCTCGGCGCATGCGCACTATCAGCCGAGAGTTTAGAGGCGGCGTCACAGATTTAACGTCATTTCTCCTCCATATATTTCCTTCCTCCATGATTGTCGCCTGCTCGTGGTTTCACCATCCTTAAACACTATCCATAGATGCTCACTACAGTAGCACGCGAACAGCCGACCAGCTTCTCCGTTTCCGAGATGCTCGTTCCCAGGCGAACCGCCCACAAACCGTTGGCCCGCAATTTAAGGGAATTTCGTGACCTGTGCATAGAAATCTGGTGTCAGATACCTCTGGAAGCCTACCAAGGACTTGTAGAATCCATGGCATGCCGAATCGCTGCTATATCGCGTTCTGAAAGTGAACCAGTGTAGGTGGTCATAATGTTTTGGCTTACCAGTGTATTTTGTGGTTATTTTGCCAAATATAAACACTGGTGATTGAAAGTGGTTTTAATTCAGAGTAAGTTACCTGAAGAATTGATTAATAATTTACCAAAAACGTTGAAATAATTTAAAGGTAAAATTTGTAGAGAGCAAAAGTGGGTGAGTACAGGAAAGGGAAAAAATGGGGCGCAGGGAAATTGCTACCGAAGCGTGCCTCCATCGAAATTAAATTTGTATTTTAAAGAGAAAGAGCTAAAATATCCGATTAGCATATAGTTCTTGAAAACAATTCCTCCCAGTTACACCATCGGTTTCGAAGCAACCTTGAAATAACACGAAGCGATAATTGAACTCAGTGACTACATAGAAGATAATCTCTTTTTAACGCTTTGGAACAATGTTCAGGTATTTTCGTGTCGATAGATAATAGAAGAACGGCCAAAGTCCACTGATATTTTAGCGCACAAGATTAAGTACTAAATTACACACGAAAATAGCATAATAATATTCATCGTATATTTCTTTACCATAGACGTATAATTCGAAAAATAGAATAGATGGAAGTGATCGTGTTGGTTTTTATTTAATTAAAAAAATTAAATTGAAACTAACTTTAAAACTTGTTTATGCATCTTTAAAGATGCTAAACTGCCCTGTCTGTTACCTCACTGGACAAATTTTATGTTTTCTTAGATTTTACCGTCTTGAAATGAACGATCCTGTACTGTTCTTATCAAAATGAAGATAAGATGTATAACTAAAGCTAAATTTATACGCCGCCTGGTTTTAACAGAATTAACCAAAAATTCTAGTTTAGTATTTTTAGCTTTTAGGTCGATGCTTTATAACTTTTTAAAAAAAATCAGTATGGCTATTTTTGACCGACTAGGAAGCCATTGTTTTACAGCAATACTCTTGGCTATATGGATTAGTAATATAATTTTTAAGTTTTTAGCCGTTTTGTTATATTACTAAGCTATCAAGTTTTTTTCATACTATCGAACTTGGAGCAACCTCCATGGTATTAACTCCATCATTAAGCATTACGATCTCTGATCAATTTACGGAGAACAAAAACCCAACAATGCATTTATCAATGATCACAGAGCAAAGATTAAGTTACCTACACAGACGAAAAATTTGTGATAGTTATTACAAATGGGAATAAAAGTTATTTGAACAGTTACGTTACAAGGATTTATTTTCTTTATAGAAAAAATAATTCCGAAAAATCTTTCTCGAAATAATAAAAAAAAGGAAACAAATTGAACAAAGGCAATTTTTTTAACAAATGATGTATTTAATAGATACTATTTGAAACGATTGAAACAAATCTGCAAAAGGTGACAAACTCTATCTGACATTCCTTTGAAATCTAAATTAAATAAGCAGTATTAAAATTTGTGGATCGACATTTATGAAAATTTTAATGCGCCTTATAGAGTTGCTACATGTTGCGTAATTTGTGATTCAATTAGGTGTATTTAGCAAGTTAACTCTCACAAAATATACTGGTAAAAGCTTTCGTACGTTGCGCCAATCAGATGACTGTAGAGCCATCTATCAGTCAACTTGTAATACGTCATTTCCGATCTCAGCGCCTAGTAGCATCGTTTTCTTGAGCTAACACTAAAAATGTAGGATTGCTTGGAATGTCAGAGCAAGGGAAATCCGGAGATTACCTTTAGTACGAGCAGGTGCCTTAACATTAATGTGTTCGACCACCCATGGAATAAATACGCTAGATCTGTAAAGCATCCGTTATTTTTAATTTAATTTCGATGGAGTATATGCACCGGTGGCAACTTCCCTACGCACCCATTTTTCCCCTTTCCTTTTCACACCTACTTTTGTTGTCTGCTGATATCAACTTACAACTCTTTCAGTGTTTTGGGTAACTTATTCATCATTTCTCTTCGCAATTTACTCCAATCCCTGAGACACCCTTCCATACCAAAAAGAATCTTCCGATCGAGTGCTAGCTTGTGGTAATCGTGATCTTTCCCCTTCCTGTCTTGATCCCCCACCAATATCTTTCCCTGCCTCTTCACCAATATACGCCAAGTACACACCCATGACTCTCTTCATCCTCCTCATTCTTCCAATGAATACCATTCCAGCTCTTTTATCATATCAGTTACTGCAATAGTTTCCAGAGACAAATCTAGCAGCCCTTCTCTGCACCCCGTCCATCTTCTGTATTTGATATCCAAAATGTGGGTCCCATACTGCACCACAATATTCAAGTAATGGTCTCACCAATGTTTTGTAACACAATTCCCTTACATCTCTGGTACATCCACTCCTCACTTTCTCCAAGTGAAGGATTTTGAAACCTTTTCCTACTACTTGTCCAACGCGTAATGCCCAGTTGAGTTTGGTATCAAATGTAATGCCATTTGAAATTTACAAAAAATTCTTTACTCCGCATATAATCCTAATCAACCTGTAGTTCTTTATCTGTATACCTAATAATTGCATTTATTTTTATCCCATGTTTACCTATCAGGCTAGATATCCTATTCAGATCACCCTGCAGCTGTTAACAGTCTTCTACCGTTTTGATCCTATTATATAACATTATGTCATCTGCCAACAATCCAACTTCTTAGAGTAAACCAACAACACAATCATTCATTAGAATAATGAATAACAATGGTCCCATTACGCTACCTTGTGGCTCCCCAATTTTCACTTCCACTTCTTTTGATACTGCATTTCCTACTTTAACTTTTTGTTTTCTACATTTTACCCAGAAAATCACTTTCCATCCACTCCAATAGTTTTTACCATATTTAGCAGCATTTTAAGGCTCACTATATCAAAAACCTTTGAAATATCTAATGCTACACTTTCAGTTTGGCCTCCCTTGTCCATTTCATTCGAAATATCTTGCATATGACTTTCTAACTGAGATTTGTACGAATATTTTTGTCTAAAGCCACGTTGTCGACTTGAAAACCACTTACGCTCCTCGCATATATTTCTGATGTGGTTGCATATCAATCTCTCCATTAATTTACCTACCACTGATGTCAAACTGATTTGCCTATAATTTTTAACCCTATTTGTCACATCTCCTTTATGGAGCAGTACTACTATCTTGCTTTTTCAGTACCCTGGTAAGCAACAGGTATCCAGACTCAATTTAAATAACGACTTGAGAAGGGTAGCAGTTCTTAAGAGGGACAGTTGTAGAAAGAATGGACTATAGGGAGTCACTAGAGAAGAGGAAACGCAGAGAAATAAATTTCAGCACGCAGACTCTTAAGTGAAGCTGAATGTGGGAATTTGTAATCCATCACGGAGAACAGGGGTAGTTTACAGTAGACAGTAATGTTGGGTGGATGTAGACTTGGGATTCGGATGCTAAGGTGAGCGGTTCGAAGATATTCTGCAAAAGTGTGCGAGTGGTAATGCTATTTATCGTGGCCAAGTGATAGATGCAACGACTTTGGGGTTTCGAGGATGAAATCTCGTAATGTGAGGAATACCAGAGTTTTCACTGGCGAGTAGTTTTCGGCGTCAACACAACTGCCCCATATGTTAAAATGACATCCAGCTTACACAGAAACTGTATCCAGAACAATCAACCGAGCGTGGCGGTGTAACGGCTAGCGTTCTCGCCTCGCATTCGGGAGGACGGCGGTTCGAATCCCCGTCTGGGCATCCAGATTTGGATTTTCCATGGTTTCCCAAATCACTCCAGGCAAATTCCGGGATGCTTCCTTCAAAAGGCCATGGCCGAATTCCTTCCCATTCCTTGCCCCCATCCTTGCCCCCCATCCTTGTCCCCCATCCTTTCCCGTCTCTAAACACCTCGCTGTTGAGAGACGTAAAGCAGTTAAAAAAAAAAACAAAAAAAAAAACAAAACAGAACCATAATCCGTAAGCGGAAGAGATTTGCTTTGTATCGTTGTCCGGTATAACGTCAGTGATCTGTGCAAAGTCATATTTCGTCAGTGATTGTCTAATTGCTATACTGATCAATGTATTCTACACATTTTCGTAGTTGATTGTTTGTTAGCCTATATACATAAGAAATGTTTTAGTGATGGTTACTTAATTGTTTCGCTATTTTCTGTGTTTTATCCATGGTAAATTAAGTGTTTTTCCCCAGTTATGCAATTGGTTTGATAGCATAGAGCCAATTAATGTATTTCTTGGTACACTCAATGGTGATCATTGCAGAGAACTATTAAGTATTAAATTAATATTTTGCACATCAATGGAAAGTTTCTTCTATTCTGTGACGACATGATGAATTGTATTAAATCTGTAAAATGATTTTTAATTAAAAACTTCCGCCATCATATAAACTTAATTTTGAAGAAAAGAACAGTACAATGTTAATTCCAGCATGGCTCCTCGAGAAAGGCCATGACCGATTTCATTACCGTTCTTTGTTCTCTCGTGTCTGTTCATAAACAAGCCACAACGACAAAAAAAATTAAAAAAATTAAAAAAGAAAGAAAGAAAGAATCTGGAGAAGAAAAATTAAATGTTGACAGAACTGACAAGCTTATACATGAATGAGTGAAAAACTGTTAAATTTTCGTAAAATATTTACCGATGTTTAGAAGCCATCATAAGCTTTCGGTTGCGTGAAATAATTACTCCAAACAATCACTTTTCACTTGTTTATTTTCCCATACGCTCTACACTCTACAGTAACATTATACAGTACATGTAGAATAGGCATCAGCTCGACCAAAGGTACTAAACACAATCATACAAATATTCCAACAATTCTAACTTTCAATTAACTTGCAACTCTCTGCCGACCGTTTATATAGATGCTACAGAAACTTCCAGAACAATTCAAAGAGTTCCCACCGACGTTTCTCGAATTTTATCAATACTTTAACAATTAAATACATACAAAAATAATTACAAATTGTGCAAAATCACTCATAATTATTAGGAAACACCTTGAAATGAAATGGCATTTACATGACAAATATACACAAATTCACAAGAAATACACAAATCCACAGTTAATCAACTCCAATGTTGCTATACATAGTTTTTCAAGTAACATTTCATACAAGGGCTGGGTCTGAGGGGTGTTATAATACCTTGAAAAATGAATGGTCATCAATACAGGACCAAGAACTGATCCTTGAGGTACAGTTGGTTATGTATTGAAATGTAATGCAAGTTTTTTTACTAATATCTTTCGGAGATGTATTGAATAGCACCTGTCTGTGACACACATTTCAGAGGTGGTATTGTAGTCTTTTGTCGGTTGCAGACATGTGGAGAGACGGGTGATAGTCTGACATACGAGCAGGCGCGGGAACACAGCCGGCGCTTCGCGTGGTGGCTGGTCGGGCAGCTGGGTCTCCGAAAAGGCGACGTGGTGGGGCTCGTCCTGCCCAACATGCCGCAGTTCGTCATCGCCATACACGGCGCCATAGAGGCCGGCATGGTCGTCACGTTCGCCAACCCTGCCTACACGGGCGGTGAGTACAACCGACACGATTCCTTACCAATTTATCCATGAACTTTGAAGCAATCTTAGTGGCAGGGAACTGCGCACTGCGGCGATAACGATGTGAGAATTGACTAATACCTACCAGTAATTCTTGCATGAATCGCGATTAATGAAAAATGGATACTAATTTGTGCACACCTATATCTTCAATTTTCAGCTTTCTAACGCCACAGCAAACACACAGGAACATGAGCTGACGTTCTTACCCTTATACCTCAATCATACCCACCATCAGCAGTCATCCCATACCGCTGAAATGGGACTCTTTAGAATTACCTGCCATTGTGGTTGAAGGTAGAAATGGTGAGGTATAGGGCTCTTCGCCATCCTTTCAAGGCCTACGGGGACTAACGCCGATACGTCGCTACCACAAGCCAAATCGAAGATCCTCCAGCCCCTGGCTGCATAGAAAACCTCTCTGCTAACCTCGCCAGTATCCGGCCCCACCAGCGCGACGGAAACAGCAGTGACCAAAATCCAACGGGTACGCTCCCATCAGACGCATCAAGGCATCACAGAAGAGTGCAAGTCCCCATGCACTCGTCAAGGCTTCACAGAGCACAATCGTAGCGCATGATCGTGCATATCACTGAATACGGTGCTGCCTCGCCCTTTTCAGATGTTCGGGTCCATGCACTACAGTATCCGTACATATATAAGAGACTTATTACGGCAAACATATCTTATTGAAGCCCTGGAACTATTATTTTTATTCAAAATGCCATCGAAATCGTACCAGTAGTTTTTGAGTGGACCGTGTTCAGCGAAAAAAAGGTACTAATTTGAGGACACACAATATCTCAGTATTCCCCATACTTTACCTCCAGGGCCATTGGCGGTAGTTATTCAAACCCTGTGTGACCACAGAATTTTGTGTGATTTCCTTTGTCCGAAATGGCTTATTAACAGTTCCCGCGACACATTTTTTCCAAAAATACCTTAAATGTGCAAACTTTATTCTGATTGATGTCATTTTATATGTATGGACTATAATTTTTTATATAGACAGAAAACGTCCTGAATTGTTGTCATGGAAGAGAGAGCAGCGTATCTGATCAGTAGGCAAAGTCTCAAGTTTAGTCGGCATAAGAAGCTAGTTGAGAGCGAGGATGTTTCCACAACATAGAACATGTTAATGAACAAAGCAATAAATAGTGAATCCATGCCACATAAATATAAATATGCTATTGGTTATTAATCTGAGTATCTATCGATTTGTTTCATCGAGTCTCTTACAAGAAGGCTGCTTCCTATGTATGCACTGAGCTACGATTCCCACTGTAGTGACACTAACAGCCATGCCCGTGGACGTCATGGTGGCGAATCTTAAGCTTGCCTAAAACATCTCGCACCATGTATATAATTTGGCGACCGTGACAGGACTGATAAATTAATACACGTCAATTGGAGGAACAACATTGTGGTGGACTGGCTGTTTTTTTATCCCCACTGTGCCACCCCCAAGCGTAACATTTAGATGTGTGTACAACCTCTATGTCATGTGAGGAGTAGATCAAGTTAATAATACTTCATGGGTTATGTACCTTATTTACATTTATTCAAGTAAGTAAATAATAATCATTTTAACAACCTATTAAGCCTTCTATTCCCTTATTCCAACCAAGTCAGTTATCCCTGCGACTAATGTCAGAAAGTAACATTTCTTCCTTAACTTCCCATTAGCATAAACGATTCCCAAAGAGATATCGGCGTCTAAGTAGGATCATTCCCATCTGTGTTGACGCTGTGCTGTGCTGTCGGTGAATACTGCTACCATCGCCGCCGCTCGCGCCGGCCATCTTCTGCGCTCGAGGCCCGGCCAGCCCCAGTCTCGATCGCTGCTGCTTCTTGGCCGCCCAGTTCGACCACGTTCCGTCTATGGATCTGGGGTTTTGTTCGTCTCTTCCCTCTACATTTTCCTAGGAGGGAATGACAGCTATCCAATTCCGGAGTCTCTTGATAACGCCATTCTGGCTGACATACGCCGTCAATTGCATGAAATCGCTGACTGCCCTAACGTACTAAGCAGGTCGTTCACCCCGCTAGTGTATACATGCTTTCGGGTTCGCCTTTTTACAGTATCTGTTCCAACTGACCTAGCTTCCATAGCCCTCTGTAATAGTCGCTATAATTCCTTGTAAATCGCTAAAGCCGTTGGTTCATCACAACGTATTCAATAGATAGGAACTATTTTTAGCAAATGTGCAAAGGATCCGAAAATCTTTTCACAACAATTTCATAATTGAAGAAACAGCAGAGAGGCGATTAATAAAGAAACATAAAAATAAAAGATATAGTTTAATACCATGTATGAAAGAATATATCTCAATGATAATCCATCAAAAAACAGCTCCATTGCCTCTTTAACGATAGTATCGACGAAATTGGAGCTAGCGTTCAAAAAATAAATTTTAGGTATTTTACAAAACTTCTTGTTTTCCATAAACGTATAAGAACAGATTAGAAGAAAAGTAATTAAATATCTCCTTTGATACTTTCCTCTAAAAATATAGCTAATGTCGTACAGGTAGGCAGGATGGTATTTTTATAATTAATAGTGATTATACAGTGTTCTTTTGTTAGTAAAAGGTTGAAGACCTCTGATCTACATATATGATTACACTCTGTATCTTAATTTATCTGCTTCACCCAGTGTGATCTTTATACCAATTTCCTCCTTCAATTAATCGCTGTACTGATTAATGAGTCTTAAATTTGTCAAAATTAGATAAAAAATGTTCAGTCTCTTAGCAGTTCAAGTCGAGTGTGGTGGTGCCTTAATATGCCGGGCCAGCATGTTGGACTGAGACCTGGTCTGTCGTGTTGACAGATGAGGTGAGTCGTCAGTTCGTCGACAGCGGTGTGCGCTGCGTGGTGACCACTGTCTCCAGGATGACGATGATCCAGCAACAGGTGGCACCCCTGCTGGGTGCGCGGTACGTGGGGACGGTTCTGGTCGACGGCGGAGCGCCGGGGGCCTTTGGCTGGACAACTACTGGAGACAGCACGTCCAACTGAGCTTCCACCGCCACCCGTCCCCTCCGACCTCGTCGTCGTTCCATACTCCAGCGGCACCACGGGAATGCCCAAGGGCGTGATGCTATCCCACAGGAACCTGGTGGCCAACATGCGCATGGTGGAGCATCCCAAGCTACTCGGAGAAAACCTCTCAGCCCGTGAGTAACATGGCGACCGTGACAGGACTAAAAAATGAATTCAGTTGATTACTTAGCTAATTAATGGTAATTACACATGATGATCATTGCAGTATGGATTAATAAAACTGATCATTGAATTGTATTTTGCATTAGGTACTTGTTTGCTGTGATGTAACAGAATACACTTCTTTTGCAGTCCCCACGCAGGACATCGTCCTCACAGTGCTGCCCTTCTATCACATCTACGGCTTCAACAGCATCCTCAACCTGAGCATCTCGAGGGGCGTCCACAACGTATCACTGCCCAAATTCACGCCAGATGGCTACATCAAAGCCCTGGAGGACTACAGGGTGAGAATATTTATGGCTCACCTTAAATTGACTTATTTCATTAACAGCTGCTACTTTAGTTACACGGTGTCAGATTAACATCTCCAATTACTGTGAACGTTTGATCATGACTTGATATTTTTTTAAAACATAACTGTACCTGGGAATAACAATCACATTAATCTGCTTGCTTTGTTTCTGTATGGAATCATAGTATCTGAACAAATGCATCAAGAGCAATAAGCATAAGAGAGAGAGAGAGACAGGAAAAATTCAAGTAATAGTTTCTTGAATATTTTTAAAGGCACTTGAATGCCATATTTTTTATTTATTTATTGACATTCGGTTATGTAACCATACAGCCATCACTTGTAACATGATTCATTATGGTTAACTAATAACATGTTTGAATATACTCATTACTATATTGAATTTAATTTTAAAGAGAACTTATCGAATCATAGTTAAAGTCTTTCAGGTATATAGCGGAATTGCTGTAGCAATTGATACAATTCGTTTTGAAGTCATTTTGCAAGTATACGTGAGGCAATATAGACATTGGTATTCATGAGTCTAAATTTTTTCTTTAGTTGTACTTAGGCTACTTACAGTTTTTATTATACTTATGACAATTTTACGTCATACTTATCTACTTGTAGTTACAATCTTTCAGGAATAAAACAGAATCGTTGTAGTCATTTATACAATTCACTTTATGCTTCTTGACATTTTTATTTACTGATGGTGGGGTCTTAGATTTCTATATTTTCATTTTTTAGGAATCTCATAAGGCTGTTGTTTCCTGTTTTGTCATCACTAACTAGGAGTAGGATTAGGTTGGTGGGGGATTCCTATGTTGACTAATAAAAATGTAGCCTACCCTAGAAATGAAATTGAGTAAGGTAGCATCATTCTTTTACCCACAGCCGACATTCCTTTTTGTGGTTCCGTCATTACTGCTATTCCTGGCAGCGAGTGAGAAAGTGACCAGGGAGCATCTCTCCTGCGTGCGCTACATCACCAGCGGTGCCGCCCCCGCCAAGGATACGCTCATCAACAAGTTCCTCGAGAAAGGACCCGACGTGTGTGTCCTGCAAGGTAAGGGGTAGCACAGTGTTTGTTTTACCTCCTAGCATTCAGCCGTGTAACATTAGTTGCCAAATGAGTCTATCTTTTGTGGTATGAATTTCCCACATCTGACACCAAAACATCACATTAAAATACAGTAGAACTCCAATTATCCGAATCAACTGGGACCAGACCCCATTCGGATAATCAAAATTTTGGATAATTGGATTTTTTCCAAAAAGGGGTCTATTTTAATTAATTGCTGTATGTATGTTGAAAATGGGAGAAAAAACTATTTTTAAAGAAAAAGAGTTTTTAATTAATTAAATTAAAAGGCAAACCTTTTATATGTTAAGAGCACTTACAAGTGCTGTACATCAGTTCAGTATGTATGTACTGTACTGTAAATAAATACTATTGCTTGCTGAACATCTCTGTCATAGTAAGCTGTTTGACTGTATTCATCCGCTTGACAGTGAGAAGTTGCATGTGGTCACATTCGGGCTGAAGCTCCATCCACTTCAACGTAGTTTCAAGGCCGGAAAATGCTTGACTGGCTGTTGGTCCCGTGACTGTTTCAACTTCGACATTAACGTCATCTTCTTCCTCGACACTTTCTTCTCTCACACTTTCAATAAGTTCATCGTCATTTAGAATTTCATACCCAGGGTATGAAGAATCACATACCGCCCACTCTCCTAAATCTTCAGCATTAACTTCTGAACATCCAGGAATTTTCAGAAGAATATTGCTGAATTCCTCTAGTGACACGTCATCTCCATCTTCTCCTGTCTCTTCCGTTTCCCTTTCTTGAGCTTGTTTTTCCTTTTTATCTTTTTCCTTCTCTTCTTCAGTTGATACGCCTTTCAACTTGTTTCAAGCACGTCTTAATGTGACTGCCTTAAGTGATTCGGATAATAAGCAATTCGGATAGTCGGAGTTCGGATAATTGGAGTTCTACTGTATACCGCGATAAACTGTTAGAAATAGTCTCCAATCTATGAACGACTGTCACAGATAACTCAGCCAGTTCTATTTCCCCTCTACCTTCAGTTTAAAGTGCAATCCAAAAAACAGAATATTCACCGCGCACTTCCAGAGCTAAAGGCCATTATGATAAATTATCACTTGATTTAAGACATAAAGGTGTGGAACAGTTTTCATTTACATATTAAGGAATAGAGATTGAAATAAATTGTTGAAAGAGGTGCTGTTATCAGAAAATCTTTGACCAATCTCAATTTAATACCGGTGCTCATCAGTTTACAGAAAAACTGCACAATTCATCCTTCTAAGCCTATTTGTTTAATTAAATCAGATTGACTTTTGGCATTGTTTTATTTGCATTAAGTTTCTCATTGCCAATGTATGGAGTAACTTGAGTATTTCTATTTAAATTATCTAATTTCTCCATCTTTCTGAATGTAAATATTATTAATAATAATATCTTCTTGTATTGTATTGGTGGTATTTATAGACTGACAGATCTAAGTATTGGCAGGAGAGACTAATTAGCTAAATCAAAGTATATATTGCAGACTAAACAGAGATCTTTTTTTTACATCATGAGGGATAACTATTTATTACAGAGAAACAAAAACTAAGTTTCGAAGAGAGCTTTATATAAAATGTTCCCTGCTATATCTACATTAAAAACCTTTCATACAATATTTGAAGTCAAAGCAGTAATGTATCTACCAGCCTAATTTTGTGTGGATCATATAATTATAGACAGCACTTGTTTTCCCCTTTCAAATTCAGATTTTTTTTTTTTTTTTGCTATCCTCTCGGCAAGGGTCTCCTATTGATGCCAGCATATTCTCATCACCACCCTTCGATAACACTTCTATCTTACACAAATATTGAATTGTATCACAAATTTCTAACCTTTCAAATTCATATTAGGGATATACCTGTCACTCAGAACAAGCAACAAAATAAACATTTGTTCCAGGATGTTGTAATTTTGGACAGTTTTCTCCAAAGTACCAGTTTTTTTCAGGGATGTATGATTTCGCTTTCCTGAGCTCACGATTTTAATTTTGGGACTTCGAAGAAGACGTATGAAGCTAGATCTCGGGAGTAACAGAGCTCATAACTGGTGATTTGATAACACTGAATGAGCAGGTGCATTGTCTCGCCAAAACTCTAGTTTCTTTTATCGATTTTCAAAGAGATCACTTTCCGACATTTACATTTAATATCCACAGTAAAGATCAACGTGCAATAAAAACATAACTGTGCATGGGAATAACAATCATATTAATCTGTTTTCTACACAAATGACTGATTAAACTTCACCCAAAATTCAAAGAGCACAACTGCCTTGCCTTCATATTGAATTGAGTCTGTTGCGCTGTTTTGCGGCATATAGATCTTTTGTGAGCCCACTGAAGTGAATGAACATTTGTCTTAGCATCATATCTGTAAATCTAGGTCTCACCTCCTCATTTGATACTTAACATAAATATTTCATTATCATTTATTTGTTCAAAAAGCATCAAGCTAACATCAACTCAAGTTTCCTTCCGCTCTTTGGTCATTGAATGAGGAACAAACTTTTCATAAAAACATCATTGCATGGTGCTATTAAGTTTCCAAGTTCTTCTGCAAGTTCTCTGAAGGTTAAAAGGCAGTTCACAGTTGTCAGATCCTTGATTTTCTGAACGCAAGTTTCATTAGTTGAGGTGGAGGGTCATCTTCAATTGATTCAGACAAATTTTTAATGAGGTAAACCGCTTAAAATGCTGTGTATGACCTAAAGCAGGGGTGGCCAACCCACAGCCTGCGAGGTTCATCACACTTTTACAAAATATATTTATTTTATATTAGCCAAAGTAGTGAAAACCAACGTATTAAAAAAATACATTATTTGTTCATCCAAATATTCAAAAATTTACTGTCTAAATTATGGCAAAAAAAAAACACTTTGATTTTAAAATAATTATCATACGGATATATGACAGATATTGCCTGTTTATTTATGAGTTTATAGTTATGAGTTCACAGAATAATTAAATTATATTCACTCCAAAAAAAAGTCTATAGTGGGTCTAAATCTAATATGGAGACATAATTTTATATGCAGCCTGCGGAGTTATGATGCATTTCCAAAGTGGTCCGCAAGATCATTGGGGTTGGCCACCCCTGACTTAAAGCATCATATGTGTAAGCTTACTTCAAAAGTTAAAATAGTTCCTTGAAAGTTTTCTCCAGTTTCACCCCCTGCTACTCATATAAATTGCACAAATTGATAATGTCCTTGTTCTCAAGAAAGAAATAACATGAAATTAAGGAAATATCAACAATCTGAGAAAAACAGGTTACGCAGAAGGTTTTATTCAAAGAAGTGCTGTTAACCTCAAATTCCTAAGATGCTTCATTTTTGCACAGTTACAAAAAAATTCTGTTATTTTCTGAACCCATCACATATTTAGTCTGCAGCATTGCACTGGTCTGTCGCCAGGATACGGCATGACAGAGTCGTCCCCGACTACTCTCCTGACGCCTCTGGACAGGCCGACGTCTAAGTTGTCTTCGGCCGGCCGAGTGATCCCCGGGACGCAGGCCAGAGTCATCTCTCTGGACGATGGGTCCGACCTCGGCCCTCATGAGAAGGGAGAACTGCTCGTCAGGGGACCGCAGGTGAGGGGAACTTGTGCTCCCTCTACATTACAATCGGGACGGGCTCAATCTGTTTTTCCATCATCTCCTTAATGTCGTATTTCATATTGCGGCGCCACTTTACATGCACATGGGAAATTTTGCCTTTCTATAACAGCCAGCATTATCAGTAAGACCACTGTTGAAATGTTGCATATCCTAGTCACACTAGTCCAATATTAATTTCACAGAAAATAAACAAGTTAAATGTTTTGTCCACAAAACACTGTCATTTACCTCAAGCAATGTATAGTTTCATGACACAGCACACAAGGAGAGGTGGCAGTAGTTTTTCAAAAATCAAATCCAGCTCCCTGAAGATTTGAATCAGAAACAAATGACTTAAAAAACTTTTAATTATATGGAAAGACAGATGAAATACACCCAACACTCACCAAAGTTGAAGGTAGGAGGGCAGCACCAACACAAAAACAAAGAAAATACAATATTTCGGGCAAAACCCTTCTTCAAGTCCAGCCATGTAAGTCTGTTGGCTTGAAGAAGGGTTTTGCCTGAAATATTATATTTTCTTTGTTTTTGTGTTGCTGCTGCTCTCCTCCCTTAAACTTTGGTGAGTGTTTGGTGTATTTCATCTGTCTTTCCATATAAATATTGCCTCACGGCATTTCTTTCCTTTCATTGTTACCTAAAAAACTTTTAAAGATCACAGCTTGTACAGTCATAAAAGTTTAAAGACCTGTGGATTACATAATGGGATTTAACAGTTGATGGGAAAGTCTTAATGAATGTATTTTACATCAATGCAGTTATTTATTAATATGAATCTATGCATCAAAAATGAGAAAGACACTTAAAGAAATATAAAAAAGGAAAATAAATCTGTTTTATTTGCCACACTTGAATGAAATACGTCTGTGACAAAGGGGGGAAAAAGCATGACAAACAGGTGATATATTTCAGGAGGATGATAAAACATTTAATTATCAATTCAATGGGCGCACACACGTCAATAGGTACCATATGACTCATGCGATAGTTTCATGATTAATGGCACTCCCAACATATCATCAGTAGTGTTTATGTGTTTTCAATGTCAAAACCATTGTCATGCCTTCAATGTTGGTAAGTGATGGATTTAATTTCCCTATTCTATCACAGTAATTGATAAGACATGCTGCTAGGAACACCACATGTAAATAGAGTTTAGAAATATTTTCCAATAATGCCATTGCCAAATCAATTATATAAAATTATTTTCCAAGCCAATTCATTTGTTCAGAGAAACACTGAGCTCGGTGGCTTAACAGTAACAATCTCACGCCTGCAATTAAGGAGTACGTGGGTTCAAATCTCAATCTGGCTATCCTGATTTTGCTTTTCCATAATCACTCCAGCTGAATTCTTGGAGGGTTCCTCCCTACTATCTCTAATGATTTTGACAAGGTGTAAGGTCCGAATTGAAAATATGATCTGGAAAGATGTGAGTTATTAATTCAATTACAGACCTATAACATGTATGACCAAGTGTCCTTCAGAGAAATTACCCTCATCATCCCAAACACAAAAGGGTAAAAAGTATGCTTTAATGCCAGTGAAGTGTCTGTTCCCATTTTTACCACGTAGAGAATTGGCCAAATCATTCAGTCAGCTTTTGTCAGTTGGAGAAAGAATTAATTGTTTTAAGGTCATGTTAAATGTTGATCGTGACTAGCATGTACCTCGTCCAGGTGATGATGGGATACCTGAATAACGAGAAGGCAACCAAGGAGACGCTGGACAGCGACGGCTGGCTACACACGGGAGACGTCGCATACTACGACGAAGATCTCTACTTCTACATTGTCGACAGAACCAAAGAGCTCATCAAAGTCAAGGGCAACCAGGTGAGTAGCTTCAGACATACTGGATCTATCTTATGTACGTGTTTTATTCTACTTGTCCCAGTGGCTTGTAATAAATCTGGATGTGAAACAGTGAGTGACATTCATAGGCAGCCATCCATCCTTGGACGATGACGACGTAACTCTTGTAGTCAAATTCTACACTTCCCTGACCGACCAAACAATTATTTTGTATATTGTGTTAGCAGGGGCCTTTACAGTGCGTACAAGCTGCTTAGCTTAATCAGTAGAGTGTTTGACTATTGCCGGGACAACCAGGACTCAATCACCAATAAAGTTTAGGATTTTTTTTCAAAGCTGAGTTACTAGTATGTCCCCCAGTCTGGTAACCAATGAATTCTGAGAAGAAAATTCCTAGGTAAGGTTAAAACAGCCAGTGTAGTCTGCTGCCACCACCATCTCCCCTCTAATGTCAAAGGGTCAACAAATGGAGTGTTGCCCTTGCGGCAGTACTCGCGTAACAAATGCAAATGATTGTATACAATACAAGTCATCATTGTTTTAATGTAGGGTTACCAGACGTCCCCGTTTGCCGGGGACAGTCCCCGTATTTAGCTCTCTGTCCCCGGACAGATGTCGTCCCCACAATGTCCCCGGATTTTTACTGCTGTCCTCAGAATTTTTTTTTAATCAAGCGAGAGATCTTTAAAAGCCCTGATGATTTGCTAATGCATTCGTTTAAAGCAAGAGATATGAAGCGCCCTTCTTTCCTTGTAGGTGCCTAGGAATAAAAGAAAATTACAAGGATACTGCGTCTTGGAAACAACAGCTTTATGCACAATGGCTGTCTGTGATCCTCATTTAAAATACAAATTATAAACAATATGTGGCTTTTAAGTTAACCCAACCTATAATCATATAACTTATAAAAGTACAACGCATAATTAGGACAAATGCCGAAAGCGTCCCCGGATTTTTGTGAAAAAGTTGTGAAGTGTCCCCGGATTTAGAGAAAAAATTCTGGTAACCCTATTTTAATGGGTAACCTCATCCATTCTGCCAGCTAAGACTGCATTGGACTTATTAACTTCTTCTCTGTATCCGCTGGTTTCAGCCGCCACCCAGGGACTTGCACCCTGAGAATGTTTACTAAATGAGAGTATAACAAAGTAGACACCACTGTTTAATATCATCTCGAATCTTTGCTAACACAGCCTTAAATGTTTCTTCCTGAGATTACAGGTCTGAATTGAAAATACTGGTTTCATTCACACTCTTTAGTAACAATTCACGAACATAGTCTATGCGTACTCCATATGATTCACTCATAAGCTTTCTATAATACACTGTCCACTAATCACTCAGCCAAACTCTTAGTTACTGTAAGCATTCACTATATTCATACTTAGAAACTGCTTTACAATTTTACCGACTTTATCATCCAAACCATCACATCTGTGACTGTTCACTGTCCTAACAATGGAATCATTAACCGTTTATGTTAGCACTTCGCTAGGTACCGGTCCTCGAGATTCTTGAAGCCGCATACAGTCACTTTATTCAATCACTTCACCTTATTGGAATCATATTTCCATTTGTGTTAATGGTTCACGGATAGTAAGACAACACTATTCAACACATCAAATACTAGCACCAGACTCCGTAACCATACTGAGACAGCCTATCTGCTCTCTCTCCTATGCCACCTGGAATGGCTCCACCAATCACTGTCTTTCTGTTTGAAAGCAGAACTTCTGAGCCATTCATCCAACATGTCCGCCAACCACTCTTCCAGTGTACCTCAACTTTGTAATGCCCAACCTTGGCCCGCTACCAGGGACGGATCCAGGGGGGGGGGCTAGGGGGCTCATGCCCCCCCACCCCAAAAGTATCTTTTGCCAACACCGACATTGTAATTTTGGATACTTTTTTTTTTTTTTAGCTCTACAGATTCGAGGCCCGAGGAGGCTATAAAGACTACCCCATGGCCAACTCAAGCCCCCCCCCCCCAAAACTAAAATCCACTGATGGCAAGCCCTCCCAACCAAAATCCATTCAAGCCAAGCCCCTCCCAAACCAAAGTCCGCTCAAGCCCCCCCCCAAACCAAAGTCCGCTCAAGCCCCCCCCCCAAAACCAAAGTCCGCTCAAGCCCCCCCCCCCCCAACCGAAATCTTGGATTCACCCCTGCCCGCTACAACCGCTGTGTGGGGGTGATAGGAACACTTGTGCAGTACACACTTTTTCCTTCTGGCAGATTCTTTTCTCAGTGGCTTTATTACCCTAATATCCCCTTGCCAATTGCCTTGATTTCTTCCAGAACAATGAACTGCCTAAAGCCATAGTAATCAGCAGTACTAACCTGTCTATTAGGAAAGACACTAGTTTGCATTAATTCACTCTTGCAAAGCGATTAAAAATGAAAATGACAAATTCCAAAGAAAACATTAAACTCATATATTTCATACCAGTGTGTCTGCAGGCAATGCCAGGAAGAAAGGCAGTATGCTACACATCCACCTTAAGGACTTTATCCCATTACTGTCATCTGGTTTAGTCCTTTTATCACTTACAAGATCAGCAATATGGCACTGGAGCGATGGAGTCTGGAGGCATTTTATCTACTGATGGGTCTTTATTTCACTTAAAAGAAACTCATCTATGCTAATCCATTGTCTCCCCCCACTCCTTTTTCAAGATATTGAATTTTCACTGCAAACAACAAATTCATGGTTTCATGCTAGCAAACTCTCTGCTCAAATTTTGATAAGAGAGCTTGGTTGGGTATGCTGATGGTACTATTAGTTACATATATTGCACGAAAGATAAATGGAGAGAAGGGAGTGAGTTTGAGAATTAGGATTGGGTATCAAAGGGATGACTTGTGAGCAAAGGGTAACTCTGGGTTGTGGAATGAAAGCATTTCTTGACTAGTTAATTGAGTCATAGACTGCAATATTCTATCAAGTGGAATGAAATAAAACACTGAAGACTGAAAGGAAATAAGAAGTAAGTAGACAAAATTTTGAATGATCAACAGTTTTTGGCCAGTCATTTTTCTGTCTGATGCAACAAAAGATTCATTTATATAATTTCGCTGTTTATGTATTCTATTTTATTTATTAGTTCTGCCCCTCCATTACTTCCAGCTATTTTCCTAATATTATTTCTTTGTTCATCTAAATAATATGTGTCTAAAAATTTGATTTTTATCCATATTTACGTGTGTTTTAAGTATATCATTGTGTCATCAACCAAGGTAAGTATTGCATTTTATTATATTTAAAAGTGCCCCACTAAAATTTTCCTTGTGTTGTTATAATCACATATACTTACTATTGTACACAAATAAAAAAAACCCACTAAGTGCTAATTACATATGAAGTTAATATATGTACTATTACTATTAATGAAGCTTGAGCCATAGTATCAATATCCATAATTTTGTGCTATGCAACTTTTAACTCTAAGCTGTTGCACTATTTGAGGTACAGTGTTCAGTAACACTGTTAGTTATTTGTTAGTCTTTCATATCCACAAATAAAAATTACCAGCCCCCTTATGCCTGAATTCAAATCTAAATTTATAGTCCTGGTTCCATCTTTCCTTTCACACACCCAAATCAGTTTACTCTGTTGGCCTTTGATTGCTTGAAAAATCATCAACATTACCACATTTTCTAAATAACCTGCCCATGCCAATCAGTAAAATCTAATCATGCACAAATTCCTTAAATCTTGTCATGAAATCATATCATAACCTGATTCTAATGGTTGCACAGAGTTTAGTTTCTCTGACTTGATTACACTGTTCTTTAAAAAAATCTGGAGATCTCTGATGTGATTCTTATGGAAATCAATGTGCTGAACTCATATCTAATTGCAGATTTTTTCTATCAGGCACAGTTTTTTTTTAGCAAAAAATTTGATATCCATCCTGAGGAAATCATAAAGGAAATAAGAAAGCTGAAAAAACATAAAGGCGCTGGTGAAGATAATATTACTACAGATATCTTAAAGATAGCCGGATGTGACATTGTACCTTATCTTGAAATATTATTTAAATTGAGTCTAGACACTTGCTGCTTACCACAGGACTGGAAAAGTGCAATAGTAGTACCGGTACATAAGGGAGGGGTGAGAAATAGAGTTGAGAATTACAGGTCAATCAGTTTGACATCAGTGGTAGGTAAATTAATGGAAAGATTGATATGCAACCACATCAGAAATATATATGAGGAACGTAATTGGTTTTCAAGCAGGCAACATGGTTTCAGGCAAGGATATTCATGCGATCTCAGTTGGTGGGATATATGCAAGATATTTCAGATGAAATGGACAAGGGAGGCCAAATTGATAGTGCAGCACTAGATCTGTCTAAGGCAAGCCATAAAATGGTAGTAAATAAGGTAAAAACCATTGGAGTGGATAAGAAAGTCATTTGCTGGGTAGAAGAATTTTTAAAAGGTAGAAAACAGAAAGTTAGGGTAGGAAATGTAGTATCAAAAGCAGTGGAAGTAAAAATGGGTGTGCCACAGGGTAGCGTATTGGGACCATTGCTATTCATTATTCTAATGAATAATTGTGTTGATTGTTTACTATCTGAAATTAGATTGTTTGCAGATGACATAATGCTGTATAAAAGAATCAAAACGATAGAGGATTGTAAACAGTTGCAGGGTGATCTGGACAGGATATCTAATTGGGTTGGTAAACATGGAATGAAGATAAATGCAAAGAAGAGTCAGCTTATTAGGTACACAAATAAAAACAAAAGGTTAATTATGAATATAAGGTGGGGTAAGAATTGCTTGCTGAAGACTTGAAATGCAAATATCTTGGAATTACTTTTGATAACAAACTTAACTGGGCAGGACACATAGGACAGGTGGTAGGAAAAGGTTTCAAATTTCTGCACTTGTTGGAGAGAGTGATGAGGGGATGCATGAGAGAAGTAAAGGAATTGGGTTACAAAACTTTGGTAAGACCATTGCTCGAATATGGTAGTGCAGTATGGGACCCTCATTTTACGTATCAAATACAGGAGTTGGAGAGGGTGCAAAAAAGGGCTGCTAGATTTGTTTCTGGAAATTTTCGCAGAATGCAATCAGTGACGGATATGATAAAGGAGCTGGAATGGGATTCATTGTAAGACAGGAGGAGGATGAGGAGGGTCATGGGAGTGTACAGGACATATACTGGCGATGAGGCATGGAAAGATATTGCAATAGGTATGAAAAGTAGTGCATGGAAGGGAAAAGATGACCATGACCACAAGCTGGCACTCGATTTCAGGCACAAGGGTGTGGGAAGATTCTCATTTTTAGGTAAGGGTGTCAGGGATTGGAATGAGTTACCAAGAGAAATGATGAATTATTTACCGAAAACTTTGAAGGAATTTAAAGATAAAATTTGTAGAGGGCAAATGTAGGTGGGTGCAGGATAGGGGGAAGATGGGTGTGTAGGGAAATTGCCACCGGAGCCTGTGCTCCATTGCAATTAAATTAAATTTATTCAGTCGCATACTAGTTATACGAGACAATGAGATCAATCTTGCCAAGTAAAGAGTTAATGAAAGCTATCCCTTGGGGCTAAGAGACACACCGCACCTAAAAAAATAAGGCATTAACCTCTTGAAATCTGGATCAACTGCTGATGTATTTTTAACTCATTTTTATTTGTTTATAGCTTTACGCCGAGATGACTTCGAGGTCATTAGAGGCGGGCACGTTTTACAGTAACGTTGCTACAAATTAAATTAAAAATGCCGGGGTATCAGTGTGTCGCATAGTTGTTGTATGTCGGCAGCGCTGAAAAATCAATACGAAGCTCTTAAAATGTTGGTTGTAAAATGTTCTTGGCGCTTCAACTTTTCTGCATCGTGAAGTTATGTGAAATTTACGAATAACAAAATATTTCACGCTGCCTCGTAACATATATATACCGCCAGATAGGATCGATATAGGGAATCATTAACGAACTAAAAGAATTTGATGTTATTAATGGTCATTTCTTCATCTTACAGAAAATTATTTTAAAAACCGACAAACACATGTACCACCGAATACTAATGGAAACTAGGGATGGCAATATGAGATCAATTAATCGAAGAATCGATCTTTTGGACCAAAAATCGATCGTTTTTAAATCGATTTATAGTACTGAATCGATCCAATTTATCGATATTTCACCCGTGAAAATCGAATGTGAAAAAGCACTTTCTTCATGCAATATACTTGCACATGAAAGTCAGGGTTTGAACGAAGAATTGAAACACTTTATCGCAAGCAGTTGTGCACCTGAAGTATGATCCTATACTTTACTAGCAAGAACAAAAAACATTAATCTATCATCACGTTTACTCAACTGCCAAGAAATATAGTGGCATCATCAGTACCTTGAAAGCGACTTTTTTTTTTTTATTCCCGGCAACATCGCAAGTGATGAGCGGAACCGTTTGGATCCTAGTAGACTGGAAAGACTGTTGTTCCTGAAAAAGTTGGACACTAAGCACTGGGAACTGTAAAATATATCATTCTAAAACTCCGAGAGCCATTTAAATAAATGACTATGTATATACCCAACAAATTTGTGAAATAAATGTATTATTGTATACCTGATATTTCAATTTAGTTGTAAAAAAAATTTAATTAATTTAAAAATTATAAAAGATCAATTATTGTAATGCACAAACAAAACTCTGGTACGTCCACATTTGGACTATACTGCGCCGTTTGGGATCCATTTCGTAGGTTGCTGATTGACATTTCAGGTACAGAGAAGAGCCGCTCGATTCGTGGCTGTTTGCTACAGAATTGATTCGTAGATTGGGCTGGGATACTATGGTAGACAGACATCGTAGTAAACAAGCGTACACACACGTTCATTTATGAGGGCGGTGAAATACTTCGTCCACCAAACTATTTGGGTTGCAACGACGTGAGTGATAAGATAAGATAAATAAGATGCCGCAGGCTTGGGAGAATAAATAGCGTAAAAGAACGCCAGTGCGCACTACATGGGACAGCGTGGTGCATATGCAGGCGGAGTTATTGCGGCAGATCAATACTTCTCCACTGTACTGCGGTTTACTGGTATTAATAACGGCCAGGTTTTACTAACGTTTAAACATCTCCACAGTTAAAAAGAAGTTTTTTTTTATATCTATTGGTACACTTTTGTACCTTTTGGAGAAGTGCGAATGAGATAGGTAATAGAACAGTAATTTACAGAGAACTCGCTCACTTTGTAGTGTGTTTGAGCGTTGCTCCCGTATCTAGCTGCGAGAAAACGCAAGCAACGCATTTTAGCTGAGGAATAATTGTGTTTTACAGTTCCACCTGTACCTCAGTTCAACGACGGTATTAACGGCGACGCTATCCTACAAGCCATTCGTCAGTAAGCACGAGCCGGACAGAAACCAACAGAATTTTATCATACAAGCTTGGTAAAAAAATAAATACTGTACGGTAGTTTGCCTTCTCATAGACGTGCCTTGTCATAGCTGTACAGAACTACGTTTCTCTTACAAGCTTGACATAAAAAAAATATTGCTTGCCTCTTGATAGACCTTTTACGTATGCCTTGCTGCACAAAATTTACAAGCTTAATAGTGAAAAAATACTGTGCAGTCGTTTTGCATTATGATAGATTTGTCACTTCACGTTGGTATGCAAAAATTACCTTTCTGTAAATATGTATACTGATTGCTTTAGCTAGTTTTTATGATAGTTACTGTACCGCCAAATCATGTTGGCCAGTTCTCTTTAAAGTTACTAATAAATAACACAGAAAATCACTTTAAACATTTTATTTTCAGACATTCAGTGACAGGTTCCAGTTTAAAGTTGTTTACAACATTCGTTGAGCGGAATCGAAGTAGGACATGTGTCTTCGGGGAGTGTTGAGAGTCGCCAATAAGACGCATTTGGACTGCAGGCCGCCGCTGATTCGTGGCCGTCGCAGCAGCGGAAAGTGGAGAAGAGCCGCTAAGCCGTATTCGTGCTGCAGGACACCACCGCCGGCGGTGACCGCTCCTGGTTCTGCAACAGCCTGAAACAGAGGGACGTGAGCACATTTTGTGTGTGCTGGGGACCGCCCCGCCCACCCCCTCTGCGGCCCCCCAGCCCCACCCGCTGCCTACCTCGAGTACCCGAGTCACGCACGACCAGCCCGCGGGAGGTGTGGCCCGTGCCCCGTCTCCACACTCAAAGCGGCGACGGTTCAGGATCGGAAGGAGGCTGCTGTGCTCGTTTCACCTTCTAGCCGACGTGCTAATGCCCCCAGCCTGCAGGAGCCGTAGTGATGGCCGTATCACAACGGAGGAGAGACGCCGGACGGTCGCGGAGGTTGGCAACGGAAGCGTACAGGCTGCTGGCTAAAGGTTCACGGGACCACTACACGGCACCGGTAATTATTTGGAGCCTTAGTATCGAGTGCGGCCGTTCTTTTCAGCACCCCATAATTCCCAGATGTCGTGGTCGGTGATCCCGATTCCCTTTTGGCAAACAGACTAACCACAACCGCGCGAACCTCAGCCAACCCCGACGCCGCGCCTGAGTCTTCCACGACCACCCCCTACAAGCATCACCAGACGACAGCTCAGCAGTGACGGACGAGTGCCGCTGCAGCAGTGCGAAAAGGCGTCCAGAGGCGGCTCGAGTCTCATGGGAGACAAATGCACCAAGAACTTCTAGCCGTCGCCCCGCTACGATACGATGCATTCCGAAGCCACTACTTTTTTCCTCCCCGACCACTACAGAAAACACACGGCCGCCGCTACCTCACTGCCGCCTGACTTTGCAAGCTCTGCAGCTGCAGGAGTCTTCTAGATGATGATCCGTGCGGCGCCGCCTCCCTCGCGCTGAAGAGTCACCTGGAGTGTGGAGGCCGGGCAGGGGACACACCGTGCCCGCTGGCTCGATCGTCCGTGGCTGGAGTACTAAAAAAACACTGTGGCGCGTCGCCTTTTATAGCCTGTCGACAATGCCGGGGACCATTTCCTTGGAAACGCACATTGTTGTCATGCGAACTTAGTGGTTACCCCAGATACGCTGCCACAGTATGCTTCGAAATTTGGTATACTGTCTTAGATTCATACGCAGTGCGTGGTCATAAGGAGAACTAGATATGGTACATACCAAAGATAATACTAGAAATATTTACAAATAATCAGTTTTAATCACAGAGACCAGAATGTGACGCTAGATTCAATTGTTGTTAGCATAAAAACTGCATTATGTGTAAACTGAAGATGAGGTTTACAACGGCGGAGATAAATCTCCAAAGGCGGGATTTTCACTTCAAACATCCAGACATGTTAACGTTTGAACGCAGACTGCAATCACCGATGAAGAGTGAGTGAACTGAATTGCAGGTAACGTTCCAGTATCGTCAGTTTGTGAGTGAGCCTTCTTACATCACTTCATATTTAAAACAAGTAGTCAGTGTTGCACCTGTCATGTATCCTTTTGGATGGGGGGCAAGGACTGGGTACGAACAGGCCCGCCGCTAGCTGTTTGAGCGCCCGCGTGCAATACCGATTATGCCGCCCCCTGTCTAAGTAGCCAGTGGTGGATTTAGGAAATTTCCGAACCGGGTCAGAAAACTGTGAGATTGCCGCCCCTTCAAACATTATTTGCCGCCCCCATTGTTGCCATTCCGAGTATCGCCGGCCGCCCGAAGCAGCTGTTGAGCTAAAAAAAAAAAAAGGTCGCCCCTTACATAATACGCTGCAAATTACGTCGCGGCGACAATGGAGTGGCAACTATCGCGGGGTGGCGACTGTCGATCGCTCGTTTTGCCGCCCCCCCCCCTCGATGTGCCGCCCGCGTGCGGTGCACGCGTTGCACGCCCGCTTACGGCGGGCCTGGGTACGAATTCGGCCATGCTTTCTGAATGAACCATCCAAGCATTCGCTTGGATTCATTTCGGGAAACCAAGAAAAACGGAAATATGGATGGCTGGAAGGGGAATTTGAATTTGCATCCTCCAGAAAGCTCAGCAATCATATTCAGTTCAGCTAAGAGTAAAAATCATCGCATTCCGGTCTTCTCGTATTAGCGTAAGTTGTTGCTTTTTTTTTAGTCCGAAATAAAATTATTCAGGGCCATTACGAGTCTCGATATAACTGAGGACACCCCCAAAACGCATTAATATAATTAGCAATATAACGTGGTGAATTTTAACAAAAAACTGCGAATTTTCCAAGCTATCTGATAACTTTTCATACAGCGTTTAGAGAGAGTCAGAAGGCATCTTGCCCGTCGTCGCTTGTAGGTTTTAATAGTTTGGAGTCTAGTTTCCGTGTGAAGTTGTGAGTTTCGTATGAACCAAGGTGCTTCTAAAACAGTGCGGAGAAGTTTGAGGGACTGCGCCACTTTGGTAACCTTCCAGAAACTGGTACTAACCTGTTGAAATTTACATCAGTCGCTTCGTGAATATGTCCTCTTCACGTTTTGCGATCATACATTAAATTTCTAGCGACTTTTCCGCAATGTATGATCGCAAAACGTGAAGAGGACATGTTGACGAAGCGACTGATGTAAATTTCAACAGGTTAGTACCAGTTTCTGAGAGGTTAATAAAGTGGTGCAGTCCCCGAAGTTTGCTTTGTAGGGACTATATTCTTTGTAGTTTGGATGGAAAAGCAAGAAAATAATTTCACATAGTACGCGAGTTATTTAAGAGGACTGAATACGATGATCAGAATATTACGAAGAAAAAACCAGTGTGTAATATTTCTAGGCTTTTATAAGATAACAGGCGTCGGTTTTTTTCACAACAAAAAGCATTTAAAAAATGATAATGGATTCTTATACAACTCGACAAGATAAATCGAAAGT
This sequence comes from Vandiemenella viatica, assembly GCA_031002005.1. Lineage (NCBI taxonomy): Eukaryota > Metazoa > Arthropoda > Insecta > Orthoptera > Morabidae > Vandiemenella > Vandiemenella viatica. The sequence goes on from CM061918.1 coordinate 127,425,551, forward strand.
AAAGTATTTTTTTATTATTATTATTTCTCTCTTAGTTCTCGAGTTATCGAATGTCAAAAATTACGGCAGTTCTATCATTACCGTGGCGCCAAAATCTGATGATGAATTCTTGCAGAACTCGACGAAATAAATCGAAAATAATGAATAATTTTTTTTTTTTTTGATATCTCGCTTGGTTTTCGAGATACAGCATGTTAAGTATCAGCCATAGGTATAGTTCCTTCTGCTTTTGATGTTTTTTCTTCTGGTCCAGGCCGTATTTCAACCTAACAACAATCACTAGGAAGAAAATAAAACACCTATAGCGCATTTCCACCATGTAGATATGGTGGTTTTGGCGTAAAAATTGTTTTTGGTCCAGGCCGGATCTCACCCTTACCTCATTACTTTTGAGATACTATATCTCGAGAACTAAGCGAGATATCAAAAAACTTTATTCTTTATTTTCCATTTGTCTCATCGAGTTACGTAAGAATTCATCATCAAATTTGGCTATAGCGAAATTTTTCTTCTAGCCCAGGCCGTCTTTCAACCTAACTACGTCAATTTTGAGATACGATATCTCGAGAACCAAGTGAGATATCAAAAAAAATTATTCTTTATTTTCGATTCGTTTTGTCGAGTTCTATAAGAATCAATTAACATATTGTGGCGCCACGGTAATGATAGAATCCCCAAAATTACTTACTATTCTAGTTGTGTGTGCGACTTTTTTTCTGGTCCAGGACGTAATTCAACCTAATTCGCCGTTTATGATAGAGCTGCCTTCCAAAGGGCTAGTTGGATCTAGAATATTGAAAGGGAGTTATTTTTCACATAATAAACTTGTAATATGAACGATATATAGCTTCATTCTCGAGTACAAATTACTAAGTTTTTTTCGTTTAACGATAATGGTGTAGGCAACTTCAGAGATGGTATCAGGCAACACGTTTGTCTGTTTGAATACTCTGGCCGAGCATGGTGGGTGCGGGGTAGTTTGAATCCCAGTCCGGCTATCCATGATTTCCCGAAATCACTCCAGGCGAATGTCAGGATGGTTCCTTGCCGGAAGTCCTTTCCCGCCTCGTCAAGCGTCGGCGTCGAGGAGGCGTAAAGCCATAAGAAAAGGAAACAGTGACTAGAAGCGCGGCATAACAGAACAAGAAGAGGGAAGTAATTCGGTTATAGCCTTTTGAAGTAACCATACCAGCATTCGCCTGCAGTGACTTCGGAAAATCACGTAAAACCCTAATCTGGATGGCTGCACGGGGATTCGAACCTGCGTCCTTCTGAATGCGAGGCCAGAGCGTTACCGCTCACCCACCACACTCGGTCGGAAGTTAAATAAATGGTTTAACTGTAAACTGAAGATGATTTTTTTAAATAAAAAGGTAGAATATAAAATACGAAGAAATTCTAGTACCAGTTATCAGGAAATAATAGGGGAAGATTATCGGCGCTTGCTAAGCCAATTTACAGCATTCATTCTCTCGTTTGGGAGCATCCATAAACTTCGTAGCTCCATTTTGTTGTTCTGTGCCCCCCCCCCCCCCTCTCCCTCCATCCCTCCCAACCACGTGGCTTTTTTCCTTATTGATTGCATAGGACATTTTGTACTGTGTTCTCTTGTCAGATTATTGTAAATTACATAGAGAGATTATTAAATGACGGAATAAACATTGACATCCTGTTGTGTTTCTGTACCTTGTTTTAACTGGGACAAATAACATGAATGAAAAGTTACGTTGCTTGGCTCTGAAATTGCCCCTCCCCCACATATCCCAGTGTAGCTTTCTACCCCCCCCCCCCAACCTCCACCCTAGAGCGAGCACCATAGTTTATGCACGCTCCCTCTGCTCCTACTTTTTTTTTACTTATGGCTTTACGCCTCGTCGACGTCGAGGTCATTAGAGGCGGGATGGGACTGGGGCAAAGAACGGGAAGGAATCGGCCATGGCCTTTTGAAGGAAGCATCCCGGCATTCGCCTGGAGTGATTTGAGGAAACGATGGAAGAAACAAATCTCGATGCCCGGACGGGGATTGGAACCGCCGTCCTCTGCTCCTTCCCTGAGTGAGGGGGGGGATCGAGATAATAACCAGCAATGGTTTGAACGTACATATGTTTAATATTTCTCCAGCGATTCTCGATGAAAGTCCGGAATCATTTTTATAAGGCGTTCTACACGGACCAGCATCAAATAACATATGCCGAAAGAATAACAACGAGAAATTGTGACAGGTCGCCATCATTCTCGCCAAATGGGAATCGGATTAATCGCTGAACACTGTGCAGTCACAGCACCACTCCATACGCAACCATTTGTGCTGCCAATTCCACGTTTAGAAAATGCAAAAAATGTACTAAAATTTTCGGAAAATGCTGAAAAAAATATCCCAACAACATTAAAGGGCACATTAACATGACTACCAGAAAAATCTATATCAAAATAAATTCTACCACTAAAACGGCTACCATGAACATCATTATCAGTCAACACTTCTATCAAAATGAAATTATACAAAAAATAACTATGCCAATTAACAATTCTACCAAATTTATCAAATAACATCTCTACCAATTACGAACCCTAACCCTGTAACATGAATACTGTACCACGGGAATCTCTGCCATAACATGTCAACCAAATCGTAAACTTACCAAAGTAAAACTTTAATAGAATATTCTTCACTACCAAACATCTTTCAAAAAAAATATCTTAAGGTACCTTTAGCATTTTATAACACTACCGAAAAACCACGCTGCCAGAATTTAAATCTATCAGAAAAACCAGACCTGTAAGACATATATCGCGATATGTAATTTGTATCTTGAAAATTATCTGAAACAAAACTTAAATGTAGGCCTATATTCTAGCTAAAAAATAAGAATAAACAATAAGTGTTTAATGTTTTATAACTACTGAATTATTTAAATTTGTTAAGAAAATTTTCTTTGTTAAATCCCTTTACACTTGTAAAATGTATAAAACAAACAATTTAACATTAACAATAATTAATAATAACTCGTTGTGATAGATTATTCTAATAAATAAATGAACAATACTAAAATTTTATCTCCCCAATCGTTGACTTATCAGGAAAAAATATGCTAAGTTTATCCCTAAAAATGTTAAATTGGCAGCACTTTTCCCTAGTCCGCTGTAATCAATGGAGTTTTGGAATTCCTTAAAATATCTGCTGCCTTCACTTGTCGCGACCACCACCGAATTGCAGCCGGAAGCTTAGACTGTCAAATAAACAACGCTGTATATCCGCAAAATCCAGTTCTTATCAACGAAGACGGCTTCGGAAGCCTAAGAATTGATTTGGATTTATTATTTGATGTTACGACTCTTTCTCGTTATTATCATTTATGGCAAAAGTAAAGGAGAAGGACGCTAGCCAACTCAACGCTTTCTGGTACTTCCCTGTGACAGGCCCAAAGGACACTATTTAGGAGTAGCGCAGGAATGTGGTTTCTTGGGACGCAAAAACAGTCTAGATATATGTGAGGGAGTCGAGAAACGAAGATCAACTTGATTGCTTCCTCTCGTATGAAGCTGAGTGGCAGATAGACCTAAGTATATACTTTTTTTTTGTTATGACTTTACGCCTTGTTGACGTCGTGGCCATTAGTGGCGGAAAGAGAGGGGGGAAAGGAATTCGGTTATGGTCTTTTCAAGGAACCATCTACTACTAGTACTATTACTCCGTGGTTCACTAAAAGTGGGTGGCGGAGGGTGCGTTGCACCTATCCTAATGTGTTATCCTTTATCCATCAAAAGGGATATCAGAGATAAGGCAAGATTTGCCTATGGCCTATTTTAAGGAGCCAATTCGACATTCGCCAGTAGCGATCTAAGAAACCACGGAAACTGAGATCAAGATGGCCGGAGCTGTTTTTCGAGACCTATTCTCTCGGATTCTAAGTTTTCTCGCTCTGTAAATCCTTCCTATTCCAGTCCCTAATCACGAGTGGACAAAAAAATTACTATAAAAAAACAATCGGTTCTGGTCCCGATTTCTCTTTTTTTATTTTCTCGGTCATTCCCAAATACAACTGTTGCTGGTAGTAAAGTGTGCTTGCTGTCATCATGAAATAGATTCCGAATGGAGTAATGTCGGGAAACTAGGTAAAACAAAAATCTGGATGTCTGGACGGCGATTCAAACCTGCGTCCACCTGAATGCAAGGACAGAGCGCTACCGCCCACCCAGCACTCTCGATCTATCGCAATTGTAGCGGGACGTTCATAAACCACGTAGCGCCAATTTGGCTTCCTGTGAACCACCCTCTCTCCACCCCCCCCCCCCCCCCCCGACGTAGCCTGACGCGGCCTTTGCCGGTACACCCCCCCCCCCCCCGCATGACACGTAGCTTTTTCCCTACTGATTCCAATAGACGTTTTGTGTTATTTCCTACTGTGAGACTATCGTAAATTACATACGGAGGTAATTAAATAACTATTCACATGCTGTTGTGTGTTCTGTACCTTATCTTAACTGTGGCAAATAACATGAAAGAAAAGCTGCGTTAATTCGTGGCTCTGTAACGCCCCCCCCCCCCCCACCCACGTAGCTCTCTACCTATCCTCCATTTTTTAAACCGAGCCACGTAGTTTATGGACGATCCCTAGTCTACGGTAAAACGTCTGTGACCCCATATCAAAATCCTCCTCGAAGTTTTAAACAGTATGTAAAGATTGTAGCATCGCTATCATAGTTGTTATAGCCCGTTGAGTTAACAGAGGCGGCTCGGGGTTAGTGTGCTTTATCCCCACTCCACTGCCCTTACCCCTACATGCGAAGGGGAAATTTATCACACGTCTACCTGAAACAGCATATGGCTCCGAAAGGGGACATCCATAAATTACTTGAGGTGTTTTTCCGGATACCCGGACCCCCCCCCCTCTGGTGAGAGGTCCCCCCCCCCCTAGAAATCGCCCTCGAAACTTTTGGAGACCTTTTTTTTTTTTAGGTCTCACCCTTCAAAATTCGGTTTCATCCCCACTTTTCGACGAAAAACCCCCCTAAAATCAACTTTCAAGCAATTTGTAGACCTTTTTTTTTTTTTAGCTCTACAGTCCAAAACCTCACGTGAAATTTCCGTAGACCCTCTCCCCCCCCCCCTTGGTGAGATTTCGCTGGACCCCCCTATTTCACCTCACGTAATTTATGGATGCCCCCAAACGTAGGAAGAGACGGGGTGGTGAGGTGAAGAGCGGGGCCAGGGGGATGTGACCTTGAGTCGCCTGTTCAGAGTGAACATGGTGTAATATAAAATGTAATACAGCTGAAATTTATCCGTACGTATAGGTACGCATTCCAAGCACATATACTACTGCAAATAGACTATTCAGTACCCCTGTGATAACTTATTCCAACTCTCGCTGTCTAAAAACAAGTAACAATTTCTGGTTTCGGTTCTCTTCTTTCTCACACACACTACTTCTGATCCTTGGTCAATACTGTTTCTGGCTCCTCACCATACAAACTCCCAGCAGTCTCTTCACCAGCATTCTAGGAGATCATGCGCGTTAAAGCGCTACTCCATCTGACGGGTAGCGAACAACTGTCCCAGGTTCAAATCCCGCTCTCGGCCAGATACAGATTACGTAATACAAATTTAATGGTTTCCTGATCAATCGGGCATGGTGAGTAAGCGGTAATGCTCCAGCCTCGCATTCGGGAGGACATTGGTTCGAATCCCCGTCTGGTCTTCCAGATTTGTGTTTTCAGCATTTCCCAAAATCACTCCAGGCGATTGCCGGGATGGTTCCTTCAAAAGGCTATGGCCGAATTCCTTCCCATTCCTTGCACCAAGTCCCTTCCCGCATTTAATGACCTCGACGTCGACGAGAGAGAAAATTGGTAACAATGAAAGGAAAGAAATGCCACGAGGCAATGTTTACACAGAAAGGACAGGTAAAATACATCCAACACTCACCAAAGTTGAAGGGAGGAGGGCAGCAGCAGCACAAAACAACACACAAACAACGAAAAACAATATTTCTGGTGAAAACCCCTTTTATCAAGTTAACAGAGGTAGGTGGCTGCACTTGCACAAGACTTGAGTTTGACGCAGCCACTCATAGTGGCATAATATTTTATGTTTTCATATTCATGTTTGCTTCCCCCATTTTACATTTCATACGAGAAGCCTTTTTAGTAGGTCACCCAAACTAGAGAAATAAAACTTAAACCGCTACTATAATAATAAATATCTGTTCTCGAAGTCAGTGCTAATTGAGGAGCATTACTCATAACAATTTGCATGATTCCTGCCGTCATGTTTCTGCCAATTTAGTTAACCCACTTGTTGACTAATAATTATTATTTAATAAATACACCAATACAACTGTTGTTGGATATTATTTATTTCACAGTCGCATTTCACCTCTCATCAAGGTATCTTCAGTGTAGTTTTCTGCAATATGTGATTAGTTTTGAACTTTTGAATATAATGATTTTTTTATGTAACGAAATTGTTCTTATATAGGAAGCATAATATGACTTATATTTACATATCAGTTTTGAATTGTCAAGCAGAACATTCTGTTTATATAGGTATACTAAGATTGGCTTTATATTGTAACTTACATTTCCGTTTTGAGGCGTGGTCGCCCGTGACCTCAACCAGCATGCTGTTTTCACTATTGCACTTAATTATACAATTTTTGTATGGTTTTTATCTTATGACTCCACTAGTAGTGAATTTTGAAGCATAGTTTCTGATGAACAACATTGCCAAACTTCAGTTTTCATGTGTGCACTGCTGCTGTTCAGTTGTTTTTCCCGGCGGTGCTCTGTCGAAAATGTCATGGGCGGAGAGTTTGAATTTTTTAATTGCATTTGTGTGTATTTTTTTTGCTTTGTTTTAGTCAAAATGTGCATGTGTGGTGGTTGGTGGAGATGCAACGTGGTGTTAAATTACCGTAAGACGGGGTTACTTTGCACCTTGAGGGTATACTTTGCACCACATCCCGAATCACATTTGGCGGTCTCTGACAGATAAAATATGAATCATTTGCAGTTTATTCTAAATTAACCTCAAAGATGGAACTCTATACTACACTTCAGGGTGAAGCAGATTCCCTCCAGACTGCCTGATCCCATGTGGTGTGTGTCTGAATTTACGAGGGAGAATTGTGGCAAATTTGGGTGTTTATACTTTTGTGTGTATTTCAACTCCTGCAAACAGTTGTGAGATAAGACTATATTTATTTCATTTCTCAGTATTTTGGCATATGATAAATGAATTATGGGTCATTTGAAGTCAAACTGAAATGCACAGTTCAAGTTTATACATAGGCATGACAACATTTAGATAATATTGGGGTTACATTGCACCGTCACTGAACTGGTGGAATGAACCCCCACATATTCCTGGCAAGAAATTATTGTTAATAACTTGATCTGCAAAACAAACAATTGAAGATATTGTTAAAAATATGATGGAAACTATTTGTTTCGATCTTTACAGACTGAACATGCCGAGAAAATATGTTAGAAAACCTGAGAAATCAGAGTGTTTGTTATCTCAAATATAAAAATGAACTGTTTTCGGGGAGAACAATTGATTTGACTGAAGACGAAGCAGTGATATCTTTAATTCAACAACAACAATACATTCATTTTCCATGCTAAAAACAGAAAAAGCCCGGCAATGGCCAACTGCTGTTGACATTTTAAACTATAAGTGGGATGATATCCTGGGGTCCATTAAACCTCCAAAAAGAATAAGTAAACGTGGTTACTTTAATGTACCAGAGTTAAATGATTGAGTTTGATTATCATTCATTTTTTGTAGTAAAAATTCATAAGTTATAAAATATTTCTTGATTGTTACTTGTGTCTGCTTATAAAACTACAAATAAAATTATAAATAAATTAGTTCACTTGTTCCAAATATTGTGCACTACTTATAATGGTGTAAAGTAATCTTACTATATGAATTCTACGCTCTACGTTCGTTCCTCTTACTTAATTCTGTGTAATTCCCCATGTGGTGCAAAGTATCCTCCTCCTTTGAGGATACTTTGCACCAAAATTTTAATTTCTATAAAAAATCAAACTATGCAATAAAAAATCTGGGATTTTGTTCAATGTTTCAACAGTCTTAGGAAAGAATATATGCAGAAAATCATATTTATATCTTAAAAATTATAGAACTTAATAGAGTTCATAGATGAAAAAACAAAAAAAGTGGTGCAAAGTAACCCCGTCTTACGGTACTGTTGCAGTGAAGTTTTGTGTGTTTAATGCTGTTTTCGTCAGTTTTGATGTTTATTGACTTGAATAAGGTTTGGTTGGTTACATTTACATGGTCATTAAGTACGTGTTTTCCTGAGACTATTGCTTTTTGAATTTGATAGTTTTCTTGAAGAGTTAGAATATTGTGTTTTGTGTTTGTTGTTAGGCTTTTCATGTCTATTTGTGTTTGTGGGAAAATGGTTATTGTCTAAGAGATCACTTTCTGGCATTTACTTCATGCATTTTTTTTTTAACATTCATTCCATTTGCTGTCCCAACAATACGATTGTGCAAGTTAGGTCCACAGTAAGGTTCAACATGCAAAGCTAAGTTTCAAATTATCGATAAAAAGAATAGCTATCAATAATTTTTTTTATTTGTGTAAGGTTAAATTACTTGTGTGATTTGGCAACTTATTCAAAAACTAAAATATTGCAGCAGTTGTTTATATCATTATTTGTGTATTCAGAATTCAGATTTAAGTTTTTATTTATTTTGGATAGTAGTGACAATGATAGTGCTGTCAAGATAGTTCAAAATAGTTACTGCTTTTTATGAACAGTGCTCTATGTCTAGAGTTAGGAAAGTATTCTAACGAAATAGAAATGAAAGAATACATATTGCAGAACTATTTCTACAACATTCATTTGTACTGTTGCCTATTGATGACAACCGTACACAGAACCATGCAAACAGCTGCCGACTATCGGCCAATTTACACATGCCCCCCTGCCTCATAAAGAAAGGTTTGAAATTTTGTGTTCAGGAAAGAACTTCCTTCAGGTCGTGGGTCAACTTCTTATGGCACCGTATAAACGAACGGACTACTCTCACAATGTTCCAATCCACAGCCAGCTTATGGGACTTAGAACTATAGACAATGTTAATAACTGCTTTAATTGTTGTCATGAGAGCAGGAGGTACATGAATAATACTTCAGATAAATACCCTTTAACATATTCACTTTATTGCTATTTTTGCAGGTCTATAATACAAAATAGGTATCTGAATTTTTGGTAAATGCTTTTCTACTGTATTGTGACAAATGTGACTATGGATTCACTATTATTGGTCATTGGGCAACTCCTCCCATTAATATGAACTGAGAGGAAAGCTGCTTTACACCATTGCCATTGATTTATAAATTCTTTTACAGCAAAAACACACCAAATGTTACAAAATAACTGTAACACCATCTAGATCAGCCAATACAATTTCATCAATGTATCAATTCTCCCATCTCAATTTCACTCTCACTATTCAGTCTTTCGAAGACAGGAACAAAAATAAAAAATGTATAATGCAAACAAGTTTTTGTTCACTTCAGTAATAAAACAGTATGGTTTTAAAATATTTGTGTACACATTTGCTTTGTTCTTTTAGCCTATGAACACATCATAGTGAAAATTATATATCATGTAGTTTCACGTTTACATAAAATGTTACATAAGATAACTGCCTGTCTCCTTCTAACCCACAAAACACACATCTTATTGGCAATTCCTTTTGTAAACAAACTATTATTGTATTGAAACTAATAAATCACAGAAGCTACTAACAGAATTATATGAAAAATGCAGAACTACAAATCATTTTAACTTAAACATTCAGGTACTATTGTGAATAGACAACCTGATGGAGTTTTGTCAATTTTACAACACTTGCTATTGAAACACCTGAACATTTGTGGCACTACAGACTCACAATAAATTAAGGCCACAAACTTTTTATTATAGTTAAAAAATCTATCTTAATTACTGCAACATCCCTGAAAGATCACTACAAATATTAACAGAAGTTTTACATATATATAGATATGGCTATAAAATATACAAGACACAAGCGGAACATTTTACATTTTCTCCAGAACAAACTAAGGCTTCAATCGCACAATAGCTGACATTATAAAATATTGAATCTTATGAGTCATTATTTACAAATAACAAAAATGAATAAGTTGCTCAACAAATGACTAAGCTTAATTTCACAGGAATAAGAACAAAAAATAATACAGATATCCTCCATTTTTATGCTGTCATTATGTCTATGACAACTATAATTAATGCAAATTAATATAATGGAAGAAACAAACCAATAATAGAAACAAATTTACAGCAGTCACTGACATCCCAGATCAACTGGTGTCAGAATCAGCAACCGATTACATATCTGACACGCATAACTTGGCTTACATTGGAGCAGAAAAGCCCCACTTCCATACGAGAGCAGAAGAATCACGTAGTTTTTCTAGTCCAATCCAAAATGCTACATTCAAGTAGTGCAACCACTGCTAACACAATGGTAAGCTGGGACTGCATCCAGCAATTCTGCTTTGGTGTGGCAAACAACAGAAAACTGAAAAACAAAAAACATTACATTGCAAAACCTGGCTGTGTATGAAATGGGCTTCTAACATTTAAGTCCAAAACTAAAAATCTGGCCCAATGGTTTGTGCGTTAAAGCTGACCATAAATCAAAATATACAATGTTAAAAGACAAACAGAAGAAAGAATGTTGAAGTGTTTTCAAAGGATAAGATTTTGTGGGTGTAATAAGGAAGCAAAAATGTGTAAGTAAAAGAATTCAGGAAACTGTCCCTTTTATGGACCAATAAAGCAATCATAATGTAAAAAAATTACAGCAACAAACCAATAAATTGATGTTAAAAATAAGTACACAATCTGGCTGGTACATTTGAATAAAAAAAAAAGATTTTAGTGCTTTGGTTCAGCAATACAGAAAAGATGGGCCAGTAATGTGATAATTTAATTTAAATTGCAATGGCGCGCACACTCATTCCAAAAGCATAGAGGTACCAACAAGATTTTCAGAACTCTCTAGTTCCTTCTACAGGCAAAAGTTTTCAACCACAAAAATGTCAGTGTCCGCAAACCACCCTGCTTTCATATATCCCGGATGTTGCTATGGAGGGTAAAACAACCCTAACCACCCACTCTGGAAACAAGTATGCCTTCATAGAAGAATTTATCATTCATTCAAAGCCATTTATTTATCAATGGAAGCTGACAAACCTTACAATAAATTAGCCCCACAATTACATGTAAGGCCAGTTTCAATTTTGTAATGGGCTAACGTTGAGATTTTACCTCACAATTAATGATACACAATTCCAGCAAAGATCTGAGAATTACAACAAAATAATTAATCTTTAAGGGTTTGAACTGATCAATAATTTAAACAGATTGGTCTACAAGCAGTGGTGTCACTGTACCATTGAGGCCCGTGGTAATTTCATCGGATGGGGCCCACTGTCAGAGCCAAATCTAGGGAGGGTGGTGCGAGAAAGCTGTTTCGAGGGGTGGCATTTTTCCCATTCTGCCACACTATTGCTACACCACCGTCTACAAGGAATATTTAAAAAGCATTGTTTGTACAGTTTTTTATGTACAGTGACAGACCGACAGGTGGTCATAAGAAACATATTTGCAGATCACCCAACTTTAGTGAAATTTCATGTCCTGAAGCCAGTGCCAGATCTAGGGAGGGTCAAACTGGGGCACTTGCCCCTGGTCAGCAACTTCTGGGTGGTGGCAAATTCGTATTTGAAGGGCTATAGTAGGGGCAGCAGGTGACACATAGGGTAGCGACAATGTGGGTGGCAAAATAATGTTCGAAAGGCGGCAATCTCCAAGTTTTTGTTCCGGCTTGGAACTGCCTAGATCTGCCACTGCCTGAAGGGTTTATAACATTGCCACCAGTGGGCCTTTTACAGATAACCCTTCTACATGATAAAATGTTTAACAAATGTATTTCTTTTTTACCAACTGTGAACCTAAAAAAAATTAGATTCATTTTAATACGGATAAAGATTTTTTAATCATATATAAGCTCATTGAACAGTAACATTTTTGCCTTTGGATCTGGTCTTGCTTTCAGGCGAATCAACTCCGTTTTCCAGCCGGTTCGATACATAAGCAAATGTTGACCACTAGTAGAAGTACACGTGTCATGTACCTATGAATTGTGCCACTTATGTTCTGTCATTAGCGTTATTTCATCTGTGAATAGTTACCCTTCGGCAGAAATTGGGGCCATCCTAGAAGTTACATAGTTCAAGGAAAACTGCCAAAAACCGCTGTCAGTACAGCCAGCATATCTGGCTCAAGCTCCACTAACACACATGAAGTCTGTAGCCTCGGGTAAAACAATGCAGCTCATTCAAAAATGTTTGGCATTTTGTTTCTGACATAACAGCAACTTTCAATGAAACATAATGTGCCTAGGAATGTAGTTCTATACAGAAAAATTCACAAGTCTGCAGCAACTTTGAAATGAAGCATTAGCTTAACAACGCTAAAAACATATCAGAACATATTGATACAATAATGTGAAAAAGAGGGAGTATGGGAACAAAGGAAGAACAGTTTATAGGTCCATGGTATAAAGCTATGCCAGACTATATAAATATCAATGCAGAAAATGTGACAATTACCAGACTTCAACGATGGGACCGTTCTGAACAACAAATTAGGATTATTTTTTTATGCTGGGTAAATCTGAATAAGCACAAATATGATTTTCAGACTAGTGACAAAAGAAACATAAAACAGCATACCACATGGAAAGTTACAATTACCTTGCAAATCTAGGCATGAAAAGATATTGGTGTAAGAATTAAAAGTAATGCATGGAAGGGAAAAGATGACCGTGACCACAAGCTGGCACTCGATTTCAGGCACAAGGGTGTGGGAAGATTCTCTTTTTTTGGGTAAGGGTATCAGGGATTGGAATAAGTTACCAAGAGAAATGATGAATAATTTACCAAAAATATTGAAAGAATTTAAAGTTAAAATTTACAGAGGGCAAATGTAGATGGGTGCAGGAAAGGGGGAAGATGGGTGTGTAGGAAAATTGCTACCAGATTGTGTGCTCGATTGGAATTTAGTTAAATATTATTATTACATCAAAAAAGATTTGAAATAACTGCATAAATCTTTTTTTATCAGTGCAAGAACAAAACAATCTGCCTTACAAAATTTTTAAAGGTATTTATAAAGTCTAAAAAAACAACAAAACAACTATGAAACGCCACAGCACATGGCCACATTTAAGCATAGGTTGTAGACAAGATGCCCACATCACAAAAAACAATAACAACTTGTGCAAAGAAAATAACCTATTTCTTATTTCTGAAACAGTTTTAATATTGAAGTCCTGAAATGCTCGTGAAAACCAAAGAAAATGTTTGCTCATGCGCAGCTCAATCCTTTGAGGCACAAATGTACTATACAATAACATTTCAGTACAAAAAGCAACAACTTTACAACATAATGATGAGGAATTATGAACCTTGTAACTTAACGTTGCAGTTTACTGCGGTCCAGGTGAGTAGATTCAAGTCACTGTCATGCAACTGCAATACCAATTAAAATTGCTTAGCCTTCATGTCCGAAAGGTTAGGTAAGATAAAGTTATTTTGTAAGTGATATTTACAGTGAGTAGCGGTGGAATAAAGGTTCAGGTTTTAGTGTTTTGTTTGAAACTACGTATTTATAATGAAAAATACATTCATTTATAATTGAAATAGGTGCATTTAGAATTCAAAATTAATCCTTTTTTAATTTGTTTTAAATCATTAAAAAAAACTTAATTTCAGCATTCTGTATCTTGATTGCTTGGCATGGTGGGGGAAGGTTCCGATTAGTGGAACACTTTCTAAAAACAGTTGTGTCACTGTCTTCCTGAAGACACGCATGTATGAATAATCAGTATTGTATTTTTAATCTTTCTCTATTTGGTGATATTAATCATTTGCTTTATCTTAATATGTAGGCCTAATCTTCCATATTGTTAGTAAACCTTTTGAATTTCTAATTCCATGGGCTTTTGTTGAGGGTGTTTGGCCACAATGACCCAACTACAATAGGCAACACCTTAGCTATCAATCATCACTTGAAGAATTGAACTTACTAAACTCACTTACTTCTATCTCGAAAACTATTCCAAGAGCACATTCTGAACTTTCAATTTTTCAGTTAGTTATCCTCACATATTTTTTACAATCATTATAGTATCCAATATTTTATATTAAAAGGGTTGTTAACTGAATAATAAGTAATAAATACTAAAGAATATTTGCTTTATTATTTCATATTTATGTAAAGTGGCTGTACCACAGGTTCAGCCTAGGGGCTCCAGATTCTAAATACGGCCCTGCCAATTAGAACTCTATTTTTTGCAAAGATATGGGTTATACTCTTTTTTTTAATCAACTGAGGTAGTATATAAAGCATATATACTGAAGAGATTAAAATATTTTTATATATATAATACAGAAGTCAATATTTTGTATTACCTATGCCTACTGGCATTTTAATATAATTGGTATGAAGCAGTTACCTCAGTGGAAATTTCCATATTCATTCACTTTCTCATTTTATGAAGCTTCGTCTTAAGTTCTTTCACTGTTTCATGTAAATTATTAAACACTTTGTGATTTACTCCAGTTTCTACCTAACTCCTGTAACTGCAAGAGAAATCTCTTCCAAATTCTTACTCTTGAAATAAAGTACTTGCTTTGCACTTTACTGCAATCAGAAAATCTTATTAAAGTATTTTTTTTTTTTTTATAATCCTGAAAAACGCTATTTCAGTTTATTGGTGACATAACCGAAAAAAAGGTATTAATTAAAAATTAAAAAGGTTTCCTATTTATTACTTTCGCCAATCGCTTTCCACATTCCACAGCTAACCAAAAACATTGACAGACCGCCCATTAATTCTGACATTTAGAGACATTCACCAAAACCTCACCAACAAAGTGGTTGAAATTAAATGTACTTGGCTTATTCTGAAAGCAAAATAGTCAACTGTAAGGATCGAGATAGAACCCTCGACATTAAGCGTCACATTACGAGTCGTAATTCGGACAAGTGAAGAAGGAAGTGTCAAAATGATCTCACCATCCTAATCCACTCCACCCGTTGCACTAACTGTCGACTTCGGCGGGGGTCACCCCAACCTCCTCCGTCTGGTCCATGGGCTCGTCCCCGTCCATCGACATTTCCTCCTGCATCTGCAACGTTTCGTCCACCTCCATACTCTCCTCGCGTGGTTCCTCCGCCTGCTGCTGCATCTCCTCCACCTCCGGCACCTTCTCTTCCGTTTCCACAACTTCCGACACCATCGCCGTTTCCGTCACGTCCGTTTCCGCCAGTTCTGCGGCGATCGACTCCGCCTCAGTTTCGACCGAGTCGGCTATTACACTTTCGGTGACCAGTACGGCCTCTTCCTTTGCCGGTGCGGACTCTTCCGACACCGCGGTGTCTCCGATAGCGGACGTCGCTACTATTACCTCCTCCACGTCGGACGTCCCCAGTCCCAGGCCGTCGGTGGGAGCCACTACCACCGACGAGACTCCTCCCGTCTCCACTTCCTCGACGCCCTCCACGTTAGTGATCTCGGATATGACGACTGTAGGTGGTGACGGCGTGAGAGACTCCACAGGTTGTGTCGGGCTGTACGACTCATTTGAAAGCTCGTCATCTTCTGTCGACGCCTATAAAAAGAAATAAGCTGAATTTATATTTCAGTTTCATTATTTTATGTCACACTGTGTTTATGTGACCACAAAACACACTACTATTATATCCAGTATAGAGTATCACTAAATTCAATAATTAACAGGAAAATACTTTAAGGCAGTGAAATTAAGGAAGGATAGGGATATTCACCCCAATACTGACCATAGAACGAAGGAAGCAGGGAACAACAAAAACACCCAAAAAAAAGTCAACCATATGGAACACAATATTTTGGTGTTGGAACTTAAGAAGAAAGTTCAACACCAAAATAATGCCTTTCACATGATCGTCATTCCCAGCTGCTGCAATCTATGGTAAGCATTAGGTTCCATTTCCCTGTCCTTGAATAATTTATTACCCAATTTCATCAATAGAGGGTAGGGATTTTAAATTATTTAACTTATTTTGTACAAAAACATCCAAACATAGCTTTAGACATATGTATAATCCTACTTTTTAGGCATGCCGTAGCTATTTCTAAACACTGCAAACCTGAAACGATTTATTTTTACAGATATTTTACTGAAACTACTGCACACATGACAATCACAGAATTTTTTTTGGTGATCCAAAACTAAAGACAAAATCAGTGGTAATGTATGTTTGATAAAATCTCAATACTACAGTAATAAAACATAAAAACAAGTAAAAAATTCTTATTTTGTCTCACATTAAGTATCATTAACGAAATGCTAAGACAGAGGATAGTAATTTGAATAAAGCTAAACTACAAGTGTTTTGTTCCCCTGCTTCACAACATCTCCCTTAACACCAGTCCCATTCCTCGGTGGAAGATAATGATGGCTCACTTGTATTTCAGTTTATTTGGCCCAAGTTTTATGAGGGCTTTGGCTGTCAACATTCCCATCTTCAGATCAGATTCACATACAAAATCTGTTCCCATTTCTTTTATTTACTTGTCCTTGTCAAAATACTCCAATTATCAATCTCTTTAAAAACCACTGAGCTGATATTACATATAATGCCCCTCTACCACTGAGAAACCCTTTCCTAACTCTGTACGTGCCACGAGCGTCACCTCACATTTCAGTCACAAATTCTTTAAATCTCTTCCTGCTCTCTGACAAACAACCAGTTATTTATAAGAGTGAATAATTTCAAGCAGTAACTGCTTCTTCCAATTTCGTGAGACAGAAACCTCAACCCCCCCTAATGTCCTTAGTCATTCTGAACTTTTTGGATGTAATTACATCCTTAGTTACATATATTAAACCTCCATATTCCAAGTCTGTTGCACGGTGCAGGACACGATGCATTTGCATGAATTTGCAATTTAATATACAATTCCCATTTTTAATTGGAGATATATGGCTTCACAGGGAATGATTTATGGAACATTGGGGAATCTGAAATCTGGATTAGTGAACTAGCATCTCCAGAATACTGGGCAAAACATTAATGGCTCAACCACATTACATTTGCATTAAATATCTGCTTCTGTAACTGCTGCAAAGCTTTCTATCCAAATCATTCATCCACAAATTATTAACCTGATCCAATATAATTTGGAAGGCTTAAATTATAATTCATTCCTTTAAAGCTTAAAACCAAGTTGAACTAAAGAAACACTTATCCTTCCATTTCCAAGTCTATATGCTAGATTTGTCTCTGGAAATTACTGCAGAACACAATCAGCAAACTAAATGGTAAAGGAGCTAGAATGGGATTCACTGGAAGACTAGAGTTAAGAGAGTTGTAGAAGCATACAATGTATATATTTACAATGAGACATGGAAAGATATTGGTGGAAGAATTAGTAGTAGTGCTTGGAAGGGAAAAGATATCTATGACATTTTTTAGGTAAGGGAGTCAGGGATTGAAATAAGTTACCAAAAGAAATGATAATCTACCAAAAATGCTGAAAGAATTTAAAGTGAAATTTGTAGAAGGCAAAAGTAGGTGGGTACAGAAAAGGGGGAAAATTGGTGCTAGGCAAGTTGCCACCAGAGCATGCACTCAATCACAATTAAATTAAAGATTTTTAAAAAAAATTTACAACCCGAGTTGCATTGCATATAATATGTAATGAAAGAATATCTAAAGAGCAACTTCAACAGTAGTTTCAGCAATTAAATTGGTCTAACTCCCCCTTCTGAATGCAGCTACACAAAACCAGCAGACCAGAACACATTTTTGCCCCACTCGACAAAAGTATGAAGACTGTCTTTCACAGTTCTAAAATACTATCATTACTATCACATGCAATGATTTGTAACATAAACTGTATGTAATTACATATATCAGAGTCAATCAGCATTCGTTCATTAACTTAATAGATAGAAGATTCCCCTATCACCTTTCCATGTATCATATCCAACAGAACTTATTACCAACTGATATTCCCAGGTGTTTGAACACTTCTTCTGTAGGTGCTGTGGTAATTAAGATTATTCTGTCATCTGCCACTAAATTAACTGTTTTATTCATCATACACCTTCCGGTTTATTGGGCCATCATTGTTGCCCCTTTTTTTCTATTAGTGCATTATAATTATGATTTATTCCAAGCCAGCTTCTTAGTTATTGCCAACATTATTGGGATGTTCAAATTTCACATTATAAACATGTTATTTTTCTTCATAGTTTCCTCACAGAACTCTGTTTGTGCAAATTTATATTTCCAAGTGCTGTGTCTTTGGAGGTTTGACAATCTTTTTTTTGTCTCAGTAACATTTATTTCCCATGATTTGCTAAATTTGGAAAGAAACTGGAAAATCTCATACCCATTATTAATGCTGAAGGAAGTCTGCAGTCCAAGTACAAATTATAATTACATTTGTCTTCTTATCTTGTGTCAAGTCTGATGTTTGAATAAAACTTTTTCAAGACACTAACAGTGGGAGCACAGGACATGATTGCCAAAATGTCATTTTCATTACTGGACTCAGTCTTACTTTCTTGAGAAAATTTTACTATTGTTCAGTGTTGAGGAAACCTTCATTCTTAAATGTGATCGTTGTTCTTCCATTTGCACCATGGATTACAAATAGTATGTTCCCCTGTATAATGTGTTTCTTCCATTGTTAATAAGTGGAAGTTCATTCAAAGATGATACAATACCTACAAAAATTACTAATGCCAATTACCATGCCAGATTGTCTGCAATGAAATTGAATAAGAAAACTCAATATTGCATAAATAAATTATTTCTTCTTTCTTTCCGCACTTTTTTTTTTTTTTTTTTTTTTTTTTTTTTTTTGCATTGGGACCTTTCATTAGATAACAACTTATTTTAACAAGCAACTACCAAAGAAATGGCCTAGAATAATTATGTATTTTATCCTGTTTGGCTTGCATATTAAAATGCTTCTCTTATAATAGTAAATACAAAAAAGAGTGGGTATAGTATTAAATCACTTAACAAAGATGAAGACATCTGCAATGATACAATGCTGGAATACCTTTGGGTCTACTTCAGCACATGATACTAGAAGTGGTACAAACATGCTGTTCATAGTACCACATTACAGCAAACCCGTAAGAAATGGCAATTTAATTGCAATTGAGCATTTGTCTTTGTAACAATTTCCCCACTCACATATATATATATCTTAAATTCTTTTAGTCCACTTTCCCTAGTCAGATACTTTTGCCTTAAATTACATATATGTTTATCAGATATAGCAGTATTTTTTAAGAGTACCATGACAATTTTGTATTTTTACTCATTTTGTTTTGTTATCACAAACCTTCTGCCCTCAAATTTAGTAAATAATGGATTTACCATCCCTGCTATTATTTGTATTCAAATTCTCTTAAGGCACTTCCCTGTTTATTATTACTGTCTGCAGTTAGTAATAATGAAAAGATCCCAGAACAATGTATTAAATGAAGGCTGTTTTAAAGAATCTTGATTGAATATTCCATAATTTTAAATGTGCTATATTATGTCGGCTGTGGTGTCCCCACCATCACTTCAGACAACTCACGCACGTAAGTGCAGAAATTTATGCTCCAGCTCTTGAAATGTAATTCAGAGGAGTATGTTAATTACTTTTCTTACAGGCCAGTGACACCCTTGACAATTACATTACGAGTTAATTACTAGAAGGAAGCTGTTGTTATTACACTACACATCCAGCTGTTCATTATGAATTAGTAAATTGTTAGTGCAAAAGCCACAGCTAGCAGAAACACTACACCTTTTGGACTGAAAATATCATTCACACATTCCTAATGCTTTGTTGTTTAAGGAAAAGTGTGTGCTAGACTAGTGAAACAGATAAGAACAAATAAATCATCGCTGACACTATTAGCCATCTCAATGTATGTCGTATCACCATTCCATCACATTCATAGGTTAGGTGCCCTCATATGTAACTGGAATAAAATGTGTATATACTGCACTATTCCATTTCAACTGTAAAAATGTTATTGATCCATCCTAGGTTCATACCAATCTGTGCTAAGTTTAACATGTTGACATGATCTCTGGACCAGTGATATAATGAATCAATTATAACAGCAAGTTTGTGCACATTTATTATTCTTATTAATAATATTAATTATTATTATTAATTGCGATGGATCTAATGCTCCAGTGGCAATTTCCATAGTTATTAATTACCCCATTTTATATTATTTTAAAATTTTTATTTTATAGTTGCAGTGTTAAATTCCTCAAGATGATGTTGGTTCCGTCAGAATCAATACATTAGATGGTGAGGCAAGTTGTTGTACGTTACATAGGAGATGAGTATTGTGGTCTGAGAAATACTGTTACTTGTGTCTCATATCCACTTTTCCTAGAACAATAAAGAGTAAGCCCAAAATTCAGCCCGAAAGAAAATGCTTTTTAGTGGCCATGACTTTTATGCTAGCTAAACTGCTTAGAGTCTATACACACCAACACTGAATTATTTATACACATCTTTTTTTAATTAAATAATATATGGAGGACACAAAAATCAAACAATAATGCAGAGCAGCAATAAAGAATGGACCATACCTACTATCTTTTAATTCAATCTAACTTTCAAACAGATCATGGATGTAAAACACTTCAATTAAGTTATCACATTTTTATGTGAGTGACTTAGTTTATTTGCACAACAGTCACTAAAATCATGGAACTGTATGACAGCTATATTTTATATCTGATAGGACCTTTGTGTAGTTGAGTAGGATAATACAATACATACTATGAAAGTAGGGTGACAGGTCTTGCAGTTGGATACATCATAAAGCTTCATGCAAGGGCCAAAATGCTGGTATGGAAATACAAATAAGCATCACTGAGAATCAATAACAAAATATTTATTGCTATAGAAAATACATATATTTTGCTCAGTAGTATATACATTGTTCAACTTTTCCCTGCAGTCCACAACAACATTAACAAATTTGAGCTTTTTAAGCACTTCTACAATGCAAAGTCTCAAGATCAACAAAACAATAATTTACAGTAAAATAGGAAACTAGGTACAGATGTAAAGAAATTTAAAAAAAGAATCAAATTAGATACTATTTTGTTTTTATTGCCCTCCTAAATGATTAATGAATTACTCATGTGAATAAAAGATCAAGCATACTATGTCCTAATCCCAAGAATTGTGCATACATGAAAGGTCACTGTCTCTGAAGTTAAAATCAATGCTACAATCGCAGTTCCCTACAGTTAGGATAGCATGCTCGACAAAAGTTACAATCAGCCAATACAGTAATTAGCACCATCAAAATAATGAATACTCAGAACAGAGAAAAATAAATTACAAAGCATCCATATACTGCCATAGTTTGCAATAGAAGGGGAATTAATGAAAAGAAAATACAATTTATGCACTTAAGATACCTGAGTAACTGCTTCTGACTCAAGTCCAATCTGTGGTGGTGATGCAACCAACTCTTCACCAGTTTCATCTGATGCTGCAGTAATTTCAACAGTTTCAGTAAGTTCACTTGACTTATCAGGGATCTCAACCACTGAAGAACTACTTTCAGGAATGTTTTTGTCACTTGGCACCATCGTTTTAGAGTCATTGTTTGTTCCACTGTCAGCATTGGAGGCAGGTGACGATTCTGCGCACTTCCCATCGTGTTCACTTTCCTTACTTTCAACACCTTCTTTTGATTCACTTTGCGATTTATCAACTTCAACTGTCCTTTCTTTTATTTCAATACTGTCTCCAATTTTTGTTGTAATGTCACTTTCTTCTTTTATTTCTGGCTTCCCATTCTCCTGGCAGGTTTTAGAAGTTTGGTCTTCAATCTGCACTGCTTCTCCCTCTTCCTTGTTCCAAGTACTGTCATTAGTATTTTCCACATCTGCTCGATTCTCCATATCTAGTTCATCTATTCTAAGACTACTGTTTTCATTCACTCCATTTTCCTCAGAATGTAACAAATTAACACCATCACTGCTTACAGTTTCTATTGCTTCACCAATATCAATGCCCCTACCATCCATCACACCATTCATCAGCAAATCGGATTGGGCATCTGTTCGTCTTGTACTTCCCGGTTCCCTTGTGCTAACAACTAAAATATTCTTTTCTACAGCACGCATAAATTTATCTACTCTGCTGTATTCTTTAGTAGGTGTGGTTAACAATTCGCACAATCTCTGTATAGTAAACGGTGCACCTGCAAAAGAATCCAAATGTTCGAGCAAACTTGCCTTCATTTCTTCATAATTAAATGGTTCAACATTTGGACATGGTGGAAACTCGTTATTCGGGCAAGTGGGGCAGGATTCATAAAAATCTGTGATAACGCTAAGAAGTTTCTCATGAATTAAACTTTTAACGATAGACCACTGATACACTGGGTCACCAGTTTTTGCAACGTATTCAAGATAGTCTTCTAGTTCTTTCGGTATTTCTTTCGGCTTCGTCTTTGCAAAGTCCTCAAGTGACTGCATCACTTCCTCCTGGTTCTCCATAACCTATGGGTACAGTTTACCACTCTACAACTATTCTGTGATGTCAACAAGCAAACTCTCACCACTTATCGACGCACACTGTCCAAATATGAGAAGGCAGTTATACCAACATTCAGTTTATAGCAATACGGATTAACAAAAGATGAGCTTATTCACTTCGACAAACTGAAATTTCATAAAACACATACAGTGATACAAAGGGATAGATACTACTACAAGCATATCGTATTACACGATATCACGCTCCATTTATGTCGATATTTAATGTCGGGCGAACGACTTCATTTTGTCAAGATGGCACTAAAATCTCGTAGCTTCCACCACATGAAGCAACTGTTACTCTCTCTTGCTGTAATTCCGTGAACTTAACGAATGCTACAAAAAGTAATAGAAAACGACAGTACTGGGCAATTTACGGAAGAAACTCTGCTGTGAAACGATATTTCCTTACATGTGTGAACTGTTTGACGATATTTGTCGCGTAATTTCATTAATTCATTTGTTTCAACGTTAGATCAAACATATAGAGTTGAAGATATAACACTATAGTACAGTGTCACAGATTACAGAAGTCAAATTCTAGATAAAGCCAGTATGTCGGGCAAAGATGTGATAAGATAAAATGATATTCAAGCAACACTGTTATAACTTGCAATTTTCAAACCTACGTCGGCATTTCATAGTTTTTTGTAATATAAATTTATCTTAATATTATATTCAAACATTACATCGCAATAAAGATAATATGTTAGAGCACTTGCGTAAATTCAGTTTCAGTTCATCCTGAAAGTGTGTGGTAAAATAAATTTTGATCCTGATGCAGACAACATTGTAATTTCTCGAAACGCTGTTCTCTATGTATTTCATGTGTTTAGTTGTATCCAAATAGTTTAATTTTTTAGCGGCAATATTAGTAAACATTGTGGTTAGGTTGAAATGCAGCCTGTACCAGACTGTTCTTGTTATAGAATAAGACACAAGGAATTTAGTTATTACTATTTATTCTATGAACACCATGCTAGTGACACGACGTGTATCGCAATGTAAGCTACTCCGCATGATATAAAAAATAAAGGAATTAAAAATTTTTTCAAGTGTCACGGGAATCGGGAACTAAAATATTTAATGGTGGTCTTGAATATTTACTGTGAAAGAATTTAAAGCAAAAATGTTAATATACAGAGTAGATGTGTGGAGTATTTTCCACCAAGGAATAAGTTTAATTATAATTAGTAATAATTAAAATCTACCATGTCGTACCAGTTACAAAAATTTTAATTATTTTCATATCTCTTTCGTTTGGCTTTCTGTTGATTTATTACGACGACGTTTCGTCCGAACACTTCGTGGTTCTTCTCTGACTGAATACTGACTGGTTGTCAACACCAACATAACAAGACAAACTAGAGACGTAATAACATCACTGGAACGTCCCTAGTGCTTCAAAAAAATATTGAAGACGATTATATTAACAAAACCAAATTACTTAGAAGGAAACTAAGATATAATGTAGCTTTGCCGTATCACATGATTTCAATTCAGCTTAAAAAGTTACTATAATTAATGACGATGGAACAAGTCAATTGTGATTCATTCTTATATTTACCTTAAAATACTTCACAGTCTGCAGTATTTTAAATTATAAATCAAAATTCCATCTGGAAACACCTGTTGATGTTAATGTTACTTTATTCCCATACGCGTTTCGCCATTATGATGTGGGGCATCGTCAGTGGCTGTGAATTTGTTTTACATGTGTTTCATTACATTTGACAAAAGCATTACAAATTATTATATACATATTTACATTGTACTTCAAGCTAGGGTGATGATGTTTTACATGGTGGTCTGGAACAGCACTTTATGCATTTTACAGATCCTCCTTTTCACAAGTAGAAAACTGTTTTACACTTTTACATATTTCTGACCGAACACTTGGCATTATATCCATTGAAATGTTGACTGCAAGCTTCTTGTTGCATTTGTCTGCTACATAACATACATGTTATTTTGATGAAATTCAGTGCCACTAACTTTGTTTCATTTTTTTGTTTGTTATTTTATCCATGTTGCTCTATTAAATTATTTCTCTTGATTTATAATCTATTAACCAACAACTGCGGAAGATGGCCTATAGCCAGATTTGCACTGCAGTATTTTGTTTATTGACTCCTTAGGTACCTAATTAGTTCCAGTCCCTCACATCTCTACATACAATTGAAAACTTACCTACTGCTGTATGTCTCAAATCAATTGTTAATTTATTATCATGGTCCTCTGTTTCATTCCTAACACTATTTCTATATCTTCTACGAATATTTACCCATGCCTCATAGCCATTATATGCCCTTAATTCTCTTTGCCCGTCATGTCACTTGCAATAACTCCCAACCAAAACTTTTTATCATGTCAGTGACTGTGTACATAATTTGGCAATTTCCACTAACACATCTAGGTTCCCTTCCTTGCACCCCTATTTAATACTAATATATACTGTTGATCCTACATCATCCTACAATACCCTAGCAAACGCGCGACCAGAGACTTATAACCTGCCTCTCCTAATTCTCAAGTACATCCTCTCATTACATTCTCCAACATGCATTACTCTGAATACTGTCCCTAAAATAGTCCCCTGCCCCACTTAAATTTGTCAACTGATTTTCCCAGGTATTTACATTTTATTCCATTAACAAAGCATTTCCCCTTCCACTGAATAATAATACAAAAGCTTTACTTCCTTATCTACATTTTTAATAAGATGACTTTTATTGGCATTTATTTCATTCCATGCCTGTCTACCAATTTAGATATCCTGTTCTAGATCCAACTGCATTTGCTCACAATCCACAGTCTGTATAATCCTGTTATACAGCATTATCTCAACTGCAAACGACCTAACCAGTCACTATAGATAAACAAAAGAATCATTCATTAGAATAATAAACAATAATTTTCCCAATACGCTGCCCGATGTTTTCTCTTCCATTTTCCTTTATATTAAGGTGACAAATATATATATATATTTTTAATTGCAATGAAAATGAAAACATTTTTTTCAGAAAGTGCAACGTAAATAAATGAAACATTTTCTTAATTCGAACAAAAATACATTAATTATGCTTATAACCATTTTAATTATTAAATTAAACTAATATTATTTCATTGAATGGATTTTTTTGTCAATATATCATTTTCTAATAATATATTGGAAACTTAGGAGCAAGAAATATCCTTCATATTGAATTTTATGGTAGGTGCTGCCATGGAGTGCTGCAGCTAGAGTATTAACACTCAATCTTGATTTCTCACTTGTGCAAAAATCATTACCAACTGAAAAAAAAACTATTTCAACTGCTGCTTCGTTCCAGGGCAGCACAACGAAAATTCAACAAGAATAACTAAATTTTCATAGGAATGTGTTAATTTTTGAAATTGTTAAATATTT
This sequence comes from Vandiemenella viatica, assembly GCA_031002005.1. Classification (NCBI taxonomy): domain Eukaryota; kingdom Metazoa; phylum Arthropoda; class Insecta; order Orthoptera; family Morabidae; genus Vandiemenella; species Vandiemenella viatica. Next base: position 127,451,678 of record CM061918.1, read on the forward strand.
CCACCCATCTTTCATTAGTTTCAATATGTTGATTTTCCCATTGTTCTAATTTATCAGAATTTAAATATACATTCTAATTTCTCCAGACAGACAATTGTCATCGATTGATTTTAATATCAGGCATTTCATTCGATAAAAACACAGTTTTCTATATGTGTCCAATTTACTTGCAATGAAGTAAAAAACACCATTGAAACTGTTATTTCCTTTGATATTTGTTTCAGACAATTTTTGTTACATCTTGGAAACATGTTTGTTAAAAATTCTGCATTTCTTTGCCAAACTTTTCCGTTATACCCGGATGTTTGACAATGTTCTTTTTATTATTAAAGGAATATATATATGTATTTTTTTTTTTTTTCAAATCGTGATTTTATTGAAGCACAAAATCGTTCAAAATAAGATTAATTTCTGTAGCTGAAATATGTTCACCTTCGATCTTTTGGATCATTTTGTGTAAAATAGACGCCTGATTATATACAAAATCCATTAATATCTCCAATAATTCATAACTGAAAAAAGTTTCCAGAATTTTTGGACATTTGCCTAAACTTAAAAAATGTGAACGGAGAGTCTCAAATAACTGTAAAACACGCTCTATAGCAGGCGTTAGTGCCAGCCTTTTGACTTTTGAACATCCTAAAAGTTTTTTTGTGTTAAACATTTACGTCTTCACAAAATTGGTTTACAATAGCCACACGAACAGTAAAACGACTAAAATACAAATAAATTGTCATTATTATTATTTCTACATCAATTGGCATGCTTCAATCCTGCCCGCTAGAGTTTCAGAAATTTCAAATAATGCTCAAAAAAATCTGTATTTATTCAAATCATAATGAATAAAATCGATAAATAATATTATTAAGCGTACGCAGTGGAACTCCACAGATCGAGTCAGAAATGGTCGTTAGAAAGAGACAAACAGATAAACATTCGGGGAGCCGTCCGATGACCTTGAAGCGCTCCAGACTAGACTGTTATTCAAAACAGTCAACTCTGACCGATCGCATCGCATATTCGCGTACGATCGAGAGTATTCTAGTTGCTTATTGCGGGTGATATAGAAACCGCTCAGCGCACGTGTCAACAATCTATCAAGATGTCTGGTTTAAAAAAGGGGATAGTGGACACAGAATGTCGCCAATTCCAAGACAAATGGACTTATGAATACTTCTTTATCATGCACAGTTGTAAACCTATGTGTTTGTTGTGCAGTGAAACAATTTCTGTTTTAAAAGAATACGATATGAAGCGGCATTACTCCAGCAAGCATTTCGCTCAATATAATTTACTTACGGGCCAGTTAAGAAAGGATAAAATTAAAAAAAACTCATTACCGATTCAGGGAAACAGCAACAATTGTTTCATTCACAAAGATCAAATCTAGACTGTTATTAAAGCTAGTTCTATAGTTAGTTCCAAAATAGCGAAAACATCGAAGTCTTTTTTGAGGGAGAGCTTGTTAAAGAGTGCCTAGTAAATGTTGCAGAATTTTTGTGCCCATAAAAGAAGAAAGAGTTTGAGAAAGTGAGGTTATCGGGACGTACCGTTGTTCGAAGTATAGATATGATGGCTAGTGATGTCAAAAAAAAATAAAAAATAATTGACTGATAGATGGGATGATTTTCAAGCATTTTCGATTGTTTTGGATGAGAGCACAGATTTATCTGACACAGCCCAGTTAGCTATTTTTGTAGGAGGTGTTAATGAAGAATTTGTAGTGACAGAGGAATTGCTGGCTTTACAACCGCTACAAGGGACCACTACTGGAAAAGATATTTTTGCCGAGGTGCAAAGTACTTTTGAGCAATATGGTTTGCAGTGGTGTAAATTAGTTGGAGTGTACACAAATGGTGCGTCTTTAATGCACAGTTCACGAAAAGGTTTTATCGGAATTCTGAAGGAAAGAGCAACCACTATGAATAAGCAAGAATGTGATTTAATAATTCTGCATTGCATTATTCACCAACAAAACTTGTGCTCTTAAGTCCATTCGACTGAAGAACGTTATGGATGTGGTAGTAAATACCATCAATTTCACTAGATCCCGCGGTCTTAACTTAAAGCATTTTTAGATGAACTCTCTTCAGAAAACGATGATGTGACATACTATTCCGAAGTAAGGTGATTAAGCAAAGGTAAAATGCTAAAAAGATTTTATGACATTAGAAAAGAAATAGCTGATTTTATGGAAATGAAAGAGAATTCATTGCCGCAAATTTGTGATCCAACATGGCTTTGTGACTTGGAATTCCTGGTAGACATCACATGACACATAAACGACCAGAACTTGAAGCTTCAAAAACAAGGGCAACTGGCAAATCAGCTGTACAGTCATCTTAAACCTTTTCAAAACAAAATTCGCTCGTGGGAAACACAAATGAGAAGTAAAAACTGATTTTATTTTTCAACATTATCCAGTCACGAAAAAATTGAATGCTGAAGAACTGCAGCTACTGTCAGAGCAATTCACTGATCGGTTTTACGATTTTAAGAATATTTTTGCAAATCCGTGGAAGTGTAATGTGGAAGTTGCTCCGCTTCACCTACAAACGGAGTTGGTCCAGCTCCAAGAATACTCATATTTGAAGTCTAAATTTAATGATGTGGAACTAAGCAAATTTTACAGAACATACTTTTCCGAAGAAAAATATCCAGAGCTGAGAGTTTTCGCACGAAAAATAATTTGCACATACGGAAGCGCGTATAAATGGGAGCAGCTTTTTTCAATCATGAAAATTAATAAAAATAAACATTGTACTCGGCTTACAGATGTTAATTTAGTAAACACTTTGCTCCTATGTACTAGTGATGCTCAGCCCGATGTCAATCAACTTGTTTCTCAGGTTCAAAGTTAAGTCTCTCATTAATTTTTATTTGATTTTTCAATCTGTTTTTGTTAATTTGCTTTTTGTGTGTTTGATTATGCTATTGCAATTCTAATATATAAAAAGTGTGACTGATCAACAGCCCTTGTGTTTTTAATTGTAAAGTTCAACGGTGGGGAAAATGTAAAATAACCACTTAGGCTGCTTCGTAAACGTCTATAAACTCATTGTTACAGCATTATTTTTGAAAAGATGTGACGGAATCAAAATTTTCCGAATTTATTGAATTAAAAACGCATAAGGATTTAAATCTTATGCTCTTAAACGTTCACGAGCACTTTACTAACACTATTCACGTTGTTGACAGGTCTCCCCGACTGAGCTGGAGACGATAATCATGGAGCTGGCTGAGGTTGCTGACGTAGCGGTGGTTGGCATCCCTGATGAAATCGCAGGCGAACTACCGCGAGCCTTCATTGTCCTCAAGCCGGGAAGGACGCTCACCGAACAGACAGTCCATGATCACGTTTCGCCTCGTGTAACCCGTTACAAGAGACTCGATGGTGGTGTCGAATTCATCGATGAGATACCGCGCAATGCAGCAGGGAAGGTTATCCGCGCAGAACTCAGGGACGGAACATGGCGGAAGAAAAAGCAGGCCGGCGGTATCTGAATTACTGCCTGTGCCAACTCTGAAGAACAGTAATGGGACTGTCTACTAGCAGAGAAAGAAAGGTTTGGTCAGCCAAAAGACTAACTTGTTTCTGGTCAGATAGACTAGCTTTCTCTTGAATCTGTTTTTCTTTCCAGAGTATTTCCCTTTTTGCCATCTCTGAGTTCATTGAAGAGTGAATTCGTTCTCAGAAAACAGATGAAATACGAGTGTAATTGAAATTAATTACAAGTATTCCCAACGAGTTAACGTGCCAACTGCTTCATGTTATACAAAGGAGTTGCCAATGTGCTCCACAGACTATTACAAATTAACCTCAACCTTTGCTGATGTTTATATATACCGGTATATTAAAAGGAACCTACCTCACAAACTGCATTAACATTTTGTAAGATCTCTGGTAATTTGATGACCAGTATTGTACGCACATAAAAAAAAAAAAAAATTTATCGATTGGACAGCTATTTTTCTCTTTCTATAGCATCAGCTATATTTTGCAGCTGAAGACAATAATATTGTATAAAGGCTTCCAAGACCTCAAACCGGGTGAGAACGCCAATAAGATGCGACTTTTAGAAGCCAATCTGTACAGTTTCGTCCTCCGGCTTCAGAAGATGACAGAAATCGAATTTGAAATATCATATCTACTTTTGGAGTCTTGGTCCAGAATTAGGCATCTACTTGGTGCGTTTCCTCCATGGGAGACCCAAGAGTGGTTTATATGCCAATGAAGCCCCCATTCCATTATCACTTGCCCACAATAACATTGTTTTACAATAATAAAACTTCTGTCTCAGAAGGCAGTTGCTTGATACATTGACATGGAGACACATAATTGAATAATTATTTCAAAACAAATTGTTATGTCTGTATGTAAATATGTCATTGATACTATTTAATTTTTGTAAATCCTGCATTATTTTACTCAAATGTTCATTGATAAAAGTAAACCTATGATTTTATACATTTTTTAAAACTGTAAAAATTAAATAATACTATCAGTTTATTTGTGTTTAATTATTGTTATAAGCCATTACAAATTAATTGATTGTTAATACTTTTATAAATTATTAGTAATAAAATATAAAGTGTGTAAAATGACTTTTACACAATTCATATCATTAGATGGCACCCCAGATTCAAATCTCCCTTTAATGTTGACTTCTTCTGCTATCTATACACATATATCATTAAATAGAGAAATAATGAATATCTTTTCAGGAAAAATTAATCATGAAAAGATATCTAGAATCTTTCAGATGAGTTTTAAACGCTATGGTGAATAGTAACGCAATTGCAGGTGGATTTTTTCTCCCCAGAAAAGGCGGTACAGCTTGTAACACCACCAACTTTTTTATTATTATTATTAATATTATTCTTGTACTTTAAATTATGAAATATTTTGTTGGCATTGTGCTCCAAGAGTTATCGTGTTGGTGGAGGGTAATTTTTATCCAGTGGTATTAGATAAAGCATGGCTGTGCACTATTTCTTATTGTAGATATTTGATATCTGGTGTTCATATCAAAATTCTCTCTAATGACTGTTGAAAAATAGAGCACCATAGTGGTAGTTAATTACAGCAGAGACTTGTATAATATCACAGAAACTACCACTCATTTTACTATTGATCTAAAAGAACACCAAATTCCAAAATGGGATACCTTCAATATAAGAGAGAGTGGCAGTTGTATTAAAGATAATACCAATATTGTTGGAACTGGGAAAGCAATGGATTTATCATCACTTAATTTTTTAATTACACAATTAACATTTATCACTAAGGCCACTTTGGGCGCCGGGAGGAGGGTGCACTTGCACCCCCCTGCTATGAAAGAAAATACACATAAAAGATTAAGAAACAAACATTTTATTATTAAATTCAATGTTCGAATAATAACTTGAGGCACGTAGGTTGCTTTCCAAATTTGTTCAACACCTTTTCAATAAATTCAGCATCCTTAGTTAATAAGTTTTTTTTATATAATGTACATTAAAAAAACAGATGCACCCCCCTTAAAGTAATCCTGCCGGCGCCCATGAAGACCACCAGAGTGTGCGCTCCATTGAAATTAAATTAAAGTGGCATTGCTCAAACCTGGCTATGCTCTGCCCTGAAGGCTTTAATTGCAGAGTAGCCATAAATTATTAGCGATTAACATGTCACAATTCTTTGGTTGATGATATGAAGAAAAAAATTCTACAACACCATTTGGTAAGTAATCAGTTACATTTTTTCTGAATCTTCACAAACATGTTCCCTTGACAAATAGGAATCTTGGGTTGCTCCCAATTTAATCAAACTTAACTGAAACTTTCTTCAGGCCATCATCATGGGATACTTGATGTCAAAAGCTTAATTATTGGTTCAAGACTTCGTTAATTGTAGGCTGATAAAGGAAATCTCAGAGTAGCAATTAAACAGGAGGTTAATTCCGGCACCTGAATCCTGTAAGCTGCAGTGTTTTAAATTTATGTTAGACTAGTTTGGAAAAAAAATTACTGAATTTTAATATAAATAAATTTAACAATGAATTGCATGTACTGAATGAAACATTGCAGAAAACAGTTTTCAAGAGTGCAACATGGTAAGAGATATTCATGAAAAAATGCACATAAATCAAACACAAAAGTGAATACTTGTACGTAGCTGGTAAAATGCTTTCTGTTGACACAAAAATTCTTAAATATTTTGGTATGAAAGTTTGCTTGTGAACTATCATGGCATGCACGTACTTACTGTTGTGGATGTTATAACGGCTATTCCTCAAAAATAGAGTTAATTTAAGGTTAAATGTTTCAGATCTGCATCTTCAGTGCATTAATAAACAATTTAACTATGAACCATGTCCTTGTTTCAAGGTAAGTTTCATTTGACTTGCTTCTTACCTTTATCTGAAAGCATTTTCTGGTAAAATATTTGGGTGATATCTCCAGCAGTATTTATAAGTCTTCATCGTGGAACCTTCCTCAGCCACCGGTTTGAACTCACCCTTTAAGAAACTTGCCAGAAAAAATATCTTAACTCTGGATGTTTATTAGATTTGCACGGAAAGAAAATCACTTGGACATCGAAACAAAAATCAGAATAAAGGAATTAACCACTGCTTACTGTAGATAAGTGTTTCCCAACCTGTGTACAGGTAAACTGCAGGCAGAGTATTAAAAATTTAGATACTTTGTACCATGTAATACTATAAGCAAGTCATGGGCGCCGGGAGGGGGGTGCAATTGCACCCCGACATCCCGGGTCGCCGTCTGGGCAGTAGTAGAGCTAAAAAAAAAAAAGGTCACCCAGCCCGGAAATTTTTGGGCCGATGGGGGGGGGGGCACCAATGCAGCTCTGGTGCACCCCCCTAGAAGCAATCCTGCCGGCGCCCATGAAGCAAGTATAACATATAAGAAAAACTTTTAAAAAGCTGTGAATATTTGAGTGACCAGGCAAAAATCTGATATTTCCAGAACAAGAGTGTATAGGACAGCATTGTTACTATGATAGGCTACTCCCTGTCCAGTTTGTATCAGAAAGAGTGCTGTTTGCCTGTTTGCTTAGTGATTATGTTAATGGCCATTTTTTTAGGTGTGAGGGAATGTGGTTGGGTTGGTAACATACGAGTGGTAAAGTAAACAATACTAAAAGTTGTTAGGTATTGTTACTTTTACTTTATTTTGCGCATCTAGGTTGTTGATATAGTGTAGCATCCAGCCTACAGTAATATTATTATTCCTTTGATTATTAAATATTAAGACTCTGGCCAATATTTAATTAACTTTCAATAGTTCATTTCCAGTTTCATAATGGTGTTTCCATAGGAATTTTATAATGATACAATATATGTCCCAGATGTTTATAATATACATATAAGTAAAAATAAAAAATTGGGTCCACATAAGTTAGTGATCCACAGCATTATTTTTATCAAATTCCTCGTCCTTGAGTTGAAAAAAATTAAGAAATACTGTCACAATGATTGCAGTTCCGTGCCACCTATGCGTCCAGCAGATCATGCTGCAATATGTGTGGCGAATACTGTGATTCCAAGACCTTCATTAAGTAATTATCAATAAGAATGATCACTGACAATTGGTATTCACCCATACACCAGACCTCTCTGTAGCTGCTCATAACAACAGTGATTTCAAATCCTACTTCACTGTCTGTGCTATCAGAGTCCTCCCAAACAGCAGCAGCCCCTCTGAACTCGAAAGATGGGAACTAGCCAAACTACGCATCTGACCTCGACTTATGGTAATACATAATGATACTTACATTCAATCTCCATCCTCCACTATCTCTATCCAAAACAAACCACTACTCACCAGAGGTCATGAGTAATTTCATATAATAACTATTTCATAGAATAACTATTTTTTATATATTAAATAATTTTTGCTTTTGGCACCCTTTTTTTTTATCACCTATCAATATTAAAAATCTTCTAAATATTCTTTTAGAGTCAGTACCCCCCCCCCCCCTGCACTTTTCTCTTCAGTTTTGAACCTACCTCCACCCAGGGGTGGATCCAGATTTTGGAGGGGGCTTTATCAGAATTTGGTTTCGGGGGGGGGGGGGGAGAGCAAGGGTAGTTTTCGTAGTCTCCTCACATTGCTGTCCAATTAAAAGATCAGGAGAGCTAAAAAAATTACGATGTCAGGGGTGGACCTAGATAGTTTGGGGGGTGGGTGGCTTGAGCCCCCTAGCCCACCTCTGCTTCCACCAATTTCCTCTTCTCAACTGTCAAAAATCACACCTTAAAAACTGTATGTCTGCCAAGCTTTACAGCAGAGGAAAGATTATACGCCTGATAATTAAAATACTTCAAGAGTTGATGACATCCTGTTGTCTATGAGGTTCATTTTGCCACTGTTGCTGCATTAATATTGGCTTGGCTTCTGTATCGTAATCATGAAAAGTGTCAGCCCAAACTGTTATCGATCTGAGAATCTGCAGCAAAACAGCCAAGAATTTTACCATCTAACAAATGTGCACCACAAAGTTCATGCAGTCATATAGAAAGAAACAAATTAGCACTTTGATGGAGTTATGCCTCCTTTAGACGACAGCTTGCCCATGTCTTGCTCTGCTTCAGGAGGCACCTACGTTCCAGACTGCAGAACACCCTGACTACCATTTTCTCCAGTCATTTGGGCACTCTCCACCACGAATGTTAAATATTACGCAAATGGAATGACACAAAATTTGCAGGCAATTCTTCTAGAAATTATAATATTGATAAACTAATTTACACTGGGAGTATTTACTTGTTTTTATTGAAAGCTTTTAACTTGATGGCTACTTGGTAAATAGAGGTAATTCTGTCATATGTAAACAATATAAACTATAACTAATACTTGTCATGTTAAACTGTGAAATGTCCCTTTTTAAAAACATTAACAGGGGTCTTCAATTATGCAGGTTGTTTAGTAAACTGCTACATTTATCTCCCCAAGGTATTTGACTGGGAGATAAAAACCATTGGGTAGGATAAGCAATTTTTTTATTTTTTTTTTTTTCAGACTTTATAGTCCATTGACATTAAGGTCCTTGAGCGGTGGGTGGATGAAAAAATTACTGTGTAGAGGATTTGTAAAAGGTAGGCAGCAAAATGTTAGCATAGAAAAAGAAGTATAAAAAGATGTAGAAAAGGAAAATAGAGAGCCTTTTGGTAGTGTATTGGAAGAACTGATGTTAATTATTTAATGAATGACTGTGTTGATGGTTTGCAGTAAGAAGTTATATTGCTTGCAGATGATACAATGGTATGGAAAGAGGTATGCATATAGAGATATATGTATATGATTTCGAGCTGGGAAGGTCAAATGGGGTGAAATTAAATGTCAGTCAGTTTATTATGTACACCGAAAAATAATGTTCTTTTTTATGATTTTAGAGTAGAGGAGGAATTTGTTAAAGAAGACAAAGTATCTTTGTACATTTGATAGCACACTAATTTAGAAAGGTTTAAAAAATCCTTCATTTACTGGAGAGTATGATAAGGGGATGAACCAGGAAAGTAAGGAGATTGGGTTATAAAACTTTGCTGACTGTTGGCTGAATATGACGGAGTAGTTTGGGATCCACATTTTTGGTGTCTAACAAAGGAGTTGGAGAAGGTACAAAGGGAGGCAGCTAAGATTTGTTTGTGGAAATTATCGCAGGATAGAATCAATAACTGAAATAATAAATGATACAGGTTGGACGTCACTGGTATTTAGGGGGCAGATTAAATTGAATGCTTGGAGTGTTAAAGGGATATATTGGCAATGATCCTTCAATGGATATTTGTAGAGTTAAGGATAGCACATGCAATGGAAGAATCACCGTAACCGCAAGACAGCACCGATTTCAGTCATAAGGGAATGAGGAAATTTATTTGTTGGTAAGGGATTATTAGAAATAAATTACCAACAGAAATGCTTTAAAAAATTACCAAAAGGATTTAAAGAAGGCAGATGAGGAAATTGACTTAAAAGAATTAAGATAAAAAACGGTGAAATATAAAAGTAGGTGAATAAGCAAATAGCCACCAGGACAAACAAACTGTCGCAATTGAAAAATTAAACGAGATTTGCTCAAAATGAACTAAGCTGTAAGAATATGATGAAAAACTAAGCTCACTGGTATCTAAGTGCATGGCCAAATTTTATCAAATTTACCATCTACACCATTCTCTGGTAAGTATAAAGTAATATGTACTTTTTGCACTTGTATCGTAGTAAACATTAACAACTTGTACTGACTTTGCAGACAATTTATGATTAGGGTAGACCAGTGTTTCTCAAACTTTTAAGTGGAGTACCCCTATAAAATGTCCCAGGTGCTGGGAAACCCACTTCAGAAAAAAATGACTTCTTTAAGCTACACTACTAGTGACAATAGGCAACAATGAGCAGTATTCACGATTGTGCGTGTTATACCCATGAGATAGCCAGTCCGCCATTACGGAAATCTTTTCGTGAACCCCTAGGGGTTCACGTTTTCCACTTCGAGAAACACTGGGTTAGACCTTTAAATGACTGTAAAAATTTCAAATGTGACATCATTCTGTTCAAAATCAAACATCTTTCTCCTGTCTCCTGTCTTTTAATTTAAATCATCATGCACATGATAATGTTTATCAAATTAAATTCATTTTCTTTTTTAATGGAGGTTTACAAATCATTGGTAATGAGGTCTTTTTTGATGTGGGAGATAGTTGTGGACAAAGAACAGGCATCTGCGTATAGTGATTTTGGGAAACCAAGGAATAGCAAAATCTCGACAGCTGAACCCAGGATTGAACCATTATACTCCAGAACACCAGGCTAAACACCCACTTACCAGACTCCTTAACACTTTCACGCCGGAGCCCGAGTCAGACTCGGGCTGCATGGTATTGTCACGCTGCCAGAGCACGAGCCCGACTCGGGCGGCAGTTAATTGTCCATTTTCACCGCCTTGTAAGTCAGATCCTGATTTTACCGCACGGTATTGTGTTTGTCGATGTTTCTATATTACTTGCTGCCATCTAGCAAGTATATCTGAGACAATCTTCAGCTGCACATTATATTATTTCGGCTACAGAAACTCCCGCGTTTTTCGTGTGTACGGCTTGTTGTAGAAAGTTTTCGTTGTCGTTTGCTCTTTGAATTTCTGTTATAATGGATGATAGATTGAAGAATGAAGAAATATTTTAGATAAAGTGATAGACTATTCACGTTGAGAAATAGACATTGAAGAGTGGGAAAATGTTTCAGATAACCGTAAAGTGATTGCAAGACTTTTTTCAAAATCTGAAAATACATACTCATACTTTTGATTATAAACACTTTGTTGCCTTTCTTCTGATTTCATACTCCATTTACATAAAAAGTGTACAAGTCAAAATACAATAATATGAAAGTTTCTTAGCTCTAGCGTTAATTAATAAAAAGTTATTGAAATTTAAAAATCGTGAAAAATGGCCAGTTATTTGAGCATCCGGGAGAGCAGAAGGCTCAGGTGCGAAATTGTTAAATTACATGCCAATAATTCACAATGTTTGTGTTAATCTGACACATCACCACCACCTCATAATTATTTACCATGTCCAAAATGTGACTAGAAATCGTATTGAAGAATATAATTTCGGATGAAACAGTAATGGCATTCAAGGTAAACAAAACAAAAAGCTGAAGGAAAGGTCAGTGTCCCAAATAAAAGTATAAAGTATTTGTGAACTAATAATTTTATTATCACAGTTTCATAAATAGTTAACACAAAGCTTCCTTCCTTTCAGATTCAGTAGCATCATATAAAAGAATCCAATCCTAGTTACATCTGTCAACATTGATCATTTGTCTACAGTTCTCTTCTTTTATGCATAAAAGTTATTAGTGCTGTGAATTGCTTGAATAACAAATCTATCTCAATATAAGAACGGAGACTTTCTTGGCGTATGCTTGCAATGAAGTCATCACGGCTGTACCGCCAGATTGTTTTTTGAAAAAACGACATTTCGACGACTAGCTCCGTGGTCTTCATCAGGTGTGGAGACATTTGCACCAGTCGGCCGACACAAAAAACTACCCGGCGGTACACCAGTGAAGACTTCATTGCATACATATCTCAATATCTGGCAAACTGATTTAAACGAAGGATCCGTGAAGAAGGGTGCAGACCGCCCGATGAGCAGTAGAACAATAAGTCTCATTAATCGAGGACAGTAGTGTAATATGAATTTAATAAGCAGGTACTAAATAAAGATGGCATCACATGTTTTAATATGAAGGTAAGTGGAGCCAATCAAGTATTAACTTTTATTGTATAAGAAAATATATTCATTTTAAGCGTAAAATTTCAGATTATATCCGAAGATTAGTTCTAGTTATCCCAGTTAACAGGATTTTAGGTTGCACTATTGTGTAATAATGGAGCAGAAAAAAATGTAATTAGGCAAATTGGGGTTAGGAACTCTTGTCCAAGTTATGAATCCTAAGAACAATTAAATGTAAAATTTATATTTTTTCATTCCGATTTTGTTAACGGCATTCCAGAAAAAAAAAAAAAGCTGAAGGCTGGAGCTTCAATATTACAAAAAAAGAGGACTTACTACAAATTTTAAATGGCAGCTAGCTTAAAACTTTTGTGTATGTGTTAAACAATATTTAGTAAGTAAGTTTCCGTGACAAAAGAAGCAAACTGTAGACAGTATAATCAAGCTTTTTCATTAAATTAATGTGGATACATTACTTTCAAGATTATATACAACTTTAAACACAAGAACTCCTCCATGCAGTATATAATACTTTAGCTCAAAGCATGATTAGTTTGTTTAAGTTACCACATCAAACAAATTTATAGTTTCTTTTCTTTCTTTCTTTTTCTTGTTTTATCTTTTTTATATATATAAAAGCTGGACATTTTGAGAGCCAAAGGATTTTTATGTTTCAATTGTATTTACCCTTACCCATAAACTTCCTTTGGAGGCTTTGTTTTTACACAGCCATGGATAACATACACATTAAATATCATTACAGTAATTCAAAATAGGTTGCAAGTGTTTAAATGCTATTTTTCAAATATACTAATCAACTGTTTAATATGCAATAGTATATAAAAAAAGATTTTTTTTTTTAAGCTATTCATATTCGGTATTCAGTCTGGTAGTTAAGGCATCCTGTGAAAAATTACACATCATATATAAACTGTTAATGTATCAAGTATAAAAAACTAGTCACATTTACATACATTCTTATACCATATTTGCCCCCCCTAAAAAACAATTTTTACAGTTTTATACACACAAAGCACACAACAACCTCTCTAATAAATAAGTTTAAAAAAGTTAACTGATACACATAACTAAACACACCATAAAACACATATCATACACATCTTCTAAAAAAGTAAGTTCTTTGATCTGAAGTGGTTTACAAGTATTAAAAAACATATAAATTACAACATTGTGTCACCCTGCATCGACAGACATATTTTACATAAAACTTTAAGCAGTTTAATTTTATCCAGTATGTCAATAAAATATTGTGCATTCACTCATTGCATTACAGTTTCATACATCAACACAGTCATCAATCATTGATTCCGAACAACCAAAAGGTTAAAAGATACCCCAGATTCCTTAAAACAATATACTAATGACAATAGACCTTATTCCCTGGATTATCACAGCAATAGCAGAGGATACCGTTCAACACAAGTACAAATAATATAAGACACTTATCTGTCCACGTAAAAAAAGAGAGCAGCTTGGTTCTTGCAAAACTAATTGGTTTATGCTTGAAAGATAATAAAAACTGAGTAATATTCTGGGTGTTCCATTAGTCAGGACACATTCAGAAATAATGAGGTACAATTTTTGGCCTGAAACAATACATCTTCTTTTGTCAATGTTGCAATACTGCTGAACAAGTGACAGATTCGCAGCTCCGCCATAAACAGTTTTTTTTTTTTTAAATAACTCTCACAAAGAGTAAGACAATTCGTAAAAATATTGTAATAGTCAAAGTCACTGGCATAATTTAAGTCGACAGTGGCGGCAGAGAATTTGATTGTTGAAACGTCATTTACTTTTCTTTTTTTTACGAACAGGCCCGCTCAGTTAGTTCTGACACAAATTTATTCTAATATTTCTGTAACAGATTAAGTTTATGAGGCACCAAACAGTTATTTATGTTGCTTTAAATTAGCCCAATAGCTTACAGGATGTAAAAGAGTTGCTCTACTTAATAAGTGCCACTCTATTTTTATAACGTCTATCTGACTTCACTGTATTAAAGGAAAATACATGAACTGACAATAGAAAAAGAAATTCATATTGGGCATTTTTCACAGATTCGATATTGCACATACCAAGTACAGCCACCTTACAGAAGAGATGCAGACATTTCCAATTTCAACGGTGCTATCAGTACTCTGATAATAATATATTCAGCAGAATGATTTATTACTAGTTAATACGACTATTTTATATACAGATATAACACTTCAAAATCTTCCCACAGTTCTGATTAAAAATAATAGCACAGTTTACACTGTTGGTTTGTCATCATAAGCATAGCAAGAATCTTTGTCTGATATCGAAAAAATTTGCCTCTGTAAATGATTAAGTTTTATTCAAGGATATTAGAGCCATAATCAAATGTGGACATAAGTAAGGATCAGAAAGCAATGACAATACAATATTGTTTGCAGTAGCACATCAAACGGTGCAAACAGCATGGAAATGCATTACATGCTTTCAAATTTAAGAAACAGTAGAAAGAGGAGCCACTTGGTGCTTCCCACATAGCTATCTGTGTTTTTATTAATCTGCACACATTGTGAGCAATGGCTCCTTTCTCTTATTTAAATTTGATAATCAACATATTTCTTCACTTCAAACCCAAATTTTTAAAAGTTACATAAAATCAGAGTATGGTTTACATAAAACTTAGTTGGATGCATTTATAAATACATACATCACAACCAGTAAGATATATTTTCACTGCTTTTTGCACTAGAGTGGGCATCGCTTCTTAGGTTCTAAAGAGCCCAAGTATACTTTTTAAAATTTACTAATTAATCATTTTCATAGCTTATTGAGGGATATATTACACGAGTTTTATCTAGAAATTTCTTTCTAAAATAGTATTACACTGTTGGATATTCTGCGCAAGTGTACTAAGGATTTAAAAAAAAAAAAAAACAGAAATAATTTAAAAAATCTTCCAAACAATTTAAAAACTAGTTTTGCCAAACATTTAACTACAAAAGAGGCTACAATATTTCTCACCATATTTTCAGAGTTATAATGATTTTATCAAACAGTGAAACAAGATTTTCAAGAAAATTCTCCACAATTTCAGGCATTACATAGAAAAATAGTTTAGAGTGTACCTTATCCTCTGTATAATAGAAACATTAAACTAAATTGTTAACTACTCATTTTTCGTAGATGAGCAATATGTCCAAAGAAAGCATTTATGCCAAATATTTTAAAGACTTAAAATGGCTTCCATCCTAAGCACCATGAAACCAGTTCATTAGCAATGTAACACAAATCAACTAATTGCTGCATTGTCACACAGATGTTGATATAATTGTACATTAATGGATGAGTTTAGAAGCTGTGTATTCAAAATAAGTTACAACATTAATAAATATTCAGTGTACTGGAATTTCACTGTTACTTTGTGGGGTTGGTTGCTTTTCTGCAAGAACTTACTTCACAATCAGGTATAGTACTGAAGACACCAACAAAACCACATGAAAAGCACTGAATAAAGTTGGCTAGGGGAACAGAAACTGAAATTAAATCAATAAATGTAAGCAGTCCTTGTTTACATTTAAGTGAGACATGTTTTCTTAGAGAAGATTTTCAGGATTTTATCATATACCTTTTTTAAAAAAATCTGCCAGATCAACACTATGTACAATCATCACCAGACCAGTTAACCATATATTGCAAAAAAATTGCAAGGCAATAAACAGTTTCTTGGCTTGAGAATCTATTCTTTCTTGTAGCACTACTATAATGTGAATCTTTGATTTATTCCCAAAACTAGCCTTGAATGCTGCTAGAAGATACATTTTTTCAAACGGTGAAAGTTATGAATGAGCCAACAAAATCAAATCCTCTATTTTGTTGTACAATGAGATGAAAAGCTAAACCGGCACTTTAAAACTGCACTGTTGAACCTACATTAATATACACATTGGTAAGTTACTGAAAAGAACAGAGACATGCTGAAGATGGTAGAATTGCACCATCTCAAACCTTGGAGAGTCTCACATCCTTCATAACTAGGAGCCTTAAGTCACTTGCCTTAGAAGCTAGGGGTCTTACATTCGAATCTGAGGGGGAGAAAGAGATGGGCTTCGCTTTGGTCATACGAATGTGTCAGGACATTACGTGGCTCGGATTCCATGCTGAACTGTAGAGGAAATTTAACAGACTCGACACATCTAGAAATTTAACAGACTCGACACATCTAGTCATCAGAGATGTGGTAAGATCTCTACTGATGCAATGCACTCCACAGAAAAAAGTGTTTCGATTGAATTATTTTAACCTGCATCAAACATTTATCTAGAGATGAGAAATTCTTTTACCACAAAGTATTGAAGTAATTATTCTAATAATTTCAGTGCTTCCTCAGACTTCCAATAACTACACTAAACAATTTTATGTAATATATATACAACATGTGAAAGAGTTGCTCAGGTATTAACAATTCTTAGAACGGAACTTCTACAAAATATGTAACGATTTGGTTTTTTTTTAAACATATATTTAGAAAATCAAAACTACTTCTGAGTTGGAATCGCAAGGATAAATGCGGCCCATTAGCAGATGTATGAAAAACATAAAGCATTAAAAGAAATTGAATATGGCTATGTACACCTCAAGAGAAAAATGGTCCCATCTATAACAAAACAAAGAACAAATAGAAAATCCAAAGTCAAATTTCCTGACCAACATATAAGACCCATTAAGCTTCAGGGTAAACTGTAAACATACAGTCAATCGATTTATTTACATTAATTAACAAGAATGTTTTTAAATAGAGATTTTTTAAATAGAGAAAATAACAAATGATTGTTCTTTGTTGTTCCTGTAACCTGGCTGCGATTAATGTAGACATCTGCATTCATAACTTCAGTACTTTCATTGCATTACTCCAACAGAATATGTTGGCACTCATTCCATTACAGCCTGTATACAAGTGTGTTTATGATATTTAGCTTAAAAAAATTTTTTTACATCAACCCTAATTCTTCTGTTTATAGTGAATTACCAACGACACAGTTATAAAGGAAAATCAAACAAAAATTGACAAAATGCTGACAAAAGCTTAGTAATGCTTCCAGCTAGTAATATGAAAATTTCGAAGTTTACTTGGTTTTCTGTAATTACTTCAATTTACTGCAAACAAATTTAATATATAATGCAATCTGTACAATCACTGACCAGCAAATAGATATGACAGCAATGGCAAAAATACACCGTTCTTTTATCATTCAAGATGCTTACAACAGTTTCAACATTGAACTGGGAAAAACAATGGCAGTGTTCAAGCTCAGCTCGTTTGAAATGAAATATACAATTTCAGTAACTATACGCAGAAAACTGTGTTGGTTACCATAAACTTCTTAAACGACAGAAAACGTTTAATTACATATTTAACGACTCTTCACAAATTGTTAGTAATACATTTCAGATGTAATACAAAAAATGATTTTAAAAAAAAAAAATACAGTTACGACGGCTATCCAGCAAATGTGATATACAACACCTTGATATCTGCATAATTTGACAAATATTATAAATAACTGGTATTTCAGTAATAAGCAAACAAAAGTAACAATTTTCTTGGCTCATAGTAAAACCCACAAATGACTTAAATTTTAGACTAGAAACCAATAACCATGATGATCTTCAGCCTTTCTACAATGAATTCAATGTACAAAACAATAAGTTTACTTGGGGTTATTTTACAATATTTACAAATTACAAATATTGTCCTACTGACTTCTACCTAGAAACCCAGGTATTCAACTATCGTCTGGTATTCATTAGCAGGTGTTTATACTAAAAAAATCTTATGTTCCATATTTACACTATGTTGAAATTTATAAAATTATACAAAATCACCAGTATTTTAATTTCTCACCAGAAACATTAGGAATTTTCGAGATTAAACCACTATATCCTTCATGCAGCAAGCTCATCCATCAGCTGCTCAAAAAATTGGGCGTATATCCTCCTACAAATACAAAACTCAAATAGGAAAGGAACTAACTACTGTCATTAGAAACAATAACACCTAGAAGGCTTCAAACAGCCTGAAGCCAAGGTTGCATAACAAAAAAATATTCGATTTTTGTATGTCTATTTGTAGCAAATTCCAATGAAAAATACAAGCCCTTTGAAATAAAAACGTTAAAAACAAATTCACTAGTTATGAAAGCCACCTCTATTCCACTCTCATTCATAGTTAACGTTCATTGGAACTCTCACCAAAATATAGTTCAAATATCAAGTGAAATTTATATTTTGCTATTAATATCACAAGAACAGAACAGAGGCAATTACGCACGCGACTTCCTTCAGTCTTAGTTCAATTACTCGGATGTAAGAGAAGCTTCGTGAACACCACTGGTAAATATAATAGTAACATCCACTTTGAAAAATAAATGTCATTGGTGCTGCCCTTTTGAATAATATGCATACATTCAAGTTTCAACTGATTCACATCAGGAGTAAAAAAATAAACTAATGAAGATCAATAGCATAATGTAGGACTAAATGAAGAGACTGGCGTCTGGCTGGAACATGACTCTTATCTGAAAAAGAAAAATAATAATGAACTGAATGATGGAAATTTTTCAATAACAAAAACTACAGAAATTAAATAAAACCATGAAAAAAGGGAAAAAAATATAAAAAGCCACAGGACTATTCTACGTGGTCTAGAAGCTGCGTAAGAATTTCGCAATAATTTTTTTTAGGAAGGTGCTTAATGATTCACTTGCTTCCAATGATTTTTGAAGTTGTTAATGTGGACAGTATATATCATTAAATGAGATGTATTTTTATTTAAAAGAATTCCTCTGTTTGTGCCATGCATGTTGACTACGTTAACACTCTCAGTACTTGTTTTTGTGGTCTGGTAGCTTAGTGGATAAGCTGCTTGCCCTCAAAATTCAGGGTTCAAAACCCAGTACGAGCAGAAATTATTACGGGCATAGCTTTGCTCGTACGATTAAGCTACAATGTTCCGTGGTTCAGATTGTATGTTAAAGTGTAGTTCCAGCCAAAACAGGTAGAATGCGCGGCAAATCAAAACTCTGCCAGCAACTCGTAAACTATACAAATTTATTTTTATTTGGAACGTACAAAACGACTGACTCGGCTAATTGTGAAATACGGTCTGTTATCAGTTTATCATTTGCGAATCCTAAAATTGGCAATCACTCATTGGCCAATTTCTGAGGCCTATGGTGAAGATGCCACGAGTCATGGAATGGTAAGTAGAAGGGGCAAGATATTTAATGGTCCCGACACAGTATATTAAAATGGTTCATTGGCCAGTTGTCTTTCATCAATCAAGATTTGTTGAGGAGTTTGGAAGCAAACATTGGTGCGTACAGGCAGTTTTTTTTTCTTTTTTTTTTCTTTTTTTTTTTTTTTTGTCTATCTTTCTGGAATTGCCACAAGTGTTACACATTGTTTCCTGCTGAACTGTGAAACTTCGTTTACAGTATACGAAGTTACGCTCATGTTTAGTGCTGAAGATACCTGGCAAGGAGCATAAAACCAAACGAACAAATTTATCATTTGCCCCGTGGCCCCGATTTGGCTCAAAGCGAATTTAATTTTTTCCAGCATCTGAAAGCATACTTTTTTTTTGCCTACATCTTTACAATTTGTGTAGATCATTAAAATCCAGGAGAGGAATTTAGCGGGCAGGGGGAAGCCACCAAGGCCTTTTGAAGAAACCACCACAGCATTTTCAGAAAACTAATAGCTGGATGGATGGACCTGGTATTGAAATGGTATCCCACAAAATGCCAGACCTGCACAATAACTGCTCACCTGCCAGAATAGGTGTGTTCGTTGGAGGTCAAGATTTTAATAACAAAGACGATGCCAAAATAGTGGTGCAGAAATTCTTGGCAAGACAGGTGGGCAGATTTAATATTGAGGGAATAAAAAAATTGGTGGCTGTCTTGATACATGTATTAATGAAGTTGGAGATTATAAAGAAAAATAATTGGATAATACAATACAAATAGCTTGTAAATTACTCTTTTTGGAAATTACTTAAAAAATCTGTCTGGCAATATAGCTCTCTGAAACAGGTATTGCATTATTTGAAACGAATCTCAGAACAATTTGAATGTACTGTTAGCAACACGAATGAAATTACCAATTTAAAACAAAGACTTGGCAAATTGATAAAACTCATCCCAAGTAGGAAAATATAACAAAAATGGCACTGCTGTCATGAATTATCATTACATATTACAGGAAACTCCAACGTCCCTCATATTTGTATCATAACAACAAAAAATGTTTCGTTGTGAATATTTCCGTGAATGCTTGCATGAAGCAGCTTTTTACCCTGATTATAACTGAAGCAGTAACCACCAGAACTACACAAAATTTCAAATCATTACGATGAAAAAAATTATGAGAGTTAAATTTGAGTACCTTTGTATTTAATAGGTGTTTTTTTTTTTTTTTTTTTTTTTTTTTTTTTTTTAATGGCATTCGGCTACTGGGCCCTACAGCCAGCTCAATGTGATTTGTTGCTATCAAGTATTGACACAAGGACACTACAACACGGATAAGACATTCACAGACACAACACTAAACACCCATGCCCTCGGCCGGACTCGAACCGGCGACCTTCGGTACGCGGAGCTAGCACTCTAGCCCCTACGCTACCGAGGCCGGCTATTTAATAGTTATGCTATTAATTGTTTAATGTCATGAAAAGTGACAAATCAGAAGTTAACTGAAATATGGCAAAGCAGATAAGAAATAAAGTCGTGTACCTGCTAAACTTCTGCACCCAAATCCTGTGTCCCACTCTCGGCGATGGGGACAAATTTGTCATCGATCTTACCAACAAGATGGTACGATCGACGTGAGATCGACGGTTTGGGTCGCGGTGGGAAGGAACCCACCTGTGTACCACCTGAAACGAGAGGGCAGATACCATCAATTGAAACGTTATAAAACAAATAAACATAGAAAATACAATCACATTAAAATGGCAAAACAAAGGTAATTCATTACTGTTGTTCAACTCCAGTTTTCTCCGCAACTTCATGAAGTTTCCCTCTAATGTTTACACAACTGCACGCTCTTACTATCCTACTTAATATCTTTAATTGTTTCCAATCATGTTTGACTCAGTTTTTATGTAAGTCTTCTTACAGTTAACATACTGCAATGAAATTCAAGTTTCATTCGTTCTCATTATATTACCAATTTACTCCTTTTTTAGCTTATGGCTTTACAACTTTTTTTTCATCCAGGTCACTAGAGGTGGGAAAGGACTACGAACAAGGAATGGGAAGGAATTCAGCCATGGTCGTTTGGAGGAAGCATCCCCGCATTTGCCTGGAGTGATTTGGGGAAACCATGGAAAACCCAAATCTGGATGCCCGGAGAGGTATTCGAACTTGCGTCGTCTTGAATGCGAGGCCAGAGTGTGACCACTCGACCGCCCCACTCATTTTTAACTTTATTATGTATTTTCTATTTTATCTCTCTGGAGTCTTTTCATTCCTTGTTTTTATAACCTCCATTTATGTTTCTTGTATTCTGGGTGCTCGAGGTACAAGTTTACAATATCTCAGCACTCAACCTTATTCATTGTAAGAGACAAGACCTATGGCAAGGACATCAGGTTCACATACATGGGGTTTCATTACATAACAAACATCATGGTAGGTGCTTGTAAACATGGTGGAGGTGGCAGTGCTACGAGAATACAAAGTAAACAATCGATAACTAGATAGAAATTTTATAACTGTTCAATGAATCATGAGATAAAAATAAAATTTAAAAAATAAATAACTATTTGGTGAATGTTGTAAACTAGTTGTCCTGCTTTCTAGCAAGTTATGGGTTTAGTTTCACAATCCTTCCTTATTTTTGTTACCTAAATGCATTTTTCCTTCCCAGACTTTTTGCAATTGTTAGATTTTGGTTTCATGTTGTCTTTAAGTATGTATCTGCTTTGATTGTAAAAATATGAAGCCATTAGTTTTTTGTTTTAGGCTAGACTGTAAGTAGTAGTCACATTATTTTTGTTCCATTTAATGTCTTCTACTATTACACATGATTTATTTTAAGATCATATTTAATGAGTTTATTGTTCCATATATTTAACTGTTTATGGATTTCTTTTTCTGTAGGGCATCATTTGAAAACTTCATAAGAGATAGGTTGATTAATTGTAATAAGAATTGAGAAAAAAAAAACAACTGGTATGACATGTTTGCCAAATAACAGTTTTTGGTACAACACAGACTAAAACAGATACTACGAGGTAAACAATTTAAACACAGAAAAAGCCATATGGTAAATACAGAAATGTTAAACGTTTGTAACTCCACAGAAACAAATGAAGAAATGGCGTGAGTCAAACAGTGTGAGGAAAAACAGAGGTTAAAACTGCATTAATTTACAGTTCTATTAATAAATTTTTAAAATTTTAAACATGGCTGCGTATGAGCAACGGTGAGAGTTGTTCAGGTGAAATTGATAGCCAACCAGTTGCTTCAATTAGGTTTATTTATCTTTGACCGCAGTTTCGACGATAATAAGATCATCATCTTCAGATACTATTTACTATCAAATTTCAGTTTGTAGAAAATGTCCTTCGGAAGAATATGGTCTTACGATCGTCGAAACTGCGGTCAAGGTTAAATAAACCTAATTGATGCTACTGGTTGGCTATCATTTTCAGCTGAACAGTTCTATTTATAATGTTAGTTCTGATTATACTGACACCCACCTGGCCCTCCATACCACGCTCGGGCAACCAATCGCGCCAACTGGAACGCCCACCGCGCGCCCTCATTCGTTCGTCAGGCCAAATGACGTCTATCCGACGGCCCAGGTTGATGGCATCATATACCTGATTTGGATCTTGAATCTGCAAAAGATAATTTTAATTCTATGGAGGCAGCAATTAATCTCATAATCAGAACTTGTTGTGGAGGTCTACACCATACTATCAAAGTTGACAGCAAAAAGAAGATATACAAGATACTGCAGTGACTAATTTATACAGAACATAATAGTAAACATTAAAGCAGAGAATGAATTTCAGATAAACATATAAAACTGTTTATTTCTCTCTTTTGCATGTGGGTGATGAATTTGGGGGAATGCAACAAAGATATACAGTAGATTTACCTTTAATTCAATTAATCCTGAAACACAAAGCACCTTAGAGATTAATTTAAAATGGGAAAACAGTTACAAAAACCATATCAGAAAAAAATTTTGGAGTAAGAATGGAGAAAATAACCTCGTCAATAACTGAAGTTGTAAATAAGACCCTCCACCCAACTGATGGCATTCTGAAAATTCATATTATTTTTCAAAAGAGAAGATAAGTTAAAAATTAGACATCCTTGAGTTTCAGACAGTAAAAATTTGGGACATCCAAAAACCATGGAATTATCATCAATAATCCAAAATACCATATTAAACAATCAACAATTCAATGGATACTAGATTACTGATACAACCATGGGCGCCGGGAGGGGGTGCACTTGCACCCCCCCTGAAATCCCGGGCCACCGTCTGGACAGTAGTAGAGCTAAAAAAGGTCGCCCAGCCCGGAAATTTTTGGGCCGATAGGGGGGGGGGGCGGGTACCAATGCAGCCCTGGTGCACCCCCCTAGAAGCAATCCTGCCGGCGCCCATGGATACAACATATATATGTATATAAAACAACATTGAGCGGGGAAATGCTTTAAAGGAATAAAACTAAGGAAGGATAGGGAAATACAACCCAACACTTACCACAGCTGCCTTCATCTGTGGTAAGTGTTGGGTTGTATTTCCCTATCCTTCCTTAATACACACACACACACACACACACACACACACACACACACCAGTGATTACACATCAACTTTTACACACAAGAATGCTGGCAGCACAACAGGTAGTATGACTGTTTTAAGTTTAGCAGAAACCATTCGAGATCAACCATTCTCAGGATGTTTGGAAATATTTAAATACGACACAACTGCATTTTAGTGGCATTTCGTCAGTGAATGTGAAATGTGGATTTACTGCTACATTTTGGAGAGATGAAGCAATGCATAGAATCACAATAATCACCATGAGTGAGAGTAGGTTGACAAAAAATGACAACACAATTGGTCGAGGAGACGAGAAAAGATATGGAAAAAAGTTGGGATCCATCCAGATGGGATAGAGAATCGAAGAGTGTTTCAAATTAAAATCGATAAATACAATAGGTATGAGGAACAATCTACAAAGGTCAAGACCATCTAGTCTGAAGAAAGAATGCATAACCTCAGTGAAAGAGTGAAAAAAATTCTGGGAGGAGAGGAAACGCAAACCAGTGAATTAACTATGTATGCTTTTGGGGTGGCAACACTGTAAGAAAGCTTCTCGGGCTTCTAGCCACGTCTAATTTGCACCATCCGCTGACATTTCTGAAGCTAGCACTGCATCACTGTCGAGCCACCTCCCTGCCGGTGGGGGAATACCTACCGTGCAGCCAACTTCAGTTGAGGTTGAGCGGTGGCTTGAAAACGGAAGCATTGCTAGCTTCCGACATGTCGCCATATGCTGTGAATTTGATGTGGCTATAAGTGCAACAACGTTTCTTACAGTAAACCAGTTGTTTCCTTTGGTCCAAAGTCAGCCAAAACTGAAAGAAGAAGAATCCCTTTTCCATTCCAGAGACATAAGTAATGGAAAGCAACGTCGCACCCGAGTAATAATTGCATAATTCACCTATCTGGAGACAGAAGAGAGAAAGAAATCTATTCTTTTCAGTTCATCACCATGAGACAGAGACTTGTGACTACTCACCCTGACCCTCTGTAGGACGGGTTCTTTCTCGTCGCTGTTGTCGAGCGTGGGGGCCACGCTGGCCTGGGAGCCGAGAGCCTGCTGGTCGCCAGTCGAGCCCGCCACCGCTCCCGCCTTGGCGGCCTGCGACGCCTCCGCGGCCGCCAGCAGGCCGGCCAGCGACGCCAGCGTCGACGAGGACGGCTTGCCCAGGGAGCCGCGCTGCCCGCGTCCCAAGCTGCCGCGTCGTCCCGGCTGCCAGCTCTCCACGGACTGGCTGCCGGACGTGTTGTGGCCGCTACCCCCAGTACCGCCCCCTCCGCTGCCGTACCCTGTGCGGTGACGAGATATCGCGTTTTGCCGTGTCGATAATTAGGCTGACGGACTTAGGCAAGAGATAAGTTAAAAATACAAACGGATTGAAAAATATGCTTCATATAATGGCCAGATGACAACGTTTACCAGTGCATGAGAAACTAAGTGAACTTTCGATAATACAGCTGTATTTTATAACAAATTACGTGTATTTATACAGGTTGTAACCATTCACTGATCAATGAGAAAGGTAAATGTATCAATCTGACGTAAAAGAAAGAAAGAAGCAAAAATTTACTCAAGCTCTGCCTTAGTCTCACGTAACGCTCAAACTAAGGGCCCCAACTTCCGAACTCCGACATGATGTACAGAATTCCCACTGAATACTCGCCGATACCTCAGATAACCTCCCTTGTTGATGGGCTAGTAATGTTGCACGTAACTTTATGTCAGAGAGATGGAAAATCTCAAGTCTACGGTACAGTAGTAATTAATTCCTTTTGCCTGCACAAGTTTCACAAGCTGCTACAATTACAACAGTTGTTCAAAATGGCGTCCCCCAGCGTTGTTGCAGGCATGGCATTGTCTCTCAAAGTTCTGCCATACGCATTATAATATCCCCGGAAATCTTTTGAACGGTGTCACAGGCAGCCAGAATTCTTGGCAGGAGATCCTCTTCAGTCTCGATAGGTATCTCGTACACGTGACTTTTCACGTGGCCCCAGAAGAAGAAATCAAGTGGGGTGACATCAGGTGAACATGCAGGCCATGGAACAAGACCCCTCCTGCCCTCTCATGAAATGTATGACCCAAAGTGAGGTGGAATTCTATCATGTTGGAACCACATCCGCTGACAAATATTACGTGGAATATGTTTCAGGAAACTGTCTAGCATGTGTCTGATAAACACTGTGTACACTGGTGCATTCCATTTATCCATGTATTCCACTACCAGAGGTATCAGAATAATTTTTGCTTATTACTTTCAACTCACCTGGTTCCGGACCAGGGTCCCATTTCTTAAATTGACAAATTAACCCTTCTCCATCATCCCTCAAAGTTTGTAACATGATGGAATCACCCTGTATATACACATTGTATATGCACTGCATTGTCGTCATCACAGCCACAAAATGATTATACTGTGATCATTTATAAAGAGAGAGACACAAAATTTATTTCACCTAAATGAAAATTGCTAACAAAAAGATCTGGAATAAGGTATTTAATCCATAATGTGCTCCGATCTGCACCTAAGAGTTGAAACAAGCCATTCTAGTGGCTGGGTTTACATGTAACTAGCTACATGCTTCAACTTCTATATTGAGCAAAAATCCCAAAATTTGTGTTTGAATTACTTTAGTTTGTATTTCCTTTCCACACTGAAATCACCTTGTCACATTTCATTCTGCGCCATTGTTTCTTTTGTTTACAATTTAAAATGTTTTAAAAAAAATATATTCTTGTTGTTTAAATACAGTCTGTGGCAGAAATAATGTTTTAAGTGGAATATTTGGTTTTGGAGCAACAAAACAAGTAAGATATGAAAATTTTAAATGTGAAACTTATTCCATTTATGACAAAAAGCAAAGTGATAAAAGTGTTCCATGGTACCAAAAAATTAATAATAACAACAACTGAAACATTAATGGTAGGGTTCAAGGCACAATGAAGTGAAGTAATGTTAAAAGTGTAACACACTGTTATCAAAACCATAACACCGACAAAAACGTAAGGTACACTCAGTTCTAACATTCTATTACTTGAATGTTACAACTATTAATCACACACAACAGATCACTCAGGTTACTTTACAGGGATTATAGTTAAAGACTGAATCTGACACCCACAGTTTCAGATACAAACATTAAGAATCAGTTACTCAGAACATTTCATATTCTTTTGACTAAAATATTCTTTGTATTTACATTAAAAAAATGCTGAATTATTTTAAGGATATTAGTTTTGTCATAAACTGGAGTATGAAGCTGTACAGTAGCTCTAAACACTAAACTGATCACCTTGAGGATTTCTAACCCTATTTGCCCCAAAATGACAATCCAAGAGTCTAAATCAAATTGCATACAGAAATGAGAAGAAAAACGCATTTTAAGGCAATATGAAAAAAGAAAGAACTGGAAAACTAAACTCATCACTTAACAAATTGAGGGGAAAAGGCGGAGGGGGGGGGGGGCTGTACCAACATAAAAAAACATGACAAACACTCTTCACGATATTTTGGAAGCACCCCATTTATGTATCAGGGTGGCAAAATGTGCAGCAAACCGATTTGTGTGCATGCACCCCATTTTACCATGCAATGGCATTAAGTCACAGCTGAAGACACTTTTTCCCCATATGGTTTTATACCCCATTGACATTGTGGTCATTAAAGGTAGGAGAAGATTAGGGTCAAGTAACGGGAAGGCCAGTTGATGTCCCGGCAATGATTTTGTTGATCTGGATGCTGGATGGGGATTTGAATGTGTGTCGTCCCAAACATCAGGCCCGAACATTATTGCTCATCCACCAGTCATGGTAGATGACAAAGTAAGGTTAGTAGTGCAAAGAAACAGAAAAAGAATAACTACACAAACAATATTTTAAATAAGAAAGTAGTTATAATAATAATAATAAAAAGAACAAGATGATGCATTAATGCAAGGTAGGATATGATTCCTACAGGTTTAGGCCAGGCTATGTCTGTAAACCATTTTCTATCTGCATGGTAAGCTGTACAAAAGGGTGGTCCTTAGCAGATTAAAATTATATTTCTATAAGTTTCCCCTCTATTAATTTTTATTTTCGTTTAGTAAGTAAGTGGTAAAAAATTTTCAATGCTAACATTTGCTCCAAGTGCAGTGAAATCGAAATACAAATGGCAGTTCAAAAATTTCACAACTGTTTGTTCAAGTTTAAATATTTTTAAACTTAATAATAATTGATATATAGCTTGGCCCAATATAAGTAGCTTAAGTGATGTTACTTACAACTTTTGTTTTGCAAAATTGTTATCTCCAAATCCTTTCCAAAATTACACAACAAATTAATCATTAATTCCAGTAGCATATTTAGAAACATCTATATTGGGTCAGGCTTTCTGAGGAGGTTGAAATAATTGTGCATAGGGTCCAGATGATTTAGCAGTACACACTTCAAAACTAGCTCTTAAAATAAATTCATATATATGATGTCCACAAGACATCTTCTTTCCAGTTTTGATTCTAACAAAACACGAGAACTTTTTATTCTTCCTGTGTTTGATGCAATGGTGTCACAGCATTAGTGATAACTGTATCCAAAAGTTGGTATCATAAATGTTAGCGATTTATTTAATAACTCAGATTTATTGTATCTGTATGGTTTTGTTTATTTATGTACAGTATGTAATATAGCATTTAATCTTTTCTCATTCAATTAGCAGAAAAATTATAATTGTCACTCCTAAGGGGCACCAATTAAAAATATGGAAATAAACAAATTTTTTTCTGGAGTCAGTTTTAAGTTAATTGGAAAAATACTAGGTGAGAACTTAAAAACAATGAGGTTGAAAATTAAAGACCACCCTGCTGTACATACCTATTGTTTCATCAAACACAAATAAGGATTCTCCCATAATACCATGATGGTCACAGTCATTCTGCCTACGAAACAGCCAAGTTATGGGTTTATTTTCCCAATCCTTTTTTTTGTTTTCAAATTACTGCACTTTACCATACGCTACTTACTGTTAATTACAGACGGAGAGATGTCTCGAATTTAATCTACTTTAATTGTTTTCCACTAATTTTAAGTTTTATGCAAGTTCTTCACAAACCATTCACCAGCTTAAGTACAGTGAAAATGTTTAAACAAAGTATACTTTTTACAGTCAATGTTATTTGCAGGCAACCGTTCCAAATGTCAGTGTTAATTCATCCTACGATTTTTTAAGACAACTGAGTAAAGAAATGCTCACAGTTAGCATTGGACACTGGGATCCTCATAGCCTGCAGACCACCATCAACAAATTCACTGTGACCTTCCTGCATATCATCTACGGCATCTGGAACAGAACGTTCTCCATGCATTATCACACACTGCTTTAATAAACAATCATAGCTGTGTTAAGCTTTGGCTGCACAGTCATCTTCATTTCACGATATTTATTGTTCCGTCTGAATGTCAGTTCGGAAACAGAGTTTCAGAGATGATTTGTTCATTTCTGTGTAAACTTCTTTAACAAATAGATTGCATCCAGACTCATCTAAGAAAACCATTAGTGACAACTGAACAAACACAATTTTGATGATGGAAATGCCTTACACCAAATTTGTGGCTTTTTTTCTTGTTAGGGCAGAAATGAAAGGTTATTCTATTTCAGAGAATGTTTTGTAGAGAAGCTGCTGGGAAGCACAAGACATAGTACAACTACTCTTGTGGTTAGTTATATTTGAATATAAGGTAATTTACATTTGTTTCTTTTATCCCCTTTTCATACAACCCAAGCCACTGCATTCTTCCATCAACATAAATGTTTAGTTCACTGTGAAGAAAAATGATCTTTCCACCTTTTTGGCATTTAAGGCAGTAATTATCATTGTAGTTCATCAGGGACATATCATGGGAACAGTATCTCACTCGCTACGTACTGTCTTGAAGTCGTCAGTTTTTTAATACTTCAGGAAACCCCATTGATTTGTTTTGGAGTTTTTATTAAAGTACTCAAATATCCTTTAACAATTTTTTCCTAATTGCTCTTTTGAGATTGTCAAGAACAGCTGCCCTTTTTCATGTAATAAGTTGCTTTATCCTTTTCCTCCATATATTTCTCTATTCCTCATTTCCTGTTCTTAAAGCTAGGTCCAGTATTTTCCTTGATATTTTCTTTTTTTCTATTTCACCTAGCCATTTAGTAGTATTCACTGAAATAAATTGTGCTGGACTAAAGACTTTATGGCTGAACCACAGATTTTAGTGTCTTAGTATTGTTTTCTACATTTTGTTAACTGGTCTGTCTGGTTTGGATTCTTTGTAAGGTACGTTTTGTTGGATTATTTCACCCAGGTATTTGATTTCACAGCGCTATTTATTTCTCCATATTTCTGACCATTATCATTTTTATTTTCATTTTTTTCTATGCCATTTCTAGCTCTCATTTTCTAAATGCTCAGATTTTGAAACAGGAGGCAAATAATTCTTTCTGCTGGAAATTTTGGTAGGCAAGATGGCACCAAAAGCATGTGTTTCACATACCACTTAAAAATAGTATTAAAACTTCTTTCAGGCAGTAAAAAAAATTCTTCTTCCACTGTTGATGAAAAAAGATAAAACGAGAGAAATTTAAACAACAGAATATGTTTAGTAAAAGGTATTATCTCCATTAGCCTAAGCACAAGACTAAAAGAAAATGCTTATAGAACTTATTCACATGTAACTGAAAAGAAAGGTTATTTTTTATTTTTTGCTCTTTTAATATCCCATTGATTACAGATATCAATAATGGTGAGCCATTCAATAGGAAAGAAGCATGTGACACAAAATTGCATAATGCTTATCTCCATGACAGAAAATGGGAACTATCACAACATTCAGACAGTTATGGCAGAAAACATCCAGAAAACAGTGTCAGGAGTTGTGACATATTCAGGAATTCAGCCATGATCTTCTGAAGGAACCAACCTGACATTCTCCTGGAGTGAACTTGGAAAGCCATGCAAATCTAAAACATGGATGGTCAGACAGGGATTTGAACCCATATCCTCCCCTATGCCAGGTCTGAGCCTCACCACTCAGCCTTGGAGCTCAGTGTATTTTCAATGTCTCCCTTGATTAAGTAGTCACCCAGGTACATTGTATTTCTATTTGTCTAATGTTCTGTGTCATCATTTTTCTCTTGCCTACATTTAGATAACTGACGGATAGACTTTTTGTGTCCTAATTTAATACCTTAAAAGTATTTGATATTCTAATTAATTCATTTCACAACGAGACAGTAGTTCAACAAGCAAACTTTGGAGCCAAAGTAACAATCTTTCTATGAAGTCCTATCCAGTTCCTATTAAATTCCTCACAATTAAAGTCATTCTCCCTTTGAAAAGTTCAGGATACCTTGAATTGAACAATTTCCTTCACAAATGATGTAATATTCGTTTAAATAAGTCATCAAAATTGATGAACCAAAAAAAATTGCTAGTAAAAATTAAAAATCGCAGGACCCAGTCAGTATCTGATATGATTAGGGAGCTGGGTTGGGAGTCATTGGAGGACAGGAGGAGGTTGAAGAGAGTGCTGGTAATGTACAGGGCATATGTTGGTTGGAGGGATATTTGTCAAAGAATTAGGAATGGTGCATGGAAGGGGAAAGGTGACCATGACCACAAGCTTGCGCTCGATTTCATGCATAAGGGAGTGGGAAAATTTTCTTTTGTTGGTAAGGGTGTCAGGGATTAGAACAATGGACAAGTGTAGTGATGAATAATTTTCCAAAAACGCTCAAAGAATTTAGAATTAAAATTTGTAAATCATAATAGTAAATGAGGGAGGATTTTAACATTCCAATTCTAAAAAAGAAAATTTAAAAAATGTATATAAAAAAGGGGTAAATGGATGATGACTGGGTGAATTACCAAAGGTGTGTTAGCTCCACTGCAATTAAATTAATAATAATAATAATAATGAATGCAACCAATTTATTTGTACATTAATCCAACTCTAAAATAATTTCTTGTGAAACTGAGAACTACAATGAATGATACATAAGAACACAGTTTTTCTCGGCATTGAGAATATAAAAATTGTTTTACTGTAAGTGTAATTAGAACATTGATTTAACTTGGCTAGTCACCTTAGAACAATTTTTATTCAATGAATGGCGTATACAGCCACGATGACTGATTAGTATCTGTACTTATGCTTTCTTTGTTAGAGATAACCTAAGGCTGTCTCACAGGTGCAATAACAAAAAATGGGATAAGCTAGCCTGGTTTCAATGTAGAATGTTCCCAGGTTATTAACTGCTTTGATCTTTATTTGTCAACAACCTGTGTCAACTAAAATTGATGGTTTAGATATTAATTTATTAATAGTAAATTTAAAGTGTTTGAGAAGAAACAGAGGATATGTAACAATTGATAAAAAAAATAAAGGGAACAAATAATCAGGAGAAGTCAGGTAGAGTAAAAGGGTAGGCAAACAAAAGGAAAACTGAAGGAAAAAGACTGTTAAGGAATCTGCAAGAGAAAAATGTTTGAGGAAATTGTAGTTTAATTTACAATCGTGTACCTGGATGAATGTTGCACGCCGTCATAGCGTAGACGCCTTCGTGCCCGAAGCCTCCCTCGTCCTGCGGCACAGAGCCTCCGCTGGAACAACCTTCTCCGCATCGCCGGCGTACCCTGCACACGTCCAGATAAAAGTAGTCGATGCCCCACATCGGTTAGTTTAATGGAGCAATAACACTAACTAAAATATATGCTCAAAGTAACATTAGATACCTTCTCCAGAGCCTAATAATGGCCCTCTTGATAGCACCTAGACTGATGGGCCCTCCGACGACTCTACAAAGTTGCTCATTGGTGTCCGCGTAAGACGTCGTCAGTGGGGACACGTAGATGGGGTAACCGATCGGCTGGTCACATGACGAGTTGATTATATTTCTCAAGGCCTGTAGCAGGAGTAAGAATGTGAAAGTATCCATACTGAGAAAAAAAGGTGACAGAAGCTTATATACCCACCCTTCCAAAACACACAAAATAAATGCACACAAGTGTTTTGTTATGCGTATAGTACATACATCCTAAATCCCTAACACACATCTGGCTTCTATCACCTATGGTAAATTCTTATTTATTTTACTCTTGCCTAGCAGTTCTGCCTGGTGCCTTTTTCCTAAATCTCTTTGTAAAGGTAATGTTTTTCGCTGTATTAGCAAATATCAGCAAAGACAAAACAGAAATATTGGTAGTGTAGTATAAGAACTTGTTTCCATACGTCAAAAACTATAATGACACTAAGCTAATTTCTGGGCTTAGTTGTAACAACCAGGTCATCTTCAAGTACAAAACTTGTAGTGCAATCTGGTCAAACAGAATCAAATATATTAGATCACAAATTAGGATAGGTAAGTAAACCACCACTTACCTTAGATGATGGTTGTGGGCTCTGAACACACAAAACAGACAAAAAAATGCATGTAATAGGGATTTAATAGTGATCTAAAACTAAAATCTTTGAATCACTACCCCTCCACCAATCCTGTTTGAATTTACCCCCACCGTGTTCCTAGCCGACAGTCACTCTGCGAAGCAATCTCCTATAGCACCCACCCTTCATAATGTTTGCTTGTTGATAAAGCGCTAAGACCTGAAAATTCCTATATCAAGTTTGTTTTTTTGTCTGTTTTACGTTTTCAGCACCATAACCACCATCTAAGATAAGTGGTGGCTGATTTCCCTATCCTAATTTGTAATTTCTTTTCACTACTTAGCACCTTTTATTTCATTGTTTACCATAATCAAATATATTATTTACTCCACATACCTTTTCTATTAATCTTAATACAAAATTATAATATTACTGTTAAAGATTTGCAGCTCTTCACATTATTAACAACTATAGAGCCACTACATTTCCACTTTCAGTCCCAGGAATTACAATCTTTAGCCTCCATCAAAGAAGGCTATGAAAATTTTGGAACAGAAGGTGAATGGCAGATAGGATTATTCATAGTAATAGCGACTTCTGCTGAAAAGAATTAGTGGATTTTATAGCCCTCCTGTAAAGTCTGAAAACATGTGGGAAAAAAATGTGATAGTGTTTAAAATTAATGAACGAAATACACAATCAATAACTGGCTGAATGGCCATCATTTGGAGCAACACATATTCCACAAATTCACAAGAATTTTAAATTGAAAAGTGTGGAGGATGAGTTAAAACTAAGTCAAATATTGTACCTGCTTAGCATTCTGTATAGAACCACGCTCAGGGTTCCTATTGCGTAAATACACCAGTTCCTGTTGCTGGCCGGCCCAAAGTCCCCGTACACACTCGCGGTTCAGCTTGATGACTCGAAAGCTCAGGTACCTCTTGTTCAGCATTATCACCTTGTATTCGTCCGTCCCGTCGTCCAACACGTGTCTGTGGGCAGTTTGGAATGCACAACAAATGACACTGTGAACTGTTGTGCACAGGAAGTTGTGTGAATTATGTTGTTCTAACTAAAAACATACAATTTTACTGGTACCTGAAACAGAGATGGAAAGATCAAAAACTATTCCTATTTTATATTATTAATGTCTGAAGTGTAGAAGTGAGTTAGAAATAATGAATAGAGTAACCAAAGGAGCCAACTTCTACAGTACCGTGCGGGGCTTACTATGGGACATGAAGGTTCCCAGAATAACAAAAATTGTCTTGTACAAGTCATATATTATTCATATTCTCACAAATGCTTTGGAAACATGCACACTAACATCAAAGGACCTAAGCAAGATCGAAGCCTGTGAAATCAAGTTTCTTAGAACGGCCCTCCAGATAACTAGACTTGACCATATAAAGAATGATGAGATTAGATCAAACCTAGAGTTAAGGGAATCCATGGATGAGAGACTTAGGTCATCACGACTTCAGTGATTTGGGAATGTCAAGAGAATGAAGAGTACAAGACTACCAAAAACTTATTTGGAAAAAAGGACAGTGGGCAAAAGACCAGTGGGAAGACCAAGAAGAAGACGGACAGACCAACTGAAGGAAGACAGAGAGAAGAGGCTGGAACTGGAAATATATTACGGACAGAGAAACTTTTCTGGATAGGAGACAGTGAAAGATGGTCTATAACAACCAAGACAGAAACATAGGAAGGCTCGTAACCCACATCCGGGAAACTGGAGATGGTCCCCAACGATAAAGATGATGATGATGATGAATGTCTGAAAACTCGCATTATAAACTATTTATTCTGCACATCATTAGCACATTGAAAGATCAATTTAAGGACATAACTATCTTGAAACAATTTTCAGTGGAGGCTCTATGATACACAGTGGATTAGCTACGGTACAGTACCATTAAAATATGTTGTCACAGCATCTTTATAAATGTCATCTTATGCTAGGGTTCTCAAACACAAACATTACTATAGCCTTAAGCATTGTTAGTTTGAAGTATCACAAATCTTTACATTTTGATCAGCTGACAGCTAAAAAGCTCAAGGAAATGATACATATGCTAACCTTACAGAAAATATTTCATCAAAAGAAAAAAAAAACTAACTTATTTCACAACCCGAATGTTGGTTGGATGCTCCCGAAGGAGGTATACTAAGCCTTTGTGTCAGATGTAGGATGGCCAGTTCGATTCATCTAGGACCAATAGTTTAATGTGAAATCCGAACCATGAAACGACCTCGTGTAGCACATATGATCAAACACAACTGTTAAAATTCCTGCACCCACCGGGATATGAACCCTTGACCGCAGCAGCAAACTTTTGAAAGCAAGTGGCTTAACCACTGAGCCACCAGACCACTCCATCAAAAGAAATCATATGAAATATTATTAACAACTTTCCTCATAAACAGGGCAGAAATTTTACACAATGTTTATTTTAAACAAATACAGCTTGAATACTGATACACTTTGAGAATACCTCAGAGCAAGAAGTGACGGTGTCCCCGAGAGTACAGCATTCCGCCACACAGGATCTCCTTCGTGAGAAATCACCAGCTTCTCCTCGTGTTGCGAGATTGCATCGTACAATGCTGCCGGGTCTTCGTATTCGTCTGGCGACATGAAGTGATCCTAAAACACACAAAAGCGTCTCTGAAATCAAGCACCGTTACATTTTCTAAAGTCACATCAAACGGTTGTTGTGATGTTGCTTTAGAGCACATCAGTGACTTAGTTATTAGTGCCCTGGTCATCAAATCATAACTCTTATGGATAAATTCTACTCAAGTTTAGATTTAGAAAAATGGTATTCCATTTACAGTGATGTGCTGAAGAACTTGGATGCATGCAGGGGAACATTATCAAATACAACATTTTCATTGTAATTTATTTCTTGTGCCACTGCAGAAAAATTAAAGGACTTATAAATGCCTATGTTGTTAATTACAAGCAGCCTTAGTATCTATTTCCACGTTTTGTTATTTACATTAAACATTCACGTGTCTTTATGTAATTTTATATTTTTAGTTGATCCAGTATCTTACATTATGTAGCCATTTCATTAACAATCTAAATCAACTGAAGCTTAGATAACACGTCTGTGTGTGTTGTAGTTGACCTAACTTCATTTGTATGTGCTTGTATATACACAAAAGACATTAATTGTGAATGCCTCAATTCCAGTTCTGTCTACAAATGTATAATACACCTAACATAATCCTGCTTTGGGTAACTACATTTTTTGGTCATAAACCCTAAAATTAAACTATAAAATTCTTCACAATACATAAGCTATTCTGTGTTCACGGTTTCAGTACTGCAACAGTGCGTGTTATCAGCACCAAAGAGTTTTAAATGACAATAATAATGTGCGATAGATGAGCACAAAAATATCAAAATAGCAATTACTAAATAAGGACACAGAAATAAAATTACAGACTACCACAATTGATGATGGTAAGGAGAAGACTCATAAAAGACGGGAACTCCAAAAGTTATGTTTCAAATCATCCCCCGGCACAAATGGGACTATATAGCTCAGAGATTTGCTCATTACAGTTGTACTAGAATTGCTGGGAGGAACACGAATGATACCAACTATGGACTGTATCAAGGCGGAATGAGAAGTAATTCAGCAATGGCCGTTTCAAGAAACCATCTGAGAAATGCTGGAAAACCAAATCTGGATGGCCAGACGGGGATACAAACCCAGGTTTTCCCAAATGCAAGCCAGAGCCAGTCACCCATCATGCTCAGTACAATCTATGCATCCACGCTACATGTTTTTGACAACCTGGTTTAAACCTGTACTTTTCTAGACCTGAAACTTTTATCACTAGTCCACCACACTCAGTGGGGAATAAATTTTTAACAGGCTAAGATAGAGGACATCATCAACTATATTACAAATGATTTTTAGTGCTTTAGGGCTCATCAAAGTTGAGGTTTTTAGAGGCACAGAATGGAAGGAACCATTCTGCCATTAGCCTCAAAATATTTCAAGAAAATGTAGAAAATTGAAATCTGGATGGACCAATATCTTTTGATACTGATAGTTTTTAGTGGAATAGTTTGGTATACAGCTAAATAACAAATTAAAATGACAGTAAAACTATTTTCTGAAACTGCTAACTGGAGGATAAGAGCATAAACACAACACACATAAACTGTAACATGAGGACTAGATGGGAAGGAGGGGGAAAAATAGTTCCCTGCAGTTAACACACGAGACATTTTCTTCTCATATCTTTAGCTAATTTCATTACATCATCTTCCCTCTCCACTTATATGAATTTTGATCATAACCAGTTGAAATGTAAGAATATAGGTACTGACTGTGTCAAACGCAAGACTTGCGCAAGCCCAGACGCTTACATCTGTTAACTTGAAAAGGGGTTTTAACCTGAAATAATGTATTTTCTTTGGTTGTGTGTTTTTTTGTTGCTGCTGCCCTCCTCCCTTCAACTTTGGCGAGTGTTGGGTGTATTTCATCTGTCATTTCCATATAAATGAAATGTAAGAATGATACATAAAGGTTTTGTCATCATGATTAGCTAAATTCTTACAAAAGCATATAATTACCACAATCTTACCCGTGTGTTCAGGTATAATGTGTCTCACCTGGTGTAATTTGAGAGACATCCGCACGCCCGGGGCCACAACTTTCTTTAGCAGTTCCATGTCGGAGAAGATCCATTCGTCCCGCACGGATGTTATACGGAAATCTCCCTTGAAGAGTGCGTGAAGGCCGTACAGGAAAAACTCCACACTAAGAACAAGAGAAGGGATATTTTTGATGCTACTCATAAAATCCTCCACTTGTAGTAAATTTATTGTTGTTTAGATAAATTAACTAATTTCAAATGTGTTCTCTCTGCGGTTTGTATTATTCAAGCTGCCTTTGACATTTAAGGAAATTCATCTGAAGGTAAAAATCAACTATGGGAAGCACTTATGAAGAACAGGGAAGATCCAGAAAACATCTCTACTTTCTTCATTTATAATAATGTAAAGAAAGTACAGTGATTGCATAGAAAAATGTGATTTAGAGGTTTTAAATGAAGACAACAATCTATATCAGCATTTCACAACCTTTTTTATCTGTCAAAAAATAATGTTAAAGACCATTAACTATTATTGAAAGTAATGTTTTGCCTATGTGTATATTAACATCTGGAACATTTTTTTTTGTATCGTTATAACATATCTAAAAGCAGATTTTCAATCCGTATGGAAACACAGTTATGAAACTAGAAGCGAACTATTAAAAGTTAATAACATATTGACCAATCTCTTAATAATTAGTAAATAAATAAAAAAAAATTAGTATAAGATGGATGCTATAGGCACAAAATGAAATAAAAAACACTAGACCTCACATCTTTTGTTTTTGTTTACTTCACCACTCTCATGGTATTAAGCCTAACATGCACTGCGGTCGCTCCCACATACTACAAGACCCTCAGAAAATGGTCGCTCACTTATTCCTTAGACAAACGGCGCTCTTTTTTGATGCCAAGTGGAAATGAATAGACTGTAGGAACAATTGTGTCCTGCCCTCATTATGCTAATGACACATTTTTACCTGGTCACTGAAATATTTGTCACTTTTACGCAGTTGGGCTGCACTTATGTTCTTATGCAGTATGAATACAGCATCAAAATTCATAATATTCTGCATGCAGACCAACTCAGTGGACCACTAGTCATCCACAGACCACAGGTTAAGAAACACTGATCTAGTTAATTACAATAGAACTTCAATTATCCAAACTCCGACTATCCGAGTCACTTATTATCCGAATCGTTTAAGGCAGTCACATTAAGACATGTGTGGGACAAATTGAAAGGCATATCAACTGAAGAAGAGAAGGAAAAGGAGAAAAAGAAAAAAGAAGCTCAAGAAAAGGAAAGGGAAGAGACAGGAGAAGATGGGAATGACATGTCACTTGAGGAATTCAGCAACATTCTTCTGAAAATTCTGGGATGTTCAGCAATTAGTGCTGAGGATTTAGGAGAGTGAGTGGTAAGTGATTCGTCATACCCTGGGTATGAAATGATGACGAACTTATTGAAAGTGTGAGAAGAAAGTGTCGAGGAAGATGATGACCTCAATGTCGAAGTTGAAGCAGACACGGGACCATCAGCCAGTCAGGCATCTGCCGGCCTTGAAACTGCGTTGAAGTGGATGGAGTGTCAGCCCGAGTGTGACCACATGCTGCCCAAAAATGGATGAATCCAGTCGAACGGCTTACTTTGACTGAGATGTTCAGCAAGCAATGACTTTTATTTACAGTACGGTACATACATACTGTCCTGATGTACAGCACTTGTAAGTGCGCTTTAACATATAAAAGTCTTGCCTTTTAATTTAATTAATTAAAAACTCTTTTTATTTAAAAATAGTTTTTCTCCCTTTTCAACATACATACAGTAATTAATTAAAATAGACCCTTTTGCGGAAAAAATCCAACTATCCGAAATTTTGACTATCTGAATGGGGTCCGGTCCCAATTGATTCGGATGATTGGAGTTCTACTGTAGTAGGTTTCTATCTAATGATGATTTTAAAATATCATTCGGAGAATAATAAACTATATTACACATCATCATCAGTGTTCTGTCCTGGGGCAGGTTTTCACATGGCTCTTCTGCCCCTTTCTTCAGGTCCATGTAGTTGCCATTTTCTCTCATATTATCTGTAATATTGCACCTCCTTACTATCACCTTTTAGCAAGACTTCCACTTTCAGAAAAGGCTCATCCAGTTCTTCTTTCTCTCTTTTATGACTTGGAGTAGTTTTCTCCTTTCACCAACCATATCCAGCACTGCAACATTACTTAATTTATCGATCCAGATTATCCTCTCCATTCTCCTCCACATCAACACCTCAAACACTTCAAACTGTCTGTCATCTTTTCATCTCAGTGTCCACGTCTCTGCCCCATAAAGAGCCACAGTCCATACACAACAATTGGCTAGTCTTTTACCGAGTGCTTTGTCTACTTTTCCACTTTCCAGTTAATAGTCGCCCCTTCCTATTAAATGCTTCCTTTGCTGCAGCAATGCCAGTTTTCACCACTTGGTGGCATCGCAAGTCAGTGACTGGACAGTAGAACTCCAATTATCCAAAGCAATTGGGACCGGACCCCATTCGAATAATCAAAAATTCAGATAATTGAATTTTTTTTTCCAAAAAAAGGATCTACTTTCATTAATTACTGTATGTATGTTGAAAATGGGAGAAAAAACTATTTTTAAAGAAAAATAGTTTGTAATTAAATGAACAGGCAACACTTTTACATGTTAAGAGTACATACAAGTGCTGTACATTAGCACAGTACATATGTACCGTACTGTAAAATAAGTACTGTAATTGCTTGCTGAACATCTTAGTCAAAGTAAGCTGTTTGACTGTATTCATCCGCTTGACAGTGAGAAGTTGCATGTGGTCACACTCGGGCTGACGCTCCATCCACTTCAACGCAGTTTCAAGGCCGACAAAGGCTTGACTAGCTGATGGTCCCGTGTCTGCTTCAACTTCGACGTTAAGGTCATCTTCTTCCTCGACACTTCTTCACAGTTTCAATAAGTTCACCATCATTTAGAATTTCATACCCAGCGTCTGACGAATCACACACCACCCACTCTCCTATATCTTCAGCACTAACTTCTGAACATCCAGGAATTTTCAAACGAATGTTTCTGAATTCCTCAAGTGACATGTCATCCCCATCTTCTCCTGTCTCTTCTCTTTCCTTTACTTGAGCTTCTTTTTCCTTTTTCTCATTTTCCTTCTCTTCTTCAGTTTACACGCCTTTCAAATTGTTCCATGCACGTCTTAATGTGACTACCTACCTGAAGTTATTCGAATAATCAGCGGTTCAGATAGTCGGAGTTCGGATAATTGGAGTTCTTCTGTACCTCTGCAATGGGACGCCATTTAGTTTAACATTTTAGTATTAAATCAGGTAAGATTGTTAGGTTTCACAGCAGCGGATTAAATGAGGTTTCCTTTAGAGATTGTTTGATTCAAGTAACTCTTAGCTGTCTGCTCCCTCTACTAGATGCAAGCTTACCCTCGATGCTTGGGTTTATTTAGCAGTACAAGAGAAGAAGAGGATCAGTCAGAAAAACAAGAGCCGAAGATGCATGAAGATAGTCTGCACAAGTCATAGGGAATCTTAGGGAAAACCCCATAGAACCCACATGTTAGCCATCCATACACGCCCCACAATCATAACCCCTGCCACACTTCCAAGATATTTGAAGGATCTTCTTACTTGGCTGATATCACTGAAAATATTACACAAAACTTTTCATTCATAAATATTGTGATATAAGATGCATCCGGATCTGACCTCGAGACAGTGTTGTGGGAGGCAGCTCCTAGAGTTCGTCTGCCCAGCAGGCTGAGCGCGAAGCACAGCGACACCAGCGTCGAGTCGCGCCCTCTGTCTGAAAGCTGCGTCAGCAGCG
Organism: Vandiemenella viatica; assembly: GCA_031002005.1. Classification (NCBI taxonomy): domain Eukaryota; kingdom Metazoa; phylum Arthropoda; class Insecta; order Orthoptera; family Morabidae; genus Vandiemenella; species Vandiemenella viatica. The sequence goes on from CM061918.1 coordinate 127,493,666, forward strand.
CCTCGGAGCTGCCTCCGTCTCCCTTGCTCGCCGCTTCCGCCTCCTACGACAATCACATTTTGTTATTTAAACAGCAAGCATTCTCTAAGTCATGTAAACCTTCCTCAATTTCCATTACACATCATTGTTTCTGCATTAATTATATTTTATTAATTACCATATTAAATTAACACTGTTGTACATAATCGAGAGTATTTTAAATTAAAATTGATTTATCTAGGAGGTTTCAGGAACAAAGTACAAAGGCCAAGACCACCTGGTCTGAAGAAAGGAGTAGTGAAAGAATGGAAAATTCTGGGAGGAGAAGAAAAGGTGGTCTCAAGTACGCTGAAATCAAAACTCCTGAATAAAACTGGATCCTTTATTTAGACCCGAATGCTTTATTGACTGCATAAAATCTGATAAAGTTCATAGTTTATTTTAACATTAAAAGTTAAGATAAAATCACCCATCAATCACTAAAGTTGAAGGGAAAAGGGCAACAGTGACAAAAAATATGACATTGAAGTCTATGATCTTCTTCGTTAAATTAGAATCACGTGTCTGAGCTTGAATTGATACAATAAAGCCTTCATGAGTGTGCTGAAGGATAGCATTATAAATACAAAACATTTCAAAGCAGTTGTTGTGATTGTCAGTCCAAAGTGCTAGCATAATCAGAAACTGATGAAGAACCCAATCAGATCCAAATGAAGACGACAGGCCAAATTGTTATTAGATACACATGAAGACTAATAAATCTCAAGACTGGCAGTATGCTCCCATCATATGTACAAGGGGTGATCAAATGAAAAGGTACGAAATGACGTAAAAACGTAACAGTTAAATATTTGCATATTCTGCCATGGGAGAACGTAGCAAGACATTTCGGGATGCGATTGGAGTCTCTGACTGGGATCGGAGCATGCGCGGGCGCCCGCATGCGCAGTAGAGAGCAGAGGCCCTTATCAACAGCGGCGTCCAAATGATGCGGCAGTCCGTATGAGGACAGGATGGCGAACAGGTGGGGGATGTGTACTGTGAGACACTCCGACGCCTACGCAGGTCCATCAAGAACAAAAGACCGGGGCTGCTCACGGAGGGTGTGGTTCTGCTCCATGATAACGCGCGTCCACACGTCTCCAGAGTCACACACATGGAACTGGCCACGTTCAAGTGGGAGACGTTGGACCATCCGCCCTACAGTCCGGACATGTCGCCCTGCGATTTCCATGTGTTTGGTCCACTGAAGAAACACCTGAAAGGGAAGTGCTTCAGGACTTCAGGACGCTGTGAAGGACTGGGTCTCATCACGGCCACAGGAATTCTGGGAACAAGGAATCCTGTGGCTTGTTCATCAGTGGGATCGTTGTGCTCAGGCCTATGGTGTATATTTTGAATTAAGTCTACATTTGTTGTACGTATTAATTCACCGAGTGCTCTAATCAAACGATACCGGGTAAGCCGTCACATTCCAATCAGTTAGCCAAATCAACACAAAGTGTGTTTTATGCTCTCATTCTGTACACACACAGTGGAGATGTGTGGGACTCGAACCAGACCTATATCAAACATTGGTGATTACAAAGAGTACAATACTGAATTTCTTACTATGGTGATCAAGGTAAATAGAATTTTGTACAGATAAAACTTGAACCAGCTGTCTCTGGAGTTAAATGCCAAGTACAATGAAGTGCTTTAGTTACCTCAACCGATCAAGCTCTATTGACTAATGTTGTCTACTGAATTAGGTTTTGAGTGGTGCAAAAGAGCTGCTTGAAATTTAAAGCTTGGTCATAAACATAAGAACATGGGAAAAAAATTATCTTAGAAAAAACAGACACAGATTTTAAAAAAATTAACACGATGAGTAAAGAGCACAATTCCAAGCGAAAAAATCGTGAGATGTTTTAAGCAGGGTAGTTCAACAAAATGTTTCACCTATAAGCTTTTCTCACTCCTATACCCATTTTATATTCAGCTCCTCTAATTCCCTCCCAAAACAAATTGTTTCATGAAACTGACTGGAAAGAGGAGAATTAATTTAAAGTTACCTTCCGCTTATTGGCACAGAAGTGTATCCAGTCGAGGTAGACGTTGCAGAAGCTGGTGCGGGTGATGCCAGAGGCTCTGAAGTCGTAATCTTCGTCGATGTTCATGTTGAAGACTGGGTCCAGGTCGACAAACCCCCTGTCGAGTGTAGGCCTTAGAGCTTCCAAGATGGTCTCAGAGGTGAGCCATTGTAGCAGACGCGGGGATCGGATGGCGTAGAAGACGATGCTCTGCAAAGCAAGAAAGTCTTTATTCACAATGTGGTTAAACCGTCTATAAATCACGAAGGCCAGTGAGTGAGTGGTAACGCTCTGGGCTGTGCATTCAGGAGGATGTGGTTTTGAATCCCTGACCACTCATCCAGAATCCAGTTTTCAAAAAAACGCTACCCGTGAATGCAGGGACCGTTCCTTCACGAGGTCATGGCTGAATTCCTTCCTGTCTATTGTCCCCAATCCTTTTCCACCTCTAATAATCTCAATGTGGATGAAGCATACAACACAAAACAAAAATTCTATAAATCCAGTTATTATACCTGTGAACTAAATCTCAGGTACAATCCTCCAGTACTTCAGTTTGAACTTATTTCGAAATTTTGGCCACAATCTTAGAAGCATGATCACAAACCAATTGTGAGCAATAATGATTTTCCTAAATCCATATAAATTCTGCAAGCTACAGGAACTTGCTAAAAAGACTTATGGTACCTGGGAATAAATGCAAAGTGGTGACAAAAAACCACAATACTTCAGGTGACCACCTTACTAGAGCAAGAATAATCTGAAGCACATGGCGAAATTATGTATGCGTCTTCATTAGCTCTATTCTTTCCATATCAATAAAATTAGCACTGTCTGGTGTTTTAAATTTATTTCAAAGTCAGTTTTTTAATAAATAATTTTTAAAATATAGTTCATTATATGCTTTGCCAAATAGATTTACAATAACCATTTAAAAGACAAACACAAAACATACTGTTCAAAAATTATTTTACATCTTGAAAAAAAATTTCCATGACATGTTTACTATCTAACCCCCTGAAATTGTCCATCAAATTCAACATTTTAGTCTAAAACGATTATCTGATGAAGCAGTTAGAGAAATAGTACTATCTTATGATTTTTCGGCAAAATCTTCCAACAATCATCAAGCAAATTGAAAACTTTTGGGAGTCGGCATATTACCAGATTTTATATGAATGTTATAATAATTGAGTATTTTATACAGTCTCCCATTAAACAACCCACAATTATTTTCACATTCCCATGATTATAAGTTACAGTCGTGTTAAGGCTAGTAGAGCTGAAGTAGAACACAATTCAAAATTTGTAAGTTAAAGACTTCAGAAGTTATGAGAGTGTGAGAGACAGATGGACAATCATGAGGGCCTGTGCAGTGACAACATTTAAAGAAAGCATCTCAGGCTTCTAGCCACGTCAAATTCCCATACTCTGGCGACGTTTCCATTTTCACGCCACTGCTCGGCAAGCAGTACTAGCTTATAAAACATCACCAGACAATGTGAATCTGCAGCAAGAAGCTTTCTTTAAACATAAGGGTTCTGTTTCTCAGGCTGACAGTACAAAACCTTAAGGGGGTAGGTATACCTAACTCATACAAATATTTGAAAAATGAAATGTCATTTTCTCAAAATCTATTTGAATTTGAGGGTTCAAATTTCATAGCTCCATAGAACTGTTATAGCTAGATATAAAAATTGATTTTTAAAATAAAAATATTGTTTAACAATAGGTTAATGTACCATCCAAATTGACAGTAAGAAATATGTTGTGATGGGTTTTAGTGACAGAAGGTAAAGTATTTGAAATTTTTTAGAAATGTTTTTTTAATATTGTAAACTAATATGAAGGCAATAAGTTGAACCAATAATATAACATATTTAACTCTGTAATTGTTATAAATAAAAAAATTCAAGAAATTAAAATTTTTGCTTAAATATAAAGCAATATTTTTCATTTGGGATAAGCTGCAAAAACAATAATGGTAAGGACTGTAGTAGTAATTAGTATGAAGAACATGTCCTGCAAATTTGAAAAAGATCTATGCATATGGAAAAAGTTATCTTTAAAACCATTTGATGAATTGCTGTTTCGAGGTATTTAAGGTTAAATATTCCGTTTACCTTCTAGTGCAGTAAGATTTAAGTGGCTGTCAATCGTGCAGGACTTTGCTTAATCACGCATAACTCCCACATTGTCAAAGATATTTAAATAGTATTTTTTCAACAAGATGAAGTCACAAGTAAAAACTATTTTTGCAAATCAAAAGAAAAAATATATTTTTTAAAACCTGATAACTGTACCTACCCCCTTAAAATGGTGAAGGAAAATTTCTTCAGTATGGATCAAAATCCAATTGCAATTAAGTGATAAAGAAAAATGCTGTTCATAAAACGTACTGTAATACACGGAACTCACTTTAACGTAATACGTGATGAGCACTTTGCGGAAGTCGAAGACCTGCAGCATGGAGACGGCACTGTTGTCGGAGATGCTGTAGCCTTCGAGCACGTACTTGGTGGCCGTCACCTCCCAGGCCAGCCAGCGCTGCGAGAATGCCGCGTTGGCACTCAGCATGTGTGGCAAGTGACCTGGCTCGCAACAACAGCAGCCTGAAACACACAAAGAGATCAACTGGCAACACCGTGCACCATCTCGGTGTTTCTCATTTTTCAAGAAATTAGCCACCCCTTTTTTCGCTCCTGAAAATGAAGGAGAGAACTTTTTCTGAACATTTACAAACATCAGATGAATTTTTATTGGAGATAAAACATACAAAATTAAGAATTTCTGAAACAATGCAGCTGGACACTGTATTTTCTTTCCAAAATGAAGAATTTTACGATGACACTTCACGCTTGTTATGGCAACACATGTACCAAGATCATAAAAAAAAAAAAATTGGATGCTTTTATAGCAATGCCATCTTCGTGACAGGCTGAGAAATTTTCAGATGATTCTCACATGAGGCGAGGGGAAGGAGATGACTACAGGTCTCGGTGATAATGGAGCAGAAGAAATTCTATTAGGCGATATTTATATTGGAAGCAAATATAAATTATAACCAACACTCACCAAAGCCAAAAGGAAGAGGGCAGCAGCAACAACAATTAATAGATGAACACAAAAAACATTTCAGGCAAAACACTTCGTCAAGAACATAAAGTGGTTGTGCTCACACAAGCTCCTACAGCCAACATGGCCAAATGCTGAATGATACTGACAGTTGGAGGCAGTGGCGGATTTATTATTATTATTATTTCACATTTGGCTTTACGTCTTGTTGAGGTCATTAGAGATGGGGGCAAGGAACAGGAAGGAATTTGGCCATGGCCTTTTTGAAGTAAGCATCCCAGCAGGGCCCGCACTAGTGGTTTTGCCGCCCCGGACAAATAGACAAATTGCCGGCCCTTACGTAGAATTATATATTTTTATTAAAAAATAATTAATTTTTAATGGAATAAAATATTTAATTTTAAATTTTAATAAAATCATATATTCATAAATAAACTTATTGAATTTTGATCCAGCGGCACAAAATAGAGAAATTAATTATGAAATATCTGTACATAGCCACAAATTGACCATATTTTTTACATTTTTAAATTCTGTTACAGATGGATATTATCACACAAACAATCTAAATGCCATTATTTTGAAAATAAAACGAGATTACATCAAATACGCTAAAATCACAAAAAAACTTTTTTTTCTTACTTTTAGGTTGCGAATTTTTATTACATCTTAAAATTTACTTTATTAGCAATTTCATACTCAATTGCCAAAATGGCTAAATCATTTAATTATCAATTTCTTGGTTTTCGTAAATACTTAGCAAGGCGTCGTATACATCTCCCAAATGAAATGCCTCTATCCTACTCTCCCATCTAGTTTACTCCATGTTTTCAAAGTTCATTCGTGCATAATATTTTGCGCTAAAATGTCGATCTGAGTCATTGGAAGGAAATTTTTAATTATGCAATAGTTTAGGTGGACCTTGGCTTACTAACAAGCTTCTTATGGAGTCTCATAAAATTCTTGGCCATAAAGTTTTAGAACGCCTTCTGTGAGTCTCATGTTGGTGTCAGTTCCAGTTGGTTTAGAAACTTTGTTCATTTGTTTGCTATTATTCTCTGACAATTCTGTACTTCTTTTGTATCCCGACCTGATATTGGATTCTAAGATTTGTTTTGGTAAACCCTGAATACAGTATATTTTTTGTAATGCGCCAGACTGATTCTGCCTTTCCCAACCTTCTTTTTTTGTACTCGTAACCAGATAGTTTCTTTGACCGTCAGACATTTTGGAAGACGCACGCACTTAACTTAAACAATGTACACTATAAAATAATATAAAAGGTAAATATTTATCCTTTTTCTAAATAAGCTAAAACCATAATTACGATAAATTATTCTCGGTCGATATAAAAAAATATTTATGCACAACACAAAATATTTTCCATATGATGTGAACATAAAGAAAGTCTAGTGTTACTACACAGTCAAAGCTTATTCACGGAGGACACTATCCGTAAATTTGCTGCAAATACAGAAACCATGTATACAGAATGGTAATTTCTATTGGCTTAAACGGAATACGTTCCAAGTTCACAAACAAACAAAAATAAAAATGATGTGGAATGATTGTCTCACAATGCACTTACCTATTAAACCAACTGACAAAGTTATTCACATTAACTAAAATAGTTAATGAATTTCTTTTTGTTGAGGCGATTTGCAAATGCAGCAATTAGAGTATCTGTAAACCGCATTCGTATATATAATAAGCATCGTGGGTTATTATATATTAGCAGTTAACATTTGTAATTGAATATGCTAATGGTAGCCTATGTGAAGTAACTAATCGGTAATCAGCAGCTGGTAATATTATTTATTTATTAATGATTGTAAGTACTGTCCCACACCCACTAAACTACAGTATTTTCACAAGCGATCAAAGCTGGCATATGTAATTTAACCCAACTATAACACTTTCAATGCCTGTATTTAATTTGTACAATAAATCTGTGAGGCTCGGATTACGAGAAGAAATTATTATGCAAATTATTCCACTCCGATTTCCAATAACTAAGATCCATATTGATTTGCTTCATCAATTCAATAAAATAAATACTCAGCATCTCCCGCCAATTCCATGTATTCGAGCCTAGCTGCAATTGCAAAAAACACTCCTTTTAACCGCGTCTAGTAACTTGTGGGCAGTATAACGTCGGAATCAGTGCAGGTAGCCGAGGGCAGGTGTAACAGCCCCACCTACCGCTTTTCTGTTGTGCGCTTATGTCGTATATCCAACTAAATAACAGTTTAATCATAAATGTAATTACCTTTAGAAATTGTGAAATCCTGAAGTAAATTTTATGAACTTCCACTTATCACTAATAACATAATAGTAAGACTAATGCTGTTGTGTAATGAAACCACTTTTATAATTAGCAATAATAAGCAAGTTGAGACAACAAAAGTCGGCGTTCTACTCGCGTGCTAAGGCCCAATTCACACAGAGGTGGCTGGGCAACAGCGCGTCCCTTTGAGGTCTGCGTCCCGTCTCTTCGAAGTGTCTAGGGGCGCACCCAAATAGCTAAGAACTGTAAGTTTTTAACAAAAGAAAAAAATCGGTATGTGGATTTTTTTTTATTAATTGGGTATTTAACACATTAATATTATTAATATTTTTCTCACACTTACAGCCGAAATGGCGCCCCTAAATTTTAGCGCCCTGGGCAAATGCCCGGTTTGCCCCTCCCTAGAGCGGGCCCTGATCCCAACATTCAACTGGAGTGATTTGGGAAAACCATGGAAACCCCAAATCTGGATGCCCAGACAGGGATTCGAACCTCACCCTCCCTAATGTGAGCCCAGAGCGTTAACCGCTCATCCACCACACTCGGAGTGGTAGGGGACGCAACAATAATATATTCAGAATTAGTAATTACAAGAAAGAAAACAAGAAAAAGGCGATATTTAAAAGAAAAAATATTATTTATAAAATCAAAAAATAAAACACACATTCTTAAACAGGGGATAGGGAAATAAGACCTAACACTTATGGCAGCTGGCAAAGACAAATACAAAAAGACAATTATTAGTTTTTAAATATTAATTTTGAGATATACTTAGACTTCATTTCAAAATTATTTGATTTATTTTATATTTTGATTTTTATTAGCATTACTTCTTCTCTTTTAAATGTCCTCTTTTTCTTATGTTGTTTTCTTTCTAACAATTAATATTTCCGATGATATCATCATTGCTTCACCTCCCCCCCCCTTTCCCCTCCATTGAGACTGTAGCCATTTGCACGAGCTCAACCACATGTTTCTATGTTCTTAAAAATCTGGTGTGCTTGAAATGTTTTTTGTTCGTGATTTATTTTCTGTTGCTGTTGCCCTCCTCCATGTGTTAGGTATAATTTATCTTTCCTATCCTGCTGTGAGTGTTTACCGTCATTATCCTCGACGCCCTCCGAGATGGCCTCCACCTCCCTCTGCTGGCAGTAGGTGCCGCGGAACTCGAGACCGCGCACCTGGAACGTCGCCAGCCCGTTCCCCAGCTCCACGATGTGCACCAGGCAGTTGAGGTAGTCCGATGCCAGCACAAAGCAGTCTCCCTGAGATACGGGGCCCCACCGACCTGCGAAACAGATGCAAAAGTTCCAATACCAACTGCTACGCTGATTAGATTTTGTAGACAGAAATTATTTTCCACTACCTTATTCATGAAATTGAGTGCCAGCACGTTTCACTAAAAATATTTTTAATTGTATGAGATTTTTTTAAAAGCAGTAATTATTTTCTCTTTGTATTCAGGCCCATATTTTATGCCAAAGTTTGCCTCTATAACATAAAACTAAATCCCCTTCCCACCAATTCCTCAATGTTGTTACATTAAGAAAATGCTGTATTTTGAAAGCTGACTTGGCCAGTTTTAATCAGCCGTAAGGCGACTTAAATTGATCAATGGCCAGGACAGACAGCAAAGCGAGCCATTAACATATCATATTTTTATACAACCATCTGGTAGCACATTCACAAAGGCTTCATTAGAACCACACACTATTCATGTCTCCATTCTTATGTAAACAGTACACTGTGGAACCAACTTACCAAGTATGAGGTCCCCACACAATGACTGCTGCAGCGATCGAGTTAGGTGCTCGTAAAAGATGGAGTTGAGGTTGTTGTCGTCGGCGCCGAGGCTGCGGTGCTCGAGGAGGTGGGCGGCGAGTCGCGTGTTGCTGTGGTCGGCACGCCGCGTCTTGTAGTCGCGCTCCCAGAATTTCACGGGCCTAGCGTAGGACGCCAGGAAGACGGCAGACCCCAAGAACGGGTTGAGAGGTGCGGACACCAACGAAGACAGTACCGCTTGGGCGAACAGCATCGCCGAGTGGGGCACTGAAAACGGCTGTGCGAAGGCGTGGAATGCGGAGCCCCACGTTATCTGCCAGGGTGCAATGTACGTCACCACAAACTGCACCTGACAACACACAGATAAAATTAGAACTTTCGAGTTTTGTTCTCTTAGAAACGTTTACTGAAAGAACATTTGGCATGTAGGACCACTCATTTAACCTGGTCTTCAAAGACGAGTTTATAAAATTAGCTTCATATATCCGTGTCAGTAGTACTGTACAAACAGATCGAAAAGATTTTATAAAATTGATATATCAGTGTCTCTCAGATTTTTTCCAAGGAGAACACTTCAGAGGTGACTAGGATATTCAGGAATTAGATTTTTTTTACATGTTCTCATACTTTATTGTCCAATCTCATTACCTATTTTACTGTTGAAAGCCATTAGTAAAATCTTAGGCCCGTAAAATGAAACTTAAAGCAAGTAGAGAACTTAAGAAGTTTCCTAATAATAATGATGGACCATCTAAGTTTTAATATAGAGATATCTTAGAAGGAATTAAAAATGAGCTATTTCGCACAAGATTAAGAAGTAAACTGAGAATTTTCAGAAACAAGTGGTGAAAAACAATACACACAATCAATTCCTGCCAATTCCAGTTTACTGCGTGTAAAACATATGTTACTTAAAATGTTAGCTACACCAGCCATCTCGTTACAAGAGTCCCTACCGCTGTGGCCATCTATCCGTGACTCTGTGAATTATGCTCCAAATTTTAAGAGATATTTTTAGTTCTGAAGTGTGAAGTTTGGGAGTAATACAAAAATCACTTAGACAATAACACAAATCATAATCAGAACAGCCAATAACTGGAGGGATATTTGCAATTCTCTCTTGTTTTAGAGTAAATGAGACAGCAATGGGGTTGTGTTACTAAAATGTACCACAGAGATTACTACAGACCGGCATTTTTAAGGATATTCACCTTGAGGAGCAACTCGTAGACCTTGTTGAAGACGATGCTCACAAAGAAATAGTCGACGACAAAGCTGTGCGAGAAGGTCTTGTAGTCGTATTGGAAGAGGAGGACGGCGAAGGCGAGCACCAGGTACTGGGAGTCCGTGTCCGAGAAGGCGCGCCTCAGGCACTTGAGGCCACAGACGGTTGCGAGCAGGGCCGCGCGACCCGGACCCAAGTCGGCCGACAGGCGGGGAGCGTCCACCGTCAGCGCGCTCACCATCAGCAGTGGGTACAGCACGTTGCGCTCCACGAAGCACAGGCAGACGTAAGTCTAGACGGGGGAGAACACTTCCGTTAAACTGAGAAACGACGTGACTCTCCGAGATACCTCTCTGAATATGTTAAAATATCAGTATTTCATTTACAGTCTCTTAAATAGATAATAAAGGAAAGGGAAATTAGCCCACCACATACCAAAGTTGATGGCTGTAATGTGAGAACACACAAAAGGTGGACAAACAAATATAGAATATTTCGGTAATGACATTCAAATAGTAGATAAAAGGGCCATTAGGTTCAGGACGTGCGCGCACTCAGAAAGTCATCCAGTGACAATGTCATTTCATGTTTTCTCTCATTGCAGCTGTCAACTTTGGTATGTGGTGCGTTAATTTCCCTTTCCTATTTATATCACCTAGAAGCAGCTTTCATTTTCCTTAGTTTAGTCTCCTAAATATTAATTTGATTAGTAATTATATTACAAAAATGATTATCTATGCATCCTCTTTGGCCCCATTAGGTCCAGTGACGCAGTTTACTCATCCACAGCGAATTTTATAAATAACGAAAAGTTGCAGAGCTTACTTGCATTTGGAACGCATACCACGAGCGATGTTTTGAAATTTGTGATTCTATAAGAGAGTTTATATCACTGTTTATATAAAAATGCAAACCTTTTTTCCCTGCTCAGACCAAATAACATGAATGCAACATTACAGTACAGAGTAAAATGCAGAATACTCGCATTAATTAATAAATTATACCTCATATCTCTAAATACCAAAGGATATGGAAAATAGAGCAGTCCGGTAGATCAGTGGTTAAGCGCTCGCTTTTAAAAATTCGTTGCTCCAGTCCCAGGTTCAAATCCTGGTCACTGCAGGAATTTTTAAGAGTTGTGTTTGGCCATATGAACTATGCCACGTCATTCCGTGGTTCGGATTCCATGTTCAACTGCAAGTCCCATGAGGAAAGGAACTGACCGTCCTACCTCTGACACAATGGCTTAGTATGCCTCCTTCAGGAGGATCTAACCAACCTTCAGCTTGTGCACTAAGTTTTTTTAGTGTAGTGAAAATAACCCTTCACTTTACCAAAGTTGAAGGCTGTGTAGAGTACACAGCACTAGAGACAAACATATTTCAGCTTGGCATCTTATTCATATAGAAGGTGCACTCACTCAGTTTACCTCATGACTGCCCAGGCGCTGGAGGACAGGGTGGGGGTGAACTGCTGCGAAGTGAACTATCGATATATCTCTGGAAAATAAAAGACTAAGATATTAAATAACTATGTATATTTCACAGGTGGAGTTAAAATAACCGGTGGATACATTCAAATATAAAAAAATGTAGAATGTATTAAAGCGGACAATAAATAAATACTAAAGAACTTTGATCTAGAATATGTTTTAACAAAATTCTTTCATGTTTGTTTATTGTCCATTTTAACATTTTTTTTAGATTCATATGTATCCATTGGTCATTTTACCACTGCCTGCAATATGTACATACATACAGAATATCTTAGTTTTATTCCCCCAAGATATATCGATAGTTCACTTTACAGCAGTTCGCCTCCACCCTGTACCCCAAAGCCTAGCCAGTCGTGACATGAACTATGGCGTATGCACACATCTCTTACCAAATGGCCCAACCCCTTCTTTATGAAGAGGGTTCTAAACCAAAACAGTGTTCGTTTGTATTTGTGTCGTGTGTTGAAAGCTTGTGATAGCCTTTAACTTTGGTGAGTGACTGGTTATTTTCCCCATCCTTTGTTATTTATTCCCTAAAAGCATTGCCTCGGCATAACCTAATATCGACAGTTTCTCTGAACGTAGCGTCACTGACCTTCTCGAACCACATGAGCTTGGCGGGCTGGCGGACCTCAAACTGGCCGTGCTCGTGCGCCCGCAGTATCGGCCGCGCGACGCAGAGCCAGGGCAGCTGCTTGCGTAGCTGCGGCATCACGTAGTGCAGCAGGAGTCCCAGGGCACAGGCGGCCGCCCACAGCGCGGGACGCAGCGACGGCTGCAGGGCGGACAGAGCCGAGCTGGCGTGGATCCCGCACACCAAGAGGGCCGCCGCAGGACACACCAACCCGTCACTCCACAGCCGCGCCCGCACCTGACAATTACCATCCACCACATCGTCACCGGACCGTATTCACAAGAAATGTTATTGAGGTGACAAAAAAAGGTTTTTGAAAATAAGATAGGATAGGGAAAATAAATAGTTACCCGTCACTTACCACAGATGAAGGCAGGAGGGCGAGACACGTAAAAACACAGAAACACACGAATTGCACAATATTTCGACCTTAGTCTTACTCATGTGGGAGGCGAGACATATGGCGTGGTCACATCCCAACCCGCCATATGTCTCGCCACATGAGTAAGACTAAGGTCGAAATATTGTGCAATTCGTGTGTTTCTGTGTTTTTACGTGTCTCGCCCTCCTGCCTTCATCTGTGGTAAGTGACGGGTAACTGTTTATTTTCCCTATCCTATCTTATTTTCAGTGCCTCGCGGCAGTTTCTTTGTTTCCTTTATCCAAAAAAAGGTTTTTTTTTAATGTATAACTCATTCCAACAAGTGTCACTGGAACCTTGTAGGCATTTTGACTGCAAGAAAGCTATGGCCTCAATAGGTCCAGTTATAACGTATCTATAAGCTCACTGAAAGCATTTCTACTAACTAGCCCCAGTAGTAACATGCTGTATAGTTCGATTTTGAGGCTACGTGTGCGGAAGACAGTAATTTCAGATAAAGTCGTTTTGCAACCTTAACGGATTTTCTTGCATTCGTTTCCACAACTAAAACTCATCATAAGGATGATTTTAAAGTGTATTCATTATGCCTGGAAAAATTTAGTTTGAGAGATAATTTGATCTGTTTATGTTTTTAAGCCACATGTTCAGTGAGGACTAAAACCTAAAATTTGAAATAACTCAGAATAGCATAAGGTTACAGCTGACCTTTTATCATCAGTTATAGTCAGCATCTTCTAACATATTTTAAATGTAAAATCAAGTAATTAAGCATAGTTTAAGTACCTTTTTTAATTACAAGAAAAAGATCGAAATTTAGATTAAAGGAGATAAAAACAAGAAATTTATACCAGAAGATAGTTCAAAGTATGAGGGTTAAAAAATATATATAGGTTCCTATAAAAAGAGTAAAGCATCTGCAAAATAAATGGGGTTTGTTGTCATTGTTAAGAAACTGCCAGATTGGATGACATAAGAGATGGAAAATTAATTTAACAGGAGCCTTTTTGAGGACCAAATTAAGTTGACATAGATGGAATAAGATATCAAGAAGCTTAGGTGATAATTACAATTTAAATTATTAAATACTCTTCAAGATGATAATTTCTGAAGGTTTTAGCTGACGTCACAAGAGTGACGAGTTCACAGTGCGAACAGCAGACATGTTGGTCTTTCAGTAAGTCTGCCAGCAGATTCAGTTGGGATAGGCTCGTGTGTGGCAAATGGCTCCACATGGCGATAGCATGTCTCTATAAGGTAGCAGTTGTAATTTCGTCTACAAGATTGGGGGCTTGATGAAAGTTTGTCTCTTCTCGTGAATTCGCTCTACTTGCAGCTCTTCAGTGGGACAGTTGTCCAATTGCTTATCCAAATCTGGTACCAATACTGTAAAGAAAAACTTTGGAAAGAATATACTTCTTGTGCAATTTTGAAACTGTGTACTGTGAGCTCATTTCTAATTCTTTTTTTACATTTGAGGGTATCAATTGTGTTGCAGCCGTGTTATTAATATTATAGGTACCAGAAGGCTAACAGTCATGAACATTTAAATAATATTATCAACAGTTGGAACATTGCTTTTGCCTTATCCCCCGAAGGATTATTAACTGTTCTCATGTCAAAGTCTTGATTTTATAGATATCTATTATTACCCCATCCATTCACAATTCATCACCCACAGATAATTTCTTTCCCTTGTGGCTTGATGCCTCATCTACATCAAGGTCATTAGAGAAAGAAAGGTACTACGGTGAGGGGGCGGACAAGGAACAGGAAGGATTTTTGTGATAGCCTTTTGAAGGAACCATCCTGTACTTCACCTGGAACGATTTTGATAAACCATTAAAAAAACTAAATCAGGGCGGGTGGATGGGATTTCAACCTGCGTCCTCCAGAATGTAAGGTCAAGCATTACCACTCACCCACCAGGCTCGGACATGTCATTAGTATGCTGGTTCGACCTCTCACAAGATTAAGGTACCACCCAAAAAATTCCACATTTCCAGCCTTCATCTGTGGTAAGCGATGGGTTTTTGCTTTCCTTACCGTCATTTGTCTATAATTATTTTCAATTTATTAATGTGGGTAGTATTGTAACTCTGAACAATCTGGTTGCTAGGTTGGAATACAGACTGGGAATTAAGAGAGCAGCTGGCTATATTTGCTTTTTGTACGTGAGCTATAGTATGAATAATACAGCAATCTGATCCTACATTAAAGTGTAGGTACCAGAGGAAACAAACTGGCTGTTCTAACTCTGACAATCGTTGTCTTTTTATACCACCTGCAGGATGTACACACTTTGACAATAAATTTGGCCGCCGCAGAAAAATTCTATCACTCTTATTTTGCACAATCTGACATCAATGTCATCCCAGGAAGCAGTAACGCAATACTGGCAAGCCAGTATTGCGTTACTGTTTCTTAGGATGACATTGATGTCAGATTGTGCAAAATAACAGTGATAGAATTTTTCTGCAGCGGCCAAATTTATTGTCATAGTGTGTACATATTTAAGGAAGGTGGAATTATTTGTTGAGCTTAACTGTGAGGTCCTTTTCTATTTCTCATTGTCATATTATTTTGATATTATGTTTGGAATTTCCCCATTTCTCCTCTCTCAATACACATACTTACCGTGCGAGCAACTTCCCGAGGCAGCGGGTCTGCGTCCGAGGGCTCGGGAGGTGAGAGAGGGGGGGGCAACCGTCGCAGGATCCGTCGGTGGGATGCCTCCGAGCCCTACCTCGGGATCTACCGTGCTGCCCTAAAAAACCAAAACACTCAACATGAATCCCAACACAGTTTATCATTGGCATTCACTAGATTAAGTCAGTAAAGATAACAGCTCTTCCATTCTCCAAATGCTTTTCCTGCGATATCCAAACAGTGAAAATGAGATATGTTGTTGATCTGTTAGCTCTAAATCCATACTGCTCTTCAAGCTTGTGTTCAGTGATTGTACTCATCCTACCTTCTATAATATGGATACTATATTAATATTTGTTAACTAATAATATTACTGGAGATAACTTTCTAGCCTACAAGCATAAATTTCCTGTGGTTTAAACACCTAGGTGCAATAAATTTAACTTCTATTCCTCAGCCCAATTTTGAGGGAGAGTTTGGCAGTAATGTTCGTTCCCTTATAAGCGCAAAAATAATTGGTTTTCAAGTTTTAATACAAATAACAATCCACTGTAACAGCATACCTTGTTCTTGCTGTGACTGCTGCTTTCCTTACGGTGCCTGTGCTTCTGGAGAGGCGACTGTGGGATCCCATTTAAATCCGGAGGGGGCCACAGTGCCGACTTTACGAGGGACCAGAGCGGGGCGGGATCCGAAGCCTGCCGCGACAGGTGGTACGCTTCCGCCACCAACACTCCGCACGCGATGGAGAACAGTACGTGGCGAGACCCGGCGGCTTCGCACAGCGCACCGTACGCAAAGCCCGCCGGCAGCGCTATCGCGAGGACGGAACGCACCACGCAGTAGGCGGCCGCTCCCAGGCTGGCACACGCGTTGCCTCCAAACACGTGCATGTCCACCTGCTCCAGCAGGTACATCGCAAACGTCGTAACCTGAGAAAAACAAAATAACCACATGACAATAATGGTAAAAAGGAAAACACTTCAAGTATAAAGGAAGACGGGGAAAGTAAATATATACAGAAAGGATGGCTGCGATGATATGAAGTAAGCAAGACAACTTTTGCTTGTCTTCTTGTTGCAACCTTCTAGCCTCCAATCTTAGTAAGTGATGGATTGCTTTCTCTATTTTCATTTGTACTTAAAATAAGACATGTATTGTACGATTGTTATACCTAGAGAAAAGATTCAACCCCTGAGACTTTCTGATACCAATTATAAGATTGTTGGTGATTTAATTAATAAGATAAATAATCAGTCCACCATAAAGTTCAATTTAACATCTGTTTTTACTCACCAAGAAAACACGAGGTCGACGATCCTGTTTACATGCATAGATACAATCCAGAGGTTGAACACTTCTTCCACAGATAATATGTTCCGGCCGTCGCAAACTGAGTTGGTGAAAAACTAACTAACTAACTAACTGTTTCTCTGTCTCGGATGTTCGCTTTATATAATATCTATCGAAATTTCTAGAACACTTCAATAGCTTCCGACAGATATTTCTCGAACATTAACAATACTTAAACAATTGAAACATTTAAAAACAATCAGAATTGATACATAATCATTTACCATCATTACAAAATGGCCAGAAATGGAAATTAAAGATACTTAAACCCAAAAACGTTTTAAACTGTAGCAAATTGTCCTATAGACACCATAACTTGCATTAATACTTGGAATTACAAACATTAGAACAATTCTCTTACACAATTCTGTCCTTAAACATATTGAATGGCCCTTAAATAATTTATTCTCATAAAACAAAGTCTATATACACTGACTTATAGTTAATTGAAAAACAAACCTACCAGATCATATTTAACCAAACTAGCTTACTATAATTGATTGGCAAAAGACAATTCCATTTAATTTTAGGTTTGAGGGCTGTTTCACAATCCTCTCCACACATAACGGAAACTCCATCAACTGCGACACTGAAATTTCATTCTACAGTTCAGATCTATTGCCCTTTTCCAGTGGCATTAAAGCAGATCAAATTGTAGTAGAAATGAGATTTGAAACAATAAAAAAAAGTCAACAGATTACTGAACTAATCTGCCCCAGGCAAATGAACATCTGTTCATAATTTGAATTAGTGTAAAAGCAAGCAACATTCCACAGTCTTTGAAAGATAAGACTGTATAAGCAAAAAACCAATTCAGCTTTTTACAGTTTGAATTTTAATGAGAAAAATAAGGCATATTATTTTCTGTTTCAACATTTTCAAGTTTTTGAAACACGTACTGTGGAGGAATGATAAGTGTGAGGGGATTTAGCTATGGGACAATGCAGACTATGGCATTTCATTTTCCACCTAGCAGTGGAACTTAAACTTAAGACAGTTTTGGTGAAAGTGGTGAAAGTGGTGAAACTGTTGGACATGCTGCCACTTTTTCATTACCATTTTAACAATGGTTACATAACCACTACAGGAATTCTGTGGCCAGTCTTAGTGTTTACTGAGCTTTCAGTATAAAACACATTTAATTTTATCATAACACAGCCATTATACTGCTTATTCATGGCAAGACAGCATTCTTTGGGCCCAGCTTCCTGACTGGCCAACAGAAGGCAGACATAAAATTATGTAGATTTCACAGCTGCCATTATCGAAAATTGACCTTACTTTTCTTTCTGGGTTAAGGCCTCAGGTTGGGAATGAAGAGTTGACATTGCCAGCAGTAAAAATGCAGTGCAAAACCCAAAAAGAAAAATGCAATTTTCCAGAAGGCAGACTTACGAGAAGAAATCAAAATATGCTGGTAGAAAACTCGGTTGAAATTAAAATAACACGGCATTTCCCGGACAGTCAAGTTTAACTTGACCACTGTACTAATTCAGTAGGAGAGAGGTCTGGTAGCTCAGTGGTTAAGGCATCTCCCCGGTTCGAATCCCTTTCTCGGCAGGAATTTTCATAGGCCCTTAACCTGAAATTCACCTCTAGCACAGCTTGCTGTGTAATGTGAAGTACGCCAGAATGTTTCCGTGGCTCAGATTCCACGTTAAACTGTAGGTTCCCTGTACCCGGTACGATTGCTGGGTTAGGTTAAAGTGGGAATGACAAGGCAGAATGCAAAGCAAATAGAAACCCTGTCATCGGGTCATTACAACTACTTGGAATTAATGTTATTATTATTCACATGGAAAATAAAGGGGAAAAAAAACACCCAACACGCACCACTCACCAAAGTTGAGGGGAGGAAGGCAGCAGCAACACAAAACAACACACAAACAAAGAAAATACAATATTTCGGGTGAAGAAACCTTTTTGAAGTTAACAGAGGTAGGTGGCTGGGCTTGCGCAAGACTTGAGTTCAACGCAGCCACTCAGAACGCAATAGACCGTCGGAGGTGGTGGGGGGGAGCAACGATAATATAACCGCAAGTATAACAAAGATTAAAATGGTTCAAAAAATAACAGTTCTAAAAAATATAAATAAATAAATAAATAAAAATATAATTGAAAAATTCTGAAAATATATGAAATTGTTGTACTGCCCAGTGGTGGGTGTATAGGGCGAGGATGGAAGATATTAACGGAAATTAAGGCCTGGGGGATGTCTAGTCTGCAGGATGTGTTGATATGCCTAGACCTCCCTGTTGCTCACCATGCCAGTACTCACAACACCCGTGACCTTAATAACTGCTTCACAGTCAGAGCCATTAGAGTACTTCCAGACACTACCACCCAATCTGAACTCCGCAGGTGGGAATTGGCATATCAACACATCCTGCAGACTAGACATCCCCCAGGCCTTAATTTCCGTTAATATCTTCCATCCTCACCCTATACACCCACCACTGGGCAGTACAATAATTTCATATATTTTCAGAATTTTTCAATTATATTTTTATTTATTTATTTATTTATATTTTTTATAACTATTATTTTTTGAACCATTTTAATCTTTCTTATATTCGTGATTATATTATCATTGCTCCCCCCACCACAACCGACGGTCTATTGCGTTCTATGAATGGCTGTATTGAACAAGTCTTGCGCATGGCCAGCCACCTACCTCTATTAACTTGTAAAAGTGTTTTTCACCCGAAATATTGTATTTTCTTTGTTCGTGTGTTGTTTTGTGTTGCTGCTGCCCTCCTCCCTTCAACTTTGATGAGTGTTGGGTGTTTCTTTCCCCCCTTTCTTTTCCATGTAAATATTGCCTCGCGGTATTTCTTTCCTTCATTGTTACCTATGTTATTATTACTCAGTAGAAACACGGTACTGGCTGCTGTTAACTGTGCGTCACACCTGAGGTAGCAGTCCGAGGCTGAAGGCGACCGGCAGCAGCAGCAGTGAGGTGAGCATGACGTCCCTGGCGGCGCGGGCCGCCTCCCGCTCCGAGAACGTCAGCCCGTACACGGTGCGCGGCGTGGGGTCCGTGCGGCCCGACTCGAGCGAGAAGTGAGCCACGAGCACCAGGCTGCACACCAGACAGAAGTACACCGGGCGAGACAGCGCCACCACCCGATTGAAACTGAACACACACGGCAACCGGTCACCAAGATGACGGCTTTACGGTGTTTTACATTGTGTAGCCATCCTACCAACAGAACTACAAGAAAAATATACAACTTCTTTTTGTTTCTTCCCTGTATTTTTTTAAAAGAAATTTTGAAAATATATTTGTTTTACAACATTATATAGTAGTGTGAATTTTCAGATTAATTTTACATACGATTTGCTTAATACCTATTTATTATAGCCAATCTGTTTCCACATTGTAAAAACTGATCAAATATAATAATACTATACTAGGCATGCTAAAGTTATGCAAGAGTTTGAGTTTTCTGATCTCCAAATTATTAGAATAGTCTCCCATTTACTTTTTTTTTTAAGTTAGGGTGAAAACATTACATTTTCCTCTCATACCAATTTATTTCTTCTTTTGCAGACAGTTGTTCCCATACGACTTTAAATTAGCAACTGAAACTGCCTAGCAAGAAATTAACGAAACAGCAGTAAGCTATTATTTTGATCAATTTTTGCCAAGAAGACTGAATATTAAACAAATAAATATTCCTTTTTATTCCACATTTTCATGTCCATGGCAACATTGCAACTAAGGGCAAGATGGATTATCCAATTTGAGCTTCATTATGGTTCTAAAGAGGAGTCCTTCAGACTGAATACAAATGTAGCGTTACCACTTTCTTTTCCTTTGGTTACTGAATGTATGTGGATGGCTGTGATAATACGTTGTTTATATGAAGATGAAAAAAGAGAGATGGTAAAAACTGGTGCCAACCCATTCAGTGTAAATTACAAAAGTATAACAAGGGGGCTGGCAAGTTTAACATACACGTCTGGTAGAGGAATTGGTATCAATATAGTGGTAGGTGTCCTCACTCCAAATACTTTGCACCTTATCAATATCGAGGTCATTAGAGGTGGGCAAGGAACAGGAAGGAATTTGGCCATGGCCTTTTAACTGAACCATCCCGGCTATTCAGACCCAGACCTTTAGTGAAATTGTTATTTTAAGAATTATTTGTAGCTATATGGGAGTTGAGTAAATATGGTTCAGTATTTTTTTCTTGCAATTAATTGTGAATTTGTATAAATGAACATGGTTTTATGGAAAGAAATTATGTAAACACTAAAGTTAACAATGGAAAGAAAAAAGTACTGCGAGCAATTAGAGTACTTCCAGCTACTACCTCCCAGTCTGAACTCCGCGGCTGGAAATTGGCTTATCAACACATCCTGCAGACTAGACACCCCCCAGGACTCAAATTCCAATAATATCTTATCCTCATCCTGTACACCCATCACTGGCCAACACAATAGATTCATATATATTTATAGACTATTTTCTTTTCAATTGATTTTTTTAAATTTATAATATTTTTATATATTTTTTACTATTTTTCAGTTATTATTTTTATGTTTATTATTTCTGATTCTAATCTTTCTTGTGATTTATACTTGCAGTTATATTATTGTTGATCCCCCCCACCACCTCCGACGGTCAATTTTATTCTATGAATGGTATAACAAGGCTATATTATTCTATTCCAACCTTACCAGGCAAGCCATGTTATAAACTGCCGATCATTCCTTTTATTTAATTCGGCAGTTGTTGCATATTAATGTAATGCATTAAAGTGAAATTAATATTTGCTAAACCAAGAAAAACCACACATATATAGAACACCATCAACATGAGACATTTATTCAAACTCATATATCCAAAAAAAAATAACACAACCTCTCGTAAACTTAACACACTCCTTGCTTGCTTTTGTCTTACTGCGATTACATACATACCATACTAGTTATATTATTCTTTGGCAGCGCCCGCTGCCAAAGATAATTGTCACTTAACGTCAATACTTACAAGCTAGTCTTAGCGTATATGCTACACCTGCCCCCACTTCGAGGCAGATTAATAAATTTAGCACAATTTTTAATTTGCCGAGAAGTTATCGAAATACACAGTGGATGACACCTTTTTCTCCTTGAATACAATGTTCAACAGTACTTCTCAAATTTAGTTTGCAATGGCATTACTTTTCCACACTATGTTAATAATTTCGATTAAAAATTCCAAAGTATTTTCACGGTTTATATCAGTTCACTATTTAAATTTTGCTTGTCACTAAATCTGGCATAGCGTCCAATTCTATTATTGTTCGTTCGCCCTGACACGTACACACAGTTCAGATTAAACATGCTCAAATTTCAATCTTAACCATTACATTTATCATGCTACTTTTTTCATCACAACAAGGCGTTAACAATAACATTACATATTACTATGAACCATTGGATTGCTTTTCATGTTTCTTTTATGATACTATTCTGTTTTAAGATCAATACAATATTACTTTGACAATTACTTAACATTTTATCTTTTCAGTCCTTTGTTCTATACAATTTTTTAAATCGATCACATTTCTTAATCCTAATATTTTATTAGATTTGGCATAAGCAAGCAAATAGGCGCTCGCATTTGGCTTAACAACAATCTTAAAAGGTCCGTGATATGTTTTAAAGAATTTTTTAATCTCTGCATTTATTTCGCAAGAATTTTGTCTAGTTTTCACCAAAAATAAATTCTACAAACGAATCGATAATGGAAATACTTGCCCCCGATAAGCTTCTTGCATACACGTAGTTCTACCGTAGCTTTTTTCTTCCGCCTCTTCCAATTCCTTTCTGCCGCTTTTTCATATTCTTCCAATCCTTCATGTAATTTCTTTCTTGTTTTCCAGTTTTCCTTTTCATGAGACCATTCAACTACTTCTCTTGTATTAATATCAGGAGGGTACTCTTTTCTCAAATAATTTGAAGCAATTCGGTGTCGGCCGTCATCGATTGTGTCCTGAAACAATATTTCCATCGATCCCTTCTCATCTTTCCTTTACATATGTAGTGGCTTCTGTATTACTGCGCCAGAAAAATACATTCGTTCTTTTATTGCTACTTGGACCTGGTACAATATTCTTTTCCTCGGTTCCCATCTGCCATACATTTTCATCTTCTTCTTCGTCATAACTCCTTATAAAAAACATTCTTATTCCACTTTCATCATTTTCTTCATATTCATTCTCACTACTTCTGCATTCGTACTCTTCTCCATAGATGCTAGGAACATTTTCAATTTCTTCACTTTCGTTAATACTTAACGGTAGCTCGCTATCATTATCTGCTAATTCTTCTTCCTCGAATGTCTCTTTTAACGACTCTTTTCGTGCTTCTGCTATACTCATTTTTTCTTCAACAGCTTCTACATAACTTCGTACTTGGCCTTCCAAAATTTCTTCCATTTTATTTTCCACATTTTTCTGACTTTCTTCTATTTTTTTATTTAATGACACTTCTACAGTTTCAACAATAGTTTTCTCCTTTTCTTCCATATAGTGATCCATTAAAACAACGACATCTTGCTCCATAACTTTCTTGATTTCAATGGTATCTTCCCTCATTGTTTTCAGTTCTTTTTCTGACTCCTTCTCCACCTTCAAATTTCTTCCATACACACTTACTATCAATTCTTCTGTCCTTTTAATATGCTGATTAATACTATCCGTAATCCTTTTCTCAGATTCTTGACTACTTTGTATAACTTGCGTGAGTTTTTCATTAATTATTCCGATATCTTGTCTGGTTTTTTCTTGGCTCTGTTCAAATCTTCGGATGTCTTGTCTGGTTTTTTTCTTGGCTCTCTTCAAATCTTCGGATGTCTTGTCTGGTTTTTTCTTGGCTCTGTTCAAATCCTTGTCTGGTTTTTTTCTTGGCTCTCTTCAAATCTTCGGATGGCATTTAATATCAATTCAAGGTCCATACTCTTTAGGTCTGTACTCTTTTCGGCACTCATTCTAGCAAATTTCATACAATTATTATATATAATACATATATTACAAGCAACAACAAAAGTTTTACTACTCAGGAGAGCCAATCCCCACAGCAAAAATCACTGCTTCATATTTAACTTCTTTACTATACTCTACTCACTCCTTATCAAAATAATAAATGATTTACTACTGAAGAAAGACATTCTCAATAACAATCACTGCTTCAGTTTCAAGTTCTTTACTGTACGTTATTCACTCAGTGTTCAAATTTTAATTACTTTTCTTTTCTTTTTTCTTTATATGACTGATGATTACTGCCACCTCAGAACTTATAAATGGAATGTTCTCTACTTGCCGTGCTGCGTAGAATGAAAATCTGGAACTCGCCGCTGCCACTGCGTCATCAGAAGATTCCAATCGTTTAGGGTGCTATTCTCATTAGTAGTACACCCATAAATTCTGGTCCAGGGTCGCCAAATATAACAAGGCTATATTATTCTATTCAACCTTACCAGGCAAGCCATGTTATAAACTGCCGATCATTCCTTTTATTTAATTCGGCAGTTGTTGCATATTAATGTAAGCATTAAAGTGAAATTAATATTTGCTAAACCAAGAAAAACCACACATATATAGAACACCATCAACATGAGACATTTATTCAAACTCATATATCCAAAAAAATAACACAACCTCTCGTAAACTTAACACACTCCTTGCTTGCTTTTGTCTTACTGCGATTACATACCAGATACCATACTAGTTATATTATTCTTTGGTCAGCGCCCGCTGACCAAAGATAATTGTCACTTAACGTCAATACTACAAGCTAGTCTTAGCGTATATGCTACAATGGCTGCGTCTAGCGCAAGGCTTGCACGAGCTCAGTCACTTCTTTCGACTTGACAGAGGGTTTAAACAGAAATATTGTATTTTTTTTTCTCTTTGTGTGTTGTTTTGTGTTGCTTCTTCCATCCTCCCTTCAACTTTGGTGAGTGTTGGGTGTATTTTATCTGTCCTTTCCATATATATATATGAAAACTCTAATATGTTCAAGGACAGTATTACGCATGAAGCATTGATTAAAAGTTTGTAATTCTAAGTATTGACGTGAGCTACAATGTTTAGAGCACAATTTGTGATGGTTTGGACTGGTTTCTGTAGATAATTTTGTGTGTAAATATCTTTAATTCACATTTCTTTGCATTTCATAATGATTGTGAATGATTTGGTATTAATTCTAATTGTTTTGATGGGATTTAAATTGTTTAAGTATTGTTAGAATTCGAGAAACGCCAGTCAGAAGTCTTTCAATTATTCTGGAATTTTCTGTAATGCCTATATAAGCGATCGGCAGAGATAAGTTAGTTAGATGAGTTTTACTTTTGAAAAGTTTAGTTTTGAAGGTGTTGCAAGCTGGAATTGCTGGAGCATTTATTTCATTTGTATGTAATATCTTTGTACAGAGTTCGACGCCTTGAAGAAAAATAAACAAACTGTAAATTGACTCTTCGACTAATTATTTCAAGAAAACCAGATACCTAACGTGGTTTCCAGGACAGGACAAGAAACCACGGAAAACCCAAATCTGGATGGCCGGACGGGGACTCGAACCTGCATCCTCCCGAACGCCAAGCCAAATATTTCTTCTACCACTGGGGCTCAAACAATGTCGAGCGCAGACACTGTCATGTCTTAGAGACCTTGGCCACGAGATATGTTCGAGAGATTACAAGGCTAGAGTTGACAAGAGAGGGCTTTTTCTGAACAACAGGTTTTTATTATAAGTGTCAGGAAACAGGAGTTAGCAAATCATAAACACAAAAATCACCTTTCACTTGCAGTAGTAAGATTAGATTCGAGACAGATAACTATCACCAGCACCATGAGACCGCTGGCAATATGGAACAAATTGTGTCCCTATTCTTACTTTCAGAAGAACATAAATATATTCCTAGACAGCTTAAAAATCAAGCTCTATTAAATCTAGTAGATCAGCTTGTAATGTGAACAGTGGCCTGTTAGCTCAGTTGGGTAAGGCATATGATTGGGATTGGAAAGGTACCCTGTTGAAATCCTGGTCTCGGGCATAACTACTACAGACCTTAAAACAGAACTTCAACCATGGCAAGCTTAACTTTGTTAATATGAAGTACACTAGGATGTCTCTGGTTCACATTCCATACTAAACCATAGATCACCTATTTTACTATTACTCCGCGATTCACTAAAAGGAGGGTGCATTGCACCTATCAGGAAACGTAATGGTTTGGAAGGGATATAAGGGATATGGCAGGTGGCGCCCATGGGCTATTGTGAGGAACCATCCCAGCATTCGCCTGGAGCGATCTAGGGAAACCATGGAAAACACAGATCAGGATGGCCGGAGTGCTTTATCAGAAGCTACTCCTGTCCGATTTTGTGTTTACTCGCCCGGTAATCCTTTCTATTCCACTCCCTAATCGCTCGTGGAAAAAATGAATAGAGAAATGTATCGGTTCTGGCCCTGATTTTTCTTATCTTATTTTCGCGGTCATTCCGAGATATGAATGTTGCTGGTAGCAATATTTGATTGCTGTCATTCCGAAATACGTCAGTCGAGAATTTTTCAATTAGCTTCCGTCGAGAGCAACGCCTTCGGTGCTCCAGGTCTTCCCAACCTAACTCCTTCAACATGGCACTTACGCTTTCCCTCCAACTATATATACCTGTCACGAATCGGGCAGGCTTCTTTGGACCATCTCTAATGCCTCCATTAATCCCTTTTGATGGGGACCCCATACAGAGCAACAATATTCCAAGTGAGGCCTCACTAGGGACTTGTACGCAATCGATTTAACTTCCGGAGTGCATTGTTTTAAATTACGACCTAGAAATCGAAACATATGATTTGCTTTCCAATTACATTCTCGGTATGCTCATTCCACGACAAATTATTACGAATTGTTACCCCTAGGTATTTAGCGGAATCTACCGTTCTAAGTACAGTGCCATTAATTGTATATTCAAAGCTAAATGGTGTCACCTTTTTATTTACACGCATGACTTGGCACTTTTTAGCGTTTAACTCCAACTGCCAATCTTTACACCATGCAATTTTGTGTAGGATAATCGCGTTAGGGTTTTTTTTTTTTTTTTGCTGTCATCAGGTTTGATTTATCCTCCATCCTTTCCAATCTTCTGCTAACCTCTTTATCTCAACATACCCCTTACAACCCACGTCCTCAATTATTTGCTTCATATATTCTAATCTCTGTCTTCGTCTACAGTTCTTATCTTCGACTGTTCCCTCCACTAACAAATTAACCAATCCAACATGTCTCAGCCTGTCTCTTCTTTCTGTAAGCTTCTTCCGCAAACTTCTTTCCTCACCCATCATTTCCAACACTCATTAATTTCGTACTTTGTCTGTCCACTTAATTTTCAGCACTCTTCTGTAGCACCAAATTTTAAATGCTTCAATTTACTTTATGGTATTCCTTAAGTCCATGCTTCGCCACCATAAAGTGCTGTCTTCCACACATACTTTTAAAAATTTCTTATTAAATGCTCGATCATTATTTGAAACTAAAAGATTTCATTTTTCCATGAAGGCTCTTTTTGATATTCTTCTATTCTGCTTTTAACATCATTCCTGCTTCGGCCATCGTTTGTAATTTTGCTTCCCAAGTAGCAGAATTCAATTACTTCTCCTATTGCATCTGATCCTATTTTTATATTTAATCTACTGTGATTGGCATCATTTCTGCTACATTTCATCAGTTTTGTCTTGTTTTGATTTATATTCAGTCCAAAATCTTCCTTCAGTATTTTTTTCATACCATTCAGTAACTTCTCAATATTCAGAGCCTGTTCTGTTAGCAAGACAATGTCATCAGCAAATCGTAGCATACTGATTTTTTCTCCGTTAACACTTAGGCCGCATGAAATTTTTTCTTTTACTTCATTTATTGCTTCCTCTGCATACAAGCTGAATATTAATGGAGATAGACTACAACCTTGTGTCACACACTTTTTAACTGATGCATGTCTCTCATGATTCTCTGATTTTATTATAGACACTTGATTCTTATATAGTTTAAAAAGTTAGGTTAGGCTGCTACAACAGAGGTGGACTGTGTAGCTACTAAGGAATTCCATCACTAGGTTTTATTATTATTATTTATTATTATTAGTTTGTAATATGATTTTTTTTCTTTTTTAGGCATCTGGATTATCTTTTGGATCTAGTGCGAGATAGAATTGGCAACTTTCTACTCCGCTTTGCCTAATATAACCTAAATATCAAACAACTACCAACTGTTCACTGCTTACTGCAAATGAATAAACAACAATAAGAAGTCTGTCTGACCCGTGAGTAGGCGAGGCAGCATCCGGCTGAACGCTCTTGAGGAGAGAGTACTGGCAGCCAGCGACGACAAAGCAGAAAGTGAAGGCAAAGATGTCGTGGTAGAAGCCCAGCTGCAGCACCCAGGCACCCAGCGCTGCCACCGCGACAGCGAGACCGAACGACAGGCTGGCCTCTGCCACCGTCAGATTGCGGTCCAACAGAGCCACTAGGGCCAGCCGGTCAAACCGAACCTGCAACAAAGCACATCACAACTTCTTTAATTAGACAAGGGAAACAAATCTACAAGCAAAGTGATATTAACCACTGCTTAACACAAATAATGGAATGACAGTGCACAAACACAAAATAAAAACTTAGAAGAGTTTATTTTTACATTTCCGCACTGTGCTACCATCACTTGTAGTATGTAATGACTAGACAACCCATGCAAAAATTTCACAAATAAAACACGACAATTAGTGACGTTAGTGGTTTGTAATGGGACGAAAGAAGAACATCCTCATTTGTAGCAATTTATTTGTTTAGTGTAATACATACCAACAAAATACTTACATGCATGAAAAAATTAGAAAATTTTTCGAATGCTTAAAATATATGACAAAATGTCACTGACCTTAGCAGAATGCAACCAACCTGAACAAAATATACACAGCTTATTCCACATATCTGTGATATATGTTGCCGTGATCATAGCCCATGAGAAAATTTCCCGAATAAAATGTTTATATACAAATTGTGTTGCAAAACAGAATTCCGTAACAGAAAAAATATCTGAAAATCTACTTACTATATAAAAAACTATAGTTCACCGATATCTCTGTGATATATGATGCTGCTACCTAGTAGCTTGGCTATGAACTTTCATTTACGCGAAATTCGTAGTTATTACTTTTACCCTTTAAGGGTCAAAGTCCGAAAAATTCCTTCCTTAAAATATGATGTGACCAAAGCAAAGGCATTACTCTAAAATGATACTTCATTTATTAATTTTGGTTATATATCATGGGAGATAAATGGCTCACTGCGAGGGAAAAAAAAGATATTTTAGAAATAATATCCTGTAAGGGTTCAATTTGGAAAAATTCCTTTCAGAAATTATGTGACCAAAGCAGAGACCTTTAAATTGATACCTCGTTTATTTAGGTATGAAAGGAGATAATGTCCCGAGACCAAAAAAATCTTTTAAAAATAATATATATGATTACAAGAGATAAGAATTGAAAATATTTGAGATAATGACACTAATGTCAGGATGTGACACTTAATAGTGATTGGGGCTCCTGGGACAAAAAAAAATAAGAATTTAAGAATAAATGCTGTGTTTTTTGTGTTTGTGTATTATTTTGTGTTGCTGCTGCCCTCCTACCTTCAACTTCAGTGAGTGTAAAAATGTTGGATGCATTTGTACTTCACAGTTACAAACTTCAATCCACAATATTTTTTTTTTTTAAACTCTAGTTTTTATTTTTGCATGATTTATGGAACACACAGTATAAATGATGTGCCTTTTATATTACTGATTAACTCACCTTGACACTGAGACATTTAGCGAGCCTGAGGCGGTAGTAGCGACGCGGCCTACGCAGGTCCTCAGGTCGACCCTCCGACGGATCGGCCGCGTCCAGCCTGCGGAAACGGGCGGTGGGGGGCACCGTGACCGAGGAGGGTACGGGTCCGGACGTGGGCTCCGTGTCCGTCTCGCTGGACGGGGGCTGTAGTGCCGACCGGAGGGGTGGCGGGGGTGAACAGCGAACCAGCCGACACGCGTTGCCTCCACGTTCGGAGAGCACGTGGAACGGCGATCGCTGTGATGGGGGCATTACCTGAACGTCCCAAAAACACATTAATAAAATACTCTGAGCCAATATTTACTATATTTTTGATTATTAATTTTGTATAATTGTTCAAAAATTTTAAAATACGATATTTTTTAGGTGAAAAATTCTCAGACCTCCCACTGGGGAAGTTCGTCAATCAGATGCGATGTTTTGGAGGTGCTCTCAGACTACAGTTTCTGGCAAAATGTACGGTACCTGGAGTGCTTGCTCTTATATAGCCTAGCCACTCCCAGACTCCATTTTCTGAAATGTCACACCAGATTGACGTGCTTTCCTGGTGCGAGGCCCAATAACTTATCACACAGTTGGTACACTGGGAATTTCTTTCAAGATATTTCATGGTGTCACATACCTAATTTGTTGCTTTTACGCAATCTGAATATGAACAGCAAAAGGATATTATAAAATTGTTTGAAGTATAAGTATGCAATCCCATTCAGCATTCAAAAATAATAATAAGAAGAAATGCTGATGATTCCACTGCACAGTTTGGAAGTGGAGGGATAAAAGCAACCATTCAATGATACACTTATTCCGAGATTTTATACCCAATGATGTCAGTGATACGAACATGTTCATAACTTACAGACAACAGGTCCCATTTACTTTAATTGCTTTATTTTAAAGCAGTTATGAGTGTGTAAAGAGAATACTAAAGCCTTAAATAAAACAATTACAGCAGTAAATGTACCAAAATGGTTACACATTAACCACTATCAGAGATAAAGTTGCCACAAAAAAAAGGTGGAGGAAAGAAACACTGATGGTAGGTAATGATAGGAAGGGCAGATACAAAACAATGGAAATTTATGCTGCTGATACCATACCATAATACTAAAAACAATAATCTCAAAAAAGTACTTGAGTAACTGATTTAAAACAAAACAAAAAATGCAATAGGGATTTTCATACAGCCAATTTAATTCTTTTAGACATACCATGGTAATAATTCTGTGTATCATTTTACTGATGTCAGAAGGCTGAAAGGCAGAGAATTAAATTTCTGGCAATCTCTAAAATGAATTCATTCATAGTATACCATTCACAATACAAACGGGAATGATTTGCTATTTTTATTTTTTGGCAGCGAAGAGCAGCCATTTGTCATCTGAAAGCATCCAAGCCAGCGCCAACACCTCAAAGCCTGCTACTATAGACTGATTTTATTTACTAAGGTACAGTTAAGTAAAGGTTCCATGAAACGTTGCCAATGGTTCTAACATTCTTCCGAATTTCACTCCATTCTGAAATCACCTTGCAGAAGCTAGAAACTAACAGGAAAGCGTAAACCTAAACTAACTTGTTACTGAACTGTTTATACAGTTACAGCTTCACAAAGCTGAACGCCAGGCAATGAAAGTCGTCTAAATGTAACAAAAAAACTAGCTCATAACAACAGCACAGCCTAGACCGATCAGTTATTTACGCACTAGAAACAGCTTACATTTAGACAAAAAATAGGGTTAAATTTGTTAGTGTATTTTCTAACATCTTGATACAGACTCCACAACATCTATTTCATTACAATATCACTATCTGAGAAGGGTTTGTCACATTTCTACACAAAATAAATATCTTTTGGTAAAGATTTATTCTCAAAACCCTTGGCATATCCACACATATTGTAAATATCAAAACTGATATGTTGATTGTAAAGATTGACATCAACATTGTTAAAGCTAAGTCATGTGATAAACTTCGGCGTGTGCACGTCTCCCGAACCACATGACTCGTTCCCAAAAATATGAATTTGGTGTAAAACCAAGATATTGGGTATTTTAGTGTTTATCACATATGTTTTTCACTTGTCGCAGCCTTCAACTTTGGTGAGTTTGTCATTTTTATTACTAACTTTTAATTAAAAAAAAAATTATAACCGAAAGCCAAAGCCAATTTTTGTGCTTTAATTATTTCTTCATACACTATATGGATAAAGTAAAAACTGAGATTAATTGAAAGTAACTCACAGCTTCCAGGATATAGAAGCCCTGACCGTAGGGCACGAAAGGCACGGCGACAGAGCCCTTGGCTCGGCCGCCGCCTCGCGATGTGGCCGACACGCCGGACGAGTTGCTGGGACTCTCCTCGCCGGCTTCCGCCGCGGCGGCGGCAGCCGCTACCGCGATAGGCATCACGCCCTGGTTGGCAGTACCCGCACCGCGCTCGTGGAACGTGTACGACATCCAGTTGCCGTGTTCGTCCCGAAAGCAGTGTACCGCACCTTCGGTCGTGTCGTCGTGCGAAGTGGCTATGTGCGTGCCGGTGCCGCCGGAAATAGCTGACGCGAGAGCCTCCATAGGAGTGTAAGTGGTGGGGGTACAGGAGGGTGGCGAATTGGGCACGGGTGCAGCAGAAGTGGCCAGAGGTGGCTCCCGAACAACACCGGGACGACACCTGTTTGGAAGATAAATTTTTCTCATTAATAAAACTCCTTTTTCCTGCCTTCGGTTTTAAGATCAACATAATCAAATAACCAAAGCATACTGCACCACTTACCTCTGTCCTTTTGTATTCTTATGGAACCCACAGTGTCAATAAATTTATGTAAAGTTATTGGTGACTATCAAAACAGCAATATTTATACTGCAAACTCTCAGAAGGATAATACCCACCATTGTATTATATCCTTCCATAGTTAATCTTTGTTTCACAGTACAAAAAGGTAGAAAGGGAAAAGTTAGGGTAGAAAATGCAGTATCAAAAGGAATGGAAGTGAAAATGTTAGTGTCACAGGATAGTGTATTGGGGACCACTGCTCCTCGTTAATCAAATGAATGATTGTGTTGATGGTTTACTATCAGAAGTTAGGTTGCTGGAGATAATATAATGCTATATAATACTATCAAAACGATAGATGATTATGAACAGCTGCAGTCAACATGGGACGAAGATAAATGCTTTTAAGGTAGTTTGATAAAAAACTAAAGGTTGATTATGAGGTGGCTAAAGAATTGCTTGTTGAAAAGTTGAAATATAAATACCTTGACATATAATTTAATGAGGAAAAAAAACTCAACTGGGCAAGACACCTTGGACACAGGAAAAGATTTCAAAGTCCTTCATTGTTGGAGATAGTGATGTACCCGAAAAGTAAGGGAATTGGGTTACAAAACTTTTGTTGGCCCATTGCTTGAATATGGTGGTGCTGTATGGGACGCACATTTTTGGTATCAAATACAGGAGTCGGAAGGTAGAATAGTTTCTAGATTTGTCTCTGGAAATTACCATGGAACACAATCAGTAACCGTTATGATAAAGGAGGTGGTATAGGATTCACTGGAAGACAGGAGAAGGGTAAAAAGAGTCATGGGAGTGTATGAGCTGTATATTGGTGATGAGGCATGGAAAGATATTGGTGTAATAATTAGTAAAGTATGAAAGGGAAAATATAATCATGACAACAAGCTGGCACTCAATTTTAGGCACGAGGGTGTGGAAAGATTTTATTTTGTAGGTTTAAGGGGGTCAGGGATTTGAATGTGTTAACAAGAGAAATGATGAATAATTTTCAAAAATGCTGAAATAATTTAAGTTGAGATTTGTACAGGGTAAAAGTGGGCGGGTACAGGAAAGGGGAAAAATGGGCGTGTAGGGAAATTGGCACCAGAGCACACGCTTCATCAAAATTAAACAAGTTCACAGACAGAAAGCAAGAATTACAGAGAATGGTTTGATTTTAAAATACCACAGTTAGATGAAAATGTAGCGGTCAAATCCAAAACTTGAATAGTTAACTACAATAAGAATTAATTAAAAGCTGATACTGCATGGAAATTTCTGAATGTGTGATTGTGCAGAATCTTTAAAATGCAAAATGCAGAAAAACCCAACTAGACACTTGAGTAGGATTTAAATTGGTGACACAACTGCCCCAAGGAGCTACTTAATAAAAAACTGGGGAAAAAAAGTGCTGATTCCACAACGATAAATAAACAAATTATTTTTCCAATTTTATAGTTTTCACTATATTATGGTTAATATTCTGGTACTTGTTGCCTAACAGCCAAAAGAAAATAAATCCCACATAGCACAAGATTTTAAGAGAGAATCAGTTACCTGTATGTACGGTTCCGTTTTATCCTCCTATGCCGTACCCTGACAGGTGTAGCACCCGGTACAGACGTTCCGTAACCCGGAGCATCGAGTTCGTCCAATAATTCTCGACGTGCGGCAATGAACGCAGCCACCATAGGCGTCGTAAAAACCTGGAACATTTTATTAACTATCAGCCAAGTGGCTAATCTCAACAAGCAGCAATGAATGAAGATGCCACAGGTACAGTAAAAACATAGAAAATTTTATGGCCTGTCAGGTGGCTAAAGCATATTTTTGTTTGGATGATATGTTCTCGGGTGACTAGCTGAGTCAAGAATGCGTTGTCATACGATATTTCGGCGACTAAACTCATTGTCGACATCTTCCGGTGACATTTCATACATTCTCAACGCTGAGAAATACTTCGTTGTTATACAGGGTGAGTCAAAAGTCGCAGTACACCCTTTTATTTCAAAAACTCTGCAGGAATTGGGAAACCTGAATATTCCAGTAAGGTATTGGTGAGGTGGTCTATCTTTTACGGTATGTACCGAACATGGGCGCCATCTTGAAATCGGCCATCTTGAATCTAAGTCAATTTTTTTAAATGGAAAGGGGGTCGTGTGACACATCAAATAACATCAGAATTTTCTCACAAGTTCATTCCTGCAAACAGATTTGAAATAGCAGTTGTGGTTCAAAAGTTACATAGCTTTTTTGTTGCAGATAACTGAAGATGGCTTTGACCAAGGAGGAGAGAATTGAAATCATTTTGATGTCTGGAGAACGAAGTTTCCGTGTCATAGCTGCAGATTTTAACAACCGGCACGCAGAAAGACCTCCAATTTCACACAACACTGTCAGGTGCTTAATTTCCAAATTCCGAGAAACTGGGACTGTGGCTGACAAGGCACGGAGTGGCCATCCAAAAAGTGCTACTGATGAGACAACCTCAACAATGGTTTTGGCGTCCTTCGTGAAGAGCCCACAATGCAGCACACGACGTTTGTCAGCAGAATGTGGAATCAGCCAGTCATCGATCATACGAATCCTTCATGCCCATCGATGGCATCCATTCAAGATTCAGTTACTCCAGCACCTAGCAGAGGATGACCCAGACAGATGTATGCAGTTTTGCACGTGGGCCTTAGAGGAACATCAACAAGATCCCTCTTTTGCACAAGGCATCTTGTTCAGTGATGAGGCAAACTTTTATGTCAGTGGTGAAGTTAACCGTCACAACCACAGGTACTGGAGTGACCACAATTCACGCTGGATGGAACCTTCCAAGGTAGTTGGTGATGTAAAGGTTATGGTGTGGTGTGGGATATGGGGTACCCGTGTAATTGGAGCCATTTTCATTGACGAGAACCTAAATGCTCAACGCTATCTGGAAATGCTGCAAGAATTGGTATTTCCCGCAGTCCTGAATGAAGATGGCAGCTTTCCCTGCTACTTTCAACAGGATGGGGCTCCACCACACTACGGAGCAGTTGTTCGTCACTGGTTAGATGGTCAATTTCCTGGTCACTGGATTGGCCGACGTTGTTCTGTGGAATGGCCACCCAGATCACCTGATCTCACACCACTTGACTTTTATCTGTGGGGCCATTTAAAGCAACTTGTGTATGCAGAGAAAATAAGAAACAAACACCATCTCCAGCAACGCATTGTAGGAGCGTGTGCTCGCATTTCTGCGGAAATCCTTCTGCGAGTGCATGACGATTGGATCCAGCGCCTACAAATGTGCATTGACCAAGAGGGACAACATGTTGAACACATAAAATGACTGTCCTTTCTGGAGAACAATCCGGCTTGTAATTCTAACCGAAATATGTTGTAACTTTTGAACCACAGCTGCTATTTCAAATCTGTTTACAGGAATGAACTTGTGAGAAAATTCTGGTGTTATTTGATGTGTCACACGACCCTCTTTCCATTTAAAAAAATTGACTTAGATTCAAGATGACTGATTTCAAGATGTTCGTTACATACCGTAAAAGATAGACCACTTCACCAATACCTTACTGGAATATTCAGGTTTCCCAATTCCTGCAGAGTTTTTGATATAAAAGGGTGTACTGCAACTTTTGACTCACCCTGTATATATTTTTGTTTGTTTATATGATCGTGGGTTAGCATTCTGTCTTCACTGATGTTCCTTCAAGGCCAATGTGTGTTGAGGAAAACAAGTTTTACAATTTGTTGGACCTAGCTAAGCTATGTAGCAATGCTTACTGTATTGCTCTGCAAACCATGTATTTTCTATATAAAAAGTTCTATGGCCTTCCCCAGTGGGAGGCCAATAAACTTTTTATACGGTTGATACACCGGGGAAGCTTTCTTTTTTTTTTTTTTTTTTACGTCTCTCAACAGCGAGGTCTTTAGAGACAGGAAAGGATGGGAGGCAAGGATGGAGAAGGAATTTGGCCATGGCCTTTTGAAGGAAGCATCCCGGCATTTGCCTGGAGTGATTTGGGAAACCATGGAAAACCCAAATCTGAATGCCCAGACGGGGATTCAAACCGCTGTCCTCCCGAATGCGAGGCGAGAACGCTAACCATTACACCGCCACACTCAGTGGGAAGCTTTCATTCTTTTATCTGTTTTCTAAAACATAAATGGCTGTGGAGAAATGCAATGGCATGGTGGCAGCTGGATTAGAACCTATACTGGTGGTGTATTAATTACAACCAATCCTTTTTCTTAAGGTTTTACAGCTTTGTAGAGTTCACTAAAGTAGGAAGGAAATGGACAAGGAAAGAGAAGGAAATTGCCCATAGCCATCAGAAGGAACAATGCTAGCATACATCTGGAATGATTTAAATAAACCATGGAGAAATGAAATCTGTATAGCCAGGCTGGGAATGAAACCCATGTCCCACAGAATAGCGGGTCCCTGCTCACACAAGAGACCGAGTTCAACCAATAAAACTACCAGGTAGTCAAGACACTATGAGAATGACACAAATTCTTCACGGGTTTGCCGCTGGATTATGTTTTCTAAGAACAAGCTTTCGGCGGCTTGCACTGCCGCCATCATCGGGTCCATTGTACCTAAGGGAACAAGAATTTGTGTCAAAGATACGCCGGGAAAGTCTTGTTTCTCATACACTGTGAGAATACACTAACAGATAATATAAACTATCCAATTTCTTGTACAGGGCAAAGATGCTCTGGCATTAGAGATTTTTGTGTGCAATATCCCTTGTACTGTTTCATGCCTGTATCTCTTCTCCAAAGGTCACAGCCTTAATTTAGGGAGAGACTTTGTTGAAGCCACCAATAAGTTATTTAATTTCAGTGTTAAAAAGATTTATCAACATATGCTCATGGTCAATTAAAGGGATTGGAGTGAATTCCAACTACAGAGTATTACGGTCTGGGGCACATCAGTGTCTCGGTGATTAAGGTGCATAATTCAAGATCAATCGCTCTTGGTTCAGGTCCCGGTCTTTGTTGAAATTTTTATGAGCCCTTTATTTTAATTTATTTTCATGAAGTAGGACCCTACCTAGTTCGGATACCTTTAAAACTCTCAGTTCTCTACTTAACAAGCTTCCTTACCCATTGGGGTAGAAATTATTTCTCTGCTCCCTTTATTTTTATGAATACTCTCCGGAACATGATTTCAATATGTTTACTTATTTTCAGTTTAGAAGCGTCCAGTCCTAAAGAAATCACAGTTACATCACTACCAATTCCGTTTTAGTTATACGGCATAGCAATTCAGTTCTAGGATGACTACCTCCGGCTTTGTGTGCATGAAACACTTAATGACACTCTTCGGTTCAGTTTCCAGGTTCTAGAGTAGGTGCACCCAAGGTGTTTTTGTACAACAACCCTATTCCCATGGTCCCCTGCCACAATTTTATTATTAATTCTTTTCAGTACTAACCACGACATCTCGGACACTTATGTGTCTTCACAACCCTTGGGGGGCAGTGCACTCTCCAGGTCGGAAACCTATATTCTAGAGGAAGGAGACTGGCTGTCGTCCTAAATTTCATATACTAACTTAGTATGCATCCTGTATCACAGTCCATACTTGCGGGTTGGGATGTGACCACATCTTTCCCCCTGCCATATGTCTCGCTCCACATGACTAAGACTAAAGTCGAAATATTGTGCAATTCGTTTTTGTGTTTTTACGTGTCTCACCCTCCTGCCTTCATCTGTGGTAAGTGACGGGTAACTGTTTATTTTCCCTATCCTATCTTATTTTCAGTGCCTCACGGCAGTTTCTTTGTTTCCTTTATCCAGTCCAATTACTTTCCAATGTGTGAACTACATTTCTAGTTTTACACTAGTTTTCTATGCAGGTAAGACACTAAACACGATTTGAAATCCTTGAATTGCTTCATATTTCACATCCTCAATCTGTTGTGTAATTGTTTCATTTATTTTCTTACCAGTAAGCATCTTAAGGCAGGTTTAAACTGTGCATTTTTTTAAAAAATCATGTTGGATGAATCCCTCACAGTGAACATAAATTCACTTTTTGTTTAGATGAATCATAAATATTGACAATAAACCATTCAATTCACCTGAAGATGGCAGCAAACAAACTTGGGCATGTTGGAGTTGATTTAATTTGCAGAAACCTTAAAGTTTACATTGTGAAGAAAGGTAATAGCAAAAAGAGATGTTGGTGACAAGAAAGTGGATCATCCAGCAAAGTAGAAATGGGGTCTCAGAAACCTTGCTGAAAGAGTGGATATTGGAGGACAAAATGACATTTAAAATTCATCCTTGAATGTATGAATCACAATTTGAAGATTTGCTATCCAAAATTACACCACTTCTTACAAAACAGGATACAATGACGAGAAAATGTCTTCTAGCCAAACTTGGCTAGAAATTATTCTCAGGTTTCTTGTAACTGGTAACTGCGTTGGAACACTTGAGGCTGCATTCTATAATCACAATTTGCTTTACATTTTTCCAATTTGAAAATTTTAGTCAATTCAATAGAATATCTAGTTCGGACAGTTTTATTATTCCACTTGAAGTCTTCCATTATCAAAAATGGGAGATTCAATTCTTTAATCAAGTCCTCCATAGGCCAAACCCATGTGTGTTTTTTTTAATAACTTCCATATTTTCTGTTCCGGAAAAAGTTGTGATTATGGAACAAAATTAATAATAAACTGGTGTGATGTGCTTTCCATTAAATAACATTTTTTATTGAAAGCAACAATAATCGGAAACAATTAAGTGTGACTGATCTAGTAATACATTTTGAATGTTGTTTACTTGACAATTTATCCAAGTGAATCACCGAAAGTGAATGAAAAGTTGAACCTGAGCCAACTTCTCTCACCAGTCACCTTGGAAGATTTGCTGTTTACACAGTTCACTTTCCTTTCACTGCGAGTGATTCACCTGGAGTTATTACACTTTACGGTACGCACGTCGTCGTCGGCCGGGGGCCGTGCTCGGTGTTGCTGCTGCTGTGGAGGGGGCAGCAGCCGCAGCTGGGTGCCCGGCGCCGACACGCGCCTCAGGCGGCGGAGGTCCGTGCGACTCACGTCGGCCGCCGCCGAGCTAGAGACGGTGTTTGC
This sequence comes from Vandiemenella viatica, assembly GCA_031002005.1. Taxonomy (NCBI): domain Eukaryota; kingdom Metazoa; phylum Arthropoda; class Insecta; order Orthoptera; family Morabidae; genus Vandiemenella; species Vandiemenella viatica. The sequence continues at coordinate 127,533,343 of CM061918.1, forward strand.
CGCGGGAGACTTGCCGTCTCCCGTCATTACGGGACCTGCTACGAGTCGTGTGCGTCAGACGAGACGGAGTGACGAGGAGTGATAGGTTAAGATCTTAAATTTAAATTCATTTAGATCTGAGGCAGCTAAAGTAAGTACACAAATCAGATCTACAGATTTCCCAATAACGGTTGAATATTCTGCTGGAGATCAAGGACTTTCAAAATAAAACTATTTTTTCCAAGGAAGACTTTCTAAAAAATAAAAGCATATATTGTGAGACTGGTATTTGATACTCACGTTCTCTTTGTCTCCTCTGCCTCCTGCGGGGTTCTGAACTCTCGCCTTTATTTGTCTGTTGGACTCCGTCCCTCGAAGTGCCTACTGAAGCCCTTGGCTCCTCCCCATTCTCCTTGCCTAGGTACAAAACATTTGAATTACCTTCAATAATTTGTATCCTAGTTTCTACTCACTGGAATTTAATTATTATAAGTTTCAACCAAAGACTATTCGTAATCTTTGAAAAATAAGGAAGGGCAGGGAAAGAAAACCCATCCTCACCACAGATGTAGGCAGGAGGGCCACAAGGAACACACAAACACAAACACACTTTACAATATTTCAGTTATAGCCTTTACTGTCTCTATTCTTGCTTAGTTTCAATGCCTAACAGCATTTTCACTGTTACAATTTCCCTATTCATAATCTATTTTGTTTGTATTGAACAAGTATAGAGCAATGCAAGTACCTTAGTACTAATTTTGAGATCAAAGAACCAAAAAAAGATAATAGATTATGTAACTTCACTTAAAAATCCAACACTTTGGCTGAATGAAATTTGGAAGGATCTTAAAAGTGCAAACATAGGAGCAACAGATATCTTAGAAAGAGACACCTTCAGACACAAAGTAGACAAATGGGAAGTTATAACTGAGCAACCAAAACAAAAACAATACCGACCAAAGTGGTCGGAAGAACGCAAACAAGCTTTCTCAGAAAGAATAAAAGCCTACTGGAACAACAAAAAGAACTCAAAGAAACCTTGATTGGGCCATTTGCTTAACTCTTCCATTTATTGGGAGAATTCGCCAATAATAACAATAATAATATGTTTCTCACCCTAGCTCTGGAAGTCATAATTACAACAAATATTCCATGTCTTTAAATTTCTTCTAAATTATAATATGACACAGCTGTAATAAAAATAATTTTAACAAATATTACTGTTCTGTAAATTCGCAAAATCCATTAAATTGGTGCATTCTTTCCTCCAATACCTACGACAGCTTTAATTACTACTAATCATTGGAGTTTTCTCTGTACAATTACATAACTTAAACATGGGATTCACAGTATTTTGACATTGATTTCATCAGAAATTTCTCATACAGCTATACAAATAATTATAACGATGCAACTTTGTTCTGGTAGTTCCAACAGCGAATAAAAAACTGGTTGTGGAAATTCTGTCTCTAAAAAAAAATGGAAATTGGAAATAAAACTGGTAATAAACATTGCCAATTTGTATAGTCTGATTTTAAGTGGTTTCTTGCTTAAAACAAGGTTCATGGCGGACAGTATTCATGTAAATGAACACTTCAAAGGAATGCTTCCCACCACGAAAGACTTAGACAATAGTTGCATCATACGACATGAAGTTCTCTGCACAAAAGAGTAAGGAGGTAAGAATGAAGAGCAGGAGTGACACAAGCATATCACTTGGAGGAGACCAACTGAATAATGTGGAATGTTCCAAATATTTGGGAAGCTGGACTGAATAAAATGGAGGAACAGGATGGAGACAAATCAATGGGGAAGACGTGCAGATATATATTTTTTTAAGAATGTTAGAGGTCTGGTATGGAGTAGGGGTGTCCCAAAAAAAGTAAAGAAGCAATGTATAAAGCCTACTTTGTGCCAATTTTGACATATGGATCAGAAATTTGGGTGATTACGGAGAGTGACAAAAGGAAAATACAAGCAATAGATATGACATTTCAGAGGAGTAGGAGCAATGAGAAGAGACAGAATGAGGAATGAGAAAATCAGGGAGATGGTAAATGAGGAAGTGTTACAACAAAGAACAGAAAAATCAAGGTTCAGTGGTACGGTCGTGTAAAGAGAATCGGAGAGGAGAAGATACAAAAGAAGATGCTAGACATGGAGCTGAAAGGGAATAAGACCAAGGAACAGATGGGTAAAAGATGATAAAATGTGCATTGAAGAAAGAGTAGGAAATGGCTGACATTAGAAGAAGAGAGATGGAGGATGGACAGGGAAGTGTTGGAGAGGTTCTACACAGACCCGGCCAGTGGCTGGCATCACGACGACGACATGGGCGATGTTGGTGACGACGAAAGTGGTGGTGACGATTATGATGATTTGGGTGATGGTGATGACGACAAAGGTGGTGGTGATGATGATGATACTAATATGGGATATGGAGATGAGGAAGGTGGTGATGATGACAATGACGATGATATGAGCATTGGTGATGACGACAAAGTTGGTGATGACGACGATGATGATGGTAATGGTGGTGATGACGACGATAGGGTATGGTGGTGATGACGACGGTAGGGTATGATGGTAATGGTGGTGGCGGTGGTGATGATGATGGTGGTGGTGGTGGTAATGACGATGATGATACTGGCAGTGGTGATGACAATGAAGGTGCTGGTGATGACGATGAAGGTGATGGTGACGACGATGAAGGTGGTGATGACGACTTCAGACACAAACGTTCCACTTATAAAACCCCTTATTTTGAGAGTGGTTACCTGGCGCGATAGTCCGCCCCGCACGAGCCTCGCCCGACGACACCCTGCGTGTACGCTGCTTGGGGATGGCTCCCTGCCCGCGAGCACCCTCGGCAGCGTGCTCGCTCGCCAGCAGCTTGGTGGCCTCGTGCTCGGCGCTCAGGGTCGTACTCGAGCTGCCGGAGTCCCCGGAGTCCTTGCGACAGCCACCTAGTGGGAAGACTAATGAGACAGCTCTGAAAGTACACAGCTGTGACTGCGGATACGTCGCTTTAAAATAGTACTAATTACTGAACTTAAAAGAACATTCATACAATTATCATCACAAATAATAATCATAATAGTATTAACAATGCCAGCTGTCAAATGACGGACTTAATAAGGTTATTCATTAGTCTTTTAGGATTACCTTGCTAATTAAAAAATTTCCAAGGAGAAATAATTTAATGGAGAAGTAATTTGCACTTAAGAGTTAGTAAATAATTAATCACAGCAGGTACAATTAAGACATGCAAACTGAGGAGCCAAGTCATATTTGTCATTGTAAGACTATTGAATATGCAGTAAAGTGTGTTTTGTCAACAGTTGTACTGAGCAGTCTCGTGGCTATGTGGATAAGCAATGTAACTGGGAATTAAGAGGTTCGCAATTCATATCTTGGTCTTGGGCAGAATGTTTACAGTCTTTAAATTAACCGGCACATCTGGCAAAGCTTTACTTTAGGATAATAGTGAAGATGAAACTGCTGTTACACACTGAAAATAAGATAGAATAGAAAAAAATAACTCGTCATTTGCCACAGTTGAAGGCAGGAGGGCCAAACAAAGACAAGAAAACACAGGACAAAACAAACACATAACACAGTACTTCGGTTTGTAACCTTAATTATGCAGGAGGTAAGACATATGGCACAGAGAAGATGTGTGCACACTGGGACCTACCGCTTAAGTGTACACATCTTCCCTATGTCATATGTCTCCCCTCCAACATGATTAAGGCTGCAAACCGAAATATTATGTAGTGCATTTGTGTGTGTGTGTTTTTTCTCGTGTTCGTCTGCCACACTGGCTTCGTTTGTGGTAAGTGACGAGTTTTTTTCCATAGCCTATCTTATTTTTAAAGCTTTACTTTAGTCACATGAAGTTCATTAGCATGCTCTGTGGTGCAAACACCCAATACAACTGCAGGTGTCAGATACCTAATAAATGAACTAGATTGTGTTGAGTCATGACAGATGTGGAAAAGACAGCAAAATGAAACTTTGTCATCAGAGATTATCTATTTACCAAGTCTACTACATTTGTTCTACTAAACCACCACCCCTCAACCTACCCTAAATAGCTTTCCTTCATTTTTTGTTGAATATTTTCTTTTATCAATTTTAGTTTGTTTCTCCGAAGTTGTCATGTCAACTGAAGCAATTAAATATGTATTTCAGAATTGAGATTATTTATTTGAATTAAACATGTAATGGTACTTAAAGATCTCCTTTACAATATTATTTTGTTTTGTATTTTTAATTTAGTGAATAAATAACTGTTTCTAGAAATTAGGGAATCCAACTAGATGTTTGAGAATAAGTATTATGTTGAAACTTAAACTAGTGATTTGCGAAAAAGAAAGACTATCTTTTGATTCCGTCACCTTTGTATTCTCGTAAGAAACGATCTATGTCATATAAAAGTGTTCAGAAATGTTTCTAAATATAATACCAAATCAGCTATAACCATCAGCAACCCTTTCTCAGTCCTTTTTGAACCCCCATCTTAACACAAGTTTACCAAGAAGAAATTCTATATTTCTGCCGATTTCAACCAAAAACTTTGTACACAAATTTGCTAGAGGAAAATATTTTATATAAGGTGAATCTCTAAACTGCATCATACCGATACATCTGTCAAAATATGCTTGAAAGAAACGGACACAAATCAAATGTTGTGCCAAGTCGTAAGCTTTGAATGCACAACTCGGAACAGGAAACTTGCTTGTTCTCAGAAACAAATTCTATAAAAGAACAGCTAAGCAAAAGGTATTAATTATTTTCTGAGATACTGTCTGAAGAACTCACTCATTCATGTCCAGCACAAAGTCTTGTTCCTTGCAGTTATGCCACTATTGCAGGGTTGGCAATTTTCAGGATGCAGCGTGTTGGGACTTGCCCGTCTTGTCGGTGAGCATGACGCCTTCTGGGGAGGAAAACTGTGTTGCCATCTGTCTGTGGAGCGTGTAACTATGTTCTGCGTACACCAAGTGTATTTTTGTTTGTGTAGTTTATGAGGTGGAGAGTGGGGACCGTCCCAGCATTTGCATTGGTGATTGCAGAAAACAGTATAAAAACAGAATAATCAGTATGCGGGGAACAGACAACATCCTGTCCCACAGTACCTCTCTGATCCAGTATGCAGCACCTCAGTGCACGGACTCCTAATGACACACCGAAAAAGTAAATCGACCATTTTCTAAAGACTTGCATAATGTTAATGAATATGGCTCATTAGGTTTACATTCCCAGTCATTTATGCTGTTTACAGGCAGGATTTCCTTCAGAATCGAAGGCATATTCAATGGCATAATACCCATTGTTACAAAGAAGGAGAAAGTCTTGCAACCAGTGACATATACCACCAATTTTTAAACACAGTATTGGCTCTGTTACTGGAAAATGTAAATCCATAGTTCTGCTCTACATGACCAAATCAGCATTTTGTTTCCAAAATAATACATTAATGTATCACAGAATAGAAAAATGCTGGAAGTCAATGATTGGAAAATGCTTTTTCTTTTGTTTTTATTTATTGCTTTACGCCTTGTCGACAGCTAAGGTCGTTAGGGAAGGATGGGACTGGGGACAATGAACAGGAAGGAATTTGACCATGGCCTTTTTGAAGGAAGCATCCCGGCATTCACCTGGAGTGATTTGGGGAAACCATGGAAAACCCAAATTTGGATGCCCGGACGGGGATTCGAACCCGTGTCCACCCGAATGCAAGGCCAGAATGTTAACCGTTCACCCAGTTTGGAAAATGCATTCCTGTCAGTTGACAAAAGGTGATAAAAAGACTAAAAAAGAGCTGATACAATCAGTGAGGATGCTTGATGCCTGGGATGATACGAGCAAAAACATGAAACAGTCACAATGTTGACAAGTGTATCTAAACTTTTACTCATACAAATATTAATTATTTATATGGAAAGGAAAGATAAATTATACCGAATACACACCAAAGTTGAAGAGAAGAGGGCGGCAGCAACAACAAATAATATAAAACACCAACAAAAAAAACAATATTTTGGGGATAACCCTTTGTCAAGTAGAAAGAAACATGTGGCTGAGCTCGCGCAAACATAATGAAATTGACCGTCAGTGGTGGTGGATGGTCAATTTCTTTCTAACAAAAAATCCTCAATAGGAACGTCGCACCGAGCACCAGCGTCACCCGCAGCTGCTACTGAGCTGTACAAATCCACGTTAGCCGAACATGCTGTGGAAAATTTCCACAGCATAATCTTCGACAAGACTGAATGAAGTTTTGGCTCAGATGTAATTTTTCTGGGATTCTGTAATCAGAGAATCGCTGGAGATTCGACTAAGCACCAACAACATCAACAGAGATGGCGGTATCTACTTGAGCAAAGCTCGGAAGCCCATCGTCCACGATCTGAAACAGCAATGGGTTAGACGTTAGTCCCAGAAGAGTTCACAGCCGTCCGTTGCGGTCCCCGTGTGAGGCCGGTTGACGGGTCGGCCAATGGGAGAACAGCGGAAAGCCTCTCTGGCAATGGGGTACATAAGTGAGCCAGGATTACAAGGCATTCGCAGTCAGTGCTGTGTCGTCGCAGTGGTAGCTTCGGTAAGACATCTCACCTGATGAAGGCAGCGAAGGTTGTGGACAGAAGAACTTATCTGGCAGAATACCCGAGAAGAATTTTTGTCAGCTATATGCCGGGAAAAATTTAATTCTCACATTTCCTTTCTACTTGACAAAGGGTTAGCTCCGAAATATTGTCTTTTGTGTTTTTATATTATTTCATGTTGCTGCTGCCCTCCTCCCTTCAACTTGGTGAGTGTTTGGTATAATTTATCTTTCCTTTCCACATAAATATTGCCTCGCAGCAGTTCTTTCACTCCATTGTTACAAATATTAATTATTTAATTTTAAGTACATATCACTCAATAAGGGTGGAGTTTAAGCCCAATATTCACTAGAGATTATCAATCAGTTTCATATACATTAAAAATTCTTCAATTTTTAGAAACGTAATTACGAAACACCATTCACTCAGTTCAACTACAAAAAATATGCAAAAGAAACAGTTATTTCATACAGATGAGGGTATTAAAATAATGGCAAATCATAGGCATTCCACATCTATTAAATATCACAGCCATGGCTTAAGCACTTACAGGAAATTAGATGGTGTAAAAAGTGTTACATATAAATAAATATGATAGCGCATTACATTTTGACATAAATGTGATTGGTTTATCTGTTAGCCACTGGTGCATTTGAAAGATAAAAAAAAGGACAGAAGAAAAGACAAGAATATATAAAGCACACGAAAGGGAGGAAGATTAACTGTTCCATGGAAATGAAGATTTTAGCATCAACTATAACAGATGAAACATTGCATAAACCAGTCAATATACTGATAACGTGAAATGTTCAAGAACATTCCCAAGCAAATACTGTGGCAGATATGCAACACTGAAATTCGCCATAAATTATTAAGTATGTTAAATTTCTACAATAGGACACAAGTTTTATTAAATACTTATCTAAATGAACCACAGAAATAAGAAATTCTCTGAAAGTGTGCTTCTGTTTATTCCTATTGGATTCTAGTGAGCATAACAACATTTTCACTTTCTATATTGGAGACCATTTCTCGAGTCTAGAAGCTTGTAGTACCATATTGGCAAATCTCATGGGAGAAAACAAAAATCATAGCAATTTTTGTTGCAACTACTAAGTTCTGGTATTATGATTTACTTTCTTGTATTTAAAATGCAAATGGTTTTTGTTCGTTATGTTGCTATACGTAATACCAAGATGTAGAAAGGTAATAAAGATATACTGTAATGTAAATAAGAAATTAACCAAAATTCATTCTAGTAATGTTCTTACACCATTCTATTTTGATCATTAACTTTTAGGCATTATGACAAATATTTTTAAAAACAAAATTATTAAAATAACACATGAAAAAGTCTTGATTTTCAATAGTACATAAGAAAACATTTATTTAAACAGGTGTCAGAAACAATTAATACTTGTACAGATTAAATACTGCACGACACACCATGGAGTAAATGGCCATCCAGTAAACCCAAAGCAATATTTTCATATTCAAACATGTCCAAAACAAAAACACAACATTTTGAACACAACTGCCGTTGACAAATATTCAGGGAATTCAACACCTAAAACATAATATGCAGAGAATCTGCGAACTGTTTGCTTCTCTCGTTCTACTGTTTCGGAGCTCATTGAGGTTACTGGAGCCACGGAGGTATGGTGGGGAGAGGGATGGGAAGGAATCTGGCTGTGGCCTTTTGGAGGAACCACCTTGGCATTCATTTGGATAAATTTTGGGAAACCATGGAAAGCCAAAATATGGATGGCTGGAAAAGGCTTTGAAACTACATAATCCCGAATGCAAAATCCAAACATTCCTCACAGTAAATCTGATCTCAATAAATCAGATGGACTGCATCAATCTTCAGTTATTCCAATATGATTGGGGCATAATATGATACTATATTACCTACGAAATTAAAGTATTTGACATTTTTATTCAAGAAGATTAGCTAAGTGATTCTTGGATCACCACATCTTTGAAAATAAAACCTGTATCTCTGTGCAATATTCATAAATGGTTGCAGTAATTCCCATCCGTGTGGACAAATTAAGCCATTATCATCGCCAGCCTTATAAAAATCAACAAACAGGCATTACATTGTGTACAGCTGTTTACGGCAAAAATCAAAGCATATTTAATCAAGAGTATTTTTGTATTACAACACAGAGAAATAGTTAAGTATCTTGGTGCCAAGTTTGCGTGTTTCATGCAATTACCAAACTTATTAGCATTTACACTGAAAGTAGCAAAAAAGACTTTTATACAGCAAAGATAATAAAATACTTAGGACAGAAGTCCTATTTACACAGAATAAACACACATCTCACAACACTACTGTAACAGAATATTTATTAAAGATTGCAACAATGATAAAAACAATGCAATGAAATTAGTGCTATGGAAAATATTATAACAATGGTCAACACATCATTATGACAACATCACTTCTGCGATTAGCGTGTATCTTAAATTAAATGCCAACAACACTGGCAAGTAAGCCCCCATATGGATAGTGCTCAACCATTTCAATAAATGTTTTATAAATCAGGCAAAACATGAATTCAGTGAAGATGTATTCAAATTCACAAGTAAAATACTGGGAGATATCTTCCAACGACTTTTTCACTCCCAATTAACATTTTGAGTAACTACTTAATGAATAAGAATAAGTTGTCGAAACGGTCGTTCCCCCCCCCAGCCAGCAAAAATTTATCCTGGAAGCTACACAACACACAATGCTCTTCAAAAACAAAACATTTCTGGGTTCTGTAAATGTTTTTAAATGATGGCATGGAAACAAATAAAAATAAAATGTAAACACAACACTGCAGGATTTGAAAGAAAAGAAATATTTGATAGTTTTCACAGAAAAACAAAAATAATTGTTTGTCACACTGAAAAAAATACAGAAACTGAACAATAAAACCAAAAAAAGAGGATCAAAGGATTGCGAAACAAGAAGAAAGGCTTTCAGTTTTGATAGACGAGATGAATGCTCATGCTTCAAAACCTTTTCTTTTCTTTTTACACTCTCTCTCTCTCTCTCTCTCACACACACACACACACACACACACACACACAGAGAAACAATCTGATATCGTAATGTTACGATAAAACATGGATTGTGTTCCGCCAGATACAAACACCCCAGCTAAGCATAGCCTCGCTTGCCAGCAACAAGCAGCATTTGTGTTACTTACTTCTAATGTCCATGAGGGAGCCGGAATCACTGTCATCGGAGCGTGTGTAATTCCACAGATTGGCGTCTAGTTGGCACGGCATGCACAAGATAGAGAGAAGAAATACAACCAAAAACATACATTAGGCCCAATGGTTAACAGAAGGCGTGCAAAAAAAATACAGGGGAAGAAGTCATCAAAAAGGGTAAAAAGAAATCTGAGATTCACGTTGTTCTAATAATAACAAGCAATATTCAGATACTGGGTGGTACCATTTACAGAATAGTCGCCAAGGTTTGTGCAAGATTCTTCTCAACGCTACAGAGAGGGCGGAAAATTTATTCTACACAGCAAAAGAAGCATCAATATACAATCTACAGAAATCAGTAGGTGAAGCTGAAGCTTAATTTTAACCGTGTACCAACTGAATGAGCAAAGATAGTCACATCCCTTAACCAATCTTGAGAATTATACTGCACCTAAATATCCCAAAGAAAAGGATCAATCAACCTTCAGTAAAACTGTGTTTGATTTGTTACTTTTACTGACATAGTAAGCGTATTTTACATCTGGTTAAAACAACTAGTGACACGAAAAAGCAATTTGTTAGTATAACTTATTCTTATTAAAAATTTTATGAGAAAATATTATCTACTTGCACTCAACAGGTTACAGTGGACTTAAAAGTCTGCTAGAATTTCATGGGAAGTGAGGTAAAGAAACTGCTGCTTACCAGTGACAAAATTGTAGAAAAATAAAAACACAAAAATAGAAAGAACACTGGAAATTTTAGGGCAAACTTTTTATCGTCAGGAGAACAATTTTCTACTCTTTTCTTACATGAAATTTGTTGCTCCGCATATCTTATATTTTTGTTTTTCTAAGTCATCCTACCATTATTTGTGGCAAGTGCTAGTTCTTTCCTTAATACTTAAAAAAAAAAAGTACTAAACAGTAAAATTGCATCTAATCAAACCCAAAATGTCTAAAATCTAATTCATTAATATATTTCATCAATATTCAGTAATTTCACGAGTTAATAAGAAACAAAGTAAATGTAATGTTATGAAATCACAGTAAACACACAAAAAGAAATCAAACAGCAGCTAATTCTTAAATATGGAAGGATTAGAAGGAAGCCACAAGGAACAAAATAGAAACTGCTGGACTTACAGGTTCTCCAAATGATGTAGGTACAAAACAGTGCAGACAGATACTGTTTTTGATACAGGCAGAGCTTCAAATTAAACAGTAAAAGAGAGCTTCAAATTAAACAGTATAATACAGTCCTCCTTTGAGTGCCAAGAATCTGTATTTTCACTATTATAAAAATTTCGTTCAATTTTTTGAAATTGCTAATGTAAATCACAATCTTTGTGCGTTCTCCGCCGGATGGTGTTGAAGAAAGGCGTGAGCATGCAGCCGAAAGCTCATCTTTCTTCAACACCATCAGGCGGTGAGATCGTGAAGAACATATTTCAGCGACTCACTGCGAAAGCCTTTGTTCACACATTACTATGGTTATTTACATATTATATTTCACAAGAAATTCAGCTTCTCAAACTATCCTTGAGCATCACTGTACAAAATTTTTGACAGATAGATGAAAATAGGCAAAAAGGAAGCTGACTTGTGATCCATAATCACTGATTAAAAACAAAAATAAAAAATTCTATGCTTCCATTATAGTAACTACACAGAAAAAGTAAAATATAAATGTTTTTATTATGATTTTTTATATACACTTCATGGACATCACACATGTACAGTTTGTATAAAGGAATATTATATTTTATGAACAAACTAACTTTACATGTTGTTTTGTAACCAAATATTTTTGGGAAAAGGATACAGCTGTCAGGAGGATATCATACAGATTTTCAAGGTGATAAAGAGGTGGGAGAGCATGAGGATCATGGAATGGGAAGGAATTCATTCATGGTCTTCTGCACAGAAATCTGGACGGCCGGAAGGGATTTGAACCCACATCCCATGAAATCCAGGTCCTCCAAGTGGTATTAAGTATCTGTTGCAATGTCACAGGACAATATGGCAGTCAGCATAACAATAAAAGAGATACCACTTTACGTAACTGAACAGAAGCAGACCAAGGAAAGGTCAAGTAAAGGAGATTATGAGAGCAAAGAGACTTGAGTCAGGAAGACATACAGGGACATGAAGACAACAGCAGAAAGAAATTACAAGTCTTCAAATAGGAAATTGAAATATGACAAATATATTGTGTGGAAAAAAAACTATTAAATGACATGAAGGAAAAATAAATAAATAACGGGACTAAATGACTCTAATACAAATTAGCAGTTTAAAAGATTCCTCTAGTGCAGAAGTTATGAGGGCCTCAAAATATATCCAAATAGTTTAAACCAAATTCCATTACTAAAGGTGTAGGATAATTAAGTGAATACAAGGGAAAACAAAATCAGAGAAAAAGGAATCTCTTTTGACTTGCAACTTTATGTCCTGTCAACAAGGCGAACAAAATTAAAAAAAAAAAATAATCTCCAATTTTTATACTTCTTTTGCATTTCTTTCCTTCCTAATATTTCAAATTACAAATTAACCTCTACGTTTTTATTCAAGTGGAGGTTTACTCGGTGTTGTATATAGATGATATTTTATCGGGAAATTAGCCATGTGAGAACTTTTGTATAGAATAACGTTTCACTGGTCATATTCTCTGCTTCCATTGTCAAGACAATGATGGAAGGGAATTTTTTTTTTTACTTATGGCTTTACGCCTTGTCGACGTCGAGGTCATAAGAGGCGGGTTGGGATTGGGAACAAGGAATGGGAAGGAATTTGGCCATGGCCTTTTGAAGGAAACATTCCGGGATTCGCATGGAGTGATTTGGGGAAACCATGGAAATACCGAATCCGGATGCCCGGAAAGGGATTTGAACCGGCGCCCTCTGAAATGTGAGGCCAGAGCGTTAGCCGTTTACCCACCACGCTCGCTGGATGGAAGAGAATACAACCGCCGAAACGTCATGCCATACAAATGTTCTCACTCGGCTAATTTTGCGAGAAAATATCATCTAAATTTTTATTCGTCGTTAATTTCAAAATAGCGAAATAATTTCAAATGACTGATTGGATCTTCACAGTAAAAGAGCAAACAATTAAAGCAAAGCAGTGGCACAGTAGTAGAGATATTGTGGAATGTCGCTCACCGTTGTCTGCAGAGGATGCCGTGGGTGGGGGCGGCGAGGGTTGACCCGTGGCAGTGTCGCTGTCCGTGTGGTCGAACAGCCAGTCGAGTCCCACCAGGCTGGACGACACGTCGCCCCTGGGAGAAGACGGCCTACGACACGGACCCGGGCAGTTTGTGCTCTCGTCTGGAAGGCAAAGAGAGCAGCTGATTACGTAAATCGAAAAACAGCAATACTAACAAAATACATTATCACAGCTGTGTACAAGAGTGTCGGCAGGATTTAAGGCAAGAGGAGGTCGAAGAGGGTAGTGGGAGTGTACAAGGCATATATTTTTGATGAGGCGTGGGAAGATATTGGTGTAAGAACTAAAAGTAATGCACGAAAGGGAAAAGATGACCATGACCACAAGCTGGCACTCAATTTTAAGCACAAGGGTGTAGAAAGATTCTATTTTGGAGGTAAGGGTGTCAGGGATTGGAATCAGTTACCCAGAGAAATGATCAATAATTTACTAAAAATATTGAAACAATTTAAACTCGAAATTTGTAGAGGGCAAATGTAGGTGGGTGCAGGAAAGGGGTAAGATACGTATGTAGGGGAATTGTCATTGGACCGTTATCTCCGCTCCAATTAAAAAATTAAATTACCTTCAGCGTGGGGCAAAAATAAGGAAACTTGCTAAAAATACTTGTTGAAAGTAGTTTTACGCGAACAAAAAAATAAACACTTTATTAACCTATTTAAGCAATAGTCTGCAAGGGTTCTGGCTAAATTTTGACAATTTATTTTGCACTGTCTGCTAACTCTGACGAAAATGCACAAGTACATACAACCAACAACTCGTCATAGTATGAATTCACACTAACCGTGACCTAATGCGCCGTGTGTGCATTTCAAAAAGCAAATTGAATATTTAAAGAGGGAATTTTTATTTTTGTATATTTTTCGCTAGACTACATGAGGAAGGGAGCCAGGGTGAGCCAAGTGCCCCACCCTTCCCAACTCTGGCTATGCCCATCACTATATATGTACGACACATATAATGCTTTCAACTACCATCACAAAAATTGTGAATAAATTATACACACAACTAACTGAATTATAAAGACGTTCACTAACTTATCTTCTCATAAAGAGTATTATTTCATTAATGCTTAGTTCTTCAAACAACAATGTTTTACAGTTAATTATGAGTATTTAGACAACTACAGAAATGAAATGCTGGTTACCATAGATATAGCCTGTAACTGGCCAAGTAAAATATACATTGAATCAAGTCAGAAAAGAAACAGGCCTCAAGTATACACTGGAAATAAAATAAAAATAATGGACACATCAGTGACCACAGATCAAGGCCATAACAAACAAACACAAACATGCTTCACAATATTGCAGTCACCATCATTATTTACACTTTTTTTTCCAGCGGTTGTTTATTTTGAAAGTGAAGCTCCATCCCTACCTGCTTGCTAGGTCTGTGGTAGTTCTGATGGGGAAACATATGTTTCCAGCTGTCTATGATATTTCTAGCTTGTGTTCTATGTGATACGTGTATGTGAAATGTGTGGTATTTGAGGCAGGGATTGCCTAAGTGATTGCAGAAAATCGACTAAAACAGCAATCGGAACAGCCAGTGTGCTGGTAATGGGATTTGAACCTAGGCCTGCTGTACCTCCACAATCAATGTGGTGGCAATTTAACACACTTAACTACACCGGACAACATTTCAGTATAAGTCTTAATCATTTTTAGAGAACACGTGGTAAGGGGATTGGACGTGTACACACCGAGACTCACCACATGACTCCCCATGTGTAAACTTCAAATTAAGGGGGAAAACAAGAATCAGAAATAAAATTTTCTGAAAGAAATATTTGGTAACGAGGAAGCTCTTAACAGTACCGCACAAAAGTTTACGACATAGTGAATTTAGATGGTATTGAAGCTCTGCTACCTTTCATTTTAATATTCACAAGTACACTGTCTGTACTGGGAGGCAACAGGTGTAGTTGGCTAACTGACGGCTGATGACCACAATGGAAATGGCATAAACGATTAAACTGGTCTAAAAAAATGTAGCATTCATAGCTGGGTTCAGACTCGAGAATTTACGCTCCAGGACTGACTGTTACCTGGTGCAGTAATTTGTTCGGAGAAGATCACTCGACATTTAAACACCCCCATAAACTGTACGAAAAATCTGCTACGACATGTATTAATTTAAATTTCTTTGTAATAATGATTATTAAAATAATTCCTGAACTTTGTTGATACATTTGAAATTAATTTAAATGTATGCAGTGTTGTAATGATACAAAGAAAATCCCACTCCCTCCCTTCATAAATGATTTGAATAATCGTAATTTTATCAATAAACTAGCATTTGCCCGCTGCTTCACGCGCGCGTGCCTTGGCAGGTGTAGAAATTATTTACCGATTTTATTCTCTAATCAGACATTAACGTGGAAAGGCATGAACTGTTAATGTATTCTGAATAGTTTCGTTTGTTTCGGTTAATACGTTAGGTTCGGTTTCCATACTGATGTCAGAGAGTTGTTTTATTCATATTTTAACGTGATGCAATTGATTCAATAGTAGAAAAGGTTCCTGAAAAATTAACAGAGTAATTCGTGGTTGTAATTATTGTGCGAAGTATAAACATTTATTGTTTAGAAAGGCTTTCATGGTTCAAACGACATTCTTTCTTCTGTGCGCTTTCAGAAGCTATGGATTTAGCATATAGAACCCGGTTATAGGTCAATCGCTTTTCTCGGAGTAGGTTACTTTCATTTGCTCTAGCTATTTCATCTCGTTCTCTTTGACGTTGCAGACGATGTTGTCGGTCTATTTCACTCTCATTTAGCCAATTTCGGCGACATCTTTTAGCTGCAGAAGTTGACCCCGACAGGTTAGATCTCTTTCGCAAGGGCATATCATAAACTTTTATACTTACCCAACTCACAGCACTAACAATTAAAATGTTTTCACAGCTGCAATTATCACTATGCGTGAACTTTGGCTGCGAGTATATAGATGAGCATAAACTTGGTTACAATATAGAATATCTGTGGTATTAATAAATAATATTATTTCTGAAAGCAATATTTAACTCAGCTAAAACATAATATTTTTAAATGCTGATATGGAGGATTCCACGTTAACCGTGGTACCGAAAATTTAAACGGATATATAACAGTTGTAACGTTAAGAAAGCTGATATTATAATCATTATGTGTAATTTTTTTTGGCGATTTTATGTCTAAACTTTGTCTGGGATTATATAGCTAGGTATAAGCTTTGTTAAGGATGTATCTGTGGATATAATGAAAAATATTGTTTCCATGATACTTAACTAAAAAAAGTTTATTTTTTAAATGTGGATACCGAGGATTGCAACATAACTGCGGTGCCATAAATTTATGTAAATATAGCAGTAATCTACGACTTAGTCCTCTTGGAAGTGTGCTGAAATATAAAAATTTGTTACGAATAATCACAGCATCTCAATTTTTCTGATTTATTTATTTTTTGTTGTTTTTTATTTTTTATTGTTTGGATATTGGTTTTATTTTATGTTGATACACCATCAATTATTCCTACTTTAAAATAGAAATTTACGTGAATAGGAGCTACTCTTGATTTCAAATCGTCGTATCATTACTGTCATTATTTCAGTCAGATATAATTAATCCAAAAATGTCGGGATGTGATCATGGTACAGTTTATGTAGTAACGTGCATGTAACTGAAACAATTATTTCTGAGTGGCAACATTATGGCAAGTTGTGAATCGCTTGAAATGCAACCTGACAGCTGATATGATGCTTTGTTACAGGCCTAAGAGACGATGCCTGCAGCTTTATAATCTACGCGGTGTAGCATTACGATATGAAACATTTTTAATTTAAGTTTCTTTCAATATAGCCGTATTTTCTATGTAATTATTTCAGTCACATGTAAGTACCTGGCGAAACAACCGCCTGGACCAGATGACAATTGACTCGTTTTGTTTAGCATCAGGCATAACGGGTTTAGTTTTAAAATTTACGCGGTGTAGAATAGAATTTTAGGATGCCTAGTTATATTTGAAATAAAAATTCGTTACCAATAATCACAGCATCTCAATTTTTTCTGATTTATTTATTTTTTGCTGTTTGGATATTGGTTTTTATTTTATGTTGATACACCATCAATTATTCCTGCTTTAAAATAGAAATTTACGTGAATTGGAGTTAATCGTGGTTTCAAATCGTCGTATCATTATTGTCATTATTTCAGTCAGATATAATTAATTCAAAAATGTCAAAATGGATCACGGTACAGTATATGTACTAATGTGCATGTAACTCAAGCAATTATTTCTGAGTGGCAAAATTATCGCAAGTTGTAAATCGATTGAAATGCAACCTGGACAGTGATGACAGCTGATATGCTTTGTTATAGGCCAAAGGGACGATGCTTTTAGCTTTGTAATTTACGCGGTGTAGCATTAGGATATGAAAATTTTTTTATTTGAGTTTCTTTCAATATATCCGTATTTTCTATATAATTATTTGAGTCGCATGTACCTGAATTTTCGGATGCCTAGTTATATTTGCACGTTATAGCCACGAGACATATTAATCGAATAAAGTACTTCCAAATATGTGCAATTCCGCACAAGTCATTATGAAAGAAGTATGTTTTATTACTTGCTGATATTTATAATAGCTGTTTTTCAGACATCGCTCTTCGAGAAAAAACTGAATTTTGTATTAAGTATTGGCTTATTGTGGCTGTATTGTACAGCGTTCACATAGCAATTTTGTTCCAGAGACAAACTGTATAACAGTCTATCAGAGACAATACATGTCTTCAATATTAGTAATATAACTTTTTCGTAATTCAACAGACCTGTTACGATTCAAGTAAATGCTGATTATACTTGATTCACGTATTTTTTTTATTTTGAAGTAATGCGGTCCAGAAAAATGAATCGCAGAAGTAAAAAAAAAAAAAAAAGGGAAATCCTAAATTTTGTCAGGTCTCTTTATGAAAGGAGTGACCGTCTGAATGTGTATAATTATCTGTGGTCTACAGTTTCACATTTCTGAAGTTTTTTACTGACTTGCTTCTTCCCATGGTACATATTAGTCGTTAGCTACTTCTGCAGATGCTGATCAGCAACATTAGCTTTAAAAATTTGGAAACACCATGCAAATTGATGCGGTAGTTTTTGCGTTATTAGAGATCAAGCCTCACTACAAATGCAGCTTGCTTACAGATTTATAATAGTAATATAGACTAGCAGAGTTCCTGGCGTTGCCCAGTATAGTTGGCATTGATTTATCCATTCACTACTTTTATTCATGCAATGATAAATGTGTACCAAGTTTCATACAGTTCACGCCATCCATTTCAGGAATTAAATAAAATCTAGATTCACCCGAATCCTACCAAAAAAAGAGTGGGTTTAAGTTGATTTACCCGTACACTATTTTTATTCGTCCGAAAAGATTCATGTATATCAAGCTTCACTGATTTTGTACTGGCCAATTCCGGTGATTTAGCAGCACAGTTCTAAGAATGGGGTGGTTTGGATGCTTTGATACAGAATGTCAGTTTTCATTTTAGTCCAGGTTACATTTCAACCTAGTTCCATCCACTGCTCAAAAATTGAAATGTAGACCGCACGCGCATTAATACATAGCCAATACATAAAAATGTATCTGGAATGTGTCTATTTATTCCGGCATTACATAGAAAATACAGATTTTGAATGGATTTCCAGAATTTGAAAGCTTTGGGTCAAAGTTAAAATTTAACTTATGTGTTAAGACGTTATGACACACTTACTGTGTGAATAATCTAGCATTACCTAAAAACTGCTGAATCGATTTTGACCACGTTTTCGCAGTATCCAACATTAAAAATGTCTATTATGTTGATTAATCTGCCACTGGAGCTCAAAATTAAAATATATTACTTACGTATACTGTTGCATATCAGCTATTCAGAATTTATGTCAAGTATTCAGAACTAAGCAAGATATGAAAAAAAAATATTCTTTACTTTCAAATTGTTTCAAGGAGTTGCAAACTGTGGCGCCATTTTATTGTGATGATAGCCAGAGACATTGTAGTTGTGCTGACAGAGAATGTGATCAAAGAAAATCTCTGTTGTTTTCTCGTTATTAATTTCTCGCATTCAATACCACCATCCATGGCGTTTAAAAACTGAATATCCCGAATTAAAGAAAATAATGTTTCAAGTTTTGTTTAGTGTGCAAAATAGTCACAATTGTAAACTGCTTTTACTGCTTTCTTTAAAGTATATGGTCAGAGACATTGTAGTTGTGTGTTTATGGCGCAGTATGCGACATCTAGTCGTTCCATCTTTGGCATTTATCACCATACGTTCAGAATTTCATTTAATGCTCAGGTGTTATGTAACAATGAAACATAAGACATACCAAACAACTCAATTGAGATTCTAAGCTTTAAAATGGTGAAAACCTTATACAAATCTGCTCAGTAGTTTCAGAGTTTTTCTAGCGCAAATTTATCCAGTTTTCATTTTACAGATAGAGATTATGCAAAGTTTTAATGATAAATAAAATTAAACAAAACAAAGGTACACCTAACCAGTACGTTTCAGTTTGCACTTGAAGCATGTCTGTTGCTGTTAACTAAAATGTCTGGACAGTGTTTCTGACTTGAAACTAGTGTTGTAAAAAAAAAAAAAAATTTCCGACTTGAAGAAAACATGAAAAAAAAAACTGTGAATAAAAAGCAAGTTTTTTTTCTGGGACATGTTTTTTTTCATAACTACTAAATTTCAAATTTTTAAAGCATTTATTGTTTAATATGAATGTTTTAGAGTTTATACTAAGTACTTATCTTAATTTTTAAATCTAGTATATTTTTGTGGTTCAGTAGAAAAAAAATTACAAAAATTACAACATTGACTGAAGTTTTCTCTTATGAACGGGGACTTCCTGAAAGTGCTTGGTTGCATGATAAGGAATCCCCATTCCCCGTTGTTTGGAATGATACTCGCTATTTGAACTAGTGCTGCCAGCCCTACAAATTTATCTGTAGACCTACGGATATTTTCAAAAAATTAGGAATTTTAAATTTAACAACTGTTTTTGCCTCTTTTTATTACTTATTGTGCTTTCCTTATATTCGTATACTTGTTAAACTCCCAGTGTATAGTGATACTCAGTCATTCAATTGTCAGTAATTATGAATCATTTCCTTGCAACTGTTGGCATACACCAACGATTGAAAAGAAATAAAGGTCCTATTTTGTATGGTAATAGCTTTAAATTTAAACTTAAAAGACCGTAATATAGAACTATCGGTGCAGTCTTTATGCACAGTGTGTACTTTGCTCACAATTTAAAATTGTAATCTCAAAAGCTTTTGCGTACAATACAACCAGTAAAAGAAAATGTAACTATATCTGAATTTATGGATCTAGAGGAGACAGAAGAAGAAACAGAAAATTCCGACACCGACCGAACTAGTGTTGGTAGTGCTGGTACTAGTAAATGTGGCACTGACATAGAGGATGAATAAAAAATTATGTTACCTATATAGGTACATTTATGAATCATTATTATGCAAGACATTATATGATTTAGTAACATTTAAAACACACATATAAAATGTAAGTTCCATAAATAAAACAATGATTTATCAAATATATTGTTTTCTGAAAAAAAAAAAACCAAATTTAGAAAAAAAAACAAGGGTTGTAGATTTTTTTCTTGTTTTTTTTTCTCACAAATCTGAAAAAAAAAACATTTTTTTTTTCAATTCGCAACACTACTTGAAACATTCACACAGTTAAATGCTCTCCATCATTTTGAATATTACAATCTAGCCCAAATATAATAAAATGATACAAAAGGTGGAACACTGCTAGACAACTTGAACTTGAATCACTCACTGGGGACGATGACAAAGCTGGACTCCGGGGAGCCCCTGAGGTGCGGCAGAGGACTGATGTCTTCGCCACTGGCTTCGTCCGTGGCGCACGACTCCCCGGGGAGGCCCTCCTCCCCGTCGTCCAGGAGCTCGTCCGCAGACGAACACGGCCCGAAGCGCTTGCGAAAAGTACGTGGAGGAGGCCTCCTGTCGGGGGACGCCGTTTCGTCTGCCAGTCCACTGCTGCTAACTGTTGCCCTCGCACTGTGGCCCGTGACACTCTGTGAAGTGTAAATCAGTATTTTAGTCACAAAAATAGTGAGGTAGTGGAAAGTGGACTTGTATAAATATGATGTAAATTACACTATGAAATATGAAATCCAGGGAAAAAGTTGGTTTCTTTGAAAAAAAAAGATTAGTAGCTTCGCTATGTATTATCTCGTGTATCTTGACCACAGCCAAAAATCTAAAATCTTTAACTCTAATTTATGTAAGTACATCAATATATTTAGCCTATAAACAAAAACCACAATAAATTTCTCTCACAGGACAACATATCAACATATATTTAGTGTTGTTCCCTTGTTTACTTATACACAAGTAGTGAGGAAAAAGACAAAAGGCTGAAAGCTATTCAGCTTCAATACAGTGTACAGTTTGCGCGTGACTTCTGTATGGTATTAATTCCATTAATGACAAGAATAATTATGTTTCATTAATGGCTTAGAGCAGAGGTTGCCAACCTTTTAATACCTATGGTCCACTTTTAAATTTTATATTGCTGGTGATTAAAGAAAGCATCACCGCCTATCCGGCTGCAATAAATAAAGTTAAAATATATGTCATTCTTTTTTTCACCTTTAATTAATGAAATTCTATAAGTAGAAGATGTGACTTTGATTCATGGGAATAAAGAAGGGCCATCTTTTCTTTATTTTGTGATAATGTGAGTAACAGCAGCAAAGTCTTAGTCTTCAAGACAAAATAAAATGGATCAATAAATTAAACACTATTTTCCTCATATTTTGAGATAATGGTGGCATATTTATATTTTGTCATTATGTTGATACCTGCAACTATTGAAATAATATTTTCTTTATTCATCATTTTTAAGAACTAATAGTTCTTCAACCTCAGAAGAATTTAAAATACAGAATTTATTAATATAATAATTTTCCCTGGATAGAGCTGCAATGAACATTAAATTATTTTCCGCACTTGATTAGTTTGTTCATGTGGGCAAACCTTTCCATCTCTGGAGTTGCATGATTTTTTAATATATACACATCATCACTTGAAAAGCTTATCATGAAGCGGATTTCCAAATATAATGACACAAATTTTTTGCAACTGAAAAGAGTTTTTAAAAGTATCTTTGTGACTGAAAAGAGTTTTTGAAATGTATCTTATATCAGCTGCAATCCTCTTGCCTCAAGCTTCCATAAGTGACAGGTTTACCATCACTATCCTGGCTGCGAATACTAATATCAAAACTTTTTTCTGTTTCTCTCAGTATTGTTGCTTTTGATGAAAAGAAATTTGGTATACTAAAAGACTCAACTAAATTTTAAACAAGTGATGTTATCCTCTTATAACAAAGAAGTTAGTTTTAACTACTAAACTATGCAGTAGTGTATCTACATCATTATTAGTGTTAATCTACTTATATTTTGTTGAAATTATTTTTATTCAGTTTACTAGTAAAATATTTACATGCTATCAGAAACAGTTTCGAGAATTGGTAATTTATATTATTATTCGCCACGTCAAAATACGACAATATATTCTTCTTCTTCTATCGTTGTGCCCAACTCAGGAGTGCGAGTGAACTTGTCTACCTCCGTTGATTGAAGAAGGGGGTCTCACCCAAAATATTGTATTTTCTTTGTTTGTGTGTTTTTTTGTGTTGCTGCTGCCCTCCTCCCTTCAACTTTGGTGGGTGTTGGACATATTTTCCCTTTCTTTTCCGTGTAGATGTTGTATAAGTCTTATTTTAACTTCACAATTTCTTTATTCAAACTGTTTATTAAATAAATCGCCATCTGACCACCTATCGAATATTAATCTTGGAGAATGCAAATAGCATTACAACACAACAGAAAAGCCTCAAACAAATTCCAAAAAGCCTCGAGTAGATTCCTATAGTGCGCATCACGAACGAAGTCAGGTGGTGCAGAGAGACAGAAATAGGATCCCAGGATATACAACATTGCTGCATTTCCAGAAGGAGATGAGCGACTTACAGAGAGGAAGAAAGTACAGTAATTACGCTACTTCTACTAATATTACTGCTGTGTAATGATGATAAAAATAATAATATGCATTTTAGCAGCACTTTAAGTGCTAATACTATTAAGAGAGACAGGAATGTCAGCCACTGCAAACAATCGACGCTCGTGTAACCACGACAAGCGCTGGATTGTTACTGAATTCGATTGGCTACTGGCAGAGCATGACGTACCTGCGCAGAGCCTCGCTAAACTGGGCCGCCTTCGTTCATGACACTCACTATAGTCAATATTGGGATTAATTTCCAATATTAAAAATCTTCCACACAAGTTCAAGCATCATTATCATTTTTCTTAACGTCCATCCTCTCTTTTTTTCCCCAAAGATTGCCACAGCCTAAAACCCCTCAGATAAATCGTACTGTATGCTTTTCTCCTTGCTTTTATTTTTTCAGATGCACTTGTATTAAAATGTATCGTTTCCCTTTTTCCAACCTAACAGACCTAAAGATATGTCATTATATAAAACCAGCCGTCTAACTGCTTGTAATTCGACATATACCAATTAACTTCACACTGCAGCTTCTGACCAGAATGTTTAGAGAAACTTTCAATGTTTTCCCCTTCTTGATATGTTATGCCACTTCTGGCTTTTAGATCAACTGTTCTACAGTCGGACACCTGGAGTTGGTCGGTATTATCCGACAACTAAATTTCTTACAAATCACTAACCACTCCAACTAGGTGCATACGAAGACTTACGCCAAAGCTCTCGTGCCGTACGAGCAACGGCGATTGCGACCCGCCGCCGTTGTCGTCTGTATCGGCCCCGTGACTGGCGGTGGCGTGTTCGTCCGACTGCTCGGCGATGGGGTAGACGATCTCGCTGCCGAAGCTGGCGTAGCGCTGCGGCCCGCCGCCCGGGGGCGACGACCTCCCGGAGCCGCCCTCGGGCACGGAGCTGTACCGCTCTAGGGCCCCCGAACGCAGTCGCCGAGCCTGCCTCGCATTCTGCTGCTTCCAGTACACCAGACCTGCCATTCATATCGCACACTTACTACTACCAGTTGTATAGTCAATAATTTTACTCTCTGATCACTTTTGGAAAATAATATGGACACAAGAATCATCTCATAGTTTCATTTATAAGTGTACTAAAACTTCAGCTCCTATCAATTATATAATCAGACTGTTTTTATAACCAAATTAAACAAACAAAAATTCTGTCAATAATGTTTATTTACTTATTGCTTATGCCTCGTCGACGGCTAAGAGAGGCGGGATGGGACTGGGGACAAGGAACGGGAAGTAATTTGGCCATGGCCTTTATGAAGGAAGCATTCAGGCATTTGCCTGGAGTGATCTGGGGAAACCATGGAAAACCGGATGGGGATTTGAACCCGCGTCCTCCCGAATGCGAGGCCAGAACGTTAACAGTTCACCCACCATGCTCGGTGTCAATAATGTCAACCTTAATCAATAACCCAGCATAATTACAACAATACAAACTAACCTGACAGGAACTACAGCTGCACTCTGTAGTGATTACTTCTTCACAATAACCCACTTTCACAGGAGTAAATACTTCCTCATTCAATTATTTTGTGAAAACTATAAACTCCAGAAAGGACGCGACAGTTTTCCAGTAAACTTTAGTATTCAGCATAACATATTTTTTTTATTAATAGTGGATTTTTTTTTTTTTTTTTTTATTTTTTTTACAAAAACGTCCACAAAAATTTGGAAAAAAGTAAATTTAAAACATTTTGAGAGGCAGCAAGTTGACAGTTTTCAACTGATGTCCTTAAAGGAAATATTTTCAATGCCTACAGTTAATTTCACATTTAAGTGATCAGCAAATTTAAATAAATGCAGAGAGAAGCACTGTTCACCACAAATGCAAGTGGTACACATTAATGTAAAAGTATGGAAATGAAACGTTTAAGTTTAAATTCATTGTCAGTTGATCAAAACGATTTACACTGACACTCATAAAGGAATTAACAACAAAGTAAAATGTTGGTTGAATGGGTCTGAGTAATTTCAAATTACAAACAGACTGAGAAAGAAAGGAAAGGAAGGTGTGACACTATCGATGATTTGTGAAATAGTTATAATTATAAATAATTCAGTTCTTTCGATCAAACAGTTTTTGTTTATTGTATATTATTTTAATCCACTAGGGATAACATCGAAATTGGTTAATCTCCGAAGATGCAGGTTCTTTTAGGCAATGATAATCACAAGCACCCAATCTACGCTTCTACACCGATAGCTAACATCTCTTGAGTATTTATTTCCATAGCAACCTATATCGTCTTGCTTTTCTCTAGGAGTATATATTATTAATTTGCATCCTTGTTCAAGGAGCTAAATATTATGTTCTCTTTCTTTTTAAAAAAATATTTCCATTATGTTACAAAGGTTAACTATAGAACATAATTTACCAAATATAGAAACAAAAACTGAAATATTGTAAATATTGACTATAGTAATGACAAATGAATACTTTCTAAAGCTTTTTTTTTCCAATGAATGTTTTTCATTTCTTTCACAGAAGCACTAGAGATTTCTCCTGTTAGATGTGTGTACACCCTGTAAAGGGAAATTTCTTTGGAGGAATATATGTTTAAATACAAATCCTTGGGTCTTCCCCTTCCTTCTTCCCCACCCCCCCTCACTCTTATTATTACAGGTTTCACTTAAATACAATGTATTTTAAACAAAAATACTAATAATTTATACATTTTTTTAAAAAAAAACCTGTTAATCATAATAAAAATGAGTTCATATAAAACTGTTTTAAATATATTAATTGTTCTATTAAATGAACATAGCGTAAAAACCTGAAAGTTCAAAATCTGCAGGATGGTGAACTACATTTTTTTTTTTTACTTATTGCTTTACGCCTCGTCGACGGCTAAGGTCATTAGAGGCGGGATGGGACCGGGGGGAGGGGGGGGGGACAAGGAACAGGAAGGAATTCGGCCATGACCTTTTTGAAGCAAGCATCCCGGCATTCGCCTGGAGTGATTTGGGGAAACCATGGAAAATCCAAATATGGATACCCGGACGGGAATTCGAACCTGCATTCTTCCGAATGCGAGGCCAGAATGTTAACCGTTCACGCTCGGTAACAGCATACAAAAGTGGAGATAGCTTAATGCTATATCTGCATCACATTAGTTATATTATTCTGTCAGAAATACCAATCTTTTTGCAAAAACTTAGCATTCATTTCAATGCTTTTGTGAGTACTTATTTCTTAACTGATTATACACCTGTCTCTTTTTTTTCCCCACCTTTTTACAAGCACAATTAAAAAAAATAGAAAATATAATCACATACCAAATCAGTGCTACTATGCTAAATGCTGAAATTTCAAAATGCAGCAAACCCACTAACTAAATGTCAAATCAGAGGCAGACTTTTTAGCATACCAATTTTTTAATTATTTCTTCGTCTGCTGAGGTTATAAATTGGAGACTGTGAAGTAGTGGAATGGAGAAGGTGTGATGATTATTCATATAGAAATGTAGCTCACCTTTTTCTCTCTCTAGCATACAGCCCAGCTCCAGAGAGCCCGTAGGTTTGATGGTGGGGGGCGGGGGAGTGGCGGCACCTCCGGGAAGGAACCCTAAGCTGCCGTTCGGGGCATTCGACAGTCTTCGAACGCAGGCCTGCAGGGGGCCCGATACAGAGGAGCTCGAAGCAGCTGTTCCAGACTCCTGGACAAACAAAATGTCTCATTGTCAAACAAAATCTACTGGATTCTGACAAAGTACAGCTCCTAACATAATCACAACATTCAAAAACAATAATAATAATATTGGCGTTTAACATTTTGGTCATACAGCCGTACAAGGTAAAACTGAACTCCTCTAAACTTTTATATTATTTCTCACAAATGCTAGAAATAGGCGACATATATGAATATTTTCACTGCCCAGTAAATGTTTCTTGTTAACTGGCCGTTTGATGCCCTCTTGTGAAAGTGCTTTCATAAAGACTGTATTTGCTCCAGTATTTCTTGCATCTGGAAAATGTGGTTAACATCACATTCAACATCTTTTTCAGTCAGGCCGTGGTGATTCGATTTCTTTAATTCTGTGTAGATGCAAGGGAAAGAAGCCATGTTGTTTCTGACCGGTCTCTATTCCAATGTTCTCTGCAATCTTTATTAACAAAGTTTGTAATATATATCAATAATCACAACATTTGAAATATTTGCTACAATATATTCCACAGGATTTGTTCAATGATACCATGTTTTGGTGCCATAACATTGTGTTTTATGAGTGGGGTCCAGCCATACTCACGGAGAAGATGGAACAATTTGAGTTTTTTTTTTTTCTTTTTTTTTGCCGATGTTTGTCAATGAATGTCTCCAGCCAATACAATATGCTATCAAGAGAATTCTGGCATTTACTCAGGGATTCATTATGTTAGATATCCATATACATTTTAGTGGAGGACACATTAACAGTTTCCTAAAGAACCAGAACTTTGATTCACCAGTTCTCGGGATTTCAAACAAAGAGACAGACTCTGATCCATCATCAGGAGATCTGTTATCAATTGTTCAATAAGCAATAAGTGCATGATTTCCTTAATACATCTTTTTTATTTAATCAACAAAGTTTTCCATTGCATTAGGAGTGAGTCTTTCTGAAGCAGCCTGGCCACAAACTGACCAGGAAGACTTTATCTATTAGACAATTATTATATTCTAAAACCCTTTAAAAATACTGATGTCTAAAATGTTCCCTAATTTAAACTCTCAAATTGTGAGATCAGTCTTCCATATATCACATACGTATCCAAAGAGGTGCAAGTAATGTTGACAGGTTTGGATTAACTTCAGCTGCAAACCTCATACAGAATTGATCAAGAATTCCATTTAGTTCAGGTACCTTGCTACTTCACAGTTTAGCAATAACTGCTTTATCAATATGATTTTGTTACGCTAGCAGACGAATATTTATCATCCTAAAGCAAAATTAATTTAGCTGGGCTGACTGCAGGCACGTGTGAACTCTATTCATAAGTAAGGAAAGCCTAAAAAATTGTGTTTCTTCTGTAGTGATTTTTGTCACCACAGTGATTAACATTGGTAGGTGATTGATTTATTTTATATTTCCTTTCCATATTAATATCCCATTAATATCCCCCATTGTTTCTAAAGTAAAATAATAAATAAGGAAAGAGGAATTATCATTTACAACTGGTGAAAGCATGGTGATACAAGAACATAAAAAATGTGGACACTGAACAAATTTGGAATTTCAGTCTTAAGCCCTTATGAGCAAAGTTGAACAAGTTCTTATTTTTAACAAAGTAACAACAAATGTAACAGCTATAAATTTCCCCGCAAATGTCTTAGACAAAAACTAAAATTTCCTTGAAATGCATTGATATTTCAACCTGTAAATCTTTAAAACAATGTTATTTGGTAGAATTCATATACAGCTTAAAGTTATGTAAAAGGATGATTAAAAACTGCAATTTTAAGATACCTCGCTGAATTGTTTCTCATAATAGATCTTCCTTTGGATTGATTAAAATAATCAAGTAAAGTCAGCAAGGGCGTATTCAGGATCAGAGCTAGAGGGGGGCAAGATTTGAGCTGAGGGGGGGGGGCAACTCAAATTGGTTTCGAGGAAGTGGGGTGGGGGACTGAAACATGACGATTTCTTACAAAATGAAACTCAAACCTATTGAGGAAACTATTTTTATTATTGATTAATATAGTAATCCAACCACTTAATTTAAGGACCTACTATGAAGTAAATTAAGATCATAACTCAGTTATAGTTTATGTAAACATTATTGTCTCGGATTCTTAGAAAATTTTTCAATATCTATGTTTCTTAACATCTCACAGTATTCTTTCACGAAATTTCGATGTACATTCATCAGGCATAATACAGTCAACCTTTCCTCTCCCAAAGTGCTGCTGAGTTAGTTCTTCACTCATCGAAGCGTACTGAAGGCAACTTAATTTTTCTTCTAGGGGGGGGGGGGGGGGCGGGCAGCAGTCTCCCCACCCCACCCATCACTGGATAAGCCCATGAAAGTCAGTTACACGTGAGCATGAAAAAAAATATTTTTTTTAGAATTTGATTCTACTTGACACTTACATGAGCTTGAAATGAAATACACAATGGCGGACTCATATTTTTTTGTTATGAAAACCACTGCCATATATGCCACTCAAAGTGGGACAGTATAAAAGAAATTTTGTTGCGCATATGGACAGAAGTAATGCGTAGTGGTAACCTCAAATAATTGGACTATATTATTTTGTTTTACGACGATACTCACGAGGGAGGGTCGGTGGTGCCTGCGGTGGCCGGCCGACTGCCTGCGCAGGCTGCGTCGTCCGTTGTCGGCACTTCCCGTCGCGGCCGCCAGCTCGTCCACCACCGCTACGGACATGCTGCCCGCACGCTGTCGCGACCTCTTCTCTGCAACACG
This sequence comes from Vandiemenella viatica, assembly GCA_031002005.1. Classification (NCBI taxonomy): domain Eukaryota; kingdom Metazoa; phylum Arthropoda; class Insecta; order Orthoptera; family Morabidae; genus Vandiemenella; species Vandiemenella viatica. The sequence continues at coordinate 127,562,911 of CM061918.1, forward strand.
ACTCGGCTTAGCCCCAACGTCCTTCGCTGTTATTAGGATGAGTCTCAAAAGATAAATATTTGAAACTAATAGAGCAAAATCAATTGAGGATAAAATGTGAAAACAGTTACAGAGTGTTCTGTTATTTTATACTATCCTCAAAGCCCATCAAAAATGACAGGCTGAATGGAGTGTTTTGGCAATTAATTTCTCTGCAGTTGTTTAACTAAATAGAATTGTTAATAGTGTAATTTGTCGTCCCTTGTGGTGTAGCAAAGAGTTTCAGTTGTCAACTGGGTCCAGGTTGCATTTCAGCCTAACCACAATCGCCACTAATATTGCCGCTAGAACATCAAAGCTTCAATCACAATCCCTGTATCGCAATGTAGACTTGATCCGAAATCTTAACGTGTTCGTACATTTTTCTTTCTTATTATCTGTGATGAAGATCAATGTTTGAATGGCTGGCAGCATATATGCAGCTGATACAATGACCCCAGTGAAAAAGAAGGATGATAAAATTAAATCTTAACAACTTTCGTTATGCTTAAATTAGTTTTAATTGTGGTTTACGCCGCATAGATCATTATTAATTTGGAACTTCTTTCATTCAAACCAAGTAATGATTTCAGTGATATGTAGATATATATATATATTTGGTAAGAACAGAAATGCTGCGAGGCAATATTTGCATGGAAAAGGAGGGGGAAAAAAAGCACCCAACACTCACCGAAGTTGAAGGGAGGAGGGCAGCAGCAACACAAAACAACACACAAAGAAAATACAATATTTTGGGTGAAAAACCCTTTTGCAAGTTAACAGAGGTAGGTGGCTGGGCTTGCGAAAGACTGGCTGCGTCAAGCGTATATATACATAAATTTAAACATCGGAAAAGTAGAGGGGCAATGAATCAGAGCTAATACCCGAGCATAGATAAATATCCAAACTAATCTCTACCCCCACCATTTTCCCGACCGGAGGTCTTTCTGTGAGGCAGTTTCCAGCTGCACCCACCTCTCATAATGTTCTCCCATGAAGGGTTTATCCCGAAAATTACTTTATTATTTGTGTTTGTGTCTTTTCTGTGTGTTCGTGCCCCACATCCATCATCTAAAGGTAAGTGGTGGCTCAATTTCCCTATCCTAATTTGATTCCTTTCCACTACTTAGCGTCTTGATTTCATTGTTACTATATATATATATATATATATGTCATCTAAAGGTAGGTGGTGGCTCAATTTCCCTATTCTTTATTATTTGTGTTTGTGTCTTTTCTGTGTGTTTGCGCCCCAATCCATCATCTAAAGGTAAGTGGTGGCTCATTTCCCTATGAAAAAAAGACGCTAAGTAGTGGAAAGGAATCAAATTAGGACAGGGAAATGAGCCACCACTTACCTTTAGATGATGGATGTGGGGCGCGAACATACAGAAGACACAAACACAAATAATAAAGAAATTTTCGGGAAAAAACCCTTCGTCAACAAGAGAACATTATGGGAGGTGGGTGCAGCCGGAGATTGCCTCACAGAAAGACCCAATACATATATCAATATATATATATATATATATATATATATTGATCCACCACATACCAGAGGTGATGTTCATTTGCATAGATTCCCTTTTTAACATTATTATTATTATTATTTTGATTATTCTGTTTTCTTATTTACTTTTACTGTCTCAAATTTATGTTATGAACATTTCAATGTATTATTCTGCACTTTTTGCAACATTTTGCACTGCTCCGTGTACTAGATCCAATTCACTGTCTCTCTCTCTCTGTCCCCTGTTTCAATTTGCCCCCACCATGTTCCTGACTAACGGTCATTCTGTGAGACCGTATCCAGCATCACCCTTCCCCGGTGATGTTCTCCTGTTGACAAAGGGCCAAGTCCCGAAATATTCATTTTTTTTCCTGTTTTTGTGCTTATTTATGTGTTCACCCCATGATACCATCATCTAGGGTAAGTGGTGGTTCATTTTGCTATCCTTTTTTTTTGTAAATCCATTAGTTAATTAGCTCCTATTATTTCCTGGTAACTAGATATATTCAACCTGTTCCTACCATGTGCCTTGGAGCCCCTGAGCAGCCTCTCGTGGTCGGCCTGGGTGCACGCCTCAGCGCGGTGCACCGACACCCGTTCCACTACCGGCCTCAGTACTGCCACCTCTTCACTACTCTCCGAGCTGTTCTTGCGGTGCACGTCCACTTTCAAATCTGTAATAAGACAACAATCTCTTCAAATAAATTCACACATCTTTAATATAAAATTAAGCGAGGGGAAAAGGACAATCACTTACCACAGATGATGGCTGGACCAAGGATAAAAAAAGAGGAACAAATATAAATTCTGGGGCTTGAACTCATTGTCAGCAATGAAGATGGGATTTGAGTTCGAGAGGGTGCAAAAAAGGGCTGCTAGATTTGTTTCTGGAAATTATCGCAGAATGCAATCAGTGACTGATATTATAAAGGAGCTGAAATAGGATTCATTGCAAGACTGGAGGAGGATGAGGAGGGTCATGGGAGTGCACAAGGCGTATATTGGTGATGAGTCATGGAAAGATATTGGAGTAGGTATGAAAAGTAGTGCATGGAAGGGAAAAGATGACCATGACCACAAGCTGGCACTCGATTTCAGGCACAAGGGAGTGGGAAGATTTTCTTTTTTAGGTAAGGGTGTCAGGGATTGGAATGAGTTACCAAGGGGAATGATGAATAACCTACCGAAAACGTTAAAAGAATTTAAAGTTAAAATTTGTAGAGGGCAAATGTAGGCGGCTGCAGGATAGGGGGAAGATGGGGTTGTAGGGAAATTGCCACCGGAGCCTGTGCTCCATTGCAATTAAAAAAAAAAAATTACTAAAGAGCAATAGATCTATTTTAACAATAATTGTAATGTGTTCTGAAGATAAGTCATATTTTAATTATCTGAATTTAGAGCCTAACAAAACAAAATGTCAAAATTGGTATCACTGGCCAATACACAGCAGCGAGTAAGAGCCATTTTCAGCCATTCAACAACCAGTGGGCAGTGTTATTGGTTTGCATGAAGAAAAAATTAATCAAACATTAATTGTTAGCACCTCACAAAAGAAATGTGAAATAATCCAAATTTTTTCAGACAGTGGACGTCGGACATGAATATCACATGACATTTACCCAGAAATACACTCCAAAGAAACGGTTCTCTCTACAGCCAAAAATTTACATCAGAAACAACATTTTTTTCCCTAGGAATACATACATCACTGGAAGGTTTATTTCATTGCTTTGGTAAACAGGGAAACTATACTGAGAAACTCTTAACAAAATATAAATTAAAAATAAGAAAGTGAAAGTAGGCCGATCACTTACCAGAGACGAGATGAGTACGTACTGTTCATCTCTTTGGGTTTGTCACTTGTATGCTTATTACTTTGCACCTTGCTGAGGTTAAGGTCATTAGAGACAGTACAAAATTGGAGGCAAGAAAGGGTAAAAAAAATTCACCCATGGTCTTTTGAAGGAACCACACCAGCATTCACCTTCCATGATTTTGGAATACTGGAGAAACTGAAATTCTGGATAGCAGTTCGGGGATTTGAATGCATTTCGCCCCGAATGTCGGGCCTGAGAGCTAAGTTTCATCAGTCCTCTTATATTTTTAAGCCCAGTTAGTGATGGGTTTACTTTCTGTATACTTTCTTTTTTTCATTGCCTATAAGAATTTTGTTTCCCATTATTATCGTGAAATATAAATCAATTGTTTATAATAACTTTTAACCAACAATAAATTACAAGACAAAAAAGAACATTCCTCTTACCAAAACTGAAAGTAAGAAACTGAAAAATTGCAGAAGAATTCATATTTCTTCCGCTTTTCAGATCTTTATTTATTTCTAATTCCCATCTTTCACCTCTTTCCGATGTCCTTTGTATGTATACAAATACACAAGGGGAGAGGGGGGAAAAAGGTCTGGTTTGAAAATTGAGGTCTATTGCCTAGAAAATAAATACATTAACATGCAATACGAATGATATCAGCATTACTAAAGCCTCTCCAAAACCTAGGTGCCTTTACTACAACTGCAATTCACTACAAATTCAAGCAACACAACACGACATCAATGTTTTACATCAAGAGCCTAGACAACAACACACACATCAGTACAAGAAATTGAATTTAAGTAAATTCTCGGGCTGCATTAAGATGTCACACTTGAGTGACTTTTCAAAGGTGTCTATCTCAGCCCTCATTTTGAACCAAATGTCAATGATAAACAGTTTATCATTGACATTTGGTTGAAAATGAGGGCTGAGATAAGACCTTTGAAACGTTCCACAAGTGCGACATCTTAACGCAGCTGGAAGGCTAAGAAGAGTTTATTTATACACAACGCCATGAAAAACTTTAATCTTACGAGAAATTGAATAATTATGCTGGGTGAAAAATAAGTAAAATACCACTTCATACCCAATAACTCAATTTGGACAAAGATTTATAATCGCAGAATCATAATTGTTTAAGATTAATGTCATGGTGATTTACTAACAGCCTACACATGTCACAGTGGCCTATGACGGCAAAGTCACCAGCTCGTTTCACAGTTCAGACCATCAAGCAATTCTTCTGAACTGAGGAATGTACACTGTGCAGTTTCAACATAAAAAACACTACATTCTGCCACTTTTTCTTTCTCCAGATACAAATTTTTTTATGTGCCACCCTTCCTCACCTGTTATTACTTTAAACAAAAAAATTGACTCAAAATCAATAAATTCGTTTCTGGGACAAACTTCAAACCATGAAATTATGGTAAGCCATATAGAAAGTTAGTTAAAACTAACTAATTATGGGCAATGAGAGAAAAATAAAAGAAGATTAACACCCACATTTTGAATTATTCCTTACCAAAAGGGTTCACTGACTATTACTCCCCCTCCCATTATTTTTTTTTTTTACTTATGGCTTTACTCCTTGTCGACGCCCGACTTCATAAAGGTGGGAAAGGACTGGCAGCAAGGAACGGGAAGGATTTCATCGACGACCTTTTGAAGGAACCGTCCTGGCATTTGCCTGGAGAAACCCAAATCTGGATGGCCGGACAGGGATATGAACCTGCGTCAATCAAAATGCTTGGCCAGAGCATTATTGTTCACCCACTACCAAGCCCCCCCCTTTTTTAATAATTTTGCAATATGTTAAAGTTGGCATAGTTTGTTTATTAGTAGAAAAAACATATATATGGAATGAAATACCACCCCCCCCCCCCCCTACTCAAACATCAGGGGGTAAACAACCCCAAATTTCGTAAAAATTCCAACCTAATAATTGTAAATGTGAACAGAAAAATCTGAAAATACATATTACACATAATTTATAACTATAAGGGCTTTTTTTTAAAAAAAAATATTGGAAAAAGAACTTAATTCTGGAATCGCTACACTATAAATAAGTTCATCACACTTATGACACTGATGTGACCCCCCTCAATTTCAATGATTTTTAAGATAGCCCATAATTTTAAAAATTGGAAGGGGCTGGAAAGATGTCTCAGGTCTAAGTTACGTTTCGATTTTTGGAAGCCACACAAAGCATTCAAATGTTTAATTTGCAACGATGAGCAATATATAATTCTTTTTCTGTAACAATGGAGTGAAAGAACTGCCACTTTTTCCGTCACTATTAATGGAGTTTGTGTGGAGTCCTGAAAAATCAGGAAGGGTCTCAACATAAGAATGACTAATCAGATTGTGTAATTGTATTTTTATCTACTTTTTTTTTATAAACATTTTGTAATTTGTTTACCAAAAAAAAATCTTGCATGAACCAACAAATTTCTTTCTTTCAAATGCTATTTTGCTCCCTAAAAAGTTTTTCCCCCTCAAACAAAGAATAATAATTTGAATTAGAGTTTCGCCTACCAAAATATATAACAAAAATGCTTGAAATGCAATTGGAAGATTACATCTATGGCATAAGTGTGGTGAAATGATTTTAGGGTAGATATCTGTAAATTTAGTTTTTCAAAGAAATGCATGAATACTTACAGTTTTGAATGACATCTAACTCACTTTTTTCAGATTTTTCTGTTTGTAGAATTTTTAAAATGTTGGGGAGGTTTACTGCCTGAAAATTTGAGTAGCCGGATCAATAAAACGATGCTCTTTATCATTTCTTGTGAAAAACATTTTGCAATTTGTTTCGTTGAAAGCAACTGCCTTTTTTTTGTATATGAAACAAAATTTTTAGCTTGCACCCCAAATTTCACCCATAAATATATTTTTCCATCAACACAAAAATTCCCAACCTTAAATTTTAGTCTACCAAATTATGCCACAAAATTATTAAAAATCAGATAGTGAGATTTGTGGAACATTCCTTGTTAATCATGCTGAACAGGAACAAGAAACCATGGCAAACGGATCAGATATGCATAAATAAAAATTTAATGGTGTGGACTAAGCAGAAAAAGTGTCACTAAAATAAAAAGAGGGGATAATAAGCCTCGTAGTATAACTATTAAGGCTTATTATCACAATGGTCAACTTTTATTTTGTCATACTGTAAGACTCTGTAAATGGACATTCAACCCACTTGCCAGATGCCTTGTTCTGTTTAAGCACGCCTTAGGTTTAACTTGAAATACTGGAAACTGTGTACTCATTTTTTTTTTTTTTTGTAATAACTACCCTCCAGCCTTCATCTTTGATAATTTTGCCTACCCTCCACTTGTTTACAATTAAGACATTCAACTCCTCTCTTCACAACATTGGTACAGTTCTTAATGCAGGATCAAATCAAACTCTGGCCCCACAAGTAGCTGCACTCTTATTGCCGGCATCGATTGTTAAATATTACAGTGCTTACCAATAGTACTGCTGACGCCAGATGCACGGAAGACTGAGTCGTCGAGGCTGCCGAGACGCGTGCCGCTGGCGTGACACTCGGTGGACGAGTTGAGGGAGTCTCTGTCCCCTCCACCGCCACCGAGCTGACCTCCCACCCCACCGCCAGCCTCGGCGTACGAGTTCCGCGAACTGCAGCCGACGGGAGGGGTGTCACTCGGGCGTTTAGTGCTGCCCCCGTCCCCTCCTCCACTGCGGCCGAGCTCCTGCAGCTCAATTCCTTCCTCGGGACGCCCCTGTCAGATCATAAAAAAAAAAATGGATAAAGACAAATCAAGTAGACTGCAGAACAGGTGACTAAATTAATACTGATACTGCCATATATAACTATTTAAAGGCATAACATGCAGACTGTGAACAAGTATATTACTATTAAACTGTTATAATTTAATACAGAATTTCAACGGTTGTGGAAACTGATGACAAAAAGAAATTATATTAAAACTTTTTGAAATTCATTAAATTTGTAATCTGTCTTAATTTATAGGCTGGTTTAAAACTGCACAGTTATAATGTAAGGAACAAGACTGTTTAACTAAAATCCCGTTATCTCCCCAATACTAAGGAATGTTTAATTTGCTACCAGACGGCTGAAGTGGTTAAACATAATAAGTGCAGTTTCCGTATCAAAGCAGCAGAGTATGAAGATACAGCCTGAAGGATAACTTTTTCCTTTATAAAGATTTTACAAATGTCAAGTTCATAGTAGATACTTAACCACAACACTCTTTAATGCAATTTAGGCAAATGAAGGTGTTTAATATCTTAACGCTCTGATGAGTGTAGAGAATGCTGCATTTATATTAAAAATTAGGACAGACGTAGAAACATTCGGTACTACTGGAGTTTGCAATCCTGTGATGAATTGATGTTATAATACTGCAGCAGTAAAACGCAAGACATCTCTAGAAATATAAGATCGAAGTTTTTCAGTCGGCGTTGTATATAAATAAACACTTCTCAGCCTTCCAGCCGCGTTAAGATGTCGCACTTGTGGGACGTTTCTAAGCCGTCTATCTCAGCCCTCATTTTCAACCAAATGTCAATGACATTGAAAATGAGGGCTGAGATAGACGCCTTGACATTTGGACGAAAATGAGGGCCGAGATATCCCTATAAATAATTTCCGAAGTAGTTTTAGTAGTGTCGTGCAGGTCCAGGGTGTATTACAACCTAACTATTACTCAAAAATATGGACCAAGTTGTATTACAACCTAAAATATATGTCTTGCGACTGACTACCACAGTATTATTACGTCATCAGTACGTGGGATTGCGATCTCCGGTAGATCCTAAACAATCGTATAGCACAGTTGGCGGTAGGATATCACTGACACGCGACTTGATAGACAAAGTAATTATTGGATGAATACACGTCATCAGCAGAACATGAAATGCACAGCGTGGGAATACAACCCCATTCTGCTGTCTGCTGTGGTTTCTTCTGCTACGTAAATTTTCATCTTAATTTCCTGTCCAGCACATTTGTTTCATTCGAGTCCCCAAACTTTGCTTTTAAATTTAGACACACAGGCTAATTCTACAAGCACAAAGAAAATGACTTACTTTATATTAGTGTTTTATAGTTCATCGAAGTCCATTAGAGCTAAGAGACGATTTTGGCAAGGAATGGGAAGGAATTTTTCAAGGCCTTTTGAAGGAAATATTGTGGCCTTTCCCTGATCTCAGAAAACCATTGAAAACTTTAATCTGGACAGCCAGATAGGAACTGAACCTACATTCTCCCAAATGGCACACCCAGTTATTAGTTGCTCCCCTCAATAAAGATCATTTCATCAAAATCTTCTAAACATCTCAACATCAATAACTGAAACTGTAAGATCACAACAGGAATGATTTGTTGGGATTACTGGAGATTGCGATTCCGCCAGGAGTTGTTATCATAATACTGCAGTGGTCAAACGCAAGACTCCACTATAAATTCTTCTCTAAGTTCATTCTGGTCCAGGCTGTATTACAACGGAATTACTGCTTGATAATAATACGTCTTGCGACTGACTACATCAGTATTCCAACGATATTACTATATGTTGTTGTAGCGGAATCGCGATCTCCAGTAAACCCGATTTGTTTTCCTCAGACATGATCTGTCAATAGTATTTAACAGAAACCTTATGTAAAAAAAAAAGAAAAGCTTCTTACATATGATGCACAATATTAGATTAATGACAGCCTAAATCCGATACAAAGGAAGTTCTCAACACCTCCTGATTTGTCAACAGAATAAGTTTGCAATTACTCTTTAAATTCACATGGTGGATTTCAATGCATACACATTTGATCGCCTTGCCATATGTATCGCCTCTAACATGATTGTGGTTCAGGGATTACTGCACATCATGATTCTGCAAGATATGAGAGTCATAACACTGCAGTAATCAAATGAAAGACACCATTAGAAATTCTTTCTGAAGTAGTTTTGCTGTGTCGTACTGGTACAGGGTATGTTAATACCTAATTAATGATTGAAAATAATGGTAAAGAGTGTATTACAACGTAATTATCGCTTGAAAATAAAAAGTCTTGCTACTGACTAACGCAGAATTATGACATCATTAGTCAGTGCGAAAGAATGTTGCTGTAGCAGAATCGAGATCTCAGTTAAGACCCGTGGTTCTTACCTACAGTAGAGTGTGTTCCTGCCTTTGTATTCATAGTGGACCTCCCACCATCATCCATGGTGAGTGATGGGTTTGCTTTCCTTAACCTTCCCCATTTTCGTTGTCTAACATTATTTCCACTGTCACAATGATCATCAAACAGATACACAACAGCAAAACATTGCCAACATTCCAAAAATACCATAAATTTTATCAGTATAGGGATCATAACAACCCAAACTGTTTTTGTTTTCTCCTAGATATTATGGCTAGGCTAGAATGTGGTCTGGCCCAGAAGAAAATTTCGTCAAAGTCAAAAGTAAATGATCTCTTGTGGTATTCATCTTGAAAGTCTGTGTTTGTTTAAAATGAAAGCAATGAATTCCCTCCAGCAGGGATTCTACGATAACCATGGTGCTGCAATTTGATGGTGGATTCTTATGTAACTCAACGAGACAAATCAAAAATAAAGAATAATTTTTTTTGTTGATATCTCGCTTAGTTCTAGAGATATTGTGTTTCAAAAATGGGGAGGTTAGGGTGAGAACCAGCCTAGATCAGAAAAAAAAAAAATCACCAAAACCATACACGGTGGAAATGCAATATATCTGTTTTATTTTCTTCCTGGTGGTTGTTGTTAGGTTGAAATACGGCGTGGACCTGAAGAAACGTCACCAAAATCACAAGGAACTATATCTATAACTGATTTTTAAGATGGTATATCTCAAAAACAAGGCAAGATAAAAAAAAAAAAAAAAAATATTTTTAATTTGTTTTGTAGAGTTCTACAAGAATTCATCAGATTGTGGCTCCACGGTAATGATAGAACTGCCCTTCTATCAATGCAACCTTGATGTATGTAGCACATTTTTTTTTTTTTTTTGCTGTCGCCAGTCTTTCGACTGGTTTGATGCAATCCTCCATCCTTTCCTATCCTGTGCTAACCTCTTCATTTCTACACAGCCCACGTCCTCAATTATCTGTTTCATATATTCTAATCTCTGTCTTCCTCTACAGTTCTTACCTTCGACTGTTCCCTCCACTAACAACTTAACCAATCCAGAATGTCTCAAAATATGATCTACCAGCCTGTCTCTTCTTTCCGTAAGCTTCTTCCACAAACTTCTTTTCTCACCTACCATTTCCAAAATTCGTTCATTTCTTACTTCGTCAGTTCACTTAATTTTCAGCAGTCTTCTGTAGCACCACATTTCAAATGCTTCAATTTTCTTTCTTTCCGGTATTCCTAAAGTCCATGTTTCGCTACCATAAAGTGCTGTGCTCCACACATAGAGTTTTAAAAGGTTCTTTCTAATTCCTAGATCAATTTTTGAAACTAAAAGGTTTATCTTTTTCATGATGGCTCTTTTTGCTAGTGCTATTCTGCTTTTAATTTCCAAGTAACAGAATTCACTTACTTCTCCTATTGCATCCGATCCTATTTTTAAATTTAATCTACTAGTATTGGTATCATTTCTGGTACATTTCATCACTTTTGTCTTGCTTTGATTTATATTCAGTCCCATATGTAATTTGAGAGTATTACATGTCCTCGGGATACCCTTTGGGTCTTTAATGCAGTGGTTTCCCGTTGCCTTCTGCATCCCCATGTCGTTGATCATTTCTGATTCATCCGCCTTTAGAGGCCATTTCCAACCCCAAGGGCAAGAGGGTGCCCTGAACCGCGCCCCGCTCGTACGCCCTCCTTTTGGAGGCCGTTGGCAAGCAGTTGGTGATTCCTTATACCGGGAATCTTTCAGTCGCCAGAGCTTCGTCCGTGCAAACAGGGTGCACCACGTGAAGGAGAGGTTGACATTTGGTTGGAAAAGGCTAGTATAGCCTCTCCCAAACCCTTACACCCCCATGTAGCACATACAAAGTACTATCAAATATTTTACATTTGTAAATTTCATGACTTTTCAAAACAGAGAGCCTGAAATTCCAAGAACACATTACAACAAAGGAAATAATCAACCTTTCATGAGATTTATATTAATTTTGCAGCATTGGTGGCATCTGACGCTTATATGAATTCTTTCTTCCCTCATCCCATTTAGAATTTAAATGCCACCCATAATTTTCTGAACTGTGCAGCATAGATGTAGAACTGATGGCCATGTGACACTCACATTTTGGCAATTTTAATTTAATTTGTGGCAACTTTTCTGTAAATTATGAGAGTAGCATGAAGAAGCAATTCAAATTTCAAGAGGTAAGAACAATTTTTTGATTGACGGGTGAAGTAGCACAACTACCCAATATGTATGTAGGCTATGATGGACACCAAATATACAGATTTCACACTGAACCATGACCACAAGCTGGCACTCGATTTTATGCACAAGGGAGTAGAAAATTTTGTTTTGTTGGTAAGGGTGTCAGGGATTGGAACAAATTACCAAGTAAAGAGATGAATAACTTAGTCTACCAAAAACACTTAATTCGAAATTAAAATATGTAAATTGGAGAAGTAATTGGGGAGGGGGGAATTTCACAATTCAATTATAAAAAATAATATTAAAGATATAAAATAAACCTAGGTAGGCTAATTTGATGACATGGGGGAATGCGACCGGACTGTTAGCTCCATCACAATTAAAAATTGATAATAATAATAAATAAAAAACACAATAACATTAAATGGTAATCAAACACTGGAATCCACCATTTTTACGTTCATAACATCAACGAAGATAGGCATTATGTACAATGAATTCACTGTAATATAAAATTATTGTTTGAATCATAAGAACAGATGAAATATTTGAAGCCAACTATAAGTCAGTTTATGATTGAGGATACATTCCTATTGGTGAAATAAACAAATAATATGTATTTCTTGCATAACAACTTGTATGGAATAGCCAACAGCTCTACTCCATAAATGTGTATTTGCTGGGTATAATGTACATATTCTTAAATATTTTTTTTTTTTTTGTAACTGCTTTACGTATCTTTTTTAACATCGAGGTCTTTAGAGACGGGAAAGGATGGGGGCAAGGAATGGGAAGGAATTCGGCCATGGCCTTTTGAAGGAAGCATCCCGGCATTTGCCTGTGAGTGATTTGGGGAAACCATGGAAAACCCAAATCTGGATGCCCCGACGGGGATTCGAACCGCCGTCCTCCCGGATGTGAGAACGCTAACCGTTACACCGCCCCGCTCGGTTTCTTAAATAACATCATCCAAGGAACAAGTACACAAATTTTTAGACCCAAAGGACAATCCCTTCCAATCGTTCTTGTTGCAGAGGATCCTTTCTAAAGCCATTTCCATCAGTTGTCAGACATAACAGAAAAAATCAACAGAACAACTTTTTTCTTCATGACACTTTAAAATACTTCAGATACAACACTGCTTACATTTTAAAACTTCAAAGATGCCACATTTATAAACACAAGCAGAAGCCAGCCAGACAACACTTCTGCACCAATTAATATTAAAATACTAGTTTATTTTAATATAAATTTAATATTACGGCACTCACATCCGAGGAAGTATACTATATGATTCATTTGGACCAATGTCTTCTTCACGGACACATTCAGAAGTATCATACACATGATGTAGCCACATATTGGCTGCTTTCAAGAAACCAAACAGCACAGAAATTGCTGCACAGTAGGCGCTCCATGCTGCTAGCGTAGGCGGGAAGAACTGAAAACAAATTCATTCATTACCATCAAAAACTGTAAGAATTTGGGATGGAGTAAAAAAAGAAAATACAAGGCGAATAAACAAGGTAACGAGTGAGAAATACTCCCACCCTTAATACAGTGGTACGAGGCACATAGCAAACTAACACTGACAGAAGCACAATTGCCGTAAAACAGTTCTCATCGACAAACTATAAACAAATACCAGATCAATCACTGCAGCTTTAAAATGGATCAACTCACTGACCTCCATTAGTACAGACTAAAAAATGGATAAAAATTACATCTCTGAATCTCTGCTCGATTACTCACCAAATATATAGTGAACGGCAGACATAATAATAAGAGCCAAACGTAAAGATGAAATGTATTGCAAAATATATCTTGGTGCGGATCATAAAACCAGCCTCCAGTGAGTGAAGCCCATACACCTTGACGAAGAATTTCAAGCGTTTGGGATCCCATATTCAAGCGATTTCATTTTTTGACGCATTTTTTCATGCTGCGACTGTCGGACAGATCAAAACAATCAGATATTACACACAGTGATGGAACAATCAATGCAACCCGACGCAGACATCTTGAACTCCATGTAATCACGTGGGTAAATTTCGACCAATACTAGCAGTTGTCACACCCTATTTTGATCGTCATATCCAGACATTGATGGTAACAACTGTAGATTTCCATCCACCAAAACATTAGCGACCTCGCGGACCAAATATCAAAGATAATTTGCTATGATGTTTGCTTATTTTCTTTGGTTCTGCCAATCATTAATAGGAATTTCAATTTCAAAGGTCAGTAATTTAATAATCAATAATATGCTTTAATTTTTCAACATCTGCACTCAGAAATAATTTATATGTTAATCTTGGTACGTAAATTTAACTGAAATAAACTTAATTAAAATATTTTGTTTACGGCAAAACAGTTTCTGAGACTGATAGCAGCAACCATTCAGAAATTTAACATAGGTAATTAAAACAGTTTAGTTTTGAGGTAACAGCAAAGAAGTTTTTATGTATCCAGTTCTGCTGAATAAACTTTATAATTATTACCAACTTTTACTTTCTTTATAAACAAGAAATATTATTAGATGTTGCAACTAGTTAACTTGTAAATGTTTGCGAGAAAGGTGGTAGAAAATGAGAAGTAATGTTGGATAGTTGTTTTGTGCATATTCTAAAGTCAGCGCTCTCTCTTGGAAAAGCTACAAACTAATCGCTGTTGTGGCGAGGCTCGCAAATGTTATTCAAGCCGTATCTACCAACTATGGAATCAAAGTTTTCAAACATGGCCGAATTTAATAGCAGGTTAGAATGAGTACTCCCGTTTCAGTTATATTTTGTGTCGGAAATTCTAAACGCGAAGAGTGTGAACGCGAAACGGGACGTGCGGGAACGGCTGTGATGTGCGGGTGCTAAATAGTGTCATTCCCGTGTGCCGTGGTGTCCTCTCAACCCCAGTGAATGTAGGCCATGAGAAGTGGGCCAGCTCTCTGTCAGGTCGTTTCGGTGGCGACGGAGGAGGTGGTGGCGGTGGACCCAAAACAGCAGCAACAGCACGTCAAGTGTCAGCGCTCCGGCGGATTCGGCGGCCTGGCTACTAGTTCTCCGAGCGACGAGGCAGCTACAGCTGCGGACGTGACTAGTGGCGGTGGTGGTGCGTCTTCGCTATCGAAGACGTCGCCGTGTCGTCCGGTCGAGAGGAACGGCATCAGCAGCAGCGACGGCGAAGTCGGCGGCAACGGCAGCAGCGAGGGCAACGACGACGAATGCCTCCGTTATTGACGACGTCCATGGAACACAGCAAGTCTGCGGCTTACTGCAGCAGCAATGGTCGCGAGGACGTGTACTCGAGCACTACCAGCACTGCCCAGCAAACGAGCAACAGCAGCAGCCCGATCAAGCTCGGCAGTGGGGCGCCCACCTCCTACAGCAGCAGTTGCTCTTCGACTCCACGCAAGGTGCCCACTTCCAGTGGGGACCCACATTCCTTCTGGACCGCCCTCTACGACTACGACGCACAGGGCGAAGATGAACTCAGCCTCCGTCGCGGGGAGCAGGTGGAGGTTCTCTCCAAGGACTTCAAAATCTCCGGCGACGAGGGCTGGTGGACGGGGAAGATCGGCGACAAGGTGGGCATCTTCCCGGCCAACTTCGTCGCCAGCGACACCGGTCCAGGCGGCGGTGGCGGCGGCGTCGCCAGCGTGATCGGCGACTCGGTGCAGCCCGTCGAAATTGACTTCTCCGAGTTGGAACTGGAGGAGGTGATCGGTGTGGGTGGCTTCGGCAAGGTGTACCGCGGCTTCTGGCGCGGCCAGGAGGTGGCTGTGAAGGCCGCCCGCCACGACCCCGACGAAGACATCGGGGTGACTTTGGACAATGTGCGCCAGGAGGCCAAGCTCTTCTGGCTGTTGGAACATGAGAACATCGTATCGCTCAAGGGGGTGTGCCTGCAGCTGCCCAACCTGTGCCTCGTCATGGAGTACGCCAGGGGAGGATCACTCAACAGGGTGCTGGCAGGTCGCAAGATCAGGCCAGATGTTCTCGTCGACTGGGCTATACAGATTGCGAGGGGGATGAACTATCTGCACATTGGCGCGCCTATCTCCCTCATACATCGCGACCTCAAGTCGTCAAATGGTGAGTTGGTGCGGAATATGCGTTTAACTAATTGACTTCTGTGCTCTAACACATTATTTCCAAAACGTTACGTTCTTCTACGTCCACTGTGATTAGTGTTAGGAAGGAGGGTGCTGTCAGTGTGATTAACTCCAGTGTAAAGAGACTAGCACTGATTTCATGTTTCTGCGTTATGTAGCTGCTTGATTCCTTTCACAGAGGAGTGTTCTGTTTGAGAACGCAATTTACCCTTAGAACTGAGACAAGGAAGATATTTGTTACTGGCCACCTTGCTCATATGGAAAACAAATAGAATTTATGACATTTAAATTATTTGTTTCATCAGAATGACAATTCTTAGGTTTAATTCTAGATGGGGATACCGCTACAATCTCTTACTGCCTTGCGTAGTAAACACACAGATCATGTGGTAATTATGATGCCATTCTGATGTATGGTCCAGGCTGTATTACAGCATAAACTCAAATGATTACTGACAGAATCGTAGACAAAAAGATATAGGCTACCATTACAAATGGCTGTGATGTTGATTTGTGATGCTCCCTGGACCAATATTATAATAATTTTGAAGTGTTTATCCACCATAAAGTATGAGTGGGGAATGAAAAGAATAGGCCTACGTTATGCCGAAGCAGTTAATCTAAATTTCAAGAGGTTACTACTATTTTCTGATAGTAGAGAAAGTTTTGCAACTGTCGGTGTTATGAATAAATGTTGTTTGTAGCTTTCCTCATTTGCAGTGTTGGCTTTCTTGTGATGATACAAATATCATCTTCAGATTGGCTCTAATGGTATCATGTTCTTGAGTATTACCAATATTTGTTCCATAATTTATTAATGTATCAAATGGCAATCGATTGATCACAGTAGATACAATAAGGACACTTAGAGAAGCAGGCTCTTCCTGAGTTTCCAAAGATTTTTTTAAGGTTCATAATTTGCGTTGAATCTTGAATCCTAGTAGTTTATGGTCAATACAAGGAAAACATTAGCTTTAAACAAAGGATTTATGAATTTAGTCTTTCTTCCACATTTCATGCAAATCAAGTTCCCAAGCTGGTACTGATCAATTAACTGCAAAGGCTGTGAAATGAAGCCTGTTAATTCGAAGATCATTGAAGACAAGTGAATGGAGAGTTCAATGTCATTTATCATTTTCTTCTACTTTTTCATAAGTCCATTTCTTCCCCTCCCCTCTCCCCACCACCATAGCTGTGTTGGAGTAGGCTTGATAATAACAGAGCTTGGACACGTGGTTCTGTTTGAGTATGAACTTTGTAACAAAGTTGCTTGGTATTTAACAATCACGAAGACAGTATTCTGAATATTTTAGTGTGGCATCTGAAAAAAGCTCTTGTCGATTCATGTAATAGCTAGATGATATTTTTCAGGTGTTGGCTTTGTTTAATTCTATATTGTGATGCCACTACACCACAAAGTTAATACAAATCTCTTGAAATGTTTCTTATTTTCTTTGTTGTAATGTGTTCTTGAGATTTCAGCTTCTCTCCTTTGCAAAAAGTCACAAGAAATTTACAATAACAAAATATTTTCCATGGCTTAGTGATAGTTACATGCAGTCATGTTGAATTGACAGAGGGAATAAGTATTTTATTTGCATGCAAATACTGAATTTCTATGGATTTTACAAACAAACAAAAATCTCCCGGACCAGGACACATTTCATCTTATCTGCATCCACCTTGAAGAAAACAGAACAGTCTAGGGGCAGTGGGGGTGTACTGGAGATCCTGATTCTGCTATAACAACATTCACATATGACGTCATAATATTGCTGTAGTCAGTCACAAGATGTATTATTTTCTGGCAATAATTCTGTTGTAATAAAGCCTGTACCATTATTTTAAAGCAGAAATTAGGCTGTGATACACCCTGTACCAGCATGACACCGTTGAATGTCCTTCCGAAAGTATTTCTAGTGGTGTCTTGCATTTGAACCTTGGTATTGGTGGTAGAATTAAACTGTTGGCTTTTGTTGTAGTTTTTATAAGATTTTGATGGAAGAAAAGTGTTCTAGCTATACACTGTGTAATTCACAGGTGTTGAGTATTTGATGTTTACTGTGTGATAGATTGGAGCCTTCAATATACATATTAAGCTCTCTGCCGTGTCACATTAACAAGATGTGATACCTATTTTCACCTAAATTATTTATCTGTTTGATGGGAATTGCTACTACCTACTTAAAGAGTGTTACCTGACTTGCGAATTTAGAGTCCCCATTTTGAATCCCACTTTACCCAAGAATCTTAGAGGACTTAGCATGACCTCAATTAAATTTTTTGCAGAGCTATAGTTTACCATACGAGAATTTGTTTCCTCTCATTTCAATTTCTGTCACATATCTGGTGTTTCCATGAAAAGTATGTAGGCGTAGATTGTTTGGTATTTAGCACAGAAGTTTTCAGACAATCTAGTCATCAAAGTCTACCAGAGAAATCTCAAACATGCAGTTATATCATTAACTTGATTAGCTTTTGGAAGTTGCTGTCAATTTATAATTATGTAACTGTGTGAATTAAATGCAGCTCCTTTTGTGATCCATTGTTTCTATTATACAGGCTACAGCAGAAAAGAGAAATTGTTATAGGAATTCAAGAACAAAGATGACTGTACTTTTAAGAAACTGCATACTAAATATTGTGTGAAAAATATGGGTTTATGTATCATACCAACCTATCCTGCACTTCACTTAATAGCATAGTTTTCTGGACAACTCAATTTTTGTTCAATGTGAGGGGCTAATTAATTTTAAACTGCATATCCTTAAAACTTATTACGTCATCACCTATGTGGAATAAAGAAGAATATGTTCAATTTAACTGAACAGAAAATAGGTTAATATGACTCATTGAACAATAATTATCCATACATTAATTAGTGGGCACACAAATAATGCCTTATTTGTGATTTCTTTTCATCTTTGAGGTTGGGAGTTGTGCAGAAACATGCATTACTTTTTGCTCTTATCTTATGGTATCATTCTTGGTTAGAACCAAACTTTTTCAGTCATATGATAAAGCAAAATGACTTGTAAACAACGGAGATAATGGAAATTAGCTCACATATCAAAGTTGTGAAGAACCGGTTTGAATATCTTCTGTTTGTGTGGATGTGTTTGCGGAATTGGGAGGTAGCTTCCAATTGTTTTCTAGCACTCTCACCAGGTTTGGTATGTGATGTGTTTACAATAGACAACCCAACTATCCATAGTCATATTTCTAATTCTTGCCTCAATTTCAGTATCTACAATTGAAATTGTATCCAAATTACACTATTTTATATCATACTAGCAGAGTTCCCAGTGTTGCCCTGTATGATCTAGGTTGATGTTCCCACAGAGTAAATATTGAAATTCATAACAGAGGTCAGTGTTTTGCACTTGTGAGTCAAATTTTATGTCAGTCGTTCCATTTCCTATACGTATTTAAACGGCTCACCTGCAGTGTAGCAGAAAGAGATGGGATTGGGGTTGATTTATTACTGCATTATTTTTATTCATCTTATTAGCAACATGTTTTTCAAGTTTCATCGAAATAACCACAGTGATTTGTGAGGCAATAGAAACAATTATTTTTTTCATGATATATGGTAAAGACAGAAATTGTTCAACAATAAATTATAAAAATAGTAGAAATGCCAACACTAAAGGTTTTAAACAGTTCACTTTCATGTTAAAAACCTTTAGATATGCATTACCTACTATTAACAGTGAACTTAATTTCACTTCCAAACAACAGATATTGTAGCTTTGCATCCTGAGATAGTAGCTTCAAGAAGCAAAGAAGATATTGAAAGTTTTTTTTATTATATTATTAAAATTCATTTACATATTTTCCACATTACATAGTTTCATCTTCACATTTCATATTGCCATCTGTGGGGTTTAAAGACTAAAACCAAAATTTAAGAAAGAAAATGTTACATGTGATGATATGGCTATTAATTATTTTTGCGAAGTATGATGTATGCATCTAGTTGGTATTTCATCTTTGGTGTTTATGCAATGCCTTCAGATTTTCACTTACTGCTCCTGCATTATGTTATGTTGAAGCATAAGACATGCCAAACAATTCAGTTGAGATACCAATCTTTAAATCGGTGAAAACCCATAGATATCTGGGCAGTAGTTTTTGGGTTTTTCTGGGTCCAATATACCCGGTTTACATTTTATAGATATGTTTTTTCCCCTCCTCCCATTTTTCTTGGTTACTATTGGCAACATATATAATCAGTCTCTTCACTTGCTACTTATCCTCAATGGCTCCCACCTCAGTCTTCATTAAAGATAACTTCTACAGCATCACAAAATCTGTTTTAACTTGGCATTCCAGACGATATCTGCTAGAGTACCTGTTTGGCCACAGTGGTTTCAATGTAAATAATGTGTCCATTTTTTAATTTTTTATTCCTAACTGTAATCATCTAGCTATCATTGAGCTGTAAGAGAAGAAATGTTCATATTTTACAGAGAATATTCTAATGATGGGTGCTTTGATGGATAGTTAATATTTTGCTCTCCTAGTTTTTCTGGGTCTATTGAAGATCTCGATTCCGCTACATCAACATTAAATAATATCGTTGTAATACTGCTGTAGTCAGTCGCAAGACGTATTATTTTGAAGCAGTAATTCCGTTGTGATATAGCCTGGACCATTATTTTCAACCAGAAAATAGGTTGTAAAACAGTATAGACCAGCATGAAACCGTTAAATCTACTTTGGAAACAATTTGTAGTGGAGTGTTGTGTTTGACCACTGCAGTATTATGAAGCCAACTCCAGGCGGCATCGCGATCTCCAGTAATCCCAATTTTCTTCCAGTTTTCAACATAATATTTCGTTGTGAAACATTTTTGCTAGCACAAAATATTGATTGTTGTGATATTTCTCAATTTGTTTTATCGATGTATCTTCAGTTTTTGCAACCTTTTTTGCCTTAACAAGTTCTTGGGCACATTAACAATGCTTGCTTTGATAATCACTGACCTGATGGAAGTAAGTGCCTGATGATAACATATTGTGAAAGTCATAATTTAGATAATAATGACGATGCAGCAATAGATTTTTATGTTTCTGAGCTCATTGTCATATTTTCTGCCAGATAAGGCTGATAAAATTCCTGTACTCTTAATTTCTTATTCATAAGGTGCCACACTGATGCTGGTATCAGGAGTCAGAATTCTCATAGTTTTCTTGAGAAACACCTGCTATCACTCAAGAGTTTTGTGAATTGCTGGATACAAATGTAGATTATAACTTAAGTTTTCTTTATTATATTGTATAAGAAGATTCATGGATTTTACTCTTTTCAGAAGTATACTTTTCTTGACAGAAGGGTAAATGGCCAGATTTTTCTCGTTTTCTGGAGAAGATTTCATACATGAAAATATCTAAAGCTCGATTTTTTTTTGTTTAATTCGTGATCATGATATCACTACAAAACTGTAAATAATTTTTGCCTATACTATTGTTGGTACCTAAACTGTCGTGGTTAGGTTCAAATGTGACCTGGCCCAGGAGAAAATGTTTGTAAATGCCCCAGAAATGCAGTATTTGCATCCTATCAATCTGATATGGCAGGAAATATCTATCTCTAAGCTGTGGAAAATTTTTGCTATCGAAAATTTTATGCGACTCTTTACAACGGAGATAATCTGAAATGTAAACAACATATTACAACAAGGGAATCAACCAAAATATAAAAAGATTTGTATTTATTCTGTAACGCTGAAGACATAGTGGCATCGCACTCTAGAATTATGCTGAGTTTTTCATTTACTCCATTCCCCTGCCATTCTGAGCTTAGATTTCTTGAATAGTTTGCATTATTATGCTGCCACACTTGTTTGCTATCCTTCAAACCAGTTTGTTTGTTTTCTTCAGATCATTACAGCCACTAGCTAAACTTTATTGCAGCTGGAGAAAACTTGTTTTACTTTACTATGAAAATCAAATTCAGCCATCATGGTAACTAAGAACATATAGGTGAAGACAATGATATTTGAAGCTGATAATTGAGAACATAGGTTGTAACGGATATTTTGGGGTGAATAGAACAGCTTAAAATTAGGTAGATATGGAGAATTGTGTGAAACCAGGCAGGAGATATTAGTTATGTATAAGTTTATTATTATTTGTAAGCAAATAAATTCACGATTGGCTGTGTACTCTGCCTCGTATATCTCTTCTAGAAATTAATGTTTTATTCAGTAAGTGTCTGGCTCACATTTTTCTTCTACGTGTTTTGTAGTTTGACTCAGTTTTTGAAATTTAAAAATTTATGTTGCTGAATATTGGCACTTTCATAACAGTTATTTCAATTGTAAAATAATATAATCGTTCAGTATCTAAAC
This sequence comes from Vandiemenella viatica, assembly GCA_031002005.1. Lineage (NCBI taxonomy): Eukaryota > Metazoa > Arthropoda > Insecta > Orthoptera > Morabidae > Vandiemenella > Vandiemenella viatica. Next base: position 127,585,084 of record CM061918.1, read on the forward strand.
TTTCTAACTCACAGTGGACATTAGATCCGTCGAAAAAAAATAAACTCATTACACTTTTAATAAAATTAGTTTCATTGAACATATTTAAATTTTGAACAGAAAGGAAAATCCTTGATTTTATTCAAGTTTCAGAGTAGAATCATTTTTGTGCTCATTGAAGTAAACCTAATTGTAATTTCAATTAATTTTGCATCTTTAATTAAATTAAATAACAAATTATAAATTAGTATTAGACAACAAGTTTACTAGAAATTATTCTCACTATTTCCAATAACTTCCATTTATGCTTTCACAACTAATCCCATTTCACACGTTTTTTTTCTGGTAAGAGAATGAATGCAGCCTTTAATGCAGGATTTTTTTAGTGTTGCGGTACTGACTTTAGGGTGATGGTAATTTGAGTCCCACTGCCCAATTACATGTTTTTAGATAATTTCATATAATTGTACTAAGCATGTTGGGCGAGTGACAATGCTCTGGTTTCGCATTCGTGTGGATGCAGGTTTGAATCCCCTTCTGACTCCAGTTTTGGTTTTATATAGTGTTTCTACATCACACCAGGAGAATGGGTTTCTTCAATGAGGTCATAGCTAAATTCCTTCCTGTTCCTTGTTGCCATTCACCCCCTACCCCCCCCCCTCCCGCTACTTTTCACCTCTAATGACCTCAACATTGATGAGACAATAAAACCCTTAAAAAAACAAAACAAAAAAAAAAAAATACAGCTGTTTATGTGAAAGTTAGGTTATTCCTGTTCTCACCCCTCAAACAGAATATATTTTTTAAATGAAATCATATGTGAAATTGTAAATGATTTCCTTCTATGTGAGGAAAAGGATTTTCTCAGTGATCTGTGTCACAGAATTAATACATGCCTCCCCTCCCCAGTGCTTGACAGTAGTGTTGGAGTATACGATACCACTAGAATCACTTTGAAGAAATGCTAAGTAGGATTAGTAGACGTCCGTTAAAGTGACAATTTAGAGAAGTGAAATAAATTGTAGAGGAAGGGTAAGGTCCGGGTGACGAATACTGTCAACAAACCTTTTTAAGGTAAACAGACTAATTGTTTTGCCACAGTGACACAGAAGTTTCTAAAATAGTTCAAATGGCTTTCTCTACTGAGTTTGCTGAAAACTTCATATATCTTTGTAGGAAATAAGTTGTTTGTTATAGTGACAATAAACAGCAATTATTAATTAAAGGGCAACTCTTGTATGTGAAATTCTGATCCCATGACTTTTTTTGGGTGAACTGAGTAATATAAAAGTTGTGCCATATAGTGACATTGATATCTTTTTTCTTTTCTTCATAAACAGGAGTGGGAATAAGTTACAAAGCCAATTGAAGAATAATTTACCAAAAACATTGAAACAATTTAAAGTTGAAATTTGTAGAGGGCAAAAGTAGGTGGGTACAGAAAAAGGGGAAAAAATGGATGTGTAGGGAAATTAGCACCTGAACTCCATTGCAATTAAATTAAATAATTTGTCATCCATCCACTCTGTGAAGAGATATTTTCCTAACAAAATCCATCTCAACATTGGCTTTAACAGTGTATTCTATGGTGCACCAATCAACATTTGTCACTCCCAATATAATTGGTGTTTCCAGGGAAACTGCTCTCAGTATATGACCAAAATTTATGAGAACCATAATTCTGTGATTATGCCCTGAAATTCTTGGTTCAGTGTTAAATTTATAGCCTGTGAGAACTGAGTCTTTCCTGGTGTACAGATGACAAAAATTATTCTCGGTTGTTCTGCCTGATAAGTTCTTCAAACTGATCCGGCAGAGCACCCGAAAAGAATTTTTGTCAAATTGATAGTAGTAATATCTTTCTTTTTAATCTATCATCACTGACAGGTGAGTGATAACACTCTGGTCTCACATTCAGGAGGACGTGGGTTCTAATACCTGTCCAGACATCTATATTTGGGGTTTCCACAGCTTCCCCAAATTGCTAGAGGCGAATGCTGGGATGGTTCCTCCAAAAGGCCATGGCAGAATTCCTTCCCATTCTTGCCACAGTCCTTTCCCAACTCAAATGACCTCAACACCAATGGGTGTAAAGCCATGAAAAGGAAATTTATGTCTAGTGAATTTTTTTGAAAAACCAGTGGAATAGTTAATGGTATAGAAACATCTGGTTGAAAAGGATTGGTATTTTCACCTTAAAGGTCTATAATTGACAGTAAGGTTGAATATTTGGCACCACTAGACCCAAACAAAACCTTTCTCATGATCAAACTGGAAATAAGGGCTGAAATGAAGGTGGAAAAACAAATGTAACAGTGGAATCATTCACAGAAAAACTAAATTCTCTAAGGAGTGTGAAGTTAACATCAGTGGACATCACTCCTAGATATGTATTCGGCTTCCTAGTAAACACAAATTAGGTATTGTCATTGATGGTGAAAAAATCTTTAGTTGACTTTAGTTTAAAGTATAAGTGGAACAGTGTCAGTAGAATAATTAGGGTTGCCAAACTTTGGTCCACCATTGAATGTATATACAAGTGGTATAGTTTGCGATCCAAATTTTGGGTAGCAAATACAGGGTGTGCAGAGGATATTAGCTAGATTTGTCTGTGGAAATTATTGCAGGACCCAGTCAGTAACTGATATGATTAAGGAGGTGGATTGATTGTCATTGGAACACGGGAGTGCTAGAAGTGTACAAGTTGTCTGTTGGTAATGATGCTTGGGAAGATATTGGTCAAAGAGCTTATAGTGGAAGCTGGCATTCGATTTCATGCATAAGTGAGTGGGAAAATTTTCTTTTGTGGGTAAGTGTGTTTGGGACTGGAAAAAAAAAAAAAAAAAACCAAGGGAAGTTATGAATAATTTACCAAAAACGGCGAAGAGATTGAAAATTAAAATTCGTAAATGGCATGCTAGGTGGGTGGAGGAATTTAACAGTCAAAGTATATAAGATGATAATAAAAATAAGAAATGGGAAATTGGATGATTGCGGAAATTATCTTCAGTGCATCTGCTCCATCGCTTTCATGGGAATCGCGGTTCGATTGCTATTCATTATTCTAACAGTTGCAGGGTGATCTGGACAGGATATCTAGTCAAGTTGGTAAACATGGGATGAAGGTAAATGCAAAGAAGAATCAGCTTATTAGATACTAAAATAAAAAACTAAAGGTTTATTATGATTATAAGATGGGGAAAGAATTGCTTATTCAAGACATGAAACGTAAATATCTTGGCATTACATTTGATAACAAGCTTAACTGGGCAGATCACAGTGGACAGGTGGTAGGAAAAGGTTTCAAAATTGTTGGAGAGAGTGATGAGGGGATGTACGAGAGAAGTCAAGGAATTGGGTTACAAAACTTTGGTCAGACCATTGCTCGAATATGGTAGTGTACTATGGGACCCATATTTTGAGTATCAAATACAGGAGTTGGAGAAGGTGCAACGAAGGGCTGCTAGATTTGTTTCTAGAAATTATGGGAGAACACAATCAGTAACAGATATGATAAAAAAGCTGGAATGGGATTCATTGGAAGACAGAAGGAGGGTGAAAAGGGTCATGGGAGTGTACAAGGCGTACATTGGTGATGAGGCATGGAAAGATATTGGTGTAAGTTTTGAAAGTAGTGCCTGGAAGGGAAAAGATGATCATGACTACAAGCTGGCACTTTGTTTCAGGCACATGGGTGTAGGAAGATTCTCTTTTTTAGGTAAGGGTGTCAGAGATTGGAATAAGTTACCAAGAGAAATGATGAATAATTTACCAAAAACGTTGAATGAATTTTAAGTTAAAATTTGTAAAGGGTAAATGTAGGTGGATACAGAAAATGGGTAAGATGGGTGTTTAGGGAAGTTGCCACCGGAGCATGCGCTCCATTGCAATTTGATTTGATATTTCGGTCTGGTCTCTCATATTTAGGTTACTGAGCGTTTCAAATGACAGTACTGTGGCAGGGTCTGACGAATCACACACCACCCACTCTCCTATATCTTCGGCACTAACTTTTGAACATCCAGGAATTTTCAAAAGAATGTTTTTGAATTCCTCAAGTGACACGTCATCCCCATCTTCTCCTGTCTCTTCCGTTTCCTTTTCTTGAGCATGTTTTTCCTTTTTCTCCTTTTGCTTCTCTTCTTCAGTTGGTATGCCTTTCATCTTGTTCCTCGCCCGTCTTAATGTGACTGCCTTAACGAAGCTCCAAGCTTCCGACACCATGTAAGCCCAATCTTTCAAATTTATTTTTTTGTGGTTAGCCAACAGACCTTCTTCGTCTTCGCCCTCCACCAAAATTTTCCGTAAAAGTTGCCTTCTGTAATGACGTTTCATGGTTACGATAACAGACTGGTCCATTGGTTGCAACAAGTTTGTGACGTTTGGCGGTAAGAAGATAGTTTTAAACTGGCCATTCCCCTTTCCAACAATTCTTCGGTGGGATGAGTTAAAAAAAACGATTCGGATAGTTGGAGTTCGGATAATTGGAGTTCTAAGGATAGTCTGCTAAGATAAAACAGCATAAACTGTCTTCTTGATTTAGTAGGGAGAAAGCCACGTGCAACACGGGGAAGGGGGGGGGGATGGGGGTTGTCGAGACAAAAGCCACGTCAGCCTACTTAGGGGGGGGGGGTTCAACATAGGTCACGGGGTTTATGGACGCTCCCTGTCTGATATGACTGGCAACTGAGCGTGGTGGGTGAGCGGTAACGCTCAGGACACAGTTTTAACGTGCGGAACTTCTGCTTGAAATCATACCTCAAGTTTTAAATCGGACTTGTAACGGAGATTTTCTTTACATTACAGTATGTAGGCCTATACCTCATTTTTTTTTCTTTATGCAAAATTCTGCACATGGTCTTTTAGTTACCGTAACAACTCTGTTGTGGCTATTCCCCCTTCCCCCCCCCAATTAGGTCCTGCAATAAGAGTTACAGTGAACTGAACAGAGTTATTTAGCTGAGCAGTGAACCTTGGGTTGATCCCTGAGGAAGACCGTAGGCTCAGGGCCCGCACTAAGGGGGGGGGGGGGGGGGGGGGGGGGGGGGCAAACCGGGCATTTACCCGGGGCGCTAAAATTTAGGGGCGCCATTTCGACTGTAAGTCTGAGAATTTTATTTTTTTTTTATTTTTTTTGCTGTCGTCAGTCTTTAGACTGGTTTGATGCAATCCTCCATCCCTTCCTATCCTGTGCTAACCTCTTCGTTTCTACATACCCCTTACAATCCACGTCCTCAATTATCTGCTTCATATATTCTAATCTCTGTCTACCTCTACAGTTCTTACCTTCAACTGTTCCCTCCACTAACAAATTAACCAATCCAGCATGTCTCAAAATATGACCTACCAGCCTGTCTCTTCTTCCTGTAAGCTTCTTCCATAAACTTCTTTTCTCACCCATCATTTCTAAAACTCGTTCATTTCTTACTTTGTCTGTCCACCTAATTTTCAGCATTCTTCTGTAACACCACATTTCAAATGCTTCAAGTTTCTTTCTTTCCGGTATTCCTAAAGTCCATGTTTCGCTACCGTAAAGTGCTGTGCTCCACACATAGAGTTTTAAGAAGTTCTTTCTAATTCCTAGATCAATATTTGAAACTAAAAGGTTTCTCTTTTTCATGAAGGCTATTTTTGCTAGTGCTATTCTGCTTTTAACATCATTCCTGCTTCGGCCATCGGTTGTAATTTTGCTTCCCAAGTAACAGAACTCACTCACTTCTCCTATTGCATCAGATCCTATTTTTATATTTAATCTGCTAGTATTGGTGTCATTTCTGCTACATTTCATCACTTTTGTTTTACTTTGATTTATATTCAGTCCAAAATCTTCCATCAGTATTTTGTTCATGCCATTCAATAACTTCTCAATATCCTCAGCCCTCTCTGCTAATAAGACAATGTCGTCAGCAAATCGTAGCATACTGATTTTTTCTCCCTGAAAACTTATGCCACATGGAAATTTTTCTTTGACTTTCTTCATTGCTTCTTCTACATACAAGTTGAATATTAACGGGGATAGACTACAACCTTGTCTCACACCCTTTTTAACTGATGCATGTCTCTCGTGATTCTCTACTTTTATCACAGCCACTTGATTCTTATATAGTTTATAGAGGATTCTTCTATCTTGATACTTTAGACCTGACTTCTTTAGAATTTTGAACATCTTGTCCCACCTAACATTATCAAAAGCTTTTTCTAAATCAACAAATGCCATAAAAGTATCTTTGTTTTTCTTGATCCGCCCTTCAAGTATTAATCTTAAAGACAGAATTGCTTCCCTTGTACTGCGATTTTTCCTAAACCCAAACTGATCTTCACCTACTATCTCTTCTACTACCCTTTCCATCCTTCTGTATATTATTCTGGTCAACAATTTTGAAGCATGTGATGTTAGACTAATTGTGCGATAATTCTCACATTTGTCAGCTTGTGCTTTCTTTGGAAGTGTGAAGATGATATTTTTATTAAAATCAGTTGGAATTTCTCCCGTTTCATAACTTTTTGATATCAGCTTGAATAATCTTTCGATTCCTTCTTCTCCTAGAGATTTAAGAAGTTCTGCAGGGATCTCATCAATTCCAACTGCCTTATTTGCTTTCAAGTCATTCAGAGCTTTATTAAATTCTGTCCTCAAAACAGGATCTCCTAAGTCATCCATGTCAACATCGCCTTCCTTTTCCAATACACTATTGCTCAAGTCGTCCCCAACATACAGTTTCTCAATGTATTCCTTCCATCTGTTAGCTCTATCTTCTGACCTTAAAAGAGGTTTCCCATCGGCAGCTTTAATGTTCATACCTCTTTTCTTCATTTCTCCAAAATTCTGTTTGATCTTTCTATATGCAACATCTACTTTTCCTGCAACCATTTCCTTTTCTACTTCTTCACACTTTTCTTGTAGCCATTTTTCTTTTGCTATTTTGCATTTCCTATTTTGCATTTCCTATTTATTTGATTTCTAAATTGCCTGTACTGCTCTTTTCCTGCTTCATCCTGAGCATTTTTGTACCTTCTCCTCTGATCGATCAGCTGCAAAATTTCTTCTGTGATCCAAGGTTTTCGGGCAGCTTGTTCCCTAAAGCCTAAGGTTTCTTTGCCAGCTTTCATTATTTCGGTCTTTAATGCATTCCATTCGTCCTCGGTTGAGCTCCTTTCACAGTTAATTCTTAGACCTAAGTCTACCATTTCTGAAAATTTTTCTCTTGTGCTAGATTGTTTCAGTTTATTCACTTCCAGTCTGTTCTGCTTATGCTGCTTCCTTATTCGCTTGAATTTCAGCCTGCACTTCATTACTATCAAATTATGGTCCGAGTCTATGTCTGCTCCTGGGTATGCTTTACAGTCTAGAACTTGATTCCTGAATCTCTGTTTGACCATGATATAATCTAGCTGATATCTGCCTGTATCCCCAGGACGTTTCCAGGTGTATATTCTTCTTGCATGGTTCTTAAACAGTGTGTTCGCCACTACTAGCTTATATCTTTCACGAAATTCTAGCAACCTGCTTCCTCGCTCATTTCTTTCTCCTAGACCAAAACTTCCTACAGTATTCCCCTCTTTTCCTTCTCCCACTATTGCATTCCAATCACCCATGATTATTAGATTTTCCTCCCCTTTCACATATTGGATTAATTCTTCAATTTCAGTGTATATTTTTTCTATTTCTTCGTCATCTTCCTGTGACGTTGGCATATATATTTGTACTAATGTGGTTGGGACGGGCTTAGTTTCTAACCTCATCAAAATAATCCTGTCACTAAATTGTTCATAATAACTAACCCGTTTCCCTACTTTCTTGTTCATTACAAATCCTACACCAGTGACTCCATTGACAGCTTGTGTGCTAATTATGCTGTGTTCCCCAGACCAGAAATCCTGTGCGTCCTTCGATTTAATCTCACTAATCCCAACAACATCTAACTTAAGTTGTTCCATCTCCCTTTTTAAGTTTTCTAACCTACCTGCCCTATTCAGACTTCTAACATTCCACGCTCCGACTCGTAGAATGTTTCTATCCATTCTGATGACTCCTCCCTGAGCAGTTCCCACCCGGAGATCCGATTGGGGGACTATTTTATATCCGGAATATTTTACCCAGGAAGAAGCCATCATGATATATGTAATTTGAGAGGATTACATGTCCTCGGGATACCCTTTGGGTCTTTAATGCAGTGGTTTCCCGTTGCCTTCTGCATCCCCATGCCGTTGATCATTTCTGATTCATCCGCCTTTAGGGGCCGTTTCCAACCCCAAGGGCAAGAGGGTGCCCTGAACCGCTCCCCGCTCTTCCGCCCTCTTTTCAGAGGCCGTTGGCAAGCAGTGGGTGACTCCTTATACCGGGAATCTTTCAGTCGCCAGAGCCTCGTCCGTGCAAACAGGGTGCACCACGTGAAGGAGAGGTTGACATTTGGTTGGAAAAGACTAGTATAGTCTCTCCCAAACCCTGAGAAAAATATTAATGATATTAATGTGTCAAATACCCAATTAATAAAAAATCCACATACCGATTTTTTCGTTCGTTAAAAACTTACGGTTCTTAGCTATTTGGGTGCGCCCCTAAAAACTTCGAAGAGACGGGGCGCGGACCTCATAGGGGCGCGCCGCTGTCCAGCCGCCTCGGTGTGAATTGCGCCATAGGAGCAACTTCAAAATGCGCCGCGTCCGCGCCATGTCTCAGCCCGTCTCTTCTGTGTGAATTGGGCCGTAGCACGCGAGTAGAACGCTGTTTCGACTTTTGTTGTCTCAACTTGCTTATTATTGCTAATTATTAAAGTGGTTTCATTACACAACAACATTAGTCTTACTATTATGTTATTAGTGATAAGTGGAAGTTCATAAAATTTACTTAAGGATTTTATAATTTCTAAAGGTAAGTACATCTATGATCAAGCTGTTATTTAGTTGGATATACGACATAAGCGCACAACGACATAATTGCACAACAACATAAGCGCACAACGACAAAAGCGCACAACAGATGCGCGGAAAGGGGGGGGAGCTGTTACACTTGACCTTTGCTACCTGCGCTGATTCCGACGTTACATTGCCCACAAGTTACTAGACACGGCGAAAAGGAGTGTTTTTAGCAATTGCAGTTAGGCTCTAAAACACGGAATCTATAGTGCTTGACGGGAGATGCTGAGTATTTATTTTATTGAATTGATGAACTAAATCAATATGGATCTTAGTTATTGGAAATCGAAGTGGAATATTTTGCATAATAATTTCTTCTCGTAATCCGAGCCTCACAGATTTGTTGTAAAAAATAGATATAGGCATTGAAAGTGTTATGGTTGGGTTAAATTACATACGCTATCTTTGATCGCTTGTGAAAATACTGTAGTTTAGTGGGTGTGGGACAGTACTTATAATCATTAATAAATAAATAATATTAACAGCTACTGATTACCGATTAGTTACTTCACATACTTCAATTTCAAATGTTAACTGCTAATATATAATAACTAGGGCCCGGATATATATGCACGTAAAACATCTAATATATGCATGCAAATATGCACAAAAAAGTCCTAAAATATGCACTAACAATTAAAGAATATGCACTAACAATTAACGAATCTACACTAACAATTAACGAATATACACTAACAATTAACGAACATGGACTAACTATTAAAGAATATACAGTTATCAAATGATTTATTTTATGTCAACTCACTGATATACACGTTTCATTCCTTACAAAATGATGAATCACAATATGTTACCAACAGTTTTTCAATGTTTTCAGGGGTCAAAGATTTTCTGTTGTCAGACAAAATTAGTTTATAAGCCGAAAATGATCGTTCCACGTCAACGGACGTTATTGGGCAATACTTGTACGATGGTGCTGACTGTTCGGAACATTCATCTGGCAAAGATTGTGTGGTTCCACTTAAATACGTATTAATTGATTGAATCTTTTGCAGACCTGGGTTTGAGTCTAACACCCTGCTGAGTTTAGATTTAACTTTTTCTCCAATTTCACCAGGGACGGCATTTAAAGAAGAAATTGTTTTGTGAAGCAACTGAATAGACTCGTGAAGGGGTGCACCGCTAGTTTCTAGACCCTTAATAGCATTAGAAAGTGACGAATAGTGTACATGGATGAAATTGATATCTCGATATACAGTATCACAATCAAATGCGCACTTTGCTTCACGAACACACGCAGCACGATCGTCATGACCAATACTTGTAACCACATCTTTCACTTGATGAAAGTTCTCCTGGTAGAACAGCACTGCAGACAACCAAGTTCCCCATCTAGTGAGAACAGGTTCCGGTGGAAGAGGAACCTCAGGCAGACGATCCTTATAAAACTGTACACGCGCTGGTGCTTTTAGGAACACTTTTTTTCCACTTGAAATTACTTTGTTAACTGAAGGAAATAGAGAACGTATCTCTTCTGCAATGCGATGTAATCCATGCGCCAAACATGTAACATGGATCAGATTGGGGAAAAACACTCGAAGCGACTGACCAGCTTTTAACATATATGAAGCTGCGTCTGTGATTAAAACACGCACCTTGTAACAATCACTCTCCGATTCAGTAGGCCACAGAAGTCGCAGGGAATCGTTTATAAATCTTGCAATTGTACTGTGGTTGGTTTTCTCTAACACTTTGGTTGAAAGTAAATGTGGTTTTCCGGGTTCTTCTTGACATAGTTTGCCCACTATAAAGTTCGCTACGTATCGGCCACATGAATCGGTTGTTTCATCTACCGATATCCAGACACAGTTCCCTCCTATGTCAGACCGAATTGAATCCAGGACAGAATCGTGTAGAGAGAGCAAATAATTTTTCCTGAGGGTGGATTCATCCGGTATCCTTTGATTAACACAATACTTTTGAAGAAATGCTCGTAGATCTGGATTATTCAATTTATGCAGCGGGATATTGCTGCATACAAAAGCCTTACACAGGTCAGCAGAGAATGTATTAACAGACCGTGATACCTGAGTTAAAAGTAGCTGTTGCGTGTTCCTATTCTTTTCTTTTGACCTGAGATGTACAGCTGTTTTAGAATGCTGTTCAAGTTGAAATTTTTTCTCACATTTTATATTCTTCTCACATACTTGACAGTACACAACTTCACCGTCACTAGAATAGTCACTGTTGCCTGAAATCCACTGCTTAATTAAAACTGATCTTGTGCATTTTTCTTTAGGCATTTTTGGAGTCAGATTAAAGAAACTTAATCTTAGCACACGAACACTCCTGTCAACACAAACTTTGAGAGGCTACTGTTTTTGGAAAGGAATGTACACGTCCCTTTAAAAGTACGAATCCCTCAGGTCTGGAAGCCAGGAATCTGTTCTCAGGAAAACTGGCTCGTACCGCAATTAGGGGAATATTCCCGAAAAGATTAAAGAAAACCGCTGGCCTTCCCGGTAGTTGTCGCACGAATAAACACACTGGTAGATAACGAATATTCCAAGTGGGGGTAAATACTTGTGACTGTCGTCTCCTCAAACAAGAATTTGCCGCCTGAGGGAGAATAGAGCTATTCTTTGATTTTGCCGACCCCACCCGCCCTTCCCGTGAATGTTACCGCTCAGGGCAGTAGAGAAGGTCGCCGCCACACAAATTTTCCATTTGCAGCACCTCCAAACATGTCACTGTGTGAGTTTGGATAAGGTAGAAAATTCTCTACATGTGAATGCCAGTACAAAAAAATCCTGTTTACTCCAAGAATTTAACTTACTTGTTGCGGTTGCCAAGGATGTCCAACATACAGGTACATTAGGCTTTACAGTTTCTTCAGAAGTATCGGATATTCAGTTATGAGATGAAATAAAAGCTAAAATATGCACATATCCATAAAATATGCACTAACCCTCAAAATATGCATTTGCATATGCGCATATGCTTTTTTGAAAAATCCGGGCCCTAATAATAACCCATGATGCTTATTATACAGGGCGTTCGCCGGTAAACGCTACCCTCCCAGTCTGTTGCCGTCGGCAACTTGCTCGGTCAGTGACGCCAGCAGTTTCCGCCACACGGCACCGTGAATCACCGCACTGTTTAACACCGTCGCTGCCCCAAAAGTACAGTGACGCAGTAAATGGGACCCTTACATTGTTAAGAACGGTTTCTTTGCATTGTAGCTAGTTTGTGACTTCAGTCTCTTATTAATCAGTGTTGTGAATAAACGTTTCTTTGCGGTTTGGCTGGTTTGGGGCTTCATACTCTTATTAATCTGTACCGTGTTTGAGTGTGAGTAAAATTATGGTACGTTACAGTTTGCAACAAAGAATATTTCTCTACGATACATATGTGAAGAAGAAGTCGTTTAAAAAGTGTCGCAGTAAATTTCGTCGCGAATTTCCTGGCGCTTTACTGCCAGCTAAATCAACAATTCTGCGTCTGGTTAAAAAAGTAAGAGAAACGGGTTCATTTTTTAACAAAAAGAGACTGTCGGTCAACCGTATTCTCACAGAGGAGAAAATTGACGATATCGCTTTTCGACTAGAACAGTCACCCAAAAAATCATTAAGTCAGTTAGGGCAGCGTGTGTCTCGAAATATGTTCAGAAGTTGTGAAATGTGCATTACACAAGAGGGTCAACACTTCCAGCATCTTTTATAACGTAAGCTAATGAATTACGTCACATTTAAATGCTTAGCACATACAAGTTTATGAAGTTTATGAAGCGTAATTATTATGAAATAGTCCGCGGCCGACGGTCGAACAATGCCGGAAACTGAGCGCTCGCTCGCCGGGAGCAGTTTCTTCCTTGTAGCGCTAACAGTGGGTTGCGTTTCCCGGCGAACGCCCTGTATATACGAATGCGGTTTCTAGATACTCTAATTGCTGCATTTGCCGTTTCAACAAAAAGAAATTCATGAACTATTTTAGTGAATGTGACATTGCGCGACAATCACTCCACAACATCATTTTTTTAAATATATATATATATTGTGAACTTGGAACGTATTCCGTTTAAGCCTATAGAAATTGCCATTCTGCATACACGGTTTCTGCATTTGCAGCAAATTTACGGATCGTATCCTCCGCGAATAAGCTTTGACTGTATAGTAACACTAGACTTTCTTTATGTTCACAGGGTATGGAAAATATTTTGTGTTGTGCATAAATATTTTTTATATCGACTGAGAATATGGTTTTAGCTTATCTAGAACAAGGATAAATATTTACTTTTTATATTATTTTATAGTGTACTTTGAGTTACGTGCGTGCCTCTTCCAAAATGTCTGATGGTCAAAGAAAACTATCTGGTTACCAGTACAAAAAAAGAAGGTTGGGAAAGGAAGCGGAAAGGCAGAATCAATCCGGGGCGTTAAAAAATATACTGTATTCAGGGTTTACCAAAACAAATCTTAGAATCCAATATCAGGTCGGGATACAAAAGACGTACAGAATCGTCAGAGAATAATAGCATACAAATGAACGAAGTTTCTAAACCAATTGGAACTGACACCAACGTGAGACTCACAGAAGGCGTTCTAAAACTTTGTGGTCAAGAATTTTACGAGACGCCGTAAGAAGCTTTTTAGTAAGGCAAGGTCCACCTAAACTATTACATAGTTACAAATTTCCTTCCAATGACACAGGTCGACATTTTAGCGCAAAATATTATGCACGAATTTTAAGCAACGGAGAGCAAATATTGCGAAATTAGCTACTATCTTTCACAAAACTGCGTTTACTGCTTCTGTTGCAAAATTTTCTGCTGTTTAGTTAGTTCTCTCTCAAAGGAGGGTTTTAAAAATTGGAAGCACCTCGGCGAAACTTTAAGAGAGCATGAAATTTCGAAAAATCATATTCAGGCAAAAAGATTAAATTGTTGTAAAACTGTAGATGCTGCCACTCAAAGAGTTATTACGTAATGCCGATTAAATCATTGGAATGAGGTTCTTCTAAGAATCGTTGCAATTACCAAAATGCTTGGTAAAAGTTGTCTAGTTTTTCAAGGTACAAGCGACAAGTTGTTTGAGCATAATAACGGTAATTTCTTAAAAATAGTTGAGTTACTGTCTGAATACGATCCCATTATGGAATAGCACGTGCTTGAGTGCTCTAAAAAGTAGAGACTAAAGCTCAATATCTTGGGAAAAGTATACAAACCTGGATAGTAGATCTGCTGCATCAAAGCATCTGCTGCATCAAAGTCTCATGTTATTAATGAAATTAAAAAAATTCAAATATTTTTCATAATTTTAAACTGTACTCCTGACTTTAGTAAGATACAGCAAATTACTCTTGTAATCAGATATGTTTCAACCAATAAATTTTATCCTGATGTTGAAATTAAAATTAATGAAAGCTTTTAAGGCTTCTTACCAGTCGAAAGATCGACAGGAAAACAAATGCCTGATACTATAGTTGCAGATCTTAATGACTTGGGTTTAAATTTGCAGGATATCAGAGGACAGGGACTGACAACGGGTCCAATATGAGGGGCAATAAAGCAGGAGTGCAATCTCGTAGAATTAAACAATATAATTCGCGAGCATTCAATGTTTCGTGTAGTAGCCATTCTCTCAATCTTGTTATTAATGGCAAAAGCATCCTTGGAAGCCGCTAATTTCTTCAACATGGTCCAAAAAATATATTTATTCATTTCGGCATCTACTTTTCGATGGGCAATACTTTTAAAGCATGTTCAGGGTTCAACTTTGAAAACATGGAGTGACACTAGTTGGGAGAGTAGGATAGAGGCATTAAACCCTTTAAAATTTCATTTGGGAGATGTATACGACGCCTTGCTAAGCATTTACGAAAACCAAGAAATTGATAATTTAATGATTTAGCCATTTTGGCAATTGAATATGAAATTGCTGATGAAGTAAATTTAAAGATGTAATAAAAAATTCGCAAACTGATAATAAGAAAAAAAGTTTTTTTTGTGATTTTAGCGTATTTGATTTATTTTCAAAATAATGGCATTTAGATTGTTTGTGTGATAATATCCATCTGTAATAGCATTTAAAAATGTAAAAAAATATGGTTAACTTGTGGCTATGTACAGATATTTCATAATTAATTTATCTATTTTGAGCAGCTAGATCAAAATTCAATAACTTTATTTATGAATATTATTAAAATTAAATAATTTATTCGATTAAAAATTAACTAATTTTTAATAAAATATATAATTCTACATAATCTTAAGGGGCGGCAAATTATCTATTTGTCCGGGGCGGCAAAACCGCTGGTAGGCTTCAGTCGAAACTTCGGGGAAAAAAAAGAGAATTGATTGTACGCTCGACTGCGAAAACAGTTAATAATAATAATAATAACAGCTCCTGTATGAAAAAGAATTTTTGAAGTTATGAACGTTGGAAAATTGTGAGATTTTGAGGTCCTTTCAACGTACATCAAGGAACTCGATTACGGATGTCTGTCTGTGATTTTATCTCCTTATAGGATTTCGCGAGACGTTCCTGTTGTAACAGCGCTTGGAGCTTTGAGTGCCAGGTACCTTTATATCCACATATTTGAAGAAAACAAAGATAACATTATCTTTGTAATACCAGCCTAAGATAAGGGGTCTGTTTGTTCTGATCGTAAGGCATCTTGTACGCTTGGCCGCCGTTTGATTTCCTGGAACCCCGCTATCTCTGTCTTCATTCAGAAACGGAGGCACAGGTATTTCCGAGAAGGATTAACGTCGCACTTTAATCCCGGTTTTACAGCGAGAGAATCTTGCGACTTGGTTGCAGGTTCGGTTTTCCAGTCGTGGAAAGATGAAAGTTGTGAGATCCCACTCACAAAATCATTGTTATAAAAATAATTGTAAATAAAATAGGTTAAACAGACTTCACAGCATAAGTAGTTTGTTTAGACATTTGGGGTAATTTTAAGTTTTTTTTTAATAATTTAATTGTTTGTAGTTGGTACAACTGTTTGGTTGGCGGAGTGGGAGTGTATTTGTCAAGATGGCGAGAGAGGACTAAGAGAGAATGTATGGATAGGAGTGTGTTGGCAGTGAATTGTAGCAGCGAGTGTTTGAAGAATAAAATAAAGTTTGGCAAATAAATGAGTGTAATGATTGAATTATTTTACGATAATACCCGTTGCGCTAAAATGTATAACTTGTAAAGTGGTTTGTTGGATAGTAGTAATAACACGCTAAGTGATATCGCTACCGCCAAAACCAACAAACAGTGGGGCCATATGTTGCAAGGAGCGGGATATCTACTTACTGCTGGTTAATATAAAAATTAGCAGTGTGGCTTAGCAAAGTCTATCATAAAGACGACGCGGTGGTAGGTTTGGGGCCGTCCACTAATTACGTGAGGTGTTATTCCGGAATTCCGTACCCCCCTCCCCCTCTGGTGAGACTTCGTGAGATATGTTCGGACCGACCCCCCTTCTAAAATGACGTGAGATTTTGACGGAGACCCCTACCCCCCCTCCCCCTATTTCACCTCACGAAATTTATGGACGCTCCTTTATTTTTGGGTACCCCCTTATAGATTACGAATTTATAGTATTCTGCCTGCAGACCACATGAACCACAGGCTGAGAAACACTGACTTTTTTTTTTTTGCCGTCGTCAGTCTTTCAACTGGTTTGATGCAATCCTCCAACCCGTCCTATCTTGTGCTAACCTCTTCATCTCTACATATCCCCTACAACCCACGTCCTCAATTATCTGCTTCATATATTCTAATCTCTGTCTTCCTCTACAATTCTTACCTTCGACTGTTCCCTCCACCAGCAAATTAACTAATCCAGCATGTCTCAAAATATATTCAATCAGAATACATAGAATGTCGGCACCAGATATGGTCATTGTCGCATCGGGCTGTCCTCAATATTAAAGATTGCAGGTTAGCACATAGAACTACAGTTTCTTCAGCGCACATGTTTAACGTTCCTATTCAGTGTAGTCTAGAATATGGACGGCACATAACCGAATACTCATACTCGGCGAACATTTTCGCACAACCGCCTGAATCCCGGGCACATGTTCCACTCTGTCTTCACTGGTATATCCGACCTACACGTCTCTCGGCCAATCACGACACTTCCTTTCCACACGTGACTGTTCTGGCCAACCAGTGTCTTTCTCTTTACGTCGCCTTTCAGCGATATTCCACTTTCTTTTAGATGATGCACTCCTCATCTATTTGGGTGAGCAACGCTATCGTTACAAACGCGGGTATTGCCTCAGCACTTGTTTTCACGCTGCTGCAGATGGTGCAGTTGAATCGGTAGACTCCCCGGATATCACCATACAGTTTCGATGTCACTGGAGGGATAATAGAACCGTGCGGCGTGTAGAGGTTTTGGCTGCGTATTGGTGGTCCGCAGGAAGCAGCGGGCTGTTGGATATTCAGAAGGCGAGCCGCCATATCCTGCCTCAGACACGACGCTTACCACTCACCGCTACTCCACGATCACTGGCAGTATGCTTCCAGTCACACTATTCATATGTTCTTTTTTTTTTTGTCCATTTCTTCCTATTTTATTTTGCTATGTAGGGCCATTATTCCTAATTCCTCCCTTACCTCATTGATACTTTTCATATCTTGTATATTCTGTCGTGTATCCTAATGCGGATACATATCAGAACGAGGCAACGCGCGAACGGATCCGAGGTGAGGCAGAATACTTTATTCTTCACGAACGCAGTTCGCCGAGGCATCGAACCAGACAGGTATCCGTCCATTAGTTTGTTCTGACGAGTTGGCAGTGCTGTTAAGTTAGATCGTGGATATGGAAGGCGGTGACGGTTTAGCAGTGGCTAGTGCTGCATTCAAAGTGATTGCTAGCTTAGTTAAAAAGAGAAATAAAAGACGGTGGTGGACAGCTAGACTATTGGAATAGAATGCTCACTAGTGGTAAATTAATTTTAAACTGTATGATCCAACAAGAAGAGAGTGGGCATTGCCGGAACTTTGCAACATTGTCGTCCACTTATTATATATTCTTATCAGAACCGATTTGGGAGAAAATTTCGGAGGATGATAACCAATTTTCGAAAAGCAGTAACCGCTGAACAAAGTTTAGCCACAACTTTGAAATACATGGGAACTGGTAGATGCGAGAAAAAAGGACCAGCTCTCTTCAGTTATCCAAATTCTGACACAACCTGCAATCAAACCTACCGAGAGGCACGCGCAGATCATATGAACCCGAAGGGGGTTTTAGGTAATAAGGGCACCATTGACACATATCGCCCTTTCCCTTCCCGTCCCAAAGTACATCAATAAAAGAGACTCCTAAACCCAACACTCGATACTTAGTGGGCGTCCATTCATGACGTGAAGTGTTTTTCCGGAATTCTGTACCCCCCCTCTGGTGAGGTTTTGCCGGAACCCCCCCCCCTCCAAAATGACGACGTGAGATTTTGACGGAGACCCCCCCTACCAATCGACCTCGCAACTTTTTTAGACCCCCCTTTTTTTAGGTCTCATGCTCCGAAGAGCAGTTATACCCTCTCTAAAGTCGGTTTTTGGACCAAAATACCGCCTCTAAATTCGACATTTGTAGACCCTTGACCCAGTGGCGTAGCTAGGTCAACAAGGGCCCCGGTGTAAAAATATTATTTTGGGCCCTCAGGCCAGATGCACGACCTTTTTTTTTTTTGTTTGTGTTGCTGGAAGGGGCCCCCTGAGCTGAGGATGGGGGCCCTTAAGTTGTGCTTAGGGGCCCCTGAGCAGTGAGGGCCCTTAGTGAGGGGCTTCCTGTGTCTCAGGGGCCCCCTTAGACGACTGTAGAGATAAAAAAAAGGTAAAGGTCGCCAGTTTGCCCATGAAGCCTCGTGGGCCCTCTCAACCGCGTTTGGGGGCCCCCTGAGCGTAGGGGCCCCGGTGCACTGCACCGCCTAGCCCCATAGTAGCTACGCCCCTGCCTTGACCCCCCCTTCCACCTTGATGAGAACCCCTCCCCCCTATTTCACCTCACGCCCCCTTAGTATTAGAGCTACTGAGGTAGCGGAAATATGCAAACAAGGTTGCTGAGGCAGCAACACAAACAAAAACCCTTCGTAGCGCTCAATTCTATCGCATTTAACACTTCCAATGGATTAGCCATGCAGCATAACTTTTCGCTTGCTAGTCTGACATCTCATGATATTTTTTTTACGCAGTTGTATGCACCGCCTTTAGGGGACATCCAAAAATTACGTGAGGTGTTTTTCTTGATTTCCGGACTCCCCCCCCCCCCCCCCCCCCCCCCTCTGGTGAGACTACGTGAGATCTAGTCCGACTCCCCCCCCCCCGGGAGACCCCCAATCCCCACAAGTCGCCCTCCCAACTTTTTGTAGACCTTTTTTTCCCGGCTCACCGTTTCAAAGCCGATCACACACCCCCCCTTTTCGGCAAAAAAACCCCTAAAATCGACTTTCGCGTCATTTGTAGACCTTTTTATTAATTTATTTAGCTCTACAGTCCAATAAAAATTTGCAAAACCTAAAGTGAGATTTCCGTTTACCTCCCCCTCCCCTTGGTGAGATTTCGCCGGCCCCCCCCCCTATTTCCGTAATTTACGGACGCCCCCTTGTGAACAAATATCGCCGAGGTCGTAAATGAAGTCTACGCCACTTTTCCAAAAGTGCCTCCCGGGATGCTGGTTCGAGTTTTAGAAGAAACTGATTTTCAATGGAACACTTGTTGCAACTGTGCCAAAACAACACTCTGATTTAAAACTTGAGACCTTTTGCTAGAAACTTTAACGACACCTATAAGTAGCCTGAGTATTTTTTTTTTTTTTCAGAGTTTGTACTGTGTGTTCAGCTAATGACGGGTGTTATTTATCAGCCGGGTTGCGGTTACGTCGAGAACCTGCTCCGCGGATAACTGTTATTAGCCGCGTATCCCGCGGCGAGCTTTTATCTCCCCATTAATTGCTCCCCGATTGGACGCTGCAATTATTGGCTCTCTTAATGAACGTCGCCAAACAGCGCCTATTAAAACCTGGCTGGAATGTCGATTTTATTTTTTCCTCAGTCACTTACCCCGACAGGCTCGCTCCGTACAGCACTCAGGGGAATTTGCTGATCCCGGATATGTCGCTCCACGGAAATTCAACCTGAGCACAGTAGTACGGAATCTGCGGCGATACTGGTGGTGTCTCCGACAGTCGGTATTGAAGTAAGGGAGCGTCCATTAATTACGTGGTGTGAAATAGGGAGAGTACTCTGAAGAAGGCCACAAAATGATGGCCGAAACGTTAGGATTCGACAAATTGACGCGGTTCAACCCGGGCAACCTTCCTCCCTACCCACCAAGTAGACTGGACACCCCCCCCCTTTTCCCTCGGTGTGGCATGTAGCTTTTTTCGTCTATTAATTGCAGGATACATTTTGGAAAGTTTCCTCTTAAGAGGCGTCCATTAATTACGTGAGGTGAAATAGGGGGGTGAGGAGTCAGGCGAAATCTCACTAAGGGGGAGGGGGGTCAACGGAAATCTCACGTGAGGTTTAGAAATTTTTTTGGAGTGTGGAGCTAAAAAAAAAAGTCTACAGATGACGTGAAAGTGATTTTAGGGGGGTTTTCGTCGAAAAGGGAGGGTGAAACCAGCTTCGGGAGGGGGGGGGGGCTAATAAAAAAAGTCTCAAAGTTGCGAGGGCGATTACTAGGGCAGGTCTCACGAACAAGATCTCACCACAGTGGGAGGGGGCGGGGGGTCGCACCAGATTTCACGGAGTCTCACGAGAGAAAAAGGGGGGGTCTGGAAATCTGGAAAAACACGTAATTTATGGATGCCCCCTAACAGACTCGTTAAAATTTTATTGCATGTTTAGTCAACACAACCGAATTTGCTTTATGTACTTTTCTGTAGTAATTATTTAATACATATTCCGAATGAAGTGTTGCTAGCCACTCCTGCAAAGAAGGGAGCGTCCATAAACTACGTTGATCGGTCTAGGAGGGGATAGGGGTTGGGGAGCGCCCATAAACCACGTAGCTCCATTTTGGCCTTCTGTGAGCTCCCCTCCCCCTACATAGCCCGACGTGTCTTTTACCTCTATCCCCCCCCCCCCTTTCCCACGTAGCACGTTGCTTGTTTCCCTGCTAATTCCAGAAGACATTTTGTACTGTTTTTCTCTTGTCAGACTATCGTAAATTACATACGGAGATAATTAAATGACGGAAATAAACATTCACATGCTGTTGTGTGTTCTGTACTTCATTTTAACTGTGACAAATAATATGAATGGAAAGCTAAGTGACCTGGCTCGGAATCCCCCCCCCCTTCTGCGTAGCCTTCCAGCCATCACCTCCCCCCCCCCCCTCCCAGACTGAGCTACCTAGTTTATGGTTGCTCCCTTGAGTAGAAAACTACGTTGGGCTACGTGAGGGGGGGAGGAGGGGGTTTCGGTGCCAGGACACGTAGCTTTTCATTCATATAATTTATCACAGTTAAAATAAGGTTAAGAACACACAATAGCATGTGAATATTTATTTCCGTCTTTTAATTATCTCCGTATGTAATTTACGATAGTCTGACCAGGCCGCATGTAAGTATATTCTACCTAGGCTGTGGCCTACGGGCCTGCCACAAAGGGGGCCCGCACTACAAAGAGGGGCCCCCGCACCACAAAGAGAGGGCGCGCACAACATCCCCGGGCTCCTGCCTGGGACAGTAATAGAGCTAAAAAAAGTTGCCTGTAAATTTTTTGGGCCGAGTTTCGAATTTAAGCATCGATAACCGGAGGCAGCCTCCGGTGGATGGGCCACTGCGGACCACATGTATAGCCTAGGAGCCCACGAAGCCTAAATGCGGCCCTGAGTCTGACAAGAGAAAACAGTACAAAATGTCTTCTGGAATCAGTAGGGTAAAGAAACTACCTACCACCCGGGGGGAGGAGGGGGGGTGTCCAGAGGAGGCCAACATGGGGCCACGTAATTTATGGATGCTCTGGCCTCTGTTAATTCGACATCGATGGCTGTTATCGTGACGTCGCTTTACGGACGCGGCGACATAAGACCAAGCTAGGCCTTTTATTAGTATCGATGAATATCTCAGTTTGATTAACATTGTTCTGTACACCACATTAATGCGTCGACTACACGAGGTGGTCTAATTCCCTATCAGGAACATTACCACCATCAGATACAAGTCTGCGAAGTTCTCGGAAGTATTGAAATTGCCTCTTCTTGCATCATAGATCTAGTAGGTCAGCCGTGTATATGAGGAACGTTTACCAAAGATATTTCACAAACGGTCGAAGTGCCCCTGCAGTAAATGACTTGTCTGATCCATCCACTATTTCAACCTAACCACAACCGCTGAGCAATGTTGCCACCTTACGAAAACAAAAGTTGCTAGACCTGATCTCAAAACTCACTAGATTACGGGATATTTAGAACTAAAAGACTCGCTAGAAATAGCCAAATAAAATAAAGGAAAATGGTAAAGTACGTAATATAAAAATATTTTAATTATTAGTATTTTCGTTAAATTCAACACAACATTGTATTAAAAAGCAACATCAAATTCTCCAATCGATATTTCTTTATCATCATCTTGATCTATCGTTAGAATTTCAGCACTTGCAATTGTGGAAGGGTGAGATGACTCGTCAGTCTTAGATTTAAAAGAGTATTTATCATCTTTATCAACCGCAGCAATCGCATCTGAGATAAGCTCGTGACTGTAGCAGTTTTTTTTCGCAAGTTTTAACTGATTCCTTATAAAAAATAATACTACTAAGAGTATTTAAAGACATCCCATTTCTCAATTTGTTTTAAACAATGGTCACTGTACTGAAAAATCCTCTCTACTGCGGCATTCGAGGGAGGAAGTGATAAAGCGGATATGGCTAAATCAGATAACTCCAAAAAGGTATTTATTCCAGCAGCATTCTTGTATTTTCGAACTTCAGCCCATAATTGAATGACATTTTTCGTATCGTTCCATTGAACATAACTAATACTATGTGCCATAGCAGCTGAATGAGCGTGGTGGTGTAACGGATAGCGTTCTGGCCTCGCATTCGGGAGGACGGCGGTTCGAATCCCCGTCCGGGCATCCAGATTTGGGTTTTCCATGGTTTCCCCAAATCACTCCAGGTGAATGCCGGGATGCTTCCTTCAAAAGGCCATGGCCGAATTCCTTCCCATTCCTTGCCCCCATCCTTTCCCGTCTCTAAAGACCACGTTGTTAAAAAGGGACGTTAAACTGTTACAAAAAAAAAAAAAAAAAAAAAAAAAAAATGAATGACTGCAATTTTTTCGACATCAAGTACGAGTTGTGAGGCAAGATCTACTATTTCGTTGCCTTTGCCACACTCAAAAGACACATTTTTTCCAAAATAATATAGTTGAAAGGAAGTCTGTCCTGAATCTCTTTCGCTAATTTGATTGTGAAGTCAATACAACTTTTTATGGCTGATTTTAAGACATCGGTAAGTAATGAGGTCTTTTGCAGTAAAAATCACCAAGTATTTTTTTTAGCGATAACATGTTTAAAAATATCGCTATCGAACTTCAAAATTCACTAAATCTAGCGACAAAATCACTAAGGTGGCAACATTGCCGCTGAGAAGCCTAATAAATAATCCAGATTGGTGTAATTCACTGACCAAAAACGTATGTCAGTAACTGAGGGGAATGTGGGATACAACCTTATGAGAATACCTCCTACGCCACGCATAGAGGTGACTGTGAAGTACTCTGTCCAAATTGGAACGGGATAAAGTCACTATTTCACTGGGTGGATAAATGTCAGTGGATATCCTATAGATAGAACTCGAACAATAAAACATTTTGTCGTCTTGACAGTGGTTATTGAAATCTGTGAAACTGACAAAGGTTGCCTCCTATTATTATTATTATTATTAGTCATCAAAGTATACAAACTGTTGGTACTGATTTTATTTAAGAATTTGTGTTTGTGTGTTTTTGTGTGTGTGTGTGTGTGTGTGTTTGTTTGTGTTGTGTCTCGCAGTTGACGAATATTTTTTAAAAAAATTAAGAAATGAGTGTATCTTTGCATTGTAAATTCGCTACCGCAATGACATATGCATGTTGTACATAATAAATGTGTTTGTCAATCGTGGAATACGCGTCTCTTAAACAATTTCTCTGTTTTGTTTCAGGTGAGTACGCGTTGGTGTCCGCCTTAACTCACCTGTGCTGTAAGTAGAAGGGGCTGTTCATAGCTCCCAGGGCCACAGAAATTACGTTTGTGTTCTGTGCTACCGCATGTTCTATAAGAACGAAAGACATAATAATGGCCCCTTTGTAGGCTTGCCAATAATATTCAGCCCTATCGGGACGTCCATTGAATGCGTGAGGTGTTTTCTGGACATCCCCCCCCCCCCCCACCGAGCGTGGTGGTGTAACGGATAGCGTTCTGGCCTCGCATTCGGGAGGACGGCGGTTCGAATCCCCGTCCGGGCATCCAGATTTGGGTTTTCAATGGTTTCCCAAATAACTCCAGGCAAATGCCGGGATGCTTCCTTAAAAAGGTCTTGGCCGAATTCCTTCCCATTCCTTTCCCCCATCCTTTCCCGTCTCTAAAGACCTCGCTGTTGAGAGACGTAAAGCAGTAAAAAAAAATCCCCCTCCCTGCGGTGAGATCTAGTGGGACCCTCCTCCCCTCCTCTAACCGTGACAACGACCTCCTGATTTTGAGACCCCCTTTTGACGTCAGAATTCCGTTGATCCCTCCCCCTCCCCTTGGTTAGATTTCGCTCCCCCCCCCCCTATTTGATCTGACGTAATTAATGAACATCCCTATTGTGTTGGTTGCTTTCTATTAGTGGCACATTAGGATGATTTTTTACATTCTACTCATCGTAGGTGGGCTAGGTATCAAGGACCCTTTTCAGCCAACCTAATCTATGGCGAGGGAATGCGAAGGAAATCGGCGACGGCCTTACAATGAAATATCCCCAGTATTCGTCTGGATTTACTGCGGAAAACTATTGAAAACAATAGTGAGGATGGCCAGGTGGGGATTCGAACCCCCCTCCTCCAAAATGCCAGGCTGGAAAGCTATTTCGCCCTCCTTCTGACTCGATGACAACTTGAAAAAAAAAAAAAAATTGAGGCGGCACCACAAGGTGTTTGTTATAGGCATCAAGTGCCTCTCCACCCAATGGAAGGGGACTGAGGCAACGAACGGGAAGGAAATAGGCCATGGCCTTTCAAAGGAACTATACCGGCATTCGCCTCGAGTGATTTCGGGAAACTATGAATAACCAAAATCAGGATGGTAGTCGGTATCGCAGGAGCGGCCAGCAACGCATTGTCGCAGGCGTCAAATCCCCCGTAGTTGATCCATCCCCCAAAAATGCAGGGGTTACTCACCCTCAATGGATGAGCCAAGTGGACCTGCATCGGATCCTGACTAGACAGTGCCACGTGACTGAGAGAACACGCTTTCGTGGAGAGCGGTCAAACCATTTGCAGCATATTCCTTTCTTTGTTCAGTTTTATATTGTCATGCTTTGAAATACGATATTTTTGAAACACGCTGTATATGTTTATGTTCCTAGGCTCTGTGGAAGGCTCATTACCATTGCATCGAACGTCACGTGTTAAGGGAAAAAGGGGAGGTGGTGGTGATAATGGTCTCGTGACGTCACTTTGGTAATGTTGTTTTAATCAAGACCTAAATTTAACATAAAATTTGATGTTTTAGCAACTGTCATATTTATAAAATTAAACTTACTACTTTGCTGGTTTAGTGCTGTTTCAATAATGATACTGCTAATGTTTCGGCACCATACCTCAGGGTTAGTTTGTGCTGATTTATCCCCTGCAGACAGATCGTTACAACAATTCATCGTTCGCAGCCATCTGCCCGAAATAGGCCTGAGGTAGACCCAAATATGGGTGCCGAAACGTTAACCCAAATTTAAAATTGCAACATGTGCGATGTTCCAATTGACGAGGAGGAGGGGTTCCATAAAGTGGTACAAAGAGCGGTAGGGAGTAAGAAAAATATGAAATTTATGTGCCATAAGGTATGATTTGCCCGTTATGAGAAAAACAGATATGGGAATTTTGTGAATCGGTCCACATTTTTGGAAGCGTGTGTAATACTTGATTGTCTCTTATTTACCTGTTTTTTTTTTTTTTTAATAGCGTGTATTCTGAGCATCTATTGCGATTAACTATGTTTTGTGTGCGATATGTATATAAAGCGGCAGTGAAGGTCGTGTGGTGGAGTTGGAGAGCTACCCCTTAACTCCCCCTGGAATCCAAGCCAAGTGGCCATCTGGCACGCATCCCTCGGGACTCCAGGGATCGGTGAAGACTGCTGACTGCACTTAGCTCACCATCCCTACGTGTCCACAACGTGAAACATAAACACCGCCCTAACCTCAAAACCTAACCACGCTGCAAGGTCCAACAATTTACTGACTGGTACAAACTCACTACGCTGAACTTTTTCAACAGATAGTCTTATAAACCTTTCCTCTGTAACGTATTTTCAAGATGTTCATTCACTGGTATCTCTGCAGTCGCTGGTTAGGATAACTTTCTTTTTTTCTGGTTCTACGCCTCGTCGACGTCGAGATCATTAGAGACGGGAACGAACTGGAGCAAGTAACTGGAAGGAGTTCGGCCATGGTCTTTTAGAGGAACCATCCCCGCATTTACCCGGAATGTTTTTGCAAACCATGGAAAACCCAAATCTGGATGCCCGGATGGGGATTCGAACCGGCGTCCTCCCGAATGCGAGGCCAGAGTGTTACTACTCACCACCACGCTCGGTGTTGGGATAGCCTGTGCAATCGCCTCTCCTCTATAAGGTGTCTATCCCGACTGGCTTATATTCCTTTTCGAGTGATGGTAAAAAAAAAAAGAGTGAAAGTCGATTTTAGGGGGGTATTTCGTCGAAAAGTGGGGGTGTAACCGCCTTTGGAAGGGTGAGATAAAAAAAAAGGTCTCAAAAAGTTGCGAGGTCGATTTCTAGGGGGAGGGGGTCCTCACGTGCCAGATCTTACCAGAGGGGGGCGGGGGGGGATGTCGGAGCACTCACGAAGTCTCACCATAAAGGGGGGGGGTCCGGAAATCCGGAAGAAAAAACACCTCACGTAATTAATTGACGCCCCCTCACGGTACCTACCTTGGTCATGGAACTTATACTCATATACAGGGTTATTCAAAAAGGAGCTGATTTTGCATTTTATTTTTTCTCACAAATTATTAAAGATACAAGTACGTGCCACAGAACACTGGTTAAAGGAAGCCTGTTAGTTCTATTCTTTGCCGCCAACGGCGCTGTTGTATGTTTTCGAGAAAATGGCGACCGGTAGAAGTCGTTTTGTGTGCTACGGTATGCAAAAGGTGTATTCGTCGTACATTTCGTATGCCAGTCGTAAATATGTTTGCGTCGAGGTAGGATTTTAGTAAAATTGACGACGGAATGCACGCTGCACATCACTTTTTGCATGCTGTAGCGTGTAGCTCACAAAACGACTTCTCCTCTGGCGTCGCCGTTTACACGTAGGCAGACAACAGGGAATGGAACTATTAGTTGAGGATTACAAACTATAAACCATCCTCTATCCAGCGAACTGGGGCACTTAATCGTATATATTAGTAAAATTGTTTTTTGGTAGTTATGATTATAAATACTAACATTGAGTTTTTAAGGTCACAGAATATCAAGAGAGGTACACGAGATCCTCGGTGAAAAAGAACAGTTGAAGAAAAAATGTTGTCGAAGAGAAAATGAAATGGAGGTGTGGATGGAAAAAGCTTAATGGAGAAGTTGTAAAAATCCTGGCGGGATTTGTAATGGAAAATATTAGCCTGAGGGCAGAAGATTAGTATAACGATACCGAGAGTGGTGGGTGAACGGTTAACGTTCTGGCCTCGCATTCGGGAGGACGCAGGCTCGAATCCCCGTCCGGGCATCCAGTTTTGGGTTTTCCATGGTTTCCATTGTTTCACTCCAGGCGAGTACCGGGATGCTTCCTACAAAAGGCCATGGCCAAATTCCTTCCCGTTCCTTGTCCCCAATCCCATCCCGCCTCTAATGACCTTAGCCGTCGACGAGGTGAAAAAAAGTATAAAGTTATTGATTTATGAAAGTTGTATTAGATAACTGATTGTCATTTGAAAATGTAAGATAATAAGATAAGTGGAAGACTTTTATTTCATGTTGAGGTTATAATAAAGAAAGTGGAGTTGATCCTTAAAGTACCTTTGGTATGATTTAGTAATAGTAGTTTGATTGACAGCGGCGGTATCGAAAGAAAACCAGGGACGGGCACAAAGGGTCAAACAAAGATCCTACCTTTTTGAATTAATCTGACGCTGGAAACTTAAGGGAAAGTAGTATAATCTATTTCCTAAAGGTAAAAATAAGAGATGAAGGTAAGATTGTAAAGAAGAACCACAAACCACATTTTCATATCATTTCTAAAAATAAAAACTTACAACCTCCATTTCTAAATCTTATCATACGTATTCTACTCTTCCACTTTTTTTTGCGGTCTTCATTACAATATTCCCCATTTAATTTCTACTACTAAATTAGCTCTATACTTACTGTTCCTAATTCTTGGCATATATTAATGCGTAATGCGTGTACGTGAAATCTCTTGTGCCGTAGACTCATTGCTAGGAAAGAAACTCGATTTGGCAGCTTGGATTTTTACCTGTTTAGAATTTTCCTATCGTTCCTTTATCAGCGTATTAACAGTGGAGTGATATTGTTAGTGGTCCGCTTTCCTGTGGCCACGGTCGTATTAAACCGCACTGTATGATGACGCGGCGAATTCTTTTTGTTCTGCTGACGCGGCTGTTATTTGATCAGTTCTGACTGATGACGTACACGAGATCAGGTCCTCTCTCTCTTGTTTTACAGCAGGTGGGATGCCTAACACGTCAGCACCTGCCAAATGTCAAAGGCCGTAAGCAATTACTCAGAAGGCAACAGCATCTCATTCTTCTAGCGCAGTGAAAAGCACTTATCATGGGACCCTCTAGTGAATTTCTGTCTTTAGCGTCATTCATAAAACTGATAGATTAATCGGAGGGAATGTAAAGCCAAGGTCCAGTTAGCAGTTTTTTTTTTTTTTTTAATTTATGGCCTTTGGCTTTTATTGCCATTTAGCCAGCTTCACAACATTTCATTATTAAATCTAATAACGTACAATGATTTTTCAAGTCTATGTCATTTTTGTAACTGAACGTATATTATCTCTCAAACGTTTTTATTCACAATAGTATGGACGACACAAGACGAACACAACACTTAATTAAAACCCCCCTGCCCGAGGCCGGACTCGAACCGGCGACCCCAGCAACTCGAGGCCAACACGCTAACCGTTACGCTGCCAGGGTCGGCCAGTTAGCAGTTGATTCGCAAATATCTGAAGTATTTCGTATCAACAGTGTGCAATTTTGCTGCCCATTTTCTTCCCGGAAGTAAACGAGATACATTCGAGGTGTGGCCATTGTAGTCTGTGCATTTTCCAGCCGCGCCGGCCCAGCTACCAAGAGAGCGGGTCGTGGGAAGACAGCAGCCTCTGCTGGCAGGGATGGCGCGACTATATCCGTGGCCCAGTCGGTAAACATCAAACGCCCGGTAGCGTCCATTAACTACGTGAGATGTGAGATGTTTTAACGGAATTCCAGACCTTCCCCCCTTTTCTGGTGAGATTTGGTCGGACCCCCCCCCCCTCCCGTAAAATGACGTGAGATTTTGACAGGGACTCCCCCCCCCTACCAATTGACCTCTAATTTTTTGAG
Organism: Vandiemenella viatica; assembly: GCA_031002005.1. Taxonomy (NCBI): domain Eukaryota; kingdom Metazoa; phylum Arthropoda; class Insecta; order Orthoptera; family Morabidae; genus Vandiemenella; species Vandiemenella viatica. The sequence continues at coordinate 127,614,714 of CM061918.1, forward strand.
ATCTTTTTATTTTAGTTCTCATGCTCCGGAGGGCGGTTATACCCTCCCTGAGGTCGGTTTTTTGACCAAAATACCCCCGTGAATGGACTTTCGCGTCATTTGTTGACTTTTTTTAGCTCTAAAGTTCTAGAAGAATTTCAAAACCTCACGTGAGATTACCGTTGCCCCCCCCTTTTCCCGTTGGTGAGGTTTCGTGAGAGTTCGCAGGACCCCCTCCCCCATATTTCACGTCATTAATGGACGCTCCCTTCACAGCCAGAAACTAGGTTTGTATCTTTCATAAGGCGCGTTCCCACGATCCCTTGTAACGAAGGCGAGACGGGACGGGACCTCATTAGCCGAAGTGTAGGAACGACCGCGGGCCGCAGGTTAGTCCTAGCTTACCTCGCCGCCACATCCGCACCACGTTGCCTAGTGTCGTTTGGCACAGAGCACTTTACAGCAACAGAAGGGATGCGCACCGCTGCTGCAAACCGATGGCAACAGCGCACCGCTACACACGCCTGTGATGTTTACCGACTCAGAGTGGTTAGCTGCGTCTCGTCTCTGCTAGCAGAGGCGGCCCTGTTCCCATGGCGTGTTGTTGAGAATTCGTCCCGTCCCGTCTCGCCTTCGTTACAAGGGATCGTGGGAACGGGCCTATAGAGAGGATACCTGAGCTTTATTGTTTTTTTTATGCCTAGACGTCTCGGTGACATGAAGTCATTAGAGGCGACAATGGACTGTGGGTAGGGAACTGGAAAGAATTCGGTCATGGCCTTTTGAAGGAACCATCCCGGCATTCGTGCGGAGCTATTTCGGAGAGCCATTGAGCTTCGAGACGACTGTTCTCCTGGTAATGCGTGTGTTTTGTGGTTCCTAGACTCGTTTTGGACTTGTGCGGTGTTTCGAGCAGGGCTAGACGCCGGTAAACACAGGTCGCCGGCTCCAGCCCGGAATGTGCTAATGAGGAGAAACCGCCGGTCGATAAATCGCGCCGCGCCGGGCCGGGCCCTGGAATGCGGGCCCGTGAGCGAGCCACCGGCAGTCTCTAGATTCAGCGACAGGCGCTCAGGGTGCTACAAAACATCATCCATTACGGGACATCCATTAATTACGTGACGTGCTTTTTCCCGGAATTCTGGATCCTCTACACCGTGGTGAGATGTAGTCGGATTTCCCTCCCCCCCCACCCACCCCACTATGGTGAGGTGAGATCTTGAGGGACCCCTGCCCCTCCCTCCATGCCTACGACCTCGAGGTTTTCGAGGCCCCTAGTTTTCAAGGCCATTTATACCTCCCCAAAAGTTGCGATTGGCGTCTGTTCTTTAAGGAATTAAAAAGATGATGTGAGATTTTTGTCGACCTCCCCCTCCTTGGTCATATTTCATTGGACCCCACCCCCTGCCCCACCCCATTTTATTAATGCCCGCCCCCTAATAATCGTCACTAGGGTAAAGCTCTGGGCTGTTATACAGGGTGATTCAAAATAACGTGGACAAAATGACATGGTAGATTAGTCATACATTAAGAATCAAAAATCGTATAGGAACAGAGGGTCGCAACTGCGATCCGGAGCCGCTACAGGGAGTCTAAAATAATACTGACACAAAGAGAAGAATCAAAACCATTACAGATCATTTTATTGATAATTAATCACTCACATGCGACTAATGCAAGCCAAATGTTGAGCCTACAGCAGATACTCAAAGTTTTTGCCAGATGCTTCGAGACAAGCCCGGCATCTCCGTTGCATGGAACGGCTCACCTTCTCAAAGATACCAGGTGTATCTCGAACACATCCGGCTGCCGCAACGATTCTTCCTACCAAGTCTTCCGGCGTTTCAACAGGTGTTTCATACACAAGTTCTTTTAAAAATCCCCACAAGAAAAAATCCAAGGGAGACAGGTCTGGTGATCGTGGTGGCCATGCCTCTCGTGGCTCTAGCGCCCTCTACAGACGTTTGCGACCCTCTGTTCCTATGCGATTTTTAATCCTTATTGTATGACAGATCTACCATGTCATTTTGTCCACGTTTTTTTATTCACCCTGTATATTTGCAGAGGTAGCCAAATACGAGCTTTCCACCAATTAGTGTGGAACAATCAGCTGGCGACAATCACCTGATCAGGATGCGACATTCTCACAACCCCCTATCATTTTTGCTATTAATTTTACTATTATTATTATTTAATTAATTTATTTGATTGATCAACGGTACCATGCATAATTGTATTAATGTTTGTAATGTGGTTTGTAGTATTATCGCGTTTCCACAGAAAGTAGATTGAGTCGTAAACGGGGTAGCATAGCTTAGTTTATTATCTTTAAGCCGTAGTGTAACAATCTTTGGTTTGCCCAGCTCAGCGGAGCTGGCAAGAATCAGTGCTCGTTGAACGCCCGTGTAGTAAACATAGCAGGGCGGAAGCGGTTTCCAATTTTTTTGATGAATCCCCATTTTTATAATAACAGAAGTGATGTACCTTTTTTGTACTACTGGCTAATTCTTCCACAATTCCGCCAAAAATGATGGAAATTTTTAGTGTTAAGGAAAAGTATCTAAAGTATCAAGATTACAGCTTTTTTCTGATTTTTTTCTAAAATCATTGCAGTCGAATGCAGGTATGAATTATTCAGTTCAGAAGGTCATGGATGTTTTGTATTTCTTATCTTGCTCACAGTACTCTTTCGGTTCTTAAAACTACGACCTCGGCGACTATGAAAAAAGGTTGTCTTTTCAGTTCCCGACAGGCCAAATACCACGGGATAGCAATTTCTTCCTCCGCTGAAGTAAATATACTCGAAACAAATATCGTCGACATATGAGTTGAATTTAACTGTACCGAGCGTGGTGGGTGAGTGGTAATGCTCTGGCCTCATATTCGGGATAACGCGGGTTCGAATTCCCGTCCGGGTATCCAGATTTGGGTTTTCCATGATTTCTCTATGATTTCACTGCAGGTGAATGCCGGGATGCTCCCTTCAACAGGCCATGGCCTAATTCCTTCCCGTTGTCCCCTATTCTTTTCCGGTTCTATTTGCCTCGACGTCGAAAAGGCGTAAAGCCATAAGCAAAAAAAAAAAGAAAACAAACAAACAAACTATTTGCGATGGAGCGCATGCTCCACTGACAACTTTCCTAACCATGTAATTATACCTTTCTTATTATTTTTTATTGTCTTATGTACTTCAAGTGTTAAATTTCTCTATCTATCTACTTTTGTCATTTGCTATTTTTGATTTTAATGCCTTCAGCGTTTATGGTAAATTATTCATCCCTTCCCTTGGAAATGTATTCCAGTCCCTGACACCCTTATCCACAAGAGAAAATTTTCCCATTCCAGTATACACGAAATGGAGTGTCAGCTTGACCACGGTGATCTTTTTCCTTTGCATGCGCTATTCTTAATTCTCTAACATGGCGACCGTGACAGGACTATTGGCGAGTTACAGTGAACATACAGACTGGTCTTTTCGTTTTTGGATACACTTTTGTGTAAGGTTATCTTCCTGAGATAATTCCTTTATTTATATATATATATTGCGTGTCTATACATTTATTGTTCATTCGTTTTACTTGTGCGTCAAGTTCGACAAACGCCTTTGTGTCTAGCAGATCTTGTGTTGTACGGTCGTAGATTACCTGCTAATGGTTTCGTCTACTGTTTCGTTGTCCTGTAGAACACTAAAAAGGGACCCGTAGTGTACTCTGTAGAGACCCATCCTGGTTCTAAAGTCTTCGGCGTCGATGAGCCATGATAAAGAAAGGAATTGTACACCTCACTACTGGTAAGTAATATCATCTTCCGTCGCCGATGTAAATAAATATCGTCGACCATTGCCGAGTAAAGCAGTAAGGGAGCGTCCATAAACTATGTAGCTCCATTTTGGCCTCCTCCTGGAACCCACTCCCTCTTCCCCACGTTGTTGACGTACCTTTTGCCTCTAACCAATCCATCCCCTCCCCCTGCGTGGCACGCAGCTTTTTTCCCCTATTGATTCCAGAAGACTTTTTTACTGTTTTCTGTTGTCGGAATATCGTAAATTACCTACAGAGATAATTAAATGACGGAAATAAATATTCACATGCTGTTGTGTGTTCTGTACCTTATTTTAACTGACAAATAACTTGAATGAAAAGCTACGTGGCCTGCTTCGGAACCCCTCCATGGCTTCCCCCCCAATCCCTCCCCCCTAGACCGAGGCACGTATTTTATGGAGACTCTCTAATGGGGGTCAACAGTCAAACTCAGTTGAGATGTCACTTTGTTTTGGCGTGTCTTTACGTTTGTTGTTCACCTGTTTTACAAGTTCGACAAAGGCCTTTCTTGAGTTTTACTGTCGTGAACTTACTTTTAAGGAGCATCAATTAACTACGTAACCCCATTTCGGCCTCCTCTGGACCCCACCCCCTCTTCCCCACGTAGCCCGACATATCCTTTGCCTCTAACCCCCCCCCCCCTTTTCCACGTGGCACGTAACTGCTTTCCGTATTGATTCCAGAAGACGTATTTTACTGTTTTCTCTTGTCAGAATATCAAAAATAACACACGGAGATAATTAAACGACGGAAGTAAATATTATTCACATGCTGTTGTTTGTTCTGAACCTTATTTTAATTGTGACAGATAATGTGAATGAAAAGTTGTGTGTCTCGGCTTGAACCTCCCCCCCCCCCCCCCTCCGTAGCCCAATGTAGCTTTGGGGGCATCCATAAATTACGTGAGGTGAAATAGGGGGGGAGGGGGTCCGGCGAAATTTCACCAGATCTCAGCAAGTGGGAGGGGGGGCTCAACGGAAATATCACGTGAGATTTTTTAAATTGGGCAGGACTGTAGAGCTAAAAAAAAGTCGATTTTAGGGGGTATTTGGCTGAAAAGTGTGGGTGAGACCTTAAAAAAAAGGTCTCAAAAAGTTGCAAAGACGATCTGTAGGGGGGGGGGGGGGTCTCACGGGACCAGTTCTCACCACAGGGGGGGGGGGGGGTCGGGGGGGGCCCAATCTCACCAAAATCTCACCAGATGGTGGGGGGGGGGGTCCGAAAATCCGGAAAAACACCTCACGTAATTTATGGATGTCCCCTTTCTACGCAACTCCCCCCCTTTTATGCAGAGCCACGTAGTTTATGGACGCTCTAATGGGTTCGTTGACGTTTTTAATGTCTGTGGAACACTTCGTAAGTAAGGGGGCATCCATAAATTACGTGAAGTGTTTTCCCGGATTTGCGGACCCCCCCCCTTTCTCTGGTGAGACTTCGTGAGATCAGGCCGGAACCCGACCCCCCCTCTGGTGAGATCTAGTCCGTGAGAACCCCACCCTAGAAATCGCCCTCGAAACTTTTTGAGATTATTTTGGGGGGGGTCTCACCCCTCAAAAACCGGTTACACCCCCACTTTTCGACGAAATACCCCCCTAAAATCGATTTTGACGCAATTTGTAGACTTTTTCTAGCTCTACAGACCAAATTTTTTTTTACAAATCCCCAGGTGAGATTTTCGTAGACCCCCCCTCCCCTTGGTGATATTTCGCCAGACCCCTCCCCCCTATTTCACCTCACGTAATTTATGGATGCCCCTAAGTGAAGTGCATGCCACTGAGGACTCGTGGAGCAGGCTGGGATAAGCTGTCCGTGCGAGAGGTTAAGCGGTGTTTAAGCAAGCGGCGCGTAGTTCGCGTGACGGGCGTATTTCCATTAGCGTCATTCCGCCCGCCCTCTGTCCTAATGGCTGTCATTTCGAAGCGGCTCGATGCCGGCTGGTTCCTTCCCCCTCCTTCCAGCACGCTTTCGTGCTCTGTCAGTCACTGAGTCGAAAAAAAAGTCTCCGCGTAACATCGTCAACATTTTAAATAGGTTTGTTTGTAACGCCGATAAAGAAGAATAATTTGTAACTAGGTGGTCGGCGCGAAAATGTAGCGAATGATATACTAGGAGTGTTCAGAAATCAGTTACAAGGGCGATACTCCTGGAATGTACAGAGAAATTGGTAGTGTGCGGTAATTCTAAGACATGCGGTTGGTAACTGTGCAGAGTTTCAGCCACCTACAGCCTAGGTGTAGGTAAATACAAATGGCGACTCGTTTGGGGACATACATAAATTACGTGAGGTGTTTTTCCGCATTTCCGGTCCCCCTCCCCCTTTCTAGTGAGACTTCGTGAGATCTGACCCGACCCCCCCCCCCTCTGGTGAGATCTGGTGCGTGAGATCTCCCCCCCCCCTAGAAATCGCCCTCGCAACGTTTTGAGACTTTTTTTTTTTTTAGATCTCACCCTTCCAAAATCCGGTTACACCCCCACTTTTCGACGAAATGCCCCCCTAAAATCGACTTTCGCGTCATTTATAGACCTCTTTTAGCTCTACAATCCAACAATTTTTCGAAAACCTCACGTGAGATTTCGCCGGCCCCCCTCCCTATTTCATCTCACGTAATTTATGGACGCCCCATTTGGAAAACTGGTCTCGTGAAGAGATACGCTCCGTTATTCGATTTCTGTCGACGAAACATGTAATCACGGCTGAAGTTCAGCGGCAACTGGTACAGGTTTATGGAGAGACTGTAATGTCTCGTCAGTATGTCGGAGAATAGTGACGAAAGTTTGCGACCGGTAGAGAAAATGTCACCGTCGAGGATCATCGGCCACCCTCCCTACAGCCCGGATCCTCCAAGCGACTTTCTCCTTTTCCCCTCACTTGAAGGATCATCTAGGAGGCCGACGATTCGCTTCAGACGAGGAAGTGAAACACTTCGCAACAACGCGGCAGAACACGCGAGGACAGGATAATAACTAAAGATACATAATCAAAAATATGTTTACAGAATTCAAAGAGTTAACTTCTTATCTGTGTTTTGTGATGGGTCTATTGAAGTTGAGAAGCCGGTGTTTGTCTTCGATGCTGTATGATCCTTGACGTGTATTACTTCTCATTTATAGCTTCTAGTGAATTACCGGTACTACCAAAAATTACTAGATTTTTCCTAATAACATGACCATATTACCGTAAATATTGTCGTAAAATGACCAAAACTAGTAAAATGGACTGAATATGCATTTATATGATATTTAAAAAACATTTATATAAATTAAATACGTTCAATCACTGTTTAATTCAACGTTACATCTCAAAAAGTGGGCATAAAAAATAAAGACTTGCCTTAAAGATTCCAACCCTAGTGAAAAGGGTGAACTTTAAGCTAGGTCATAATTTTTCAATTTGTGAAAATCCCATCCAAATCGGTTCTGCACTTTATATGACGCGACAACAAAGTACACATGCACACCAGTCGCTTACTTGTTCTTATATTATGTAGAGATATTCCTTGTATGCAAGTCAGTATTATTGATTTGTGACGTTTTTTTTGTAGGTATGTTTAAAATTCTGGCGTTTTTTTCTTGTTGACTGATTCGATGCAATCCTCCCTTCCCTTCCTACACCCCACCTGCAATAAGCCGGCATCCTACAGTCCTCAATGCCGTGGATGTGTGCTCTTGGTGGGAACAGAAAACCCAAGAATGTGTAAGGGTACATTGCTCCTGCTGCGTATCCTAAGGAATTCTAGGAACACAATTAATAGCTATCAACTGTTATATTTCTAACACGGCAAAGTCATCAGGGTTGATTATTTTAGTAGCCGATATTATGGGTCTCTGGTAGTCCATCCACAGAAACTTGACCTGTCACCCTCATGTTTTAACATCCCAAAATATGAAAAAAAGCAGTTTCATTAACCTATTTATGTTTTGTAGCATATCATGTGTATTCAAGAGTTAGGGATTTAGGTTTGCCTATTAATCGTAATTTGAATTGGAGAACTCGTATCCCTGTCTTACTAGAGAAGTTTTATTTAATGCCAATGAAGTAAATACCCTGGGGGATATTTCCCTACATACCCATTTTTATTTTTTATTTTAAATTATTTGCGTGTAATTAAGTACCCAAGTACTTTTTGCCCTTTACAATTAATTTTAATGTTAAATTGTGTAAGAGTTTTTGGCAAACTATTCACCACTCCCTTAGGTTTAAAAGAAAAATTTTCCACTTTCGTTTGTGGTCATTGTCATCTTTTCCCTTCCATGCTCCATTCCTTCCACCAATATCGTACCAAGCCTCACTTTTTTTTTTTTTTTTTTAAACAGTTTAACGTCCCTTTTTAACAACGTGGTCTTTAGAGACGGGAAAGGATGGGGGCAAGGAATGGGAAGGAATTCGGCCATGGCCTTTTTGAAGGAAGCATCCCGGCATTCACCTGGAGTGATTTGGGGAAACCATGGAAAACCCAAATCTGGATGCCCGGACGGGGATTCGAACCGCCGTCCTCCCGAATGCGAGGCCAGAACGCTATCCGTTACACCACCACGCTCGGTCCAAGCCTCACCACCAGAGTAGAGATGGGTCGTTCGCGAGTGAATCAGTTCTTAAGAGCAATTCATTTAAAAGAGCGAGTGAGCGGTCGCTCACTAAAAAGTGAAGGGTAGTTCTTCTAGGTGAATCAGTTGATTCTGAAGATCATGAAGAGCTAGCTCACGTGGGTTTTGTGGAAAAAAAAGGTCTAGTATTTCTATTGAAGTTGAAATAAGGGGGTATTTCCAACGGAAAGTGGGGGTATAACTGGATTGTGAGGGGTGAGACCTTAATAAAAAAAAAAGGTCTCAAATAAAACTGAGCTACTGAGCAAGTGAACGATTCAAAGGAACTAGTTCTTTTCATTGAGTGATCAAATGAACAACCGCTTTTTTAGTGAATCACTTTGCCCATCTCTACACCAGAGTACATTCTCAGCACTCTCTTCACCCTCCTCCTGTTTTCCAGTGAATCCCATTCCAGCTCCTCTGATTGTGTTCCCTAAGGTATTTTCCAGCGATAGCTGATAACAGTATGAAAACATGAGTTTGTCTTATTTACACTTCTTATTGTCATAAGCAGTAATCTTCTGAGGCAAATCAACTTGCAGAATATTCAGAGTTCAGAAGCGCGTAGTAAGAATTATGATTGGTGTTACCAGTAGAACTTGCTGCAGATAGCTGTTCAGGAAGTTACGAATTTCAACATTTATGACAGAGTATGCAGACTTTAATGTCGTGTGCAGTCAGTAGTTGTGTTCACTTTGAAGAGATGATTAAAATGATAAATTGTACTAATCGTCTTCCCACGTAGGTGTCATTTGTTGAGAATCGAGCGGGGCGGTGTAACGGTTAGCGTTCTCGCCTCGCATTCGGGAGGACGGCGGTTCGAATCCCCGTCCGGGCATCCAGATTTGGGTTTTCCATGGTTTCCCAAATCACTCCAGGCAAATGCCGGGATGCTTCCTTCAAAATGCCATGGCCGAATTCCTTCCCCATTCCTTGCCCCCATCCTTGCCCCCCATCCTTTCCCGTCTCTAAAGACCTCGATGTTAAAAAGAGACGTAAAGCAGTTTAAAAAAAAAGTCATTTGTTGAGAAAGAATTCAAAAATCTAAGTATAAATGTCTTCTACAAGTTCCAAACAGACCTTATGACTGAAAGGGCTTAAGATTAAATTCTGAAAAAATTAAAAGAATTTTTACAGGAAAGCTCCTGCCACAGATTTCTGTCAAATGTATCTCGTAGAAATGCAGTTTGCTATAACTGATACGTGCATGATTCCGTGACACTGCCATCACTGGTTTAGGCCATACGGTGTTTTGTTATCTTAACATTTTTTTCTGTAAATCGACTCCGCATACAACACACATGGTGGTAGAAAACATTTTTAGGAAGAATAGATTTAAACGATCAACTCTTGTATATATATATAATACAAGATTTCGATGAAATTTCATGTTTAGATAACGTTTTGCTTTTCAGGTTTATTTAAATCGGTGTCTTCCCTGGGGGGGGGGGGGGAAACGCGATTTTACAAAAACGAGCAATTGTTGTGTGTAACTAAAGGAACTATGCACTTAAAAATGGTCTAACTGTAATTTAACTTCACGCAAAACCTTGCGTATTGAACAGAAATCGAAAGATGCCGAGCGAAGATCGGTCACCTAAATCATCCTCATCCTCAACAGTTTCCAGCCTCTGGCCGGGTCTGCTTCATGCACAAGCCTCTTCATTTCCTTCTTTCTTCCCACCACCTCTCTGTCACCACCTTGTTCCAGTCCTCTCCTCTCTTCCGTACACACTCCTCTACTCCTTCCAGCAATCCATCTCTGGGTCTTCCTCTGGGTCGATTACCATGCATCTTAATTTCATGGATTTTTCTTTGAATTCTCTTTACATGTCCATACCATCTCAGTCTGGTCCTCTCTACCCTTTCCTTTAGGGGTTCCTCTTTCATGGTGCATCTAATCACTTCATTCCTTATCCTGTCCATTTTAGTAACTCCCATTGTACCTCTTAAAACCTTCATTTCGCTTGCTTGTTCCCTGCAGATGTCCCGCTTCTTCATTGTCCATGTTTCAGCAGCATGTCATCGGTCCCCTAGATACTTATTATTATTCTGGAGTCGTAAACATCAGATGCATAGCTAAACATTGTACAGTTAATCAGTTTAATCCCTTTTCGCCCAGTGCTCCACAACATCAAGTGCATTCTCAGTTGCTCAGAACAGGTTATATTAGTTTTAGGACGATAGGCACTAAAGCGAATGCTTCATAGTTTGTTCCCCACCATGTTCGCACTTACTTATTTATTTATCCTATGATTATTTAAAAGTTACACAATAGGAAATGTACATATCACAAGGTTGTACAATTTTATATCTCTAGATCTAATGTTTTAATCCAGTCAGCTGCACTGAGCGACGTATCTTGTATTTCCGCCATTGTTCCCTTGTAGGCCCGAAGAGGACAGTCAGAAACGATGTTATTGATTGTCTGTAAGGTGGCTCCACAGTCACAATATGCAGAATCTACCCAGCCCCATTTGTATAATAAGTAGGCGCATCTGCCTTGTCCTGTTCGAATCCGATTGATGATCCTCCACTGCCGCCAGGGGAGATCGAAACCTTGTAACCTTACTGAGGGGTCCTCTACTAGATGTTTATTGGCTACTAATGACTGCTCCCATTGAGTTCTCCACAGCTTGTTGATGTTAAAAGAGGACTCTGTAAAGTTGATTGCTATGCGCCATGGCGGTTTTCTTAATTTCAAGCGTTACTGTCGGTAGCGTCAGTATATCCCCATTTCGCAAGATTTGCCTTGGACCTGCACACTCCTTCCCGCAATAGATTCACAAATCTTGAGTAAACGAACATGAGAATAAAAGAATGATTAGAGTATACGAAGCAGATAATTGCGGATGTAGGTTGTGTTTGGCATGTTGAGATGAACAGGGTAGCTGAAGATAGGAAGAAATATAAAGGATTGTATAATCAATTGTAGATACTTTCCTGTACTGCTGATTTGCTAATATTTCATCTCCGTCTTTGAGTTCATTTGTGCAACTTTTTCACTTTTGCAGTTGAATTGTAGACGTCGAACTAGTGTTGCTGGACGCTGTTCATGGAGGACTGAAGGTTTGTGCGGTGTAGTCAGTCGTATTGCCGTGTTGGTGGTAGGGACTGCGCTGTTGTTTTGGAGCCTCGCAGCAGACAGGACCCATTCCGCTCCTCCCAAGGACTTCCAGTGTCGGTCGGACTCGCTCGACGCCTTGCCGCTCCAAACAGCTTCAACATCACTCCAGCGCAGACCACGGCACTACTCCATTCGTATCCTCAGCGCATTACAATTAGGTAACAGCATCGGCCACACAGAACACGGCATCGCATTCGGCTGGACGCGGGTTCAAATACCGAGAGTTCCATTTCCGGTGGTTTCCAGAAATTATTCCACGTTACTATTACTATTAATTTCTGATTGCGATGGAGCTAACACTGCGATGGCAATTGCCCCGGTCACCTGACTACTCCTTTTCATTTTATTTTTAAAAATTTTCTTTTATAACTGGAGTGTTAAATTCCTCCCCCCATTTACTTTTCCGATTTACAAATTTTAATTTTAAATTCCTTAAGTGTTTTTGGTAAATTATTCATCACTTCACTTGGTAATTTGTTCCAATCCCTGACACTCTTACCAACTCCCTTATGCATGAAATCGAGCGTCAACTTGTGGTCATGGTCACCTTTCCCCTTCCACGCACTATTCCTAACTCTTTGACCAATATCCCTCCAAGCCCCATCACCAAAATATGCACTGTACATTCCCAGCACTCTCTTCACCCTCCTCCTTTCCTCCAATGAGTTCCAACCCAGCTTCCTTATCATATCAGAGGTTGGCTGGGTCCTGTGGTAATTTCCAGAAACAAATCTAGCAGCCCCTATTTGCACCCTCTCCAACTCCTGTATTTGATACGCAAAATGTGGGTCCCAAACTACACCACCATATTCAAGCAATGGTCTGAGCAAAGTTTTGTAACCCTGTTCCCTAACTTCTCTGGTACATCCTCTCATCACCCTCTCCAGTAAATGAAGGATTTTGTAATCTTTTCCTACCACCTGCCCAATGTGCTCTGCCCAGTTGAGTTTGTTATCACTTTAAGCTTTCAACAAGCAATTCTGGCACCAATCAATAATCATAATTAACGTTTAGTGTTTATCTGTGCACCGAATAAGCTGACTTTTCTTGGCATTTATCTTCATCCCATGCTGACCTACCCAGTTAGTAATTCTATCAGGTCACCCTGCAGCTGTACAGATACGGTTCTTCCAGAAGACCACGGCCGAATTCCTTTCCGTCCCTTGTTGCCAATCGTGTGCAACCTCTAAGGAGTCTACAAATGACGCGACAGTCGATTTTAGGGGGGTATTTCGTCGAAAAGTGAGGGTGTGGCCGGATTTTGGAAGGGTGAGACCTAAAAAAAAGGTCTCAAAAGTTGCGAGGTCGATTTTTTTGGGGGGGGGGGCTCACGGGGGGGTTGGGCTAGATCTCACGAAGTCTCACCAGAGAGGGGGGAGGGGCCGGAAATCCGGAAAAACACCTCACGTAATTTATGGATGTCCCCTAATGACCTCGATGTTGAGTAACGACATCTGCTGTTCAGACGACACAAACAAAATAGGAGTCCGACTTTGTTTGCTTCCCTCCGCACTGCACACACACCTACGAACACTTCCACTCGGGAGACGTAAGGGGGCGTCCATTAATTACGTGAGGTGATATGGTGAGAGGGGGGGGGACACTAGAACTTAAAAAAAGGTCCACAAACGAATCTGATGTGGACTTTAGGGGGCTATAAGATCTAGAAACGTCGCGGATATCGCCTTTGCGGAGGGTATAACCACTCGCGGAAACAGGAAAGCTAAAAAACAAGCCTAAAAAAAATCTACGAGGTCAAGCAGCAGAAGGGAGGTGGGGGGGGGCGAGGATCCGCCAAAATCTCACGTAATCTTGTGAGGGAGGTCCCACCAGTTCTCACCAAATTTCACCAGAAAAGGGGGGGGGCGGAATTACGGAAAAACACCTCACGTAATTAATGGACGACCCCTAAGGAGAAACCACCGTATTCAATCTCCCTGGGAATCACACTATTATGAAGCTTAGCACGTGAGGTGGCGTACACTAACATGTGAAAGAATCTTAGAAAGGCCAGGAATAAGTTGATTGGTCGCGTCTTGAGATCTGTGGTACTGTTTGTTCACGATAAGACCTGTAGAGGAAGCAAAGCTGTTCACTGTAGCTGGTAGTATGACGTGAAGAGAGTGGTACACTTTGCCAAGACTCCGACGTCTAGATTTATTTAATCGAAAAAGTTTCTGTAGGAATTGACTAAAGACATTATGTAGTCATTGACTGTGAACAGCTGCAGAGTGATCTGGCCAGGATAGCTATCTGGGTACGTCAGCATGGGAAGAAGATAAATATAAAGAAGAGGCAGCTTATAAGATACACAAATAAAAAAATTAAAAGTTGATTATGATTATAAGGTGGGGAAAGAATTGCTTATTGAAGATTTGAAATGTAATACCTTGGTATGACATTTGTATAAAGCTCATCCAGGCAGGACACAGTGGACAGGTAGTAGGGAAATTCGGCACTTGTTGGAGAGAGTGATGAGGGGATGTACGAGAGAAGTAAAGGAATTGGGTTACAAAACTTTGGCCAGACCATTGCTTGCATATTGAAGTGTAGTATGGGACTCGCATTTTGCGTATCAAATACAGGAGCTGGAACAGGTTCTGCTAGATTTGTCTCTGGAAATTACCACAGGACACAATCAGCAACTGGTATTGTAAACGATCTGGGATGGGATTCACTGGAAGAGAGGAGGAGTGTGAAGAGAATGCTGCGAGTGTACAAGTGTATATTGGTGATGAGGCATGGAAAGATATAGGTGTAAGAATTAAAAGTAATTCGTGGAAGGGAAAAGATGACCATGACCACAAGCTGGCACTCGATTTCAGGCACAAGGGTGTGGGAAGATTCTCTTTTTTTAGGTAAGGGGGTCAAGAATTGGAATAAGTTACCAAGAGAAATTATGAATAATTTATCGAAAACGGTGAACGATTTTAAAGTTGAAATTTGTAGGGGCAAAAGTAGGTGGGAACAGGAAAGGGGGAAAATTGGTGTGTAGGGAAATAGCCACGAGAATGTGCTCTATCGCAGTTATATTAAATGTTATCTGATTTGCGCAGGTATTTTGTATAGTCGCAGTGAGGGGTCAGATGTGTGATTGCGGGCAGTTGTCCTGTCTAGTGTTGTGGTCGCCACTCCACTCCAAGGTCGCCAGTGTTTGCCTCCACGTACTCACTCCGACTTAATTGAATTTCGGCGTTTAAGGACCTACTCCAAGGTCCCGCTCTGTTACCACAGTGCGTTTGCTTTTATAACTCAACACTGGACGGACTGAGGTTGCGATCCACAAATCCAACGTAGTTCTTGAAACAGCAGACAGGAACTATCCGGGGTGTTAAAAAAAAATTGTAAAATATTTTAGGATGTGATAGTATGCATCAAAATAAGACAAAAATGTCTGATAAACATTGGGTCGCAAGCGCATACTTGCGGAGTTAATGACAGGTTCCCAATGTGACGCCCGTCCACTGCAATGCATGCATCAGCCCTTCGGCGTAAGGAATCACGCGCACTTTGAGACATTCTGATTGGTCCTGTACGTCATGACACGCATTGAAGACGCCCGCAATTTGACCCTAATAAACAAATATTAACTTTCCAATGTGGCTGAGAACATTTTTAAGTCGCATCCTTAACTTTATAGGCATATTGGAAGTTTTTATCTTTGATGATGTGAGCAGTCTCTGGCTGGTGTTTGTTGAAAGTATTTTGGCGTTTATAGGATCACGTTGTGAACAGCTATTTAGTTTTTGCTACGTCTCCCCGTCACCTAATGACGTAATACATGGCGCAGATTTTAAGCAACACCATAAGCTATCAAACCGTAAAAACAGAATCGAGATCGATTCAGTAATTTTTGCGTTATACCGGTTCAAACAAAGAGACACAGATCTCATATATGGCTCGGTGGTTGATGCGTCTGACTTGAAAACGATGATGAGCGTGGTGGGTGAGCGGTTAACGCTCTGGTCTTCCATTCGGGAGGACTCCGGTTCGAATCCCCGTCCGGGCATTCAGATTTTGGCTTTCCATGGTTTCACCAAATCGCTCCAGGCGAATGCCGGGATGCTCCCTTCACAACGCCATGGCTGAACTTGTTCCTGTTCCTTGTCTCCAGTCCCATCCCGCCTCTAATGACCTCGACGTCGGCGAGGCGTAAAGCCATAAGTAAATTTAAAAAAAAAATCAAAAAAATCGGCAGGTCCCTGGTTTGAATGCTTGTCTGGGCGGGGATTTTCATAGGGCCTTGACCCGACCTTCACCTCTGGCACAGCTTGCTGTGTAATGTGAAGTACGCCAGAACGCTTCCGTGATTCAGATTCCACGTTGAACTGTAGGTCCCCTATTTGTGGTATGATTACCGGGTTAGGTTAAGGTGGCTACGATAGGGGCGGAATGCGCAGCCAATTGAAACCCTGCCACCAGAATATTTCGGCCACACGAGCCTGTACCTTTACTTGTTACTTCGAATGGCGACTATTTTTTTCGATTGATATGTTTAGTACTTCCAGCATCATATCTCAGTAACGTGCGCCAGATTATATAATGGAATAATTCCATTAATAATTTGGTGATTTATATGAAATTATAACACAGCGTTTGCATTTGTTAATCCGAGTTTTTTTGTGTAATTTCAGTTAATCTGTTTCAGTTTTAAGACTCTTTTAAGACCGTTTTGTCGCAAAACTTTTCTTTGGTATTTTGACCGGAATTTGACATTCATACGTAAAAATTGCGCTACAAACCTTTAAGAACAACGGTCGTACAGAATTACCATAATCAGAGGAGGACGTTGCAATGCTGCCAACACAATAATCTGAAATTTCTTGTTTAACAACTGTTTTTATTGTATAGCCGGTTATAATACTACGAATGCGGGAGGGTTTTCAAGTGTTTTTTTTATTAAACTATTGAAGCCTATAGTAGAGTACAGAAATGTTTGGCTAAATAAGAATGTTGTTATTACCTGTAAATTCAGATACTTGGTCACTAGACTGAATGCTTGTGTACGAACTCATTTGCTTTGGGTAAATTACTTCTATGTCATAGTAAATTTTAGTGTTTAATTTAGATTTATCTGTATAAACCATCAAAGAGATGAAAAGTTTTTATTGCTTATTGCTTAGAGGTATTGCTGCTTTGATAAAGCGACTGTTATCTAGGAAGTAAAACTACAACTGATGGTCAAAGAGGGGATTTCAAGGGCGCATAGAAACCTGGTAGTATGAAACACTGATCTAAGGGAGCGTCCATAGACTACGTGGCTTGGTCTAGGGAGGGGGGGTTGGCTGGAAAGGGGACATCCATAAATTACGTGAGGCGTTTTTCCAGATTTCTGGATCCCCCCCCTCTGCTGAGATCTGGTCGGTGAGATTCCCCCCCCCTAGAACCCTAGAAATCGCCCTCGCAACTTTTTGAAACTTTTTTTTTAGGTCTCGCCCTTCAAAAAGCCGGTACCAAATACAGTTTTAGTCGAAATACCCCCCCCCCCTCCCCCTAAAATCGACTTTCGCGTCATTTGTAGACTTTTTTTTTAGCTCTACAGTTCCACAATTTTTCCAAAACCTCACGTGAGATTTCCGTAGGACCCCTCCCTCCCCTTGGTGAGATTTCGCTGGATCCTTACCCCTCCCCCCCCATTTCACTTCACGTAATTTATGGACGCCCCCAAAGGTACGTCGGGCTAAGTAAGGGGGGAGGAGGGGATTCTGGGCCGGGCCAGGCCAGTAGCTTTCCATTTATATTATTTGTGACAGTTAAAATGAGGTACAGAACATACAACATGTAAATATTAATTACCGTCATTAAATTACCTCAGTATGTAGTTTACGATAGTCTGACAAGAGAAAACAGTACAAAATATCTTCTGGATTCAATAGGAAAAGAGCATACTAGCTACGCGCGGGGGGGGGGGGGGTTGGGGGGGAGGCTGACAGGAGGCCAAAATGGAGATACGTGGTTTATGGACATGTATGGAACTCAGCACTTCATAAACGTGAAGCGCATATTTACAGATTTTTTTTTTTTGTGTCGTCAGTCTTTCGACTGGTTTGATGCAATCCTTCATCCTTTCCTATCCTGTGCTAACCTTTTCATTCTACATACCCCTTACAACCCACATACTCAATTATCTGCTTTATATATTCTAATTTCTGTCTTCCTCCACAGTTCTTACCTTCGACTGTTCCCTCCACTAACAAATTAACCATGTCTCAAAATATGACCTACCAGCCTCTCTCTTCTTCTGTAAGCTTCTTCCACAAACTTCTTTTCTCACCCATCATTTCCAAAACTCGTTCATTTTCGTGCACTTAATTTTCAACATCCATCTATAGCACCACATTTCAAATGCTTCAATTTTCTTTATTTCCATTTTTCGCTGCCATAAAGTGCAGTGCTCCACACAAAGAGTTTTTAAAAGTTCTTTCTAATTGCTAGGGCAATATTTGAAACTAAAAGGTTTCTCTTTTTCATGAAGGCTCTTTTTGCTAGTGCTATTCTGCTTTTAACATCATTCCTGCTTCGGCCATCGGTTGTAATTTTACTTCCCAAGTAACAGAATTCACTTACTTCTCCTATTGTATCCGATCCTATTTTTATATTTAATCTACTAGTATTGGTATCATTTCTGCTACATTTCATCACTTTTGTCTTGCTTTGATTTATATTCAATCCAAAATCTTCCTTCAGTATTTTGTTCATGCCATTAAGTAACTTCTCAACATCCTCAGCGCTCTCTGCTAACAAGACAATGTCGTCAGCAAATCGTAACATACTGATTTTTTCTCCCTGAAAACTTATGCCACATGGTAATTTTTCTTTGACTTTCTTTATTGCTTCTTCTACATACAAGTTGAATATTAACGGGGATAGACTACAGCCTTGTCTCACACCCTTTTTAAGGGGACATCCATAAATTACGTGAGGTGTTTTTCCGAATTTTCGGACACCTCCCCCCCCCCCTCTGGTGAGATTTTGGTGAGATTTGGTCCCGTGAGACACCCCCCCCCCCTAGAGATCGTCTTTTTTTAGCTCTACAGTCCTGCCCAATCTCACGTGAGATTTCCGTTGACCCCCCTCCACCTCTGTGAGATTTCGCCGGACCCCCCCCCCCCCTATTTCACCTCACGTAATTTATGGATACCCCCTAACTGAAGCACGTTTCTCGTTATTCTCTACTTTTATTATAGCCACCAGATTCTTATATAGTTTATATTCTTCTATCTCGATACTTTCTTTAAAATTTTCAACATCTTGTCCCATCTAACATTATCAAAAGCTTTTTCTAAATTAACAAATGCCATAAAAGTATCTTTCAAAGATACTTACAGAATTACAAAAACTAAAAGCTTTAAAAAGGAAGCCTGATAAAAATGTGTAGAAACTTGCTTATGGTAGAATGTCAAAGAACCAGGATGATGCAAGAGATACGGCGTTTTTTTAATTTTTCAATTGCGAGAATAATCCAAGCACAGAACTGCAGAGGAAGACAAAAACTGTATTGGAAGTCTGAGATCAGAATGTGTGCAGCAGGTAATTAATGGGTATCTCGAGATGAAGATATTAGCTAAGGATAAAAACAAACGGAAAATTGCATGAAACCACTCGAGAGATTGATGACGCAGAAAAAGCGCCGCAACTAAACCTGAAATCTTTCCTTGGGTTCCGAGTCGCGTGTTTATTTGTTTCGCTGCGCTGTATGCAGTCAAAGCGAGTGCTGCGTTTTTAGGATCTTCCCGACTTTGTAGTTTCCTTATTACCCTGTAAAACAATCGTGAGATAATTTCCGTGAAGGACGCCCGAACGTCCGACCTGGATGACCTTAAAGATTGCGACCAGCTGTTTGCAACATGGCCGGCACCTCTGGCGGTGCCAAACTGAAGTGAATTGACGCTTAAGGCCGGCCGTCTACTGGAACCGAAATCGTCCACCGAGCGTGGTGGCTGAACGGTTAACGTTCTGGCCTCGCATTCGGGAGGACACGGGTTCGAATCCCCGTCCGGGCATCCAGGTTTGGGTTTTCCCAAATCACTCCAGGCGAATGCTTCCTTCAAAAAGGCCATAACCGAATTCCTTCCCGTTCCTTGTCCCAGTCGTATCCCGCCTCTGATGACCTTAGCCGTCGACTAGGCGTAAGGCAATAAGAAAAAATAACCCCTTTGGGGGTTGAAACCCTTGAACTGCCGATTGGGAAAAAAACGTCTCCTCCAAGTACACCTGTGCTACAGTGCCTGCCCTGGTCTTTATTCATAATCAGCGCATGCAGCGCAAACCCACATCTGTACTTTATAAGAAGTTGTGTCTGCATATTAATTTATCAACAGATCATATACAAACTGACTGCGAGAGAAACAAAGCCTGATATAACATTACAGAGCCTTACACACGCTATCCGTCTGTCTGTCGCAGATTGATTAGTATCCAAAATTTCCTCGTGAAAAATATTATTTATCCCGAAAAAGTATCCTATATCATTCCCAATGACACATAGCGTTTCTTTGTCAAATTTCAAACAGGCAGAGTTACTTTCGCATTTATAATATTTGATTAATTCTGTTTCATTAGTTCTGTTAAGGTAGTCAGTGGTTACCGGCTGATAGTATGTTGCAACTCAGGGGTGGCCAGCCCGTGCTCCGCATGCTTCTCGCCTTGAATATTTTTCCGGCCCGCAAGGTTCATCACATTTTTACAAAATATATTTATTTTATAATGGCCAAAGTAGTGGAAACCAATGTGTTAAAAAATACATTATTTGTGCAAATATATTTTGAAAATTTATTTCATTTATATTTATATATTTTTCTATATCATTTTTATTGTTAAATATTTATTTAAAATGAGCGTTTGGTATCATTATTATTATATTATCTATGTTTACATATAAAACTAATAGTAAACACAATAATAATAACTCATTATGTTTCAATTTTTCGCTCCAAAAAAATGTCTATAGTGGGTGTAACTCTAACATGGGGATATATAATTTTATATGTGGCCCGTGGAGTTATGATGCATTTCCAAAGTGGCCCGCAAGATCATTTGGGTTGGCCACCCCTGGTGTAACTAGATACTGTGTTTAAAGGTTAGATGTTGGCACGTCAGCGAGTGTAGAATGTATTGCTGACACTGGAGTCGTTAACAGAACGCTGACAAGCAAGTATTTCCAACACAGAGAGAGAGAGAGAGAGAGCGCTGAGTATTGAACAGTTATGGTTTGAGAGTTATGTGGTTTTATACCGTGACAAGACAGTACTGTTCATATACGAATAATGTGGTATAAGAAGTTTATCTGTATTGTTACAAAGCTGTAAGCGGAATGCGTGTGTCTGTCCCTTTGCCCAAGTATCACTCTAAACCTAGAGTCCCATTTTCAATCAGGTTTTTACAGTTTGAAAGCTTATGGTCCAGCTTAATACCTGCTGTATATATTACGACTACACGCGACCCTGGAACGGAGCAAGGACAGACACGCCACAGATCACAATGCATCTGAGATGAACACTCTTTCACGAGATACACACCAAAGATTACGCCACAACACAAATAAACACTCCACCCTTTTGGTTCTGTTAATGTTACTTTTTGGTTATTTATTTATTCAGTTTTCTGAAATCTGGTTCGTTAGAATATACGAAAAACGTTAATGAAACAACCACTCCAATAAGAGTAACGAAATTATAGAATTTAATTTATGGTAAAGGTTGCAAAGATAATACGTCAAAAAACATTTATACTTTGCTATTAGAAGAAAAATGAAAGGTAAATGCATTACTACTCAGGCGCGAGCAAAGCAGTGGTAAAATGTTAGCTGTATGAACTGTGAAAAGTAAAACAAGCAGTATTGTTGAATGAATATAGGCGGGAAGTAGAGCAGTTTAATATTGCGCACTGTCGGAAGTGAACGCAGTTTGTTTCTGCTGTGGAATTTCTCTTCCTGATTTATTTAGAGGGTTTCTAGTAACGCCTGCAGCCGCCAGATGTCACTGTGAGCATTGCTTCTAATTAGTTACCCCCACGTGGTGTATTAGTGATCAGTAGGGTTCTGATCTTTAGGACTAGTCATATTTTTTTCCTGTCTTCTTTTTGAGCTGAAATGCTGAATTAAACACTGACTCAACGTTTCTGATTGTATTTAAATGTATTTTATATTGCATGTAAATGCATATTAAAACCATTTTCCTAGTTTTTTTCATATTTCGATGATATTTATGGTCATATGGTCATATTTTGAGGAAAAATCTGGTGGTTATTTTTAATAATACCGGGAATTCAGTAGATATAGATGAGAAGAAATGAAGATAATTATAATACAGGTGGGGGGAAAAAAAACTACAATGCATGCCTGTGTCGATCCGTGACAATCAATATCTCAATGAAATATC
This sequence comes from Vandiemenella viatica, assembly GCA_031002005.1. Lineage (NCBI taxonomy): Eukaryota > Metazoa > Arthropoda > Insecta > Orthoptera > Morabidae > Vandiemenella > Vandiemenella viatica. Next base: position 127,636,607 of record CM061918.1, read on the forward strand.
CTCAGTCATCGTTAAATCTGCAGTGGATCATGCCGAAAGTAAAATTTTCTGAAAGTGCGAAGTTACTCAAGGGAATATGGACAGGCGTATTTTAGTACAGATGAAAGAGTTATCTACTGTAAATTATCTGAAATTAAAGTGACTCCCAGAAAAAGATCTAAATTTTTTTCCTAATGGTGCAGTGAGTACACGAAAGCAAATTATGCTGTCTACATGAAAGCGACGCTACTAGATAAAATAAATGATGTATAATGTTGCTGTTTTGATGTGCAGTAAATTTGAATGTTTGGTAATATTTTGTAATTTTTAGGTCATATTTACCCATTTTAAGGTCATATTTACCTGCATTTTTTTGGTCATCCGAACTCTAGTGATTAGTTTACCCAGCGTGACTGATGAGTGGTGACTCTATCCTTGGACCGTCTATACAGATTTCTGTATTCACTTTTAACCCTATTCTCTTCAGGCGAATTCTGGGAGGTTTCCTTCATATTCCTAGGAAGGGTTTTCACCGACATCCTCTTCAACAACTCAAAAGAGCCGATATTTTTTTATGTCGTATTGTTGCAGGCAACCACTCCCTCTTTGGTGACTAGATTTCATCATACTTCGAGGCTGTTTCCTATGATCCACGTCATTTCCGGCGGAAGGTCATATGAGAGCTTATTTACAGCTACTCGGCTGACAGGGAGGTAGTTAAGAATCTGTTATACGAGGTTCTTAGCGCTCTTTCTCCTACTCGCATCTTTCGTTTTCTTAACAATGTTTTTGGACTTCCGGGAAGTCTAGTAATTGGAGGCAAAAAACCTCGTAAAGTATGGGGGGAGGGGAAACTTGCACCGTTAAAGTACCTTAAGTAATATACAGGGTTATTACAAAAGAATCATTCACTTTCAAAACACGATTTATTCAAAAGTGTTATACTTACAAATATGATCGATATATGAAAATAACCACAAAATATCCATGTTTTATGCTCACTCTACAAATGTTCTATGTGTGCCCCCTTGGTGACACGATACACGTCCAGGCGGTAGTTCAATTCAATGCACACATTTTGTAGCGTGATCGCGTCTATGTTCATCAATGCATCACTGATCCGTTCCTTCAGCTCTCCTATCGTTTTTGGTGGTGGGGGTACGTAAAGAATGTCCTTAATGTGTCTCCAAAGGATGAAGTCACACGGCGTTAAATCCGGCGACCTGGGAGGCCAGGGTAAGAAAGTGAGGTCATCACCACCAACACGGCCAATCCAGCGATGCTCGAGTTCATGGCTCAGGTAAGCTCGAACATCGAGGTTCCAATCAGGGGGTGACAAAATCCGTGGAATCTCCGGCTAGTTGCGGGAACAACCATAACTGCAACATGTCAGGGGTAAATTGAGGCATTCACAGTCTTTTCTCGCTTTGCCTCCATTTTATTCCAGTTTATTTACTAGTGATATATGCTTCATGTAACTAAGAGATAATAGGACAGCTTGGAAAAGACTCGCGAATCCAAAAGGGACGACCGATTATAATTTTTAACTAATGTTGTATTCTAGCTTCATTCGCAGACTGTATCTTTGAATGCCGATCTCAGGATCGCCCAGCCTGGCAACGAATGCTCTTTACAGGATAAAGCGCCACTTGGCGTGATTACAGGAACTCGGCCCAGTGGTCGGCGGTAAGCCTCTCACCTGACTTTCGGAAGGGCGCCGGTTTCACGAATTCTCTCCAGCTGATTGACGGGATGCTTCCTTCAAATGGCGATGCCCGCAATGGTCTGAGTTTTCTAATGCCGTCGACGAGGCGTAAATCCATAAAAAAAGTATCCAGAAGACGTTCAGATTAAAATCAAATTATAGTTACCACCAAAAGTGATTGATAAATATAAGAACCATTCGTAGCAACTAAATTGATGCTCCAGTCAGAAGTCGATTGGGAACAACATAGTAGCCACAAAAAAAAAAAAAAAAAAAAATCTACAAATAAGAGCTAATGAACAGCTAACACTTGCTGCCGAGGTGGTGTAACCGGCCGTCGGCAGCGGATACTTCAGCGCGAAATACAGGGTGTTTGAAAAATGACCGGTATATTTGAAAAATCAATAAATACTAAACGGGCAGCTATAGAACTACACCGTTTGTTGCAATATGCTTGGGACAACAGTAAATTTTCAGGGAGACAAACTTTCGAAATTAGTTACAATTTTCAACAACACATGGCGCTGCAGGCGATTTGATAGATATAGAAGTAAACGCAGTCTGTGAGTTCGCCATTCTGTAAGTCGTCTTACTGCTGTAAGCGTGTGCTGTTCACAGATTGCTGTGAGAAAATGGTAGAAAATATCGTACTTTAGATTTTTCCAGACTGCAGCGCCATCTGTTGTTGAAAATTGTAACTAATTTCGAGAGTTTGTCTGCCTGAAAATTTACTGTTGTCCCAAGCATATTGCAACAAACAGTGTATTTCTATCGCTTCCCGTTTAGTTTTTATTGATTTTTTCAAATATACCGGTCATTTTTGAAACACCCGGTAGCACTGAGCAAGACACTAGGTTTGTTGCCGAAACGTTGGCAGTACCGACAGCACTGAAGCGGCGCTAAACCCGCCAAGTGAGTGGAATTTTACAAACTTAACGCCGGCTATAAACATGAAATTTTATATAAGAGCTAATGACTCTATGAAATATCTTCTCGCTGCAAGTAGACGTTTTCGTTTGCCACCTCGTGTGGTAACGAAGCCGTGAGAACTGCGAGTGCTGTAGCAGGTCCGTGTGGTTGCGTACGTCGTCGGGCGGAAGGTTGTTGACACCGGACCAGACGCGAGCAGTTTGTTGCGGGCCCGGCACGCCAAGGCCGTCCGCTGCGGGCCGCGTAGTAAGCCAGCAGTGACACGGCCACGTGGCCGGGCCACACCTGGCGCGGGTCGGTCTTCCAAGCAGAATACCTATGTGCAGTCCAGTGCGAGAACCACACACTTTACCGCAACCAGGACAGACCTCATCTGTTGTTCTTCCTTGGCTGTCTCCTCTGATTCGCTGTTCGTCGGCGATTTTCTTCAAATACCGTGGTTCCATGATGGACAAGCGACCTCCAGGATAAGCGGTCAAGGGCAGAGGATTCCCAGTTGTTATGGTCAGTGTGGCATACTATCACGCTGATCTTTGTAACATCTTTGAATCGCTTCCTCTGACCACCAACACCGCGTTCACCCACCGTTAGCTCTGAATAGAACGCTTGTTTAGGAATGGACATTCGAACCACGTGGCCTGCCCATCGCAGCTGTCTGTCTGCGATGATGAGTTCTGTTCTAGAAAATTTGGCTTCTTCTAGGAAATTGATATTGGTGCATCATTCTGCCATGTTTTTGAAGGATTCTTCTCGGGCATCTAAGGTGGTATTGTTCCAGCGTCTTCAGATGTCGCCTGTAACATGTCCAGCATTCAGCAGGTTGGAATAACAACACAAGGATCTTAGTTGCGTTTTCTTGACGCCATGATTCTCGAAGACTTCCTACTAGCGTGTCAAAGGATGCTCCAGCACAGTTCATTACGTATTTGAATCAATGTTTGATGAGAGCGTACTGCCAAGATAGGTGTTTACAGCATGTGCTGCAGAAGAATGCTGAAAATTAAGTGGACATACAAAGTACGAAATGAACGAGTTTTGGAAATGATGGGTGAAGAAAGAATTTTGTTAAAGAAGCTTACAGAAAGAAGAGACAGGCTGGTAGGTCATATTTTGAGACATGCTGGATTGGTTGATTTTTTAATGGAAGGAACAGTCGAAGGTAAGAACTGTAGAGGAAGACAAGAGATTAGAATATATGAAGCAGATAATTGAAGACATGGGTTGTAAGGGATATGTGGAGATGAAAAGGTTAGCACAAGATAGGAAGGGATGGAGGATTGCATCAAACCAGTCGAAAAACTGATGACAGCAGAAAAAAAAAAAAAATTGACCCTTCGATGGCGATATTGTTCTTTCTTTGCCCTTCCGCAACAGTTGGTACGTGCAGAATTTTGGTTTTACTAGTATTCAATCTGATGTTACTTTCTTTCTGCCTACGATCGCTGCCATTTTTCATCTGGAAGAGGAATAAAATGTTTTTTTTTTAGTTCAAAAATGAGTGGTCAGTGGGTTGAAGCGCGTGGCTGTAGGCCGCCTGCAATTTTTACGGGCGTTGCAAGTGACCTTCACCTTTGGAAAAGTCTTGGCTTGTTTATGTGAAGTTCGCTAGAACGAGTAAATTGTCTTGAAAATTATCTGAAACAAACTTAAATATATATTTTAGTTAAAAACAAGAATAAACACTACATGTTTAATGTTTTATAACAACTAAATTATTTTAATTTGTTTAAAAAATTTCTTTGTTAAATCCCTTTGTGGAGATGCTTGCTTTATACCTGTAAAATGTATAAAACAATCAACTTAAAATTAGCAATAATTAATAACAATTCATTGTGATAGATTATTCTAAAAAATAAATGAACAATTCTAAAATTTTATCACTCCATGAAAGTCGTTGACTTATCAGGAAAAGTGCTTAAATAATGCTATATGCTAAACTTAATTTTTTCATTCTATATCACTTGAAAATATGCCAAATATAGCCATAAAAATGCTAAATTGGCTGCACTGCTTGCATTAGCGACAATGCCCGCATGGGTAGTGGTAGAAGAAGTAGATGTGGAAGGGAGATGACTACGACCGTAAGGTAGATCTTGATAGGGCGCTAGGGAACTGGGTAAATGCCGATGATTGAACCTTAAACACACGAAGAGCTTAAGTAGTCGAGTAATGTGAATTGTCGGCGAGAATAAACACCTTCGTATTCATCAAGCAAGCTGATGGGTACTAGCTACAGATATGACCAACGCGAATACAGTTTATTGGATCTAGGTGAGGTAGTGTTTGGAGGAGACTAGATGGTGCACACACTGTGTTGATCGTTTGGAGCCATCGAAGCGAAACTCGACGTGACTGCTTGCGACATGTCAGCCAAGCAGCGGGTCAGCATAGTCACGATATAGTAAACAACATTCACTGTTTCTACGTCTGTTTGGGTTTTTGCGTCGATCAACTTACCTAGTTGTATCGTGGGGCGTCTATTAACTACGTGAGTTGAAATAGGGGGGGGGGGGTCCGGCGAAAATTCACCATGGGGGAGAGGGTCAACGGAAATCTCACTTGAGGTTTTGAAATTCATGTAGAATGGTAGAACTAAAAATAAAAAGTCTACAAATTGCGTGAAAATCGATTTTCGTCGAAAAGTGGGGGTGTAACCGGATTTTGATGGGTGAGTCCTAAAGAAAAAAAGGTCTCCAAAAGTTTCCAGGGCGATTTCTAGGGGGGGGGGGAGGGGTTTTCACGGACCAGATCTCACCAGAAGGGGGGGGGGTCCGAAAATCCGGAAAAACACCTCACGTACTTTATGGATACCCCCTTACGGTTTTGAAATTCTTCTAGGGCTTAAAAAAAAGTCTGCAAACTGACGCGGAAGTCGAATTTTGGGGGTGGGGGGGTTATTTCGTCCAAAAGTGGGGGTATAACCGGCCTTGGAAGCATGAGGCCTAAAAAAAAAAAGGGCGGTCCCAAAAGTTACGAGGTCGAGTAGTGAAGAGGTGGTTCCGTTATAATCTCAAGTCATTTTAAAGGGAGGGAGGTCCGACCATTTCTCAGGAAGTCTTACCAGAGTGGAGGGGGTCCGGAATTCCGGAAAAACCTCACGTCATTAATGGACGTCCCCTTAGGGGGCGTCCATAAATTACGTAAGGTGAAATGGGGGGGAGGGGTGTCCGGCGAAATCTCACGAAGGGAGGAGTGGGGGGTCTACGGAAATCTCACGTGACGTTTTGTAAAAATTGTCGGACTTTAGAGCTAAAAAAAAAGGACTACAAATCACGCGAAAGTCGATTTTAGGAGGGTATTTCGTCGAAAAGGGGGGGTGTTACCGGCTTTTGGAATGTGAGACCTAAAAACAAAAAAAAAGGGTCTCAAAAATTTGGAGGGTGATTTGTAGGGAGGGGGGTCTCACGGTCCAGATCTCAACAGAGAGGGGGGGGGGTCCGGAAATCCGGAAAAACACCTCACGTAATTTATGGACGCCCCCTTATGACATAAGGTAATTTTTGCCATGACTCGTCGGTCGGATATGGCCGTACAACTCTACGGCTCGTATTGCCTCTGGGCACCTCCCCCTGTTTTGATCTACGTGTAGACTACATAAAACAACACGTTGCACTGATCTTGGAGACCATGACATTCAGCCATATGTAGAACAACTAGCTGTTACCCGCGACTTCGTACGCGTGGAGTTAGAATTCTGTTGATAGGATTGGATATACAAAGCTGTAAGTTACGTAAAAGGTGACACAAGAAGCACGGAGTCAGGATAACACGACGGGGAATCTCAACTTTCACGTACATGTCGACATGAAAGTCATTGGCTAATCGTCTCGTGTCATCAAGTGGAAGACATAAAAATACATGTTAGGCAAGGGAACACCTGTAACCAGCTTGATATGCCGTATCTGGAAGTGGTAAAATTTATGCCCCTTGCTAAATATTAGTGGATATTTTCAGTACACAAACTGATTGCGACAGAAACAAAGCCTGAGTAACCGATGTAACATTACAAACGCTATCCGTCTGTCTGTAGTTTTCAAAATTTGATGACAGTACAGGGTGATTCTAAAGTCACTATACATTTTGTACTTAAACAAATTTTATTAACCAATATGTAATAGCACTGAAACGTATGTCACAATAGGACATAATTTCAGTACATTTCAATGCGACCACCTTGCATGTCTAGGCACACCCCCCAGCGCTCCACTGTGGGCCGAAAAACCTGCCCAAGCACATCTGGTGTAATCTCAGCAGCTGCGACTCGAATCCGCTGTGTTAAGTGTTCAGTGCTGCGGATCTTCACCTGGTGTACCTTAGACTTGATAAACCCCCATGCAAAAAAGTCTAAGGGTGTCAAGTCAGGAGAGCGGGGTGCCCACATCCGTGGAGAGGCACGACCAATCCATCTGGTCGATTCAGATAATCCCGAACAACGAGGGCAAAATGGGGTGGTGCACCATCCTGTTGAAAAACAACAGTATCCATAATCCCATCAGATATCAACTGGGGCTCCAAAAACTGAATCGACGGACTAAGTCTGTCCGCACCTGTTCATACGTCATTCCACAAAGACGAGCAGAAACAACAGCGATTCGTTCTTCTTTGGTTAGCATTCTGTCGTATTACCTGCAAGAAACAAATATTCCGTTACTATATCACTGAAATGTATAGTGACTTTAGAATCACCCTGTATATGTTATTTATGCCGTAAAAAGTGTTGTATGTCCTTCCTAACGATACATAGTACAGTATTTCCTTGTCAAATTTAATCAGAATCAGTATAGCCGTATCGTCTTGAAAACGTAAGAAAAAGACAGAGAGACGGAGTTACTTTCGCATTCATAATTTTTGTGTGGATGCCAGCACTCTCATACTGTAGTCGTAATGTGTAAGAGGCGCTCGTAGGCTATCTTATGAAACCATCGCGACATTCGCCCGGAGTGACCTGGGAAAACCCCGAGCACTCGCTGGCCATATCGCGCGGTCTCTCGACAGCGGGTGGAAAACTTGACTAGACGAGTTTCGATGTTCATGCAATAAACAGTATTTGTTTAGCTTACAAACCCATTTTCTCTGGTGAATAATGATACTTCGTCAAAACATTCGGGCTATGTGTTGCGGAGGTGAAAAGGAATTTTAATGTAAAACTAGCGTAATTTCGCATCCCATTTGTCGCTTTTCCACAGGAAATATTGTCTGATCGATAAAGCCGGGTAGGAAATCCACTGACGAACCAAACAGATGTAAGTAGCACCCAAGAAGGGTGGCCAGGGGTCACAGTCTCTTCTCTATTATATGACCAAACGGAATGGTCAGACGCATTCGGGAGGACGGCGGTTCCAATCCCCGTCCGGGCATCCAGATTTGGGTTTTCCATGGTTTCCCAAATCACTCCAGGCAAATGCCGGGATGCTTCCTTCAAAAGACCATGGCCGAATTCCTTCCCATTCCTTGCCCCCCATCCTTTCTCGTCTCTAAAGACCTCGCTGTTAGAAAGATGTTAAGCAGATAAAAAAAAAGGAATGGTCAGAGAGAAGAAATGGTTTCTTTATTGCTATCATACACAAAGATTATACGATCCCTGTAGAACTTAGTCCAACTGGCGTGACCCAAACACCGACCGCGGTGTGTGGGTTCGAATCCCGTCCCGTACCCAGATTTCGGTTTTCCGTTTCCCGAATTTTTTTGCTTGTGGCTTTACGCCTCGTAGAGGTCATTAGAGGCGGGATGGGACTGGAGAGGAAAGTATTTCGGCCATGGCATTTTGAAGGAAGCATCCGAGCATTCAGCTGGAGTGATTTGGGAAAACCGTGGAAAACGCAAATCTGGATTCCCGGATGGGGATTCGAACCGGCGTCCTTCCGAATGCGAGGCGAGAGCGTTAACTGTTCACACCACGCTCGGTCCGTTTCCCGAAATCACTCCAGACGAATTGCAGAATGGTTCCTTCCAGTCCTTTCCCCTCCCCTAATAACCTCAATGTCAAAGACCGTAAATCATAAAAAGATTATTAATAACACATATTACCGACCATGGCGGGTGAACGGTAGCGCTCTGGTTTTGTATTCGGGAGAACGGAGATCGAATCCCCGTCCGGCAATCCAGATTTTAGTTTTCGACGGTTTCCCGAAATCAATTCAGGCGAATGCGGAAATGTTTGCTTCAAAAAGGCAATGATCGAATTCCTTCCAGTTCCTGGCCCCCAATATTTTACCTTCTTTAATGACCTTGCTGTTGACGATACGTAAGTCATAAGGGGGGGGGGGGAAGATTATCTGGATCGTATTTTGCTCTCGTGTCCAATGATTCCTTGTCCGTACGGTGTGATGAACAGTGAAGATCTAGTTAATACAATCATTTGTGTCTAAATGGCCTGATCAGTTGAACTCAGAAAGGTAGGAGGCATACGAACTCCGTACGTCCTGTATCTTCGTTTCGCTTTGAATAGAATACTTAAGTCAGCCGTAATACGTAATAATTTTTTCATCTTTACACCAGTATGGACTACATATACATTCGGGAGGACGCCGGTTCGAATCCCCGTCCGGGCATCCAGATTTAAGTTTTTCATGGTTTCCCCAAATCACTCCAGGCGAATGCCGGGATGCTTCCTTCGAAAAGGCCATGGCCGAATTCCTTTCCGTTCCATGTCCCCAGTCCTATCGCGCCTCTAATGACCTCGACGAGGTATAAGCAATAAGTAAAAAAAAATACATATACATTGATTATTGCGCGTCCATTAATTACGTGAGGTGAAATAAGGGAGGGGAGCGCCAGGCGAAATCTTACGAAGGAGGAGGGAGGGGTCGACGGAAATGTCACGTGAACTTTTGATATTCTTGACGGACAGTAGAGCTAAAAAAAGGGTCCACAAACGAAACGGATGTCGACTTTACGGGAGGTATAAGGTCTAGAGAGCGGTCTGGTAGCTCAGTGGTTAAGGCGCTTGTTTTCAATAAGTTTCTCTTCTCCGGTCCCTGTTCGAATCCCGGCAGGCGCAGGAATTCTGGAAAAACACCTCATGTAATTCATGGACGCCCGCTTACTTGTTCCACAGGTGTCTAGTATGAATCAAGAGAGAAAAAAAGAGGGGGGGTTAAAACCGGATTTGTTTGATCTGGAACGTTTGTTTGTGTCTGTAACTTGTGTTTTGTATCATAAGTGTACTTTTGTTTATGGAATGTATAGGCTTTGAGGCGAGATTGGCAACAGTCGCAGAATTCGCCTAGGTGATTGCGCGAAACCGCATGTAGACCGCAATCAGGACGGCCAATGCGCGGTCTCCAGGGCCCGCACCTAGTCCCGTTGTACCTCCACATCGCAGTCACACTGGTGGGGAAGAGTAATTTAATCTTTCAATCTAACTCATGGTTTGGTACCACAGGGATTCATAATTTTAGAAGGTACCTGTTTGACCTCTGCTAGTGTCTCCTCGCCTTCTAGATGAGGCCGCTGGCTGATGCTCCGTTGTGTTTGCGCCGGGCTGGTCGTCAAGGTGTGGTGCCGGGAACTGGTCGGAGTCCTTGAGCGCGCCGTGAGAATCTCGCCCGCTTATTGGCTCATTATGCTAATGGGACGGCATCCGCCGGACCCACACGCCGTGCTTCTCAAACACTCCGGCCAAAAACGCCTCTCCTTGTCGCCAAGTCAATACTGTGTCAGGACAAAGACAATAACAAAACCCTGCAGCATACTAAATAATAAGCTGTGTCTGAACAGATCACACACAAACTAACTGCGAGAGAAACAAAGTCTGAGTGACCGATGTAACATTACTTTATACGATCAGCTTCTACTCTCAGGCCGTCCAAAGGTCTTCTACAACCTGCATCCTGACTGTCGTATCCTATATTCCCAGTTGGTCGTCTCACCTTAATGTAGGGAAACATAAACTTTTACAAATAGAAATATCGAAGTGAACCAGATGTTAAAAAAAAAATCTCATCATATATATTATTTCTATAAGGTATTTTTTTTTTCACAAGCCATTATCTCCCTTCATACCTAACCAAAATCGATAAATGAGGTATCATTTTAAAGCTTAAGGTATCCTTGTTGGTCACATAATACTTCAAGAAAGTAATTTTTCAAATTCGACCCTATAAGGGCAAAAATTGCAATATTACTCAAATGTGTGTGTGTGTTTTTTTTTTTTTTTTTTTTTTTTTTTTTTTTTTTTTTTTTTTTTTTTTTTTTTTTTTGTACCACGAACCATTTATCTTCATGTATTCCTAAACGAAATCGATAAATGAATTACCATTTTGAATATTAACATCTCCGCTCGGGTGAAATCATATATTAAGAAAGCAATTTTTCGGAATTCGACCCATCGAGGGAAAAAGTATCAAAATTTCTACAACGCGTTTTTGTGTCACTTGCCATTTATTTCTCTTAATATCTAACCGATATAGATAAATGAGGTATCATTTTAAAGATAAAGGATTTCGCTATGGCCACAACATATTTAAAAAAAAGAATTATTCGGAATTCGACGCTTTAAGAGAAAGCATCATTATTTCAAAAACAAATTTTTATGTCACGAACTCTTTATCTCCTTTGATATCTAACCGAAATCGAGAAATGGGGTATTATTTTAGATACTAAGGTCTCCACTTTGGTCACATCATATTTTAAGAAAGGAAAGTTTTCGGAAGTTGACCCTTAAAGGGCAAAAATATCAGTATTTCTACAACGCGTTTTGTGTCACGAGCTATTTATTTCCCTTCGTATCTAAGAACATATTTTAAGAAAATAATATTTTTGAATTTGACCTTTAAAGTGCAAAGTATTATTATTTCAATAAAGTATATTTTTTTTGGTCACGAGCCATTTATCTTCCTTGATACCTAACCGAAATAAATAAATGAGGTATCGTTTGAAAGATTATGTCTCCACTCAAGCAACATTATAAATTAAGAACGAAATTTTAGGAATTTGAGCCTTGTAGGACAAAAGTAATGACTGCGAAAGTCGCGCGTATCAGATAGTTCAGAGCCAGCCGCTAGATGGCAGCAGCACTTATCACAGAGAGATTAATAAATGAACCTATTACACCAAACAAATAAACAATTAATGCAAATGAGCCGGCTCTTCTTTCGTCCTTTTACAAACCATCAAACCTACTGTTCATTGTATTAGCGAAATTTTCGCACGGGTCATCTAGTCTACATATACAATATAGTACTATCGGTTAACCGAGACTTCATTTATTCGACTTTATTGTTACAATCGGATAAACTACGTAAAAGGAGGCCCAAAAAGCGCGCAGACAGGATAATTTGACGGGGAAAACATCACCTTACCATCCTACCATTGAAACTGTCTCATAAAAAAACGAGTTTGCAACCTGTTTAAAGAAAGCAACAAACTAAAAAAAGGGGGGGGATTAGCTGTGGGGAAACTACCAACCGCAGTTCCTCCAGCAGATTTTTGTCTGTGGTCTAAAATTATGCAACTATCTGGGCACAGCGCATGTCAAAACCGTTGTGTGCACAACGTTTTTGGTTTTGCTGTACTTTTCTAAGGTATATAGCCTTTTGGGTTTAGAAATCCGTGAGTTAGCAACTTATAACAACCCATGGGAAAAATACGTCTTACCCTGAACTTTATTAAAGGGCATTACAGATGAACTTTATGGACAGATCATACACAAACAGACTGCGAGAGAAACAAAGCCTGAGTGATCGATGTAACATTACATAGACTTACTTACACACGCTGTCCGTCTGTCTGTCACCGTTCAGTTAGTTTTCAAAATTTTGTGAGAAAATTTGTTATTTATCCCGAAAAAAGTGTCGTATGTAATCTCACAAAAACTAAGCAACCGATTTGGATGGTGTTTGATAGTTTGAAAACTCAAGGTTTAGTTTGAAATCTACTGTATATCTTGTCACTCCACGTGACCGGTGGATGGAGTACGAAATTATAATCTTCTTGCAGCAGGAACAGATACTCGACGCAGATCACAAGATAAAATTGTTTCTATAACGTAAAAAGATTGCCAGCAAAGATCACACTACATCACAGACAAGTTCTACACTCTTTGTATTCCGTCAATATTGTTTCTCATAACTTTGGTTATTTATTTCTTAAACATAGTACTTTAGGGTACTCAGAAACCGGAAATCAAACCAATACATCCAAGATTAACACTGAATTAAATTGTGCTCTTTACTTTATGGTTTTTAGAAGAATGAAGTTTTCTGATTTTCTATCTTTCCATTCGTAAAACTGAAGATGACAAGTTATGAAGGAAGAGCACCATGATCATCAAATTGGAGAAGGAAGTAGAAAAACCCACCGCATTACAAATCCACAACTGGATAGAATTGAAGCTATACAACTTTTGAACCTGGCAGCTACCTAAAACTTTATGACATTTTTGTTTTTCCCTGCGTATTGTTGAAATAAATAACTCTCGGGTTTTCTACCGGTTAATTGATTTATTTAGTTCTTTTTCTTTTAACAACGATGGCAGTTGCCGAAGCGTTGTTAAAAAAAAAAAAGAAGAACTAAATAAATCAATTAACCGGCAGAAAACCCGAGAGTTATTTATTTCAGCAATACGCCGGAAAAAAACTAAAATGTCATATTAGATACCGGTACCTATACGGGGAGGAAATGGTACATCATATCAAGAGTTAACCTGATGAAGGCAACGATGGCAGTTGCCGAAACGTTGTTAAAAGAAAAAGAACTAAATAAATCAATTAACCCGCAGAAAACCCGAGAGTTATTTATTTCACCTAAAACTTTGGTCCAGATAGTATTTGAGCGCTTAATAAAATATAGTCCTACATGAAAATTGCGAATTTTATTACAAAGAGGAAATATCATATATATAAATGTTTTTGTAGTAGTTTACGTCGCGATACCCGTGGAACTGTTGAAATACGGTTGAATTGATGACGCCGGTTATATGTTGTCATCAAAAATAAAAATAAATATGGGAATCCTAACGCCTTACTCTACAGAGGGCGTCCATTAATTACGCGAGATGAAGTAGGGGAAGGGGGACCGACGCAATATTACCAAATCTTACCAAGAGGGAGAGGGGTTCCACGGAGTTGTCACGTCAGATTTTGAAATTTCACGGATGACCACTTTAGGGGGGTATAAAGTCTAGAAACGACGCGAATACCGACTTTAGGGGGGGGGGGGGGAGAAGGGTATAACCGCCCGCGGAAACAAGAAAGCTAAAAAAAATGTCTCAGAAAACTACTAGTTCGATCAGCAGGGGGGGGGGGGGGCGGAATTCTGGAAAAACACCACACCACACCTCGAGTCTGCCGCGTGAGCGAGACTGTATTTCCATGTAAACGGCGCGACACGAAATTAACAGGCGGAGTCAATCTGCTCGGATCCAATCAGTCCACGGGCGCACACAAAAAAATAACAAGCGGACAAACAGGTCGTCCTCCCCAGTACGTCACACAGCATTGTAGGCTCCGCGCTCCTTCCTTTATGCAAAACGACGGTCCGACGTTTTACGTCTTCAGTTCTGAAACCAGTAAGAGACGGTTTCCTATTACGAGGGGATACCCAAAAGTAACCGGAATAGCATCGCCGTGGGCGGAGCCTTTGTGGTGCACAATTCTGCCGCTAGGCGTTTATAGCGCAACACATTGGCAGATCAGTGCCGCCTGTGTTCTCGCAGTGATTGATTTTGCTGGCGCTGTTTTGTTATTGTTTCGTTTTGGTGATGGCATGTTTAAGTGAACAGCGTGCAGCTGTGAAATGCTGCTGAAACTGTTTTAATGTTGAAAACAGCTTACAAAGATGATGTTATGGGAAAAACTCAAGAGTACGAGTGGTTCGCTCGGTTTAAAAATGGCGACATGTTCTGGACGCCCATCACCTATTCGAATCGACGAAAATGTTGAAAAAAATTGAGAGGTTGTGCTCTCAGACCGTCCACAGACAATTGATCAACTGTCAGAGATTAGTGGGTCATCTTGGAGCTCGGTTCAGGTAATTTTAACCAAAGATTTGGAAGTGAAAAGGGTTGCTGCCAAATTTTTTCCTCGGGCTCTTGACTGACAATCAAAAAGAACGTCGAGTTAAAACATTTCGTGCTTTGAAACAACAGCTTAAATTTGATCCAGATTATCTGTCAAAGGTCATTACTGTTGATGAGTCGTGGTGCTATGGTTACCACCCAGAAACAAAGCAACACTCAAGCCAGTGGAAGACGTCCAAAAAATGTCCACACAAACAAAAAACAAACTTATCACACATACAACATAGTGACACTTCACTTCCGCCGTTAGTACGACCTGGCGACTGGTATTAAATGCCTGCAAGGGCATGCGCACGTAAGACCAACACTCCAAATTTGACTATGCCAACGATGAGTAAAGTTCAGCAAAGGATGCTGACCGCAAAGGATTGGGAGAGGCTGGCGACGAAGAATCTCCTAAACCGTGCGCAGACAACACTGTGGATTGCAACTCGCCAGTACAAGGACGGTCGAGCATTTCCGGTCGTGTCGGCATGCCATTGTAAGTCACGTTCAGTTTGTAACTGGCTACGGGCGGTGTAATGTAATGTGTGTGTACGGTATCTGGAAGGTCACTAAATCCGTAAGCAACGTCATAAAGGACGTATCAATTCGTTACGACAAATATTCGCCAAATTTAATCGAAGATATCGTTTTTTTTTTTTTTTTTTTTTTAATCATGATTACGCTTGTTGTTGGTAAACAAGTTCTTAATTTCTAACGAAATTTTCAGCAGCTATTTTTCACTTGCAAATAAGTAGCCAATGTTATGTATGCACAGAATTTTTTTGGCTAGTGGCTTTACGTCTCGTCGACGTCATTAGAGGTGGGAAAGGACAGGATGCAAGGAATTCGGCCATGGTCTTTTGAAGGAAGCATCCCGGCATTCGCTTGGAAACCATGGAAAACCCAAATCTGGCTACCCGGACGGTGATTCGAACCCATGTCCTCCCGAATGCGCTGCCAGAGCGTTACCGCTCACCCACCATGCTCGGTAAATTTTGAATTTTAAAAATAGGAACTCGGTGACCTGCTGAAAAAGGTTACTCGCGAATAATCTGCGAGCAACAGATAATTCTGAACAGCTGGAATTCCTATCGTGGAAACTGCCAATTGTAAATTATATACAGAGATAATAAAATGACAGTAATAAATATTCACATGCTGTTGTGTGTTCTGTACCTAATTTTAACTGTAACAAATAATATGAATGAAAACCTACGTGGCCCGGCTCGGAAATCATCCCCCCCTCCCCCCCACATAGCGCAGCAGAGCCTTCTAGCCACCCCTCTCCCACGTAGTTTATGGACGCTCCCGTCAGTATGGTATACCAGCTATCATTTTACTTTATTTAGTTGACACCCAAACAGTGATTCCTTGAGAAAGTATAATAACTTGCTAGGTTCTCCTTTTTTTTTTTAATATGATCCTCCTACAGATAGACAGAAACTCGTACACTATTTTGGTTTCTCTATCATGAATAGTGCAGAATGTAATTAGTAATTACTGTTTACGATATAAATTTCATTTACAGACACGCTTTTTTAAGATAATTTTGTTAGATGTAACCGGTGAGGATATACAGTTAGAAATGGCTGTGTCGTTTTTAGTTTTTTTTTAAAACTGTTATCATTCTTTCGACTGGTTTGATGCAGTCCTCCATCCCTTCCTATCCTGTGCTAACCTCTTCATTTCTACATACCCCTTACAACCCACGTCCTCAATTATCTGCTTCATATATTCTAATCTCTGTCTTCCTCTGCAGTTCTTACCTTCGACTGTTCCCTCCACTAACAAATTAACCAATCCAGCATGTCTCAGAATAAGACCTACCAGCCTGTCTCTTCTTTCTGTAAGCTTCTTCCACAAACTTCTTTTCTCACCCATCATTTCCAATACTCGTTCATTTCTTACTTTGTGTGTCCATTTAATTTACAGCATTCTTCTGTAGCACCACATTTCAAATGCTTCAATTTTCTTTGTTTCCGTTTTGAGGATTAAAAGGTGATAAATAAAGTCATCAACATGACATGTGATCCGCAGTGCTTGTCGATGTTGATTATCTCCAGAGCTTTATTTTTTTTTCGTCGACGTGGAGGTCATTAGGGGCGGGATGGGACTGGGGACAAGGAACGGGAAGGAATTCGGCCATGACCTTTATGAAGGAAGCATCCCGGCATTCGCCTGGAGTGATTTGGGGAAACCATGGAAAATCCAAATCTGGATGCCCGCGCGGGGATTCGAACCCGCGTCCTCCCGAATGCGAGGCCAGAGCGTTGACCGTTTTTTTATTAAAGCAGATGCGTGTTAGTATCGTCTACAATTCTACACCAATAAAACGCAGAGGGTCGTCTTGCCTCTGCTGACTCTTGGACGTGCAGTGTAAGCATTGAGTCGAGTTTCACGTCGCGTAGGACAATGCGTGTAGCTCAAGTGCGCAGTTGCTTTTGTGATGACCCGGCTCGGTGGGTAAGCGGTAACGCACAGGTCACGAGTTCAGTACCCCGTGCGGCCATCAGGATTTGAGTTTTCCCAAATCGCCGTGGTGGTATCTCTCTGAAGAGATTGCCTCGAAACACGAGTGGTGTGGTGGCTCCGAGGTGGAGGTGTTTGGCTGGAGATGACCCCGGTTCGAATCTCGGCACACCCAAATCACTCCATGCGAATACAAGGACGGTTCGGTTAGAGGGCAATCGACGATTTCCTTCCCGTTCCTTTCCCCCCACTCATTTTCTCTAATGTCCTTCACGTCGACGAGGTGCAAAGCAATAAGAAGAAACAAGGGGAAAGAAACAAACAAAAAATACCTCTTTCAGAGCGTTTCGTATTCCACGTTAAATTGCAGGCGAACTATGGCGGGTATGACTAGGGTATTAAGGGAGCGTCGATTAATGTGGTGAGGTGATATAGGGGGGGGGGGGGGGGGGGGTCGGCGAAATCTCACGAAACCTCACCAAGGGGGAGGGGGTGTCAAAGGAAATCTCACGTGAGGTTTTCAAATTCTTGTAGAACTGTAGAGCTAAAAAACCAAAAAAAGGTCAACAAATGACGCCAATGTCGATTGTAGGAGGGTACCAAAAACCGACCTTAGGGGGGGGGGGATATATATTTTTTTTATCTGCTTAACGTCTCTCTAACAGCGAGGTCTTTAGAGACGGGAAAGGATGGGGGGCAAGGAATGGGAAGGAATTCGGCCATGGCCTTTTGATGGAAGCATCCCGGCATTTGCCTGGAGTGATTTGAGGAAACCATAGAAAATCCAAATCTGGATGCCCGGACGGGGATTCGAACCGCTGTCCTCCCGAATGCGAGGCTAGAACGCTTACCGTTACACCACCACGCTCGGTAGGAGGTCGGGGGGGGGGGGTATAAGCGCCCTTCGGAGCATGAGACAAAAAAAAAAGCCATACGCATTTACTTTTTTTATCTGGAAATATGACTTCTTACTAACGCAACATTATCAGTATTACAGTTTTGTGGAGTTTATTTTATTTGTTCTGTCGTGAGCAACATTTCGAGCGTTTTCTCCCAAATATACGGTAATCGTATTCACGGCCAGTGGTTTGTGATTGCCTTGATTATCTTTGTTGGAGCGTGGAATTTTGTCGTTGTGTATTGTGCGATGGACTCCTATCGGCATGTTTACTGTTCATCTTACACCAAGCCAGTCGCACGGTCCAAGAAGTGGCAGAGGTCTAGAATATGCAGGCTCAGAAACCTCAGGTCTCATTGATGTTTTTCATTTTTGATTATAATTTTAAAAAAAAACCTTTGCAAAGGTCTTGTATCAGCTCTCAAACCTAAACTTAAATGGAATTGTATTTCATGAAGTATTTGTAGTCAGCTAGAGTTTGGTTGAATAGGATCTTATGTATTAGTTTTGCAATTTACTGTAAATCAATGTATAAAGACTTTGTTTTACGAAAATAAATTATTTAGAGGCCATTTAATATGTTTTACGACAGAATTGTGCAAGAGAATTGCTTA
Organism: Vandiemenella viatica; assembly: GCA_031002005.1. Classification (NCBI taxonomy): domain Eukaryota; kingdom Metazoa; phylum Arthropoda; class Insecta; order Orthoptera; family Morabidae; genus Vandiemenella; species Vandiemenella viatica. The sequence goes on from CM061918.1 coordinate 127,655,206, forward strand.
AATGTTTGTATTGCCAAGTATTAATGCAAGTTACGATGTCTAAAGGACAATTTACTACAGTTTAAAATGATTTCTGCGGATAATTTTGTGTTTAAGTATCTTTAATTTCCATTTCTAACCATTTTGTTTTTAAATGATTATGTGTTAATTCTAATTATTTTTAGTATGTTTTAATTGGTTAAGTATTGTTAATGTTCGAGAAATATCTGTCGGAATCCTTTGTAGTGTTCTAGAAATTTCGATGGAGCTTATATAAAGCGATCATCAGAGACAGAGAAACAGTTGATACAGACTCAATTTACGACGGCCAAGGACTGTATTATCTGTGGTAGAAGTGTTGTTTGCATGCGCCTTCACCCAGAGGAAATTGATTGCTCTGTTTCTTCTTGAGCATTCTACTACCTGTTGAACTATATTTACTATAATCTGATTAGTTCTCTTGCCCCAATATTTGGTTTGAATAGAGTTCAACACGCTCTTAGAATCTGAGATGAAGGTGTCGCCCTCAAAACACGGTTACCGTATACGTACTATCTACCACAAATAAAAATCAAGGCAATGAACAAATGGCAGAGTAAATGGGACATCAGTAAAAAAACAAGCGGACAATACAATGGCAATATCCAACCCCAAATTCCTACCCGTCCCTGGTTTTCCAGCTCCTTGGAACATAGGGGGGTTGTCACCACGATAATTAGAATACGTTTTAATCACGGTATATTCGCACAGCACCTACATCGTCTAACCATCATAAAGTCAGATATCTGTGAATATTGCAATTCGGAAGTAGGTGACACAAACCATATATTTTTCGCTTGTCCAAGAAATAAAGCCCACAGACCTAAATTCTTGAAAGATCTTAACAACTTTGGTATACCTTTTCCAACAAGTATTTCTTGTCTGTTGCATGGCAACAATGTGATTGTATATAAATTGTTAGCCAGTTTTATAAAAGCAACAAACACTAAGATTTAGGCAAATAAGTCCTTTTTATAAATGTGTTAATTCCTATATATAAATAATAATTTAATATATATATAAAAATCTCCTTTGTATTTTAATTATACTGTAATTATTGTTTGTGCACGGAGAGCCTTGTACCCGCCACTGTTGGTACAGAGTCCTCTATTTACTTGTTTTACTAATCCTTCATTTTGTAAACATGCATGTATTTTTTTGAGAAATATCCCAGCTGATGTGAAATTACTAGTTTATTATAATTATCCTGTAAATTTGTTTATCTGTACAATGCTTGACTCATTTGTACCAAGCCAATTATCTATATAAATAGCTGATGGCTGTATAGTGCCATTTGGCGCTTCAGGCCAAATAAAATAAAATAAATAAAAACTGTTGTCTGCAATCGCTGGATTGTATGTATGCATGTAACCAATATCTTTGACGTCGTGCTTATGAAAATTAAAACAAGTTTAAATTGAAATCGTGGTCTGGTTATTTCACATATTAATTAAACGACGAGCAATCTAATAGTCTCTTTGATGGTTTTTTACATTTGATTGCAATTAAACTGTGTTACTTATATCTTTGTTATATTTAAATATCTATTGCAGCTATAGGCAAGTATTACGTGGCTCTCAGGCAGACTTCGAATCGAAATTGTGACCCATCTGCAAAATTGGTTGGGCAGCCTTGTCGCACACTACTGTATCGTGATGTGATAATTGACCTACTGTTGGCACACTTGTCCGCCACTGACAACGCAAGTCTGTGGGCATTGCACAGTAGGCGTTACTATTGTCTTGGGTCACTGTGTCACTAGAAGGCAACCTTTGCTTACATTACTCAGTGGAAAATGGTCGTAATTACAGTTAAGGGATTGTGCATAAACTACGTGGCTCGGTCTAGGGGAGGGGGGAGGGGTTGAGTGGAAAAGGGGCATCAATAAATTAGGTGAGTTGTTTTTCCGGATTTCCGGACCCCCTGGGAACCTTCATGTCACATAGTAAGCCCCGCACGGTACTGTAGAAGTTGGCTCCTTTGGTTACTCTATTCATTATTTCTAACTCACTTCTACCATTACTTGGAATTGTGCTCCCCAGGTAGCTGAATTGGTCAACAACTTCAACTTGGTGGTCTTATGATTTTATACTACAGAATGTATTCTTTCGGCTTATTTTTAGTGCTACAGTTTTTTTTTTTAATTCAATTTCATTCCATATTCTTCAAACTTATTATTCCACACTTTCAATTTGTTTTTGTATTCCTTCTTCGGTTTCATCCCATACTGCCACATCATCCGCAACAAAGATACTCGGGAGGGCGCAGGTTCTAATCCCCGCCCCCCCCAGCCTTCCTGATTCCGGTTTCCCAGGGTTTCCTCCAGCCGAATTCTTTCCATTTCCTTAGCCCCCGTCCTTTCCCAGCTCTAATGACCTCGACATAGACGAGATGTAATGCTATAAGCAAAAAACTATATAAAGAAAGTTAAGTGCATAGATAAAGTACGAAATGATCGTCTTTAGGAAATGTTTTCTTGCTTACAGCTTTACGCCCCGTCGACATCGAGGTCATTAGAGGCGTGAAAGTAAGAAAGGACTGGAGACAAAGAACGGGAAGGAATTCGGCCATCGTCTTTTGAAGGAAGCATCCCGGCACTCGCCTGGAGTGATTCGGGGAAATCTTGGGAAACACAAATCTGGATGCCCCAACTGGGATCCGAACCCGCGTCCTCCCGAATGCGAGGCCAGAGCGTTAACCGCTCTCTTTTAGGAAATGATGAGTCAGGAGAAAAGTTTGTGGAAGGAACCAGTGGTTGATGGGGGGGGGGGAGGCTATGAGACTCAAGCCCCCTCCCCCCCCTAAAAAAAGCATGTAGGTCATCCCCGGTGACATCGAAATTTTGGGGAACCTTTTTCTTAAGCCCTATTGTTCTTATAAGGGCGGCAATCTGAAATAAAATGTTGACATTAGATTTCTGTCTTGTCGAACCCCCCCCCCCTCCTTTCAAGCTTTACCTCGCCTAATTCAAGCCCCCCCCCCCAAACCAAAATCCTATCACCCTCCAAACCAAAATCCTGGACCCGCTACTGAAAGGAATGCACGGAAAGAAGAGACAATCTGGTGGGTCGCATTTTATGATATGCGGGATTTGTTGAGTGGTTATTGCAGAAAACAGTGGGAGACAACAACCGTAAAGGAAGACAGAGGTTAGGATACAAGAAGTAGATGATTGAGGACGTGGGCTGTAATGAGTAAGATGCGATGTAGAAGTTAGCGCAAGGTAGAAGGAAATGGAGGATTTGCATCAAAACAGTAGAGAACAGAATTTAGGTAATTTGTGTGTAGCATTTGAATAACCTCTGTTCCCCATTATTTGGCTTTTTTCTTGCAACTGAGAACGTTGTGTGACAGTTGTTGGTTTTCTGCTTGTGATGAAGTGACTCAAATATCTGTTGTGTTTGTGAATTATGTGTCGTATTTTCGTGTTATTGTCTCACTACAATTTTTTTCTCTTTTGTGTGTTGCAGGTGAGTGCCCGAGGTGTCCACGTATTGTTGTAAGTAGAAGCAAGCTCGCAAGGGAGCGTCCATAAACCTCGTGGCTCGGTCTAGGGTTGGCTCGAAAGCTACCTATGAGCCAGGCAACGCAGCTTTCCATTCATATTATTAAATGAGGTACAGAACACTCAACAGCATGTGAATTTTTGTTTATTTCCGTCATTTAACTATCTCCGTGTGTAATTTACGATAGTATGACAAGAGAAAAACAGTACAAAATGTCTTCTGGAATCAATAGGGGAAGGATTTACGTGGTTTATGGACGCTCACCTCATCCGAATACATCTTTCAAATCGTTGCACTCGCCACAACTCCTGCGCTGATTGTTGGTTGCAGGTTGACTCTGTAGGCAGGTGGTTTGCACGTTTCTCCAAATAAGTCGGCTAACTCGATGCGACGAGCTACAGATAAAAACTCGACGAATATATACAACTTTTCTTGTATTAACTCGACGAAACTAGATAGCGCGTATAGCGTAGTAAAATGTTGCTTTAATCCAGTTACTTTGAGTAAACCTGTCTGACTACTGCGTAAAGTGCTGCGGGTTTATTGCTGTGCCCGTCACTTCTGAAATCTGTGGTTGTAATCAACTGTTCATTTACCTGAGAAAAGTTGCCTGTGCAGCAAAAAGCAGAAGGGCAACGTCGTTTTTTCTCTTTCTTCGTGCTCCTGAATTTAAATATGTTTTAAATATTTTTATACGTACCATTTGTTTTTATCGCTCCTTAAAAGTGCCACGATTCCGAGATTTTATACTTGTAGATGGCCGACAGGAAAACTTGAGTATTCTTCTCTAAGTGGAGACTGAAACCAAATCTGACAGAGTCTTGTTGCTTCCACCTTTCAAACCAGCCCGCCTACGTCAGAATAAGACCAACCATCGATCCCTTGGAAGAGTAGAACACAAAGACCACCCCAAATATCTGGGAGTTACCTTGGACCGAACCCTCACTTTTCATCAGCATTTATCTGACATTGCAGAGGAAGTGAAGACCCGTGTGAACCTTGTTAAGAAAATTGCTGGTACGTCATGGGGTGCAGGCGCCCAGGTTCTTCGAGGAGTAGTCCTTGGTTTGGCATTCTCCACAGCAGAATACTGTTGCTCCACATGGCTTGGTAGTGCTCATACTGCCAAAGTTGACACCCAGCTTAACGCTGCTATGAGAACAGTGAGTGGTATCATTAGGACTACCCCAGTATCCTGCCTTCCTGAACTTTCCAAACCGATCGTGGTGGTGTAACGGATAGCGTCTGGCCTCGCATTCGGAGGACGGCGGTTCGAATCCCCGTCCGGGCATCCAGATTTGGGTGTTCCATGGTTTCCCAAATCACTCCAGGCAAATGCCGGGATGCTTCATTAAAAAGGTCATGGCCGAATTCCATCCCATTCCTTGTCCCCATCCTTTCCCGTCTCTAAAGACCTCGCTGTTGAGAGACGTAAAGCAATTTTTTAAAAAAAAAACTTTCCAACATTCCTCCACCACATTTGAGGAGAAAATCGATATTGTTTAGATAATTGGAAGGAGTGGAGGAAAACAACATGATTCCCCTGCATGATGACCTTGTTCACCTTCCTCGCACACGACTAAGTGCCTAGATGGAAGCTGCCAGTCTCAGATATAACAACTTTAACTTGTATGAAGAGTGGAGAAAGGAGTGGGAAAGATCCGACAACCTGTGTTCCAGGGTTTGACCTGCCTAGGCGCCTTTGGTGTCGATTGAACAGATTTCGCACAGAACACGGAGTGTGCAATGCAATCACGCATAAGTGGGGTCTCCGTGAAGACGTGTTGTGTGACTGTGGTGGTAAACTGCTGACCACATTGTGATGGACTGTCCAACAAGAAGACTATCTGGAGGCCTTCTCACACTGCATCAAGCTGGACCAGCTGCCAGAAGGTGGCTTGAATCTATAGCTATAGTTATTTGATTGTACATGTCTTTTGTTGTACTTGGCATGTGTATAAACAGGTTGCTTTATTTGTTGGTATGTAAGCTGTGGTATAAAATCCGCAATTTAGTCGCAAAGACCGGCTGTTATAGTTTGTACGAGAAAAGTCAGTTCGGGCGTCATCGAGATGTGCCGAAGGTTGCCGAACTATTGAGTTTACGTCCAGTCTGCAGGTCCAATGCAGTTTACTAAAGTGGAGTAACAGATGACGTAAGCTATCACTGTTGATAATTTCATTAGTTTCTGTGAGATACGCGGTCAGACTGGCAAAAATTACAGAATTTTATACCGGTTTTGGCGTCTCTTTCACCGGTAGGGTACTTTACAATTACTATTTTAAAAAATAAATTTCATGTACAGACAGTGTTTTTTTTTAGTAATTTTATTATATAATCTTTGTCAATCTGTGATCAGTAGACCATTGGAGTTTCGCTGAAATGGCACGGATGGTCCGCAGGTAGAATAAATGTATGTATATAGTTTAATTAAAAATATCTTAAGAAAAAAATGAGTTAAAATCGTTCGCATTAAATGAGTACCTTACTCCTAGTGTATAAGGCTGTAAGTGAATGTAAGTTATAAGTCAAAGTTATTAAAAGCCATGAAAATCTCAGCGTCCAGCAAAAATCTGGTATTATCATGACCTGGAAATATGACTGCATTTGTAGTATATTAGCTTGTTCACTGAATACATTACCAGGCGACATCAAAGAGTGCGGCGTTCCTTAGAGTATTAGTCTAATGACCTTTCTGATGGTGTCATTGTAGGCGTAACGTCTTAGGGGCCATCCACAAATTACGTGAGGTGTTTTTCCGGATTTCTGGACCCCCTCCCCCCTGGTGAGATTTCGTGAGATCTGGCCGGACTCTTTCCCCCCCCCCCCCCTCTGGTGTGATCTGGTCCGTGAGAACCCCCCCTAGAAATCGCCCTGGAAACTTTTGTAGACTTTTTTTTAGGTCACACCCTAACTTTTTTGACGAAATACCCTCCAAAAATCGAGATTAGCTCAAATTGTAGACTTTTTTTTTGGCTCTACTGTCCCCAAATTTTTCGCAAATTCTAACGTGAGATTTCCGTAGACCCCCTCCCTCCCCCCTGGCGAGATCTGGTGAGATTTCGCCGGACCCCCCCTCTTATTTCACCTCACGTAATTAATGGATGTCCCCTTAAGGCACCACTAACAGTTCGTAGGGTTCATTAATAATATTCATATATGTGAAAAAAATGAACGAAAACAGTGTCAGAGTGGAGTCGAAGTGATCACCACAGACCTAGAGGAAGACCACCTGACCGATGGGACGCAGGGTTGTCGGAGTTAACTGGCAGAGGATCACACAAGACCGTGCGACCAGGAGAATAGTGGTCAAGCTACATCTGAACTCTCAAGTCTTAAGCCGCGTTCCCACGGCGTCTTCTAACGAAGGCGGGACCTCATTAGCCGAAGTGTAGGGACGAGCGCGCGCCACAGGTTAGCCCTCGCTTACCTCGCCGCCACCTCCCCACCACGTTGCCTAGTGTCGTTTGGCACGGAGCACGTTACAGCAACAGAAGGGGTGCGCAACTCTGCTGCAAACCGATGGCAACAGCGCACCACTACACACGCCTGTGATGTTTACCGACAGAGAGTGGGTAGCGGCGTGTTGTTGGGTATCCGTCCGGAGCGTCCTCCGTTACAAGAGGTCGTCGGAACGCGGCTTAAGACGCCACATCATTTAATAATCGATCTGGCAGATTATGGACGTAATAAAATTAGGTCCTTATAAGTTAGTGGTCCATAGAATTATTTTTAATATTTCACTGGACCTTAGGTCGAAAAGGGTTGAGAAACGCTGGTAAGATTGTCACACCGAACGTGGTGGTGTAACGGTTAGCGTTCTGGCCTCGCATTCGGGAGGACGGCGGTTCGAATCCCCGTCCGGGCATCCAGATTTCGGTTTTCCATGGTTTCCCAAATAACTCCAGGCAAATGCCGGGATGCTTCCTTCAAAAGGCCGTGGCCGAATTCCTTCCCATTCCGTGCCCCCCCCCCCATCCTTTCCCGTCTCTCAAGACCTCGCTGTTAGAGAGACGTTAAGCTGGTAAAAAAAATATTAAATATTGGAACATTAAAAAAATTTTAACTAACTAATTCTGTTACTAGTATTACTATTAATTGGAACGTACAAATTTCAGAGCAAGACTGATATACGCGTGGTGGTAGGGTGTTAGTGCGGTAGCTACCAGATCGGGCCGGCCGACGGGCCGTCTAAATGCCACGCTCTGTCGACGGGAGGAAAGTGAAATCGGGAACGGGAACGGAACAGGGTGATCTGGAACGGGTCGTCCAAAGGGGCCTTAAGACTTGGTTGCAGGTTCGGTTCTCCAGTCGTGGAAAGATAAAAGTCTATCATAAAGACGAACGCGGCGGTAGGTTTTGGCAACTTTCCACACTTAGTCTGATGAAGCATAAAAAAAAAAAAAAAAAAAAAGATTGTCACTGCAGGTTGCAGGAGTAGTTTAGAACGGAGAAAAAACGCCGGACAATAGGAACACCCGTTACCTTTACCAGGCTAAAGCCCGGGCTCATGTTAAGGAGGACGCGTGTTCGGCCTCCGCCGCTGCTAAGGGATCGTCCATAAACTACGTGGTTCGGTCTAGGGTGGGGAGGAGTTGGCTGGAAAGCTACGCTGAGCTACGTGGGGGAAAAGGGGGGGAGGATTCGAGCCAGATCACGTAGCTTTATTATTTGTCACCGTTAAAATGATGTACAGAACACACAGCAGCATGTTAATATTTATTTACGCCATTTAATTATCTCCGTATGTAATTGACAATAGTCTGAAAACAGAAAAAAGCATCTTCTGGAATGAATAGGGAAAAAAGCTACGTGCTACGTGGCCGGGGGTGGGGGGGGGGAGATAGGTAGAGGGAAAAGGCACGTCGGGCTACGTGGGGGGGGGGGGGGGGGAAGGGGGGTTGACAGTAGGCCAAAATGGAGCTACATGGTTTATGGACGCTCCGTAAACAGATTTCGGTTCCCCACGGTTTCGATAACGCCGGCGTGGCTTCCCCTACCTCGCACACAATCCTGTCCCGACTATAATGGCCACGACGCTGATGAACCGCTAAGCTCTGGAGGGAGGGTTACCTGTAGTCCCAGCAGGCTCCATCGTGGAGTGTTTTCGGCTGCTCGCAGCGCTGTGTTGACCCCGTGACCCGGCATGAAGAATTCAGCGCCACAGACACGGCAGCCCACTACACTACTCCACAGGCACACGCTAAACGCCTGCACCAATACATATCACCAATCAGAATGGTGATAACATCATCCCTACATCCAAAAAACGGATCTAATAGGCCGCTACAAAAAATAAATTTCCGAAAAATCTATAGAAGCCAACGGTCGACACTACTAACTTAAGGGGGCATCCCTAAATTCACGTGAGGTGTTTTTCCGGTTTTTCCGGACCCCCCCCCCCTTTCCTCTGCTCAGACTTCGTGAGATCTCGCCCAACCCCCCCTCTGGTGAGATCTGGTCCGTGAAAACCCCCCCCCCCCAGAAATCGCCCTCTCAACTTTTTGAGACCTTTATTTTTTAGGTCTCACCCTTCAAAAAAACCAGTTAAACTCCCACTTTCCGACGAAATACCCCCCTACAAACGACTTTCGCGTCATTTGTAGGATTTTTTTTAGCTCTACAGTCCAACAATATTTCAAAAACATCACGTGAGATTTCCGTAGACCCCCATCCCCCCTTGAGTGAGATTTCGCCGGACACATCTCACGTAATTTATGGGCGGCCCCTTATTACGAAGGAAAAAGTGATGGTTTGTTCCAAGACAACCGACGACTGTTGAAGGTATCGTGACAGTGTGCGTAAGTCTTATTGTAAGTGAGTATGACTGTGATAGTGTGTGCTCGGCGTAGGGCGTTAATTTTGTTGTGGATAAGATATGAACAAGGGAGGGGGTGAAATACGGTGCCTGCTCATTCAGGCCTACTCTTCCCATAGACACCAGGGCAGACCGCCGGGCTTAACGTCCCCATGTGACGGACGAATCACTGTAAACAGTGTGGTATGCCGTCACTCCATACGCATTGTGGAGAGGTTTAACCCAGGACTCTGGCGCACAATCTGGTGGTTAGGAATCGTGCACCACCACCTCTGCTACCCTGCCGGCCAAGTCCACCACCAAGACTGGAATCAGCTAAGGGGGCGTCCATAAATTACGTGAAGTGAAATAGAGGGGGGAGGGTACAGCGAAAGCTCACCAAGGGGGAGGGGGATCAACGGTAATCTCACGTGAGATTTTGGATTTTTTTTGTACTGCAGAGATAAGAAAAAGGTCTACAAATGACGCGAAAGTCGATTTTTTTGGGGGGGGGGGATATTTAATCGAAAAAACCCAGGGACCCAGATCTCACCAGAGAAGGGAGGGGTCCGAAAATCCGGAAAAACACCTCACGTAATTTCCTACCCCGTGTCAGCAACGGCCACCATCACGGCGCCGCAACCAACTCAGACAACATCGCATTTAAATCGTGTTCAGATATTTCAACCGAACAATATTTCATAAATGATTCCTACGGCTTCCGTGGTCGTCTTTGTTGATGATTAATAGCTTTTCGTGTTATGCCGCGTTTTATTTATTTATTTATTTATTTGAATACCAGAGCTTTCCGCTGGTATTCTACAGCCTTCTTCAGACAACTGACTGTTTGCTATGTCAAAATAAACATAAACAGTATCTCTGAAGAAGGCTGTAGGAGGATACCAGCCGAAAGATCTGGTATTTAAATAAAAAAATAAAATAAAGAAAACGCGGCATAACCCGAAAAGCTATCAATCATGAATATTTCATAAAATTTACAGAACAAAATAATGTCATATATTTACATAAAATCAATGGTTGATTTAATTTTTAAAAGATGTCACTGTACTGAAAACAAAAGTTACGCTCCTGTTGCTATTGATGCCTTGTTCGTTCCGTTTGAGTACATCTTGTCGCCGACTGTGATTTGCGCGTGTTGTTTAATGCTCAGCTAGGATTAGAATGGTTCATGTTGGCCTTTATGTGTGCAGTGTTTGCGGTGGTTGCCCAGGTCGATATGTTGCAGTGCGGTGCTCGTCTGGGCGCAGTTCAATTTCCGATCACATGTCGACGGCCCAGCGTCTGGGCCACGGTCTGGGTACTCGCCTAGGAACTCGAAAAACACTCGCGCGCCGGGGGTTCCTGAAGCCACCGAGTAGTGGACTACAGAATCGATTAAAATAACGATACACAGTGGTCGGGATTTGATTCACGGAACAGTAACTACAAAATTAAAGGTCCACTGAGCTTACTGTTCCCAACGGAGCGTCCATAAACTGCGTAGCTCCACTTTGGCCTCCTGTGAAACCTCCCCTCCCCTCCCACCCACCGCATGGCACGTAGCTTTTTTTCTCCCTATTGACTCCAGAAGACATTTTTTACTGTTTTTCTCTTGTCAGACTACCGTAAATTATATACGGGCAGGGCCGGCGTTAGGGAGGGGTAAGCGGGGCAAAAGTAACAGGGCCCGGGCCCCCAGAGGGGGCCCTCCGGCGAGGGTGCCTAGCTAAATAGAAACCAAACCAAAAAAAACTTTTCTAGAAAGGTGTTATTTGATTTTTTGATTAAAATTTTCTGCCTGTATCTAAAAAATCAAAGTTTAAAGTAAAAAAAAAATCGGGGTGGGGGGACGGAGACCGAGAACATTTATCCGGAGCCCGAGAATCCTAGCGCCGAGCCCTGCATACGGGGATAATCAAATGACGGAAGTAAATATTCTCAATATTCACATGCTCTTGTGCGTTCTGTACCTAATTTTTACTTGACAAATAATATGAATGAAAGCTACGTGGCTTGACAGGCACTCCCCCCCACGCCCCTCCCCTCCGACCACGTAGCCCAGCGTAACTTTCTATGCATCCTCTTTCCCCTCCCCACCCCTGAGATTGAACCACGTAGTTTATGGATGCTCCCCAAGAAATATATACGACTGACATGTTGACGAATGTTCTTTCCACTTCAATCGTCTTCCATATGTGACTGTTTCCGCATTCAACAGAATACTGCAGTTCGTCCTGATAGCTGCACTTTGACAAATTTGTGGAGTTATTCAGGTTCTTGGAAGTCACGGGTGGCGATTTCGTATCAACATCACGCCGCCAGACGTGGCATCATCGATACGCAGAAGACAATCAGCGAGTGACATTTCCTCGTAAATATTCGAATTTCTCCGTTGGCAAGATATCTCCAATCGTAAATTGTTCTGCAGCTTTGAGTGCAAACTGTTGTATATCTAATACCGGAGTTATGCGAGAGTCTATAAACTCCGAGCTCTTTCTTCACTCGCCTGCTGTCTTGTGGAAACTTTGTGGTAATTTGTTCGCCCTTTATGCGCTTAGATTCTGTTTCACTATTTAATGCACATCGCGATCTGAATTATCTTCAGCATTACTGTCTTGAGTTTGACTCGTTTTAATTTTCGTTGAGAATGTTTTACATTGCTGATTACGGAAATAGTCTCAATGCAAGTTGTTCGGGAACTCTGGACTAGGGTTTTAATTAGGCCAATGGCACTTCAAAATGAGCACTTTAACTGGGGACCAGATAATTGTAAAAGAAGATGGAAAACCATTTCGTTGTGAGGTTACTCTTTGAAGATAACATCACTCTGTGTTGCTCCACTGGAAGTAAAACACATCTCTGCATGTTGCCTGATTCACGGGAATGGCCCGAATTCCCTGCGGGATGTAATTTTTCATTTTCTATTTAGTGAAGTCGATGGAAGTAGACCTAAACCTAGAAATATCCGCATAGCAAAAATGTGGATGGCCGGACGGGGATTCGAACCGACATCCTCCCGGAAGGCAGGCTCGAGAGTTAAATTCACTCATCATCTACGTATAACGTATCTCAAAAAAATTCTGGTAATATTTTTTGCATTTATTGTATTTATTGTATTCGCAAAATGCAGTCTTAGCAAGGAGCGTCTTTCTACGTAGAAACACGGTTCGCTCAGTTAACAGTTTAAAGCAGGGGTCCCCAAATATTTTATCCCGTCGACCCCTTTATAGAATATTTTCAGGGTTCTTATCGATCCACAAATTAAGTATTTGATAAAAACATTAAATCATATTTGGCATTTCTGATCTTAAGCAATAAGACCTGTATAACGACCCAAAGAAAGAATTTATGGTTCCCATATCTCATAAAATTCACCCAATAGCATTAACAGAAAAAAGAGATATTTTCCACTGTTATTATAATCTTTAAAAATAATGATAGATGAAAATTTGCCTGCAGTTCTTAAACCTTAGGGAGCGTGCATAAACCACGTAGCTCCATTTTGGCCTCCTGTGAACCCCCCCTCCCCCCCCCTAGCCCTGTGTGGCTTTTGACACTACCCCCCCCCCCCCCCCCCACGTAGCACGTAGCTTTTTTCCCTTTTGATTCCAGAAGACATCTTATGTTCTGTTTTCTCTTGTCAGACTATTGTAAATTACATACGGAGATAATTAACTGAGGGAAATAAATATTCACATGCTGTTGTTAGTTCTGTTCCTCATTTTAACTGTGAAAAATGTTATGAAAGGAAAGCTACGTGGCCTGGCTCGGAACCCCTCCTCCCCCAACGTAGCCTAGTGTAGCCTTCCAGCCAACCCCTCCCCCCCCCCCTCCTGGACCGAGCCACGTAGTTTGTACACGGTCCCTTAGATGTCATAAAACTTAAGATAGACAATTATCTTTGAAAATTTAACGTAACTTTAATTGATCCTCTTTAATATTAATCGACCCCCGTATATTAGTCGACCGCTTGGGAACTATTATCGAACACTATGGGTCGATATCGACCAACCCGTCCTGGCATCCAGATTTGGGTTTTCCATGATTTCCCCAAATCACTCCAGGCAAATGCCGGGATGCTTCCTTCAAAAGGCCATGGCTGAATTCCTTCCCATTACTTGCCCCCCATCCTTCCCCGTCTCTAAAGACCTCGCTGTTAGAGAGACGTTAAGCAGATTAAAAAAAAAAAAATATCGTCCACTTTAGAGAACCCTGGTTTAAAGTCACAGTAGACTCGCCAAACGATGGCGGAGCATTTCGAGTTGACTAATCGATGTCGGGTGTGTTGGTGTTTACCGCACTGTGTTTAATACACCTCGGAGTATCGCGATGCATACATAATACCGCCGATCGGTTACTCTTCGAACACACTACACTCCCATATTGATGCAAACATCGATACCAGTATTTGTTAAATATGCCTTCCGTTGGCTGAGGCACCATATGAGGGCGTCCGTTAAATACGTGAGGTCAAATAAAGGGGGAGGGGGGGAGGTTCGGCGAAATCTCACCATGGGGATGGTGAAGAATAGAGCTAAAAATAAAACAACTACTGTCTATGCCGATCCCACGTTAAAGTGGGGGCTGGTGGCATCTCACCGCCCTTGAACAACAGGAGAGCTAAAAACTAAATCTCACCAGTGAGGGGGGGGGGGTGTCTGAAATTCCGGAAAAAACTCCTCACGTAATTAATGGACGCCCCCTTACAGCGATTCGTCCGTTGGACGGGGACGTTAAGCCTGGCGGCTGTAAGGGAGCCCGCACCACATTTGCAACAGCGGAGACTTTCCCGACCTACCGTTGTAGGCTTACGATGCGAAAATCTGCGATCTTAGATACAAAATGACACTTAAAGCGATCATGCAAGTTATGTAAATAAATTGCTGTATGATTTAAGAATTGTCCTCGTTGAACCTCTCTGTATTATGAGAATAAACTCGAAAGGCAGGTAAAATAACTGATTTTTAGTAATGTCTTGAAGGTCTACTTGTTGACTCCTAGATGAAGAACAATTGTATTTATATCTTTTTGTGATTGATTTTAAATTAAATCTTCTTATTTTAGTGCATTATGTTCTTGAGGATTTACTTTCTGGACATTCTACTTGTTGGGGGGGGGGGGGGGGGGGGCTTTGCAGGATGCAAAACTCAGTTGCAAAAATGTATGTTTATTATTATTTCTTGTATTTGTAAAATATGTATATATATATTTACTATGATATGACTCATATTATGTGTATATGTATCAACAATGACATGTTTCACATCCCAGAGGTATTTCCTCAGCAGGGATCCATGGAACAAGATTGATAAATAAATAATAAATAAATAAAATCGCTCTGGTTTCCTCTTTTGTCGAAATCCTTTTACCTTTGTAACTTGACGCAAGCTGTTACTTAGTGCGTGTTGTGTTGGCACTCCTGTCAGGTAGCGGCGTGCGGTTGGCATGCGTGGCCCGTGCGGGACTTCCCCCGGGGCTGATTTCGGCGGCCCGTCGCTGGCTATATGCGGAGCGTCCTGCCTGCACCAGGTCCTTGCTCCTGGCCGCCAACTTCCGCACCTCACGTCCTTCAGACATCCTGCCATGGCGTCTTACTCACTCCTACAGGCGTATTTACACCGCCTTCTCTGACATGTATCTTGTAAAGCATATATGGGCAACCCCCGGCCCTCCACCAGCTTCAATCCGGCCCGCGAGAGATTCAGAAATTTCAAATAAGCTTCAAACTCAAGTCTCTTATTAATTTTCATTTGATTTTTCTATCTGTTTTTGTTAATTTGCTTTTTGTATGTTTGAGTATGCTATTGTAATTCTAATGAATAAAAAAAACGTGTGAATTTTTATCGCCTTTTTATTCACTGTTACCTACTTATTTCTTACCTACGGCCCGCGACCTGATTAAGTCCCGAAATTACGCCCTCAGCTAAGCAAAGGTTGCCCGTACCTGTTGTAAAGGGTTGAATGCACATAAACAATAAGTGAAGTAATGTTCAGAAAGAAAGAAGGATTATAATTCGAGTTTTCGTATTTTTGAAGTGAAATCTTGTCGGTTGACTAAAGGAAAGATTGGTTATCAAAAACACACAAGATCAGCACTAAGGAAAAGAAGCATATTCACAAGCAGAAACTGGTCCTAATTATTTTGTGGTTGCAAAGGAACATATATCCCACTGGCAGTTACACCTACTTTTTAATTATAAGAATTTACACCTAAAATTCTGTCGGTACTTGAGGTAAATTGTTTGGCTTATCGGTCGGTAATTTTTCCAGTTTCTTAAAAATGAATTTTCCCCGTGTTAAGCCTGAAATGAAATGCTCATGGTGCTGTTATCCTTACCACATACTGTTCCTAGTTATTCTCCAAATATACAACGAAGCCCAGCAGTTTTTCCTCCCACCTCGCCGAGCGATAACGCTCTGGCCTCGCATTCTGAAGGACGGCGGTTCGAATCCCCGACCGGGCATCCAGATTTGAGTTTTCCATAGTTTTCCCAAATCACTCCAGGCGAATGCAGGGCTGCATCCTTCAAAAGGCCATGACCTAATTCCTTCCCGTTCCTTGTCCACAGTCCCATCCCGCCTCTAATGACTTCGTCGTCGACTAGGCGTAAAGCCATAAGTAAGGAAAAAATATATTCTCCCACTTCCATTTGGCTCCGAAGCCAGCTTCTTTATTGTATCAGTCACTGAATGTGTCCTCCATAGAAAAAATTAGCTGCTCTTCTTGGCATCACCTCCTTTGATACCTTTAATGTCGGCCCCTACTATCTTATCCTCTCTCCCCTTCCCCCCACCCCATTACTCAGGAAACGATCGAATTTGTTTCTAAATTCACTCAGTTCCGTGGCTCGTTCCCTCGTCATCCTACGCAACACACATCTCTCCTTGATAGGCTTGGACCGAGCGTGGTGGTGTAACGGATAGCGTTCTGGCCTCGCATTCGGGAGGACGGCGGTTCAAATTCCCGTCCAGGTATACAGATTTGGGTTTTCCATGGTTTCCCAAATCACTCCAGGCGAATGCCGAGATGCTTCCTTAAAAAGGCCATGGTCGAATTCCTTCCCATTCCTTCCCCCATCCTTTCCCGTCTCTAAATACCTCGCTGTTGAGAGACGTAAAGCAGTTAAAAAAAAAAGATAGGCTTGGGAAAATGTATCGATATATCGAAATATAGATATTTTTCATAAATTAATCGATATTTTATTCAGAATATCAAAAATCGATATTTTATTCGGAATATCAATTTTAAGTACCAATTCGATATTGTATGTATCAACGCAATGCAGTATTCAATGTAATACGTTGCAGATGTATTGGAAATAAATGTATGTACATGTCCAATGTTCTGAAAGTGTCTCAAAAAGGCGAATTCGACGTAATTTAACAGCTTTTAATCAACGATTAAGAGGTTAAAAGTAGCTGTTAAATTTTAACATGTTTAAGTTAACGTCATTTTTGTCAACGTGTTTGAATGTTAACGGTTAGGTTATTTTTATAGTTGAAGAATATTGACTAAGCATCCGTGCTGCGACGTCGAGGATTGACGTAAATTAACAGCTTCTGTTTTCAACTTGTTTTTTCGCTGATGAATAACAGTTAAATCGTTGACAAAATATCTGATACGCCAAGTCACTTCTGTCGTCCGAAAGAGCTGCTTCTGCAGTTAAGTTGGCGGCACCGGACAACTGGGGAACAAATAAAATAATATCAAACGAAAACTGGTTTGATAGATTGTAAAAATAGATAAATTAATAATTAATATTTGCTGCATGTGTCTTTAATTTTCTTAAATATTTTGATAAATTTTGGGAATATTTTTAGATAATTACTTGCTTTAGGCAAAAATCGATATGTCGATATTGTGTCCTCTCTATATATCGATACAGTTTGCAAATATCGATACGATATTTATCGATATATTTTTTTCATTTGCGCATTCCTACTCCGTGACTTACTTGATTTTCTGTCGGATGATATTCTGAGGGATTAAGACTACATGCCTTCAACAAACATTAGCGTCGTAACCAATGTAGCAAAGAAACTGGAAACAGTGTTTTAAAGCATTCAAGACGCAAACAGTCATCGTGCAACTTCCACTTCAACAGTTACGAAAAGTACTGACGAATCTCACGCGTTGCCAGCAAAAAGGGAAAAGTAATGTGCTGTGTAAAGTGTGCTATGGTGGTCACACATTCCTCAAGATGGCTGCTAGACCACACAGTAACCGTACTCGGTGCAGAAATAGTTTCTCTGACGTCAGGGGGAGTACCGCTCGCATTGTGGAATGCACCGACCTGACGGATGGCTTTGTGACACCTTGACTTTGTTTCAACAGGATTAGTTCTCCGTCAAGAGTGACAGGAAAATCTAATTTACGCGGCTAGATAAAGCTCTGTCAAAAAGTAAAACGTTTTACTGTCAGCAGGTCTCGTAAAGAATTTTATATATCAGTAATCATATTAAGTTTATGAGTAGGCCTACAGGATAGAAGAAGAATGCAAAGTCCTGGAATTGAGAATCGAGCCTCGTGCAATTTGGGTTCCGTGCCCTATTAGTGGAAAAACACATGTATTACATCAGGGTTTCTCAAACTCATATCTCCAGGTTACCCCTGTGAAATTTCCAAAACAATGGCAAATTCCCTTAAAGAACTGACTTTCTATTTTTAAAAAAATATCATTTTTGTATAAAAAGAGCAACATCTTATTAATTAATTTGTTGAAAGGGTTTGTTTCTTGTCGCAAGTTGAGTCGATTTTAAGAGGAATTTTGCTCATTTTTCAATCTCAATTCACCATGCTGCATGTTGCATTCTCGAGATACCCAGTCAGCCGCCATAACGTAAATATTGTTGCGAACCCCCCTCTTTCTATTGGTGAACCCCTAGGGGTCGCGTACCCTCTTTGAGAAATCCTTTGTTAGATCAGATACGAGTCGATTGGCTTAAAATCTGATTGATGGGTAGCAGGTTCCACTTTCCAAGGTCGTACTGTTACTCCGTTCAATTTAAATTTACCATGGGTCTCTTTAAACTGCAATGCACTTTGAATATATATTACCTTCACTTAAATATTTATAATATACGGCAAGATAAACTAAAAAAAAAAAAGTTTGCTTGGTTCGCATTGTTGTTGCAAACGCAGTTTCTTAGTTAGTTAACTGTTAATAAATCACGCCATCGCATCCGTTTTTTACGTTGAAGAGGTCAGTTCGAAATGCCTGGCAGTGCTGACCGAATTCAATGCTGTCGCAATTGCTTGGTTAATTTTTAGTTAGTAAATAAACATTGTTTTATTTAGAGCTTTAAACATGTTAGTAGTAAACGTTTCTAGAATTTGGCTGTTAAATACAGGATAGTAGGGATTTTGTGTGACAAATTTCTAGTTCTTAAATGGAGACCATTAGACATGTTAAGAACGGATTTTGTTCCCCCGCGACCGAGTTCTGGCCTCGCATTCGGGCGGACGCCGCGGCGCGCCGGTTCGAATCCCCGTCCGGATATCCAGATTTGGTTTTTCCATGGTTTCCACAAATCACTCCAGGTGAATGCCGTGATGCTTCCTTCAAAAAGGCCATGGCAGAATTCCTTCCCGTTCCTTGTCCCCAGTCCCATCCCGCCTCTAATGACTTTAGCCATCAACGAGGCGTAAAAGCAATAAGTAAAAATAAAAAAAATATGATTCCCCGAGTATATGTTGAAGCGTATTTATTGCATATGTCTGCAATTATTTCTTCAAAATAAGCCCTATTTTTAGAAATTTGCGTGCAAAAAATGTACGAATAGCGTTTAAATATTGAGATTGTTAATTGATATTCTAAAGCTTTAGCTTAGTAACAATACGTAAATGACTTTTAAATTAAATAAAATCAATACTCAATGGTTTTTGAATATAAAAAGGAAATAAAAATATTTGGTAGTATGGGGATTCGAACCCGGGTTCTCAAAAAGGAAAACAGGCGCCATACCGCATACACCACGCTAAAGCTTTGGAACATAAATTAACAATCTCAATATTCAAACGATATTCGTATATTTTTGCACGCAGATTTCAAATTTCTAGAAAAATAGGGCTCATTTTGAAGAAATAATTGTAACACAGACATATGGAATAAATGCCTTTCAACTTATACCCGGGGGATTAAAATCCGTTCTTAACATGTCTGATGGTCTCCAAGTTAGAGATTGATCTGGTTACAAAAATGTTCTAAAGCCGACAACCTTTTTGGCGGCCAGTCATGTCTTTATTTTACAGGGAAAAAATATTTAGAACTATCTCAGTCTTTTACTAGACGAGCTCTAAACATCTGTATCACGCAAGGTGGGGTAGGGGAGAAATCACCTCTACTGCTTTGTAGGCCGATGTTAGATCAGCACGTCATTGCTGTTCCGAGACAGAATTCTGCGTGTGGTATTAGCCCGTAATTTACTGACTGCTAATACAGAGGTTAATCTGAGGTGATAGAAGACGAAGGTGTAAGACTGACATTCTGTCCGTTGTGAAAGCACTTAATAGTTCGTTTTACCGTTACATTTGAACTGTAATGCTATTGGTATCTTTGCCGTCGCTACAGATTGCAGTGCTGTGGACTTGGCTGCCTCACCAGGGGGTGGGGGGGGGGGCTGTATCTCGAGTTCACCCCATTATACGAGCGTTCATTAAAACTCGCTCCTGCTTTGCCGTCTATTAATGTGGTTTTCCACGTTTTAAAATTAAAGTAGAAAGCTGCGACCTCATATTCATCACAGTATCTACCTATATAATTTCGTAAGCTCACTCATTCTCTCACCTCGATAGCTATTGGCTGGAGAACGGTGTCACGTGTCAGCCTTCGCTCTCAAAACAGCAACCAGAGATACCATTAGAAGAAATCCGTGCTTATGTCCAGAATTTAATAGCTAAATTAATTCCCATAATACATTCAATAAGGTTGCTTTTCGTAGCGTTTCATAGTTAAAAAATATTCCTATACTTTACGTCTGAAAAAACGAGGATCTGCTTTACAGTAACATGTTACTAATGAAAGCAACTTGAAAAAACTTAAATCACTCATGGTCTCTGCTGTAACCACGAATGCCAACTGTCATTCCGGCTTGTGATAAATTTCAATTTAATTAAAACTTTTGACCAAAATTTATGTATTACGATTTATTTGCTTTTTAGGCATTTTATTGAACACTTTCGGTAATGGTCTTTGTTCATTTTCGCTGTACATGAGCTACTAGATTATTTTAAGTGAACATCAGACGAAATATGTTACAGAATCGACTATTCCGGCAATTCATTTCTTCGGGGTCGCTCAAGTGTTTAATAATATGGAATGTGTATTAAGTTCTCTGGTCGTTACAGATATTATGAGTTATGACCAATGATTGCATTATGAGTGTTTGCTCAGTCCCAATAAAAAACAACCTGTTGTTTTTTTTTTAAATTTGTGGAGTGAATTTTAAGTATCAAATACAAGTCAAGTTCGTATTTAAGCAAGTTCGAGTGTATGACCTTTGAAACAGTTACACGATAGCGCGATCGTTCCTGTCCGTGTTTAATACCTACCTCTAGTAATGCTTCCGAGTACTTCAAGCTCAAGAGATTTTAATCACCCTGAAAAACAGGTCAAACTTATATTTGTTCAAATTGGGTAAACCTGTCATAATCTATCATCCTAGAAACTGGAACTATTCTACACCCGTGACGATACACAAAAAACTGTCTCCGGCTTACACTAGTCTCTTAATAAGGATCAACGCTCCGGCCTTGCATTCGCAAGGACGCGGGTTCGAATTCCGTGCGACCATCAAGATTTCGGTGTTCTATAGTTTTTCGAAATCACTACAGACGAATGTTGGATAGTTCCTTCAAAAGGCCACGGTCC
Source organism: Vandiemenella viatica (assembly GCA_031002005.1). Classification (NCBI taxonomy): domain Eukaryota; kingdom Metazoa; phylum Arthropoda; class Insecta; order Orthoptera; family Morabidae; genus Vandiemenella; species Vandiemenella viatica. The sequence goes on from CM061918.1 coordinate 127,676,397, forward strand.
AGTACCTCCCCTTTCCTTTCTCCCAGTCCTTTCCTGCCTCTAATGATCTTGACGTCAACACGGCGTAAAGTCATAGGGAAAAATAATTACGGCTTACCGTGGCAGAGGCGAAACGCACGGTAAATCGTTAAGTCTGTCAGCAAGCCGCGGGACATTTCCTTTTATTAGTTTCTCGTCTCGAGCGTGTAGCATTTTGTCGAAGCAGTGAGCGTCTTTTCCTGATGGGGATCAACTCCAAGGCCGTCTGATTGGCGACGCTCACTAAAGCGCGCACTTCATTGCCGTCTCAGTGGCCAGGTCCAGTTTCCTGCTGGAGCGAGTTGGAAAAGTCGTATTGTAACTTTCTGCACGCATTCTGTTTCCCATGTCCACTTACTTTGGCCATTGTCCCATACTTTGGCCTGCGGAAGAACCACAGACACTGGCGGGTTGATTTGAAAACTATGCTAACGTAAGATTCGTGAACTGGTTGGGAAGCAGGATAAAATCAGGAACATATTTGAAGATCTCTCCTGCGTGCAGCCGGGTCATTTGGTCGTAGATGTACGAATTTTCGATGGCGTAACGTGCCATCATCTTCAGGTAGCGTCCAGTGGTCGGCGTGAGAAACGCAGCCCAGAACGCGACTGTTGGTCCTGGACTGCGTTTCTCACGCCGACCACTGGACGCTACCTGTAGATGATGCCACGTTACGCCATCGAAAATTCGTACATCTACGACCAAATGACCCGGCTGCACGCCCGAGAGATCTTCAAACACCAGATTCGCCGGGAAAACTTACGATTACACATCAGGAACATAGATTGCGGCTACCTTTAATACGGCAGAGGATTCGGGTTCGAATCCCAGTCCGGTCATCCTGATTTCGGTATTCTGTTGTTTCCTGGGATCACTCCAGGTGAATTGCGGGACGGTTCCTTCAAAAGGTAATGGCTGAATCCCTTCCCGGTACTTGTTTCACATCTTCTCCCAACTTTAATGACCTCAAAGCAGACAAGTGGTAGATTCCGCAGAAATAATAATGTTAAACGAGTCCATTTCCCTATAAGAATTTTCTATAAATATACTCACAAATGAAGAGCAGTGTGACTGGACTTGAGCTAAGAATGAAATATTTCGTCGAGCACATCAAAAGGAAATCTTTTGGTGCTAGCTTCTGGCCTGAAAGCGCATAGTGTTGTATGTAAACAAATTTTAAAATAACGTTTGATTTTATACTCTGTTGATTCTCAGTGGCGGCTGAAGGTCACGTTCCCCTCTCCCCACTCCTCGCCTCACCGCCCCCTCTCGTTGCCTGCCCCTCCCAGCAAACCGCTGTGTCCAGGTACGCGGGGCGGTAAGGGCAGCGGAGTGGGGGTAGAGCAGACTGACCTTGAGCCGCCTCTGTTAGCTGAACAGACTATAACCACAGGCAGAGAGAGGTACGTCACTGATATCAAATTGTACCCTTGCTCAGCCGGATGAATCGCTCGTTTAAAATGTATATTCCTGCTTCATTTCCAGCAAAGGAACCTCACATAGCTTCCCGCGAGTAACAAGCTTGACGTACAAAGTTAATGAACTGTAGTGCACGTTCTCTTCGAACCAGCTGTGGTCATGGCGATGGGAAGACTATATTTCGAGTGCTCACTCTATAGTCCTAATGAACACGTCTTAATTTTGTGTTCTCGCCATACCAGCCAGCGGTACACCCTCGAAGCTTTGAAGCAGCCATGGCCATCAAATCCTTAATATTTCATCAGAGTTCCGTGACTCTAAAATGGCCGCATTATTCGTGATTGAAATTTGCTGGGGAAAAAGATAACACACACGGATGGGCTGTGGTTTAAACACTACTCCAACACAACACTAAAGTAATTGCATGTTTGATTGGATTTTCTTGGCTGGGCGTTTCCAAACCTGCTGTCATACTCGTTTGCTGAAAGCAAACCTCTATACAGTTCCTGTTCCTACTGGGAATTGAACCCGGGACTATGAATTCTGCAGCCGAGCATCTTCACCTAAATGCTGATGTCACCTATCGCAACGCGGAGGAGTCTCGTTAGCTTGGGGCGCACAATGGAAACATCACCCGCTCTAATGCCGATCTTGTTCATACACGTTTTATATTAGCTTGACCTGCAAGTATATATGTACTAGCTGCTACCCGTGACTTCGTACGCGTGGACTTAGAATTTCATTGGCAGAATGGTATACAGGTACCTGTTAGTAACGCAAGATTTGACCCAGATAACACCGAGGCGGCATAATATGACAGGAAAGCCATCACTAATCATTCTACCGTCGAGCTTGTCTCATGAAGAGAATCAATTTCCAACATATTTAAAAACAGAAAAACAAACGAAGGTGCGGGGATGTGTGTGTGTGTGTGGGGGGGGGGGGGGGTTAACTTAGGGCACCTTTATTCAGCATGGGCATCAGATTCTTGGGTTCTAATAACTTTAGCTATTCGTACTCTTCTAGAGATACACCTTAGGCCAGGTTTACGCCCGCAAGGCATGTCAAGAAAGAAGACAAAATAAACTGGTGCTAGAAACTTTTAGGCAGACGCAAAGTAATAGTACAGTGCAGAGCAAATCGGCATCTAAACTATATTATAAATTTTGTCTCAGCTTGAGCAACCGACGTAACATTATAGACTAACACCCGCACCCGTCTGTCTGTCACCATTCGATAAGTTCTCAAAATGTTGTGACTAAATCTGTTATTCATACCGAAAAAAATGCCCCGTGTCCTTCATACAGATACAAAGTATTTTCTTGTCAAATTCCATCAATACCGGTATATAGCCATTTAGTTGTCAAAACGTAACAAAAAGACAGAGACTTACTTCGGCATTTATGATATTATTAGTGCAGATCACACACACACTGACTGCTAGAGAAACAACGCCTGAGGGATCAATATAGCGTAAAAGAAGTGTACACCTACAACATTGTTAGACTGCCTACAGTTTCCCACGCATTGCACCCCTAAATTTGTAGGATCTACAGTTCATACGAACAACTGACCGTCCAGGCGTGGCTCATACGTTCAAAAACAACTCTCAAAAATCTTTACTTCTACTGGGATTTGAACCGGAAACCACGCTCCAAACTGTAGTGAGCAAGCGTATTAACCACTGAGCTACCTGACCGCTATACCGGAAGGTACTACAGAGACTTAAAGATACTATACGGCTGTCTATCGCCGTTCAGTAATTTTTCCTAATGGCAAATAGCATCTCCTCGTAAAATTCCATCATCGGATTAGCCGTTTAGCCCAAGAAACGTAACAAACAGACAGACAGAGTTACGTTGGTATTTATAATATTAATATAGATGTTCGAATGTAATGGAATCTTTCAATTCATTTTTCACCCACTTCCTGATGTCCTAATTGTTTGAAATTTTCCACTCGTATTAAGAACCGATGGCAATACAATAATTTCATAGCTGTATCTTGGTATTCTGATTTCTTTTAATAGTCTGTTGCGCAGCGTTCTGCACATGCGCACTAAACGATACTTCGTTGCAAGCAGCTATGACAGTGGGCGCTGTCACTTTATGTGATGTTATGCAGTGAGTATTCGCTACATCATTTAGAGGTATTTCGTACTCTCTCGGAAGTCTTAGTAGTCTCCTGGGTTTGTCAGGCTGTCAGGACCTCTGGTAGGGTTGACCATTTAACTGTCCATTACTCGTGGGAATAGTAATGAAAGACGAAACTACAATACGAAGAAAAAGAGAATAAGAACTTCGGCGAAGAAACAGCAAACACTAAAAGCAACACGTATTTATATCGAACTGACTTAAAATGTTAAAAAATAGAATTCAGTTTGCGAAAAACATGCTTTTTGTGGAAATATGAAGTAAATAGTTGAAAATAATCATTAGATTTAAAGATTTTGCTCAACATCAGTATGAGGTCGCAAAATTGAGTATAACTTATTTTTTTAACAAGCTTAAAATAACAATAAAGTCATTTACTAAAAAAATTATTTAAAAAAAATATCGTGGGTTACTCTATTCTTACATTCCGTGATGACTCTACGTTTATGAATAGCTAGCAATAAAAAATATCTAACACCCCCACGCTTTTTTTACATTAATTTTTTGGTCTGTTACTTTATTCTTGTCGTAAGTTTGTTCAAAAAATTAAGTTATACTGTATTGAGAGATATTGTATTGCTGTTGAACAAAATCTTTATATTTAAACCTTATCTTCAACTTTTCACTTCACTTTACTACAAAACCGTGTTTTCAGTTTGTTTTTTTTTCAAGTCACCTTTTTAGGTCGGTCGCATTACCGAGTCAAGTTATGAGAAGCGGAATGCACGGCATACGATAAGTATGTGCTACAACCTTCACGAATACATACGGGGTTCCAATTAAGGTCTTCTCCGACCATAAACTGGTTCTCCCCTAAAGCGCACAAATAGACAGCCGTAGCCCACTAATTCGAAGATAACAGATTATACTACAAACAGAAGCGAGACTGTTAAAAAAAAGCCGCTGAGGCAATGAGAAAAAAAGTACTTAACGGAACGACGTAGAAGACGGAGTTGCCTCGCTATTGTTGGAAACCGATGCATGAAGACGGAACTTTTGGTATCGCATTGTAAGGTTGGCTGCACTGCGGGCACAGTGTAGAGTCCAGGTATCGACCCAGGAGCCCTGTGAGGGCTCCCTCGGGAGCAGGTAGATGCCATCAGCACATCGCCAAGCCGACCTCACACCAAAACTTCCGAAGAACTCTGGACGATTCTCACCTTCGTCAGTACGTCCCTTACAAACACCAAATATTCCGACACGTATGACAATCGTTTCTAGTCCTCTAAAATTTTAGCAATTATTATTATTATGATTATAATTTCAATAGAAAGAAAAATTTACTATGCGGAAGGCTGCACAAAATCCTGAGGAAAAAATTAGCTAAATGTTTTGTATGGAGCGTAGGGCTGTATGGAGCAGAAACATGGACGCTACGCAAAGAAGATCGAAAGAGGTTGGAAGCTTTTAAAATGTGAGTATGGAGGAGGATGGAGAAAATAAGTTGGAAAGACAAAGTAAGGGTGATGAAGTGCTGGAACGAATAGGAGAGGAAAGGTCCCTCATAAAAACAATAAGGAACAGAAAAAGGAACTGGATTGGTCATGTGTTGAGGAATGAGTGCCTGCTTAAAACTGCTCTGGAGGGGACTGTAAACGGAGGTAAAAGAAGAGGTCGGCGAAGTATGAAAATGATGGATGACATCATGGTGAATGGGAAATATATAGACACTAAGAGAATGGCGGTACAGAGGGAGGCTTGGAAGGCTGTCACTGTGCGTGGACCTGCTGAATAGCAGAAAACCCTTCATGATTATGATGATGATTATTATTTCTTGAACGTACTTCAGTTCGGTCAACAATTTTCCTTTTACGTCTTGGGTGCTTCTATACGATTGCTGATATAAGCTTGCCTTTATATTGGGGACGGGCCATCCATAAATTACGTCACACCTTGAGGGGGGAGGGGAGGGGTCAACGAAGTGCGACCTTGGGGGGGGGGGCGTGTCATAAACTTTGTGAAATCACGTGCATAATTTGTATCACTTTTTGGCTCGTGGCGGAAGATGAAAATGATGTTGACACATCGAATGGTCCCGACACTATCGAAATCAAGAATGAAGTGTCTATTATGCCAATAATAAACAGTATCAAGGAATGGGTTCAAAATTCATGGACACATGTATCATTAATTCGATTTTTATGTTGTTTTTTTTTTTAATATTTTCTTAAATGTTTGATTTATTGTTGATATGATTATTTAACTAGAAAGACATAAATCATTTTGGAATTGCTGTTTTAATTTATAAATTTAAAATTGCAAAATATGTGACGTCACACCAGGTGAGGGGGGGGGGGGTGTCCCACAAATGTGACATCCTGTGACATGGAGTGAGGGAGGGTCCGAAAATCATGTGACGTAATTTATGGATGGCCCCTAACACGCACAATGATGAATATCGCTAATTGTCGCCAGTAGTGGGGTTCGCCATTGCCTGGGAAATTTTATAGGGTCACGTTGAACTAAAAGTTTGAAAAACACTTGTCCAGGTGATTGCGGAAAACGTGTCGTCGTAACATGGGCAGCCACACTGATGTCTATTTAATCGAGTTTTAAGCTATAGAAATATCTTAATAAACAATTTGTGACGCGCACAATGTCAGACACACCCACTTGAGACTTCAGTACTTAATACATTCTATTAAAATGCAACACAGCATATGCTCCGGTGGCAAATTTCTCCACACACTCCCCTGAGCTTGGGGGAGCCTATCCCTCCGATAGTTATACCGCTGTTCGCGTACCCCACTTTGAGAAACACTGACGTAGACGAATGCTGGAAAGATCTCCAATCTCCGCCTCGTCAACTACACCCTTAATGCACACAGAACCTAGTTCCACGGTTAGCTGACAGATGGCAACACAACTTTCCTGCCCGGGAGGCGCCAGGCTCAGCGACGAGCCGGACTAGTCCCAACACGTTGCAACCCGGAAAAATGTCGCCCTGCGGTAGCGGAGGGAACAGGAAATTTCGATTAAATACGACGACTTTTCGGAAGAGTAGTTCTGAGTGAGCCGGCACGGGTTTCACCATCTCTTTTGTTTCATATACAGGGTGATTCAAAATAACGTCGACAAAATGACATGGTAGATCAATCATACAATAAGAATCAAAAATCGCATAGGAACAGAGGTTCGCAACTGCGATCCGGAGCCGCTACAGGGCGTCTAAAATAATACTGACACAAAGAGAAGAAACAGAACCATTACACATCATTTTATTCATAATTACTCACTCCCATGCGACTAATGCAAGCCAAATGTTGAGCCTACAGCAGATGCATCGAGACAAGCCCGGCATCTCCGTTGCATGGAGCGGCGCACCTTCTCAAAGATACCAGGTGTATCTCGAACACATCCGGCTGCCGCAACGATTCTTCCTGCCAAGTCTTCTGGCGTTACAACAGGTGTTTCATAGACAAGACCTTTTAAAAATCCCGACAAGAAGAAATCCAAGGGACCGTGTTTGTATCATAACGCCCTCTCGTGGCTCTAGCGCCCTCTACAGGCGTTTGCGACCCTCTGGTCGTATGCGATTCTACCATGTCATTTTGTCCACGTTTTTTTTTTTAATCACCCCTTACATACATATATCATCTACATGCTCGCACCGAGCGTGGTGGTGTAACGGATAGCGTTCTGGCCTCGCATTCGGGAGGACGGCGGTTCGAATCCCCGTCCGGGCATCCAGATTTGGGTTTTCCATGGTTTCCCAAAACCCTCCAGGCAAATACGGGGATGCTTCCTTAAAAAGGCCGTGGCCGAATTCATTCCCATGCCTTGCCCCCATCCTTTCCCGTCTCTAAAGACCTCGCTGTTGAGAGACGTAAAGCAGTTTAAAAAAATACATGCTCGTCGTATGCCTCCTTGGGGAAGGTCCACCGCACGTTCAGGTTGTGATATAACCTGTTGTTGTGTCATAAGCAAATCGTGGTGCAGGAGATGTCCTGCGTGGTAGCTTGTCGCTTGCCGTCCTCGCATTCTACCACTGCTTGCGTCACGACGCGCTTTGCATGCTCTCAACCCGCCAGGTCGTAAAGGTACCGGTGAAAGTACTGGAAGGTAAGGGCAACGCCAAACACACGAACGAGAGCTCGCAACGGGCATGCTATGACTGAGTTCTCTGCAGTGTAATGAACCATAACCCTCGTTATACCTCCAAGCTATCGCCGACATTGTCACCTTAGGGGGTTCATTACGTGAGGTGTTCTTTCGGTTATCCGGACTCCCCCCCCCCCCCCCGTGGTGAGATGAGATCTTGAGGGACTCCCCAACTATGTCGACAACCTCGTAGGCTTCAGAGACTTTTTTCTCCAGTTTCCAAGGGCGGGTATACCTCCCCCATATCCCCTCCCCAAAGTTGGGATTGGCATCTTTTGTAGACGTTCTCTTTTAGGTTCTGTTATTCTTTAAGGCATTAAAAAGACGACGTGAGAATTCTGTCGATTCACCCCCCCCCCCCGATCTCCTACTGGTTGAGATTTTGCCAGACGCCCCCCCCCCCTCCGACACCTATTTCACGTCACGTAATTAATGGACGCTCCCTTAAGTTTTTAGCTCTTGCATTCAACATTTGTTCAGGTTCGCATCATTCGTGACTTTTTTTTTTTTAATTAAATTAAATTTCAATGGAGCACCTGCTCCGGTGGCAATTTCCGTCCACCCATCTTCCCTCTTTTCTGCACCCACTTACATTTAGCCTTTACAAATTTCAACTTTAAATTCTTTCAACGTTTTTGGCAAATTATTCATCATTTCTCTTGGTAACTTATTCCCTGACACCCTTACCTAAAAAAAAAAAGAAAATCTTCCCACACCCTTGTGCCTGAAATCGAGTGCCAGCTTGTGGTCATGGTCATCTTTTCCCTTCCATGCACTACTTTTCATACCTACTGCAATATCTTTCCATGCCTCATCACCAGTATACGCCCTGTACACTCCCATGACCCTCCTCATCCTCCTTCTGTCTTGCAATGAATCCCATACCAGCTCTTTTATCATATCGGTTACTTTTTTTTTTTTTTTGCTTGGGCTTAACGCCTCGTCGACAGCGAGGTCATTAGAGACGAGATGGCATTTGGGCAAGGAACTGGAAGGAATTCGGTCATGGCCTTTTTGAAGGAAGCATACCGGCACTCACCTGGAGCGATTTGGGGAAACCACTAAAAACCCAAATCTTGATGCCCGGTCGGGGATTCGAATCTGCGTCCTCCCGAATGCGAGGCCAGAACGTTAACCGTTCACCCACCACACTCGGTATATCTGTTACTAATTGCGTTCTGCGATAATTTTCAGAGACAAATCTAGCAGCCCTTCTTTGCACCTTCTCCAACTCCTGTATTTGATACTCAATATGTGGGTCCCATACTACACTACCATATTCGAACAATGGTCTGACCAAAGTTTTGTAACCCAATTCCTTTACTTGTAGCGTACATCCCCTCCTCACCCTCTCCGACAAATGGAGAATTTTGAAACCTTTTCCTACTACCTGTCCAATGTGATATGACCAGTTATGCTTGTTATCAAACGTAATGCCAAGATGTTTACATTTCAAGTCTTCAACAATCAATTCTTTCCCCACATTATAATCATAATAAACCTTTAGTTTTTTATTTGTGTATCTAATAAGCTGACTCTTCTTTGCATTTATCTCCGTCCCGTGTTTACCAACCCAACTATATATCCTGTCCAGATCGCCCTGCAACTGTTTACAATCCACAACCGTTTTGATCCTTTTATACAGCATTATGTCATCTGCAAACAATCTAATTTCTGATAGCAAACAATCAACAGAATTATTCATTAGAATAATAAATAATGATTGACGGAATAACAGTATAACTTCTGCCCACTTTCTTTATTCTCTGATTAACTAAATAATGTAAACATTACGTGTCGTCACTGCGACAAAGCATTACACCTCTTCAGCTTCTGTACCATAGCTGACCAACACCATCTTCTCGACATCATCGCTCAGACCACAAACAGCCTTGTCTCCCCTCCGACCACCATTCCGAGATCTCCCTGGAAACAGTCAGGTATTCGACGAATCTGCGAACTACCTAGAAATTCTCTTTGTCGAACATTGGTTGCTCTGTAAATAGCCACACACGACTAGTATTCAGAGTCGCTATATTACTGCTTCTGGGTTCATAAAGGACATTGCTCCTTTGTTTTCTATTGATATCGCTGTCTACGAGCCATAAGATGTAAAAAAAATTTTTTTTAAAAAAGGAGGGATACGGACGCTATTCCTATACAGACCTGTATAATAGTGTAGAAGCATGTATACCCAGTGTGGTTGGTGGGCGGTAATGTTCTGGCCTCGCATTCGGGAGGACGCCGGTTCCAGTCCCTGTCCGGATTTGAGTTTCCCATTGTTTCCCAAATCGCTCCAGGCGAATGCTGGGACGGTTCCTTCACGGGGCCACAGCCGAGTTTCTTCCTGTATCTTACCCCCAGTTCTTTGCTGCCTCTAACGACCTTGACATCGACGCGATGTAAAGCCGGAAAAAAATAAGCATAAACGTAGTCCGAAGGTCATAGTTTCGTATCACTTGCGAACTATCAAACAACAAGTAGTTTCTGTAATATATATGAGCTTAGAAAACCGAACGTGGTGGGTGAGTGGTTAACGTTCTGGCCTCGCATTCGGGAGGACTCGGGTTCGAATCCCCGTCCGGGCATCCAGATTTGGGTTTTCCATGGTTTCCACAAATCACTCCAGGCGAATGCCGGGATGCTTCCTTCAAAAGGACATGGCCGAATTCCTTCCCGTTCCTTGTCCCCCAGTCCCATCCCGCCTCTAATGACCTTAGCCGTCGACGAGGCGTAAAGCTTCGAAAGTTGATAGTGTCTGGAAATTACAGAATGAGTGACGTCTCACGAACACATTTCAACTGCCACCGGTTTCACTACGAATCGCTGCTACTCTGATTGAAGTCAATTTATTTTCCTGAATCTTCATTACGGTTTTCCGTGTGTCTGCGGACACCTTTAATCATGAACGTGTCCTGTAATGATGCGTGGAGATTGGATGGTCCAGGATACTGGGCAAAAAACAGAGCTTCCTATCCCATACTCCGGAAATTTGGCATTTATAGAGATTATCCTAAATAAAAGTTACCATTGGTAAGAACAGGTGTTTGTACTTTACCGAATATCTCGCCACTCTGACTTTCGTGTACCTAGTGTTGCAAACTGAAAAAAAACAAAATGTTTTTTTTTCAGCTTTGTGAAAAAAAACATGAAAAAAAAAAACCTAGCACCCGTGTTTTTTTTCTATTTTTGTTTCTCAGAAAGCAATATATTTAATAAATTTTAGTTTTATTTAAGGAACTTCCATTTTCAAGTGTGTTTTAAGTCTTACTGAATCATATAATGTCTCACATAATGATTCAAAAGTGTATCTATATAGGTAACATAATTTTATTCATGATCTATGTCAGTACCACATTCACTAGTATCAGCACTACCAACACTAGTTCGGTCGGTGTCGGAATTTTCTGTCTCTTCTTCTGTCTCCTCTATATCCATAACTTCAGAAATAGTTAAATTTTATTTTACTGGTTGTTCTTGTATTGTACGCAAAAGATTTTGAGATTGCAATTTTAAATTGTGAGCAAAGTACACACTGTGCATAAAGACTGCGCCGATAGTTCTGTATTACGGTCTTTTAAGTTTGAATTAAAATCTATTATCATACAAAATAGGAGCTTCACTTCTTTTCAATCGTTTGTTTACACCAACGGTTGCAAGGAAACGATTCATAATTAGGGACCGTGCACAAACTACGTGGCTCGGTCCAGAGGGAGGAGGGGTTAGCTCGAAGGCTACGCTGGGCTACGTGGGGAGAGGGGGGGGGGGTTCCGAGCCAGGCCACGTAACTTTCCTTTCGTAACATTTTTCACAGTTAAAATGAGGAACTGAACTCACAACACCATGTGAGTATTTATTTCCCTCAGTTAATTATATCCATATGTAATTTACAATAGTCTGACAAGAGAAAACAGTACAAAATGTCTTCTGGAATCAAAACGGAAGAAAGCTACGTGCTTCGTGAGCGGATGGGGGGGGGGGGGGGGGGCAAAAGCCACGTAGGGCTACGTGGGGGTTCACAGGAGGCCAAAATGGAGCTATGTGGTTTATGCACGCTCCCTTACTGACAATTTAATGAGTCAGTACCACTATACTCTGAGAGTTAACAAGTATACGAATATAAGGAAAGCCCAATAAGGCAAAAAACCGTGGATAAATTTTAAATTCGGAATTTTTTTAAAAGATCTTTAGGTAATTTTGTAGGGCTGGCAGCACTATTTCAAATAGCAAGTATGAATCCAAACAATGGGGAATGGGGATTCCTTCTCGCGCAACCTAGTCTCTTCGGGAAATCCCCGTTCATAAAAGAAAATTTCAGTCAATTTTGCCAATATTTTCGTTTTTTTTTTTTTTTTTTTTTTTTTTTTTTTTTTTTTCCCCTACTGAACCAGAAAAATATAGTAGATTTTAAACTAAGGTAAGTACTTAGAATAAACTCTAAAACAGTCATTTTAAACTATAACTGCCTTACAAATTTGAGATTTAGTAGTTGTGAAAAAAAACGTGTTCCAGAAAAAAAAACATGTTTTTCTTCAAAGTTTTTTTTATGTTTTTTTTTCAAGGCAGAAAAAAAACAATTTTTTTACAACACTACGTGTACCTTAAAGGAAATATTTTTCTGGTGAAAAAGGATTCCCCGAGGGTGGTGGGTAAGCGGTAACGCTCTGGCTCGCATCCTGGAGAGCGAGGTTTCGAATCCCCGACCGGGCATCCAGATTCCGGTTTTTCGTGGTTTCTCCCAAATCACTCCAGGCGTTGCTTGCGCACAGTCCTTTCCCGCCTGTAATGGGACATCCATAAATTACGTGAGGTGTTTACGAATTCCGGACCACCTCCCACTGATGAGACCCCCCTCCCCTTTCCACTGGTGAGATCTGGTCCTTGAGACCCCCCCCCCCTTAGAAATCGCCCTTCCAAAAGCCGGTTACACCCCCACATTTCGACGAAATACGCCCATAAAATCGAATTTCGCGTCATTGGTAGACTTTTTATTTTTAGCTCTACAGTCCAACAATATTTCAAAAACCTCACGTGAGATTTCCGTAGGACCCTTCCCCCCCCCCTTTTTGGTGAGATTTCACCGGACCCCCCACCCCTATTTCACCTCACGTAATTTATGGACGCCTCCTAATGACTTCGACGACGGCGAGATGTAAAGCTATAAGAAAAAAAGATCCATGGAAGCATATAGTCCACAGCGAAGATTATAGTTATGTATAAATAACGCGATGAGACTCTAGTCTGGGTATCTATCATCCGTAGAGGAACCTGTTATCCCCTGTGCCTTTCCTGCAGAAGAAAGTGTTTAAGCTGTTACGATATTCACGAGGCTTCATGAATTCTGTGCTCTCTCAAAACGTACTACGTCAGTAATATTACGAATTTTTTTAAAATGATTTATCGATTCCGTTTAGTGTGAAAGTGATCGCACGTCTATTTTGTGTTAAGCTGTTGGGCGCTGACCTGTGAGTTTGGAGACGTACTGGAGGCAGGTGGCGGCTTGTTTGCGGTCGCCCTGGCGCCACCGACGGCGGCGACGAGGCCGCCTCCCGCGGCGGATCCCCGAAATAGCCGTGACGGCGGCGCGGCGGACAGCTGACACTTTCACCGCAGTCAAGGTCGCGCCCCGCCGCGCCGACTCGTTACCGCATCGCCCGCGCTAAGCTACAACCCTGCCTCAAAAAGGGGCCATCCACAAATTACGTCACACTAATTTCATGATTTTTTGACCCCTCCCTCCCCTCATGTCACAGGTTGTAACATTTGTGGCACCCCTCACCTCCCCTGGTGTGACGTCACATATTTTGCAATTTTAAATTTTATAAATTAAAACAGCACTTCGAAAATTATTTATGTATCTCTAGTTAAACAATCATATCAACAATAAATCAAACATTTAAGAAAACATAAAAAAACATAAAAAATCGAATTAAAGATACAAAATTGAGTCATCATATCCATGGATTTTGAAACCATTTCTCGATACTGTCTATTTTTGGTATAATAGTCACTTCATTCTTGATTTCGATAGTGTTGGGAACATTTGATGTGTCAACATCATCTTCATCTTCCGCCACGAGCCAAAAAGTGATACAAATTATGCATGTGATGTCACAAAGCTTATGACACGCCCCCCCCCCTTGTCACACGATGTCATACTTTGTTGACCCCCTCCCCCCCCTCAAGGTGTGACTAATTTATGGATGGCCCCAAACAGTGGCACTGTTACCACCGCATTAATTAAGTGAGGTGGAATGGGGGGGGGGGGAATCGATGGAAATTTCACGTCATCTTTTTACTTTCTTGAACAGTAGAGAGCAAGGGGGGGGGGGGACATAATGACGCCGTTCACAGCAGACCAAAATGGAGCTACGAAGTTTATGGATGCTCCCCAATTACTGCTACTGGAGACGGTCCAAGGTCAGTAAACAGGAAATTTTATGGGTTTTCAGAATATCACCATCCATTTTGGTCGTTTTCCAGGTATTTGCAAAACACTAAACCGTTGAGCTTGTGAATTTTCCTAAAGGGGAGTGATCGGGGAGGAGGAGTGCGTGTTTCTAAACCAAATGTAGACAGCATTGTTGTCCTTGTTTATAGGTATACGTGTCAAAGTCTTGTCGAGATCGGATAATATTTTTATCAAGAACATACAAATATTTAGACATTTTTATATATAGATTTGGAGAAGAGCCGTGTAACTGTTAACTGACATAATTGAGTAACGTCAAAATGTAACGCCATCTTAGGGGGCATCCATAAATTACGTGAGGTGAAATAGGGGGGGGGGGGGGGAGGTCTGGCGAAATCTCACCAAATCTCACGAAGGGGGGGGGGGGTCTACGGAAATCACACGTGAAGTTTTTCGAAAAACTTTTGAACTGTAGAGCTTAAAAAAAAAGTTCTGCTAAATGCGTGAAAGTCGATTTTAGGGGGGTATTTTGTCGAAAAGTGTGGCTGTAATTTATCGATGCCCCCTTACTAAACGTGACTAATCTCTGGGTCATTACTAGGGCCCGGATTTTTCAAAAAAGCATATGCGCATATGCAAATGCATATTTTGAGGGTTAGTGCATATTTTATGGATATGTGCATATTTTAGCTTTTATTTCATCTCATAACTGAATATCCGATACTTCTGAAGAAACTGTAAAGCCTAATGTACCTGTATGTTGGACATCCTTGGCAACCGCAACAAGTAAGTTAAATTCTTGGAGTAAACAGGATTTTTTTGTACTGGCATTCACATGTAGAGAATTTTCTACCTTATCCAAACTCACACAGTGACATGTTTGGAGGTGCTGCAAATGGAAAATTTGTGTGGCGGCGACCTTCTCTACTGCCCTGAGCGGTAACATTCACGGGAAGGGCGGGTGGGGTCGGCAAAATCAAAAGCTAGGCATACACACACACATTTGTGCGCCAGCAATTCCGTGGCGATCCATATAGACTATAAAATGTGTGTGTTAATTGTCTAACGACGAGCCGCATCACAAGCCAAATAACAATCGTTACATATTTGAACGTGGCGAGCATGCGCGACGGTAACCATACACACACATATCTCACTTAACAATTTACTCGCGGCAGATAATCCTTGCTTAGTGTGTAACAAGTTAAGTAAGATGAGCAGAGAATTCGTAGCTCATTTAATTGTGACATATCAGCAACATACTCCATTGTCAAAGGTGGAACCAAAAGAGTATGGGAACAGAGGTTTAAAAAAATTGGATATAGTTCTTTGATAGAGGTTTGTGAGAAATATAGTATAAAAGTTTATAGTGCATTAATAAAAAAAGAAAATCAACTCTTTACGGAGTACTTTTCGCAAGAAATACATTTAAAAAAATGAAAATTCGACAAGAAGTGGAATAGGCGAAGTCAAAATCTACAAACTAATTTACGATATTATTACGACTAATGAGAGATCAACACGAACCAATGGACAATATCAGGAATACAGGAAGCCCAAATTATGAAGGGGAAGATGTATCTGTGCATTTATGTAATACTCAAGAAATCTAAGAAATGCTTTTCAAATAGTAAAGTAATAATATGATTGTGTTTATAATCTTCCTGCAACCACTTTTTTTTCATACTGTACGTTTCTTTTACTTTTTTACAGCTCTAATATAAGCTGCGCACGAATAAATACTTTTTTTTGTGTAGAACTTAAAAACATGATTCATTTCAATATTGTCACGTCGCTTGTAACATAACCTCACTACACTTGGCTCGCGATGTTTTGGAATTCCCAGTGAGCCGCGAGCCAGGAAATCATGACGGATAAATCCGTAGACGACTACCATAAACACAACAATTTGACCGCGGCGAGCCAAATGAACGGCAAATGTGTGGAACTGATGTTCCTGTGTATGGGCACTGACAAGTATAGACTCGTCGCGAGAATATCCGCGCGTAAATGTTTGGCGAGCTTACTCGCACGCAAATGTGTATGTGCATGGGCAGCTAAAGAATAGCTCTATTCTCCCTCAGGCGGCAAATTCTTGTTTGAGGAGACGACAGTCACAAGTATTTACCCCCACTTGGAATATTCGTTATCTACCAGTGTGTTTATTCGTGCGACAACTACCGGGAAGGCCAGCGGTTTTCTTTAATCTTTTCGGGAATATTCCCCTAATTGCGGTACGAGCCAGTTTTCCTGAGAACAGATTCCTGGCTTCCAGACCTGAGGGATTCGTACTTTTAAAGGGACGTGTACATTCCTTTCCAAAAACAGTAGCCTCTCAAAGTTTGTGTTGACAGGAGTGTTCGTGTGCTAAGATTAAGTTTCTTTAATCTGACTCCAAAAATGCCTAAAGAAAAATGCACAAGATCAGTTTTAATTAAGCAGTGGATTTCAGGCAACAGTGACTATTCTAGTGACGGTGAAGTTGTGTACTGTCAAGTATGTGAGAAGAATATAAAATGTGAGAAAAAATTTCAACTTGAACAGCATTCTAAAACAGCTGTACATCTCAGGTCAAAAGAAAAGAATAGGAACACGCAACAGCTACTTTTAACTCAGGTATCACGGTCTGTTAATACATTCTCTGCTGACCTGTGTAAGGCTTTTGTATGCAGCAATATCCCGCTGCATAAATTGAATAATCCAGATCTACGAGCATTTCTTCAAAAGTATTGTGTTAATCAAAGGATACCGGATGAATCCACCCTCAGGAAAAATTATTTGCTCTCTGTACACGATTCTGTCCTGGATTCAATTCGGTCTGACATAGGAGGGAACTGTGTCTGGATATCGGTAGATGAAACAACCGATTCATGTGGCCGATACGTAGCGAACTTTATAGTGGGCAAACTATGTCAAGAAGAACCCGGAAAACCACATTTACTTTCAACCAAAGTGTTAGAGAAAACCAACCACAGTACAATTGCAAGATTTATAAACGATTCCCTGCGACTTCTGTGGCCTACTGAATCGGAGAGTGATTGTTACAAGGTGCGTGTTTTAATCACAGACGCAGCTTCATATATGTTAAAAGCTGGTCAGTCGCTTCGAGTGTTTTTCCCCAATCTGATCCATGTTACATGTTTGGCGCATGGATTACATCGCATTGCAGAAGAGATACGTTCTCTATTTCCTTCAGTTAACAAAGTAATTTCAAGTGGAAAAAAAGTGTTCCTAAAAGCACCAGCGCGTGTACAGTTTTATAAGGATCGTCTGCCTGAGGTTCCTCTTCCACCGGAACCTGTTCTCACTAGATGGGGAACTTGGTTGTCTGCAGTGCTGTTCTACCAGGAGAACTTTCATCAAGTGAAAGATGTGGTTACAAGTATTGGTCATGACGATCGTGCTGCGTGTGTTCGTGAAGCAAAGTGCGCATTTGATTGTGATACTGTATATCGAGATATCAATTTCATCCATGTACACTATTCGTCACTTTCTAATGCTATTAAGGGTCTAGAAACTAGCGGTGCACCCCTTCACGAGTCTATTCAGTTGCTTCACAAAACAATTTCTTCTTTAAATGCCGTCCCTGGTGAAATTGGAGAAAAAGTTAAATCTAAACTCAGCAGGGTGTTAGACTCAAACCCAGGTCTGCAAAAGATTCAATCAATTAATACGTATTTAAGTGGAACCACACAATCTTTGCCAGATGAATGTTCCGAACAGTCAGCACCATCGTACAAGTATTGCCCAATAACGTCCGTTGACGTGGAACGATCATTTTCGGCTTATAAACTAATTTTGTCTGACAACAGAAAATCTTTGACCCCTGAAAACATTGAAAAACTGTTGGTAACATATTGTGATTCATCATTTTGTAAGGAATGAAACGTGTATATCAGTGAGTTGACATAAAATAAATCATTTGATAACTGTATATTCTTTAATAGTTAGTCCATGTTCGTTAATTGTTAGTGTATATTCGTTAATTGTTAGTGTAGATTCGTTAATTGTTAGTGCATATTCTTTAATTGTTAGTGCATATTTTAGGACTTTTTTGTGCATATTTGCATGCATATATTAGATGTTTTACGTGCATATATATCCGGGCCCTGGTCATTACTGAAGCGCAACGCGTTACGATGTTTACTGGCGGGTACAGACATTAAACTGTCAACGGAGCAGAGTTGACAAACGGGTGTCTCGCTGCGTCTGCCTAATCCCAACCAATGTAAGAACTAGACGTGTCTTATAAGAGATGTGTGTGTTACCCAGCTTCATTACTTGTTGCTTTCGTTTATTATTTTCTTTTTTCACACAGTGTTGAGATTGATAAGTGGTCACTCAAGTGTCGTACGTGAGTAGACAGGTTCGGGACTCCCATACACTGCTGATGAGTGATGACAGTATTCGAAAAACCCGTCACATGGTTCTAGTACTCACGAAATGTCACACCACATACGTACTAGTCATGGTTCAGCTCGTGAAATCACTCACTATAGATTTTGCGTTGGTAAAGTCTACGCAAGACTGGCTACCGAGTATATCACCGATTTGCTCGAACACTACTGTAAAGTCTTCTAGGAAAAATCACCAACGGACACCTAACATGAACTGCAAAGTGTTTGGTGCAATCTTCTCTGACTAAGAAATCAATTCGTTTCTCAACAGTATATATATTAATGAAGGCATAAGGGGGCGCCCATTACTTACGTGAGGTATTTTTCCGGAATTCCCGACCCCACCCCCTGTGGTGAGATTTCGTGAGATCGGACACTCCCCCTCCTACCCCCGTAAAGTCGGATTCGGCTCTACTGTTCGTCAAGGAAGATGACGTCAGATTTCCGTTGACCCCCCCATCCGTTCCCCTTGGTGACATTTCCCAAATCACTCCAGGAAAATGCCGGGATGCTTCCTTTTAAAGACCATGGCCGAATTCCTTCCTATTCCTTGCCCCCCATCCTTTCCCGCCTCTAAAGACCTTGCTATTAAGAAACGTTAAACAGTAAAAAAAAAAAAAAATTGTGTCATTTCGCCGGCCACCCTGTATTTCACGTCACGTAATTAATGGACGCTCCCTAATAAGCTTGTACTGAGCAGCAATCTCGAGCCTCGCATTCGGGAGGACGCGGGTTCGAATCCCCGACCGGACATCCAGATCTAGCTTTTGTATGATTCCCGAAATCACTCCAGGCGATTGTCGGAGTGGTTCGTTCTAAAGGCCTTAGCGTTCCTTGCCTCCCATCATCTCCCGCCTGTAATGGACCTCTATTTCAAATTTAAAAAAAGGAAACAACGGGCCAAGTGCATGACAGGAGAATCATATTGAAAAACGAAACTTTTGCAAGAAGTTTTATAACTACGTAACGAATAATTATTTGCTCTATGACGTAATGTTGTCTCGTTGTGGGCGACGCGACCTAGTCATTTCGCCGGGCGCCGCGTGCTGTTGAATATTGTCTTTTGAAGTGTACGCTGTCTGACGGGAGGTGTCGTCTGACAGCGTGCGGAATATTCATGAGTCCCGAGGACTTAAGTCCGCAGTCCTCAGGCTGCAGGGAGACCGCCACCCATCAAAATATTACATTAACTTACCAGCTGGTGCCCACGACTTCGTTCGTGTCAAGAATTTTTAAGTTTTTTATGTTTTTGCAAGAAAACTTAAATATTTCCAGGATAAAAAGTAGCCTATGTTACTCTCTGCAAAATCAACAATCCGCCAGTGAAAGTCCCGTCAAAATAGGCTCGCACACTAAACATGTCTCATATAAATTATGGATGAAAAAAGTGTCATATTTTAGAACATTATTCACAAAATTTTAGTATATTCAAGAACATTCTAGAAGATCCAAACAAAGATTTTTTTTAGAACGCTTTGACCGAAATATGGAAATGCCCTAGGTCGACCACTCCCACAGCTACCGACATGCAATCACCAAGGTGCACGATGGGAGACTGGAGGTTACTACCACACACAAACACCAGTGGTCTGCGCCAGGTAGCTGTGGCTGCAAAGTGAAACACACGATATAAAGATTCAAATTTGGATGAACTGATTCGTTGGGTGGATTTTTTTTCCCCCTAAGGCTTTACACCTCGTCGAGGTCAGATATGCCAACCGCTAAGAAAAGTCTAATCGCGTTTAGAAGTAGTGTAGCTTGATCGTGTATCATTCCTAAACCAGTAACCTACATAAAGTAATTACGAGAAATCTGGAATACGCGTCGTATTTCAGGCCTTGTGAGTTTACCACGACCTTCAGTTCAACGAAGCGGTTCATCCAAATTTGAATAAGTTAGTGTCATTTCTGATCGCTGTGACGGAAGCTATATGCTTCCGCTTTCTGCGTTCGGCTCCCTGGTCTCCATTTGTAAGGAAGAATGCTTTAATTCAGTCGCTTGCCGTCTCACGTCTATTTATCTCTGGGATAAAACCCATGACACTGACAGTGTTCATGGCTACTGCCGAATTTTTAAAGTGCATGCAGATAACCACTTAAGTTGTTAAAAACTTTTTACGTAGTAAAATCACGCACTGCCTTTCTCTTTTTCGTTACTTCTTCCAGAAGGGGCAATGGGAAGTAAATATAATACACAATGATTAAAGCAGAGTAGCAGTAAGAACATAAACTCGCATCTCTACCATGGAGGAAAGAAATATATGGAGACGACGCAAGGGGGCATCCATAAATTACGTGAGGTGAAATAAGGGGGGGGGGGTCCGGCGAAATCTCACCAGATCTCACCAAGGGGGAGGGGGGGGGGGGTCAACGTAAAACTCACGTGAGATTTTTTAAAATTGGGCAGGACTGTAGAGCTAAAAAAAGTTTGGGTGAGATCTAAAAAAAAAAGGGTCTCAAGAAGTTGCAAAGACGATCTGTAGGGGGAAGGTCTCACGGGACCAGATCTCACCAAAACCTCACCAGAGGGGGGGGGGGGTCCGAAAATCCGGAAAAACACCTCACCACGTAATTTATGGATGTCCCGCAAGGGATCTTCACCACGCATTGCAGTGACGCCGGGGGGAGAGGAGTGGGGAGGCGTGGCCCCCATATTACCTATCCATACACTCGCGGGGAATATGAGCAAGACCTCAAAGGGACTCTAGGATAAACGTGACGCCGCAATATGATGGTGGATTATTATGTAACACGATGAGACAAATAAAAAATTAAGAATAAAATTTTTTGATATCCTGCTTAGTTTTCTAGATATTATGTCTCAAATGTGATATGTTTCTGGTTGAAATTCAAAAGAAAAATTGGTAAAAGTCAAATATGATGATGGATTCTTATGTAACACGACGAAAAAAAATCGAAAATAAAGAATAACGTTTTTCGATATCTTGCTTAGTTTTCGGGATATACTGTCTCCAAATAGCAATTGTATGGATACGTAATATGGCCGCCGCCGCCACTGCGCATGCGCAGTATCAGCCAAGAGTTTAGAGGCGGCGTCACAGAATAAGTGGTATTTCTTCTCCATATATTTCTTTCCTCCATGATCTCTGCCTGTTTTTTTATCTCCGTCTGTTTTTTTTTATCACTGCCCCCCATTTTGGTACTATTTGCAATTACTTCAACAATGACCTTCAAAAGTGACAAATTTTATTGTTATGAGAAGATTTTTAAGAAAAGTATATATTCAAAAACGAGTAAATGTTATGTATTTGTTCGATATATTACGTAGTTTATTACTTTTCGTGCATTCTCCGAGTTTTTGATAAATTTTCTTGTTTCTTATCTTCTGTATAAAGATTCTTAGTTATGTTTTTACCTGGTTATAGTAACTGCTACACAGAATAGATCCCAAAAACCAGAAGCTCTTCTCCTTAAATGAATGTATGCATTTATCGTCGTAAACAAACAAATAGCATTGTGTAAACATCGTTAATATCTCTGTCCTTCGTATTTGCGTGCATTTATTTCCTCAGCAGACAATTTACCTTTTAACTGGCATCGGAGTTTCACTTTCTTTTAACAATGTTAGTTGAGGAAAAGGTATGTTTACGATAAATATAACACACAGGTTTCGACGATAAAAGAGGCGATCGAATTCTTTGCACTGAATCTGTCGCTGTTGCCTGCGATCACGTGTTTTACTGTCCACTTCCAGGAACTTTAATAAGATCTCTAAATCGCTTGGCTCTGTGTAACTCTTTTTACTGTTATTGCTTTTAGTTATCGTGTTCGAAGCTGTGTGGTCACATTAAATAATTGAAGAGTACACATTCTTGTCTGACGGTTTTCATTCTCGTGTTTTACGGGGAATAGTCATGAACATGATTTTAGGATATTTAAATACATTTTTTCGTTCATACTTTATCATATAATACACGTGCTTATATCTGTTGTTCGGTGTTGTGTGTAAAACACCAACACACTTTTAAGTTTGCTGCTTATCGGGATTTATTTCATTGGATTGCAAAGACCCCTTTAAGTGTAAAACATGTCGTCATAGTTCTTATTGCAATAGTTTGTGATAGCTACTTCAAGAAATGCTTTGTTCATACATAGTTTTTTTTTAACTGCTTAACTTTTCTTAACAGCGAGGTTTTTAGAGACGGGAAAGGATGGGGGTGGGGTGAAGGAATTTGAAGGAATGGGAAGGAATTCGGCCATGGACTTTTGAAGGAAGCATCCCGGCATTAATCTGGAGTGATTTGGGGAAACCATGAAAAACCCGAATCTGGATGCCGGGACGGGGATTCGAACCGCCATCCTCCCGAATGCGAGGCCAGAACGCTAACCGTTACACCACCCCGCTCGGTCATACATAGTCACTAGATACGTGTTGAGTTCGTTTCTTCCGATGAACATGTTTACAAAACACTTTCCTCTATTACGTAACCTCAGTTCAGGTTAATTTCTACTCTGTTAACGAGCTCTTATATACGTTTTCATGGTTTTTCAGTTTCCTTCTAGTGAGAGAAAGTTATTCCGGGTAACTTTGTCATCATGAGTGCTTGTTCACTGCTTGAATGGCATGGTTCCGCTGCCCCACGCACCTTACTCGCCTGACCTGGCTCCGTGCGACTTCTTATTTTTTACACACATGAAAAGGGGCATGAGTTGACACAGGTTTGACAGCATTGAAGAGGTCAAGAAAAAAACGAGGGAGGAACTGTCAGCCATTTGTAAAGATTACCATAGAAAATGTTTGGAACAGTGGAAGCACCGGTGGGACAAATGTATTAGTTGTAATGGAGAGTATTTTGAAGGGGATAAGGATTTTTTTTTTTTTAATGAATACTTGTATATAGGAGTCTATAGCTTTCAAAAAATAATTCCTGTTTTTTTTTTTTTTGGGTACCCCCTTTTATGTCAAATAATACGGCTACAGTAAATTTGTGAAATGGGTTCAATCATTTGTATTAACCGTGTATTGTCTTTTGGTCTGTCGTACGGAGCGTCTACTCAGGGCCTACTTTGCGTGTGTGGAGGAAGCCGCCGCTAGCGTGTCGTAAGGAAGTCGGTAGCCTGGGCCCACTGCCTCAGCGTCTTAAACACTACCATGCGCAGCTGACGTACGTATCTGAGAGACTATGTATCTACTGTATTCGAGAGGTCGTGGCTTCGAATCCCCGTCCGGGAATCCAGAATTTGGTTTTCCATGGTTTCCCCAAATCACTCCAGGCGAACGCCGGGATGCTTCCTTCAAAAAGGCCATGGCCGATTCCTTCCCGTTCCTTGTCCCCAGTCCTTTCCCGCCTCGCAATCACCTGGACGTCGATGAGACGTGAAGGCACAAGGAAAAAATAAATATCTTCTGTAACAAACAAATTCAGTGAAAGGGGCGTAAATATTATATCCCATTAGCCTAGAGCATTGTTTCATTCCTAGACGTAATAGAAACCTCCGCTATCAACCACAGCGGGTATTCTGTCCCCTGAGTGGTCGAGCTATTGGTCTATTACAGCGGTTCCCAACCTTTATCGGTACACGACCCACTTTTAAGTAAAAACAAAAAAAAATTCGCGACCCACCTAATATGAGAATCTATCTAATATCAGAATGGGAACTGTTTTATGACCCCGATACCCTATCGACTATCCTATCCTGCGAAAAGGCAAATATTCGTACAAACGATGTACTACAACAAAAACAAGAACTGCTAATATATAAAACAATAAACATATCATAGACCGGGAGGCGACTGCACAGACCATCACCTCATCAAGATGACTGCTGAAATTCCACGATTGGAAGTAACTCAAGCAGCATACTAAAATGCAACTGGTCTGCCAAGTCGCTTTTTAGTGGAAACCACCTGCAGACCCGATTTTAGTGGTTAATTGGTAGGTTTATCATTGTGTTTTACTTCACCCAATTGTATGAAAATATGGAAGACTGGGAGCAGGAAAACACAATGGTAAACTTACCAGTCAACCACTCAAACGGGATTTGTAGGTGTCGATATGACTTGGCACTTCAGCCGCATTTTCCTGCTTTGCTATTAACAAGGATAATTGGTAAGACGCTATGGTAGACTGTTTGTTGGCCTGACACTGACTTTTCCATTGTAGATTTGGTCGAAAGATAATGTCTTTTTTTTATTTTGAAAGAGTTCAACATGCTTATCTGTGTACTCAGGATACTTGGTTGACAAATGCCTTGCAAGTTTCGATGGCTTGGACAAATTTTCACAACAAATCACGCACTGAGGTATTGGCTCCTCTTCAGTACCCGAAAACACAAATCTGTATTTCAAATAATCCGGATTACACTTTCGCAGATATGTCTTTTGCTTTTTCTTGCTGCCTGCATTGTAATTACAAATACTTGTTTGGATACTCTCTTTTCCGGCACGATCCAGTCCTCAACAAAATTTCCATAATCACATTAAATCTACTCTCAACCAAAACAAAACGCAAACAACTCACTCTCACAAGCAGAGAAAGACTGTTTGCATCAAAGACTTTGGTTTCGATTCAAGCATAAACAAGAAAATGACAATCAGAGAAGTAAAACTGCCGGTGGTATGCGCGCACATCTTCACCTTAGAGCGGGGCGGGAGAGGAGGTGTTCAGGGGTTGCCATAAGGATTGCGCGATTACTGCCGCTGCTAAACCTCACAACGACGTTATTGCATAATACTGACTGACCGTTTAAGAAAACTTTTTTTTTTTTTCCTCACAAAGTTTTAATTTAATATAATATCTTTCATGATTACTGCACTTGTAAAATATATTATATTTTTTAAATAGATGAAGTAACATATAGATTTTTGGAGAAAAAACGTCGATTGTTCCGCGACCCACCAGTGGGTCGCGACGCATAGGTTGGGAACCGTTGGTCTATTGCATTCGCAGTCGCACTGCCGCGCGAGGCATGACGGGAATCGCTCGTCCTGCCTTTGTACTGGTGCGGAGTCTGTAGACGTGTCTCCATGAATTATCACAGAACATGAACACGACAGGTCCTGTCAGCCTTAGGTCTATCGCAGGAGGAAACATGTCAGATTTGTTGATTCTTATAATGGGGTCATGCTATCGATACGTAGCAGTTTCTTAATTCCTCACATATAGCGAGATACCTCGAAATTTTTTGAATTCCCTCCCCCCCTCTTCCCTAAAGTCTTATAGATTTCACGGAACCAGTGCAGATTCACTGTTATATCAGGCAAAACATCCTGTTTGAGAGATCGGGAGTTCCACCCACGCGCCTTGGAACTATGTCCACGAGTTGGGGTTGGAAGTGACTGAGTATACATTCGTGTCTCTCCTATGTGATGGTAGCAAACAGGTCTGGACCGGCGCCAAAACAATTATTGACAAAAATCAGCATTGTTTTAGTGACGGTGGAGCTTTGGGACATGCAGTGTACCGGGATCGACCTTACAGATGTATTTACGTCAAAAAATTCAACACGGAGCAGAGGTGACTGTTAGGCTAATGCGGCAGGAATTGGCGGTGTAGCAAATTGCCAGGTGCGAGATTGGATTACGCAGTGTTGCGTGTTGAGATGAATTGCTCCATCTCGGCGCTTGGTGTGTGTGTGTGTTGGTGTCGGAGATGCACGCACAATGAACACCTGGCGCCATTGTCTCGCCCACCGCCCCGTACCGTATACAATACACACTTCCAGAGCTGCGGAGCTGTCCAAGACTTATGCAGGTCGCATTCGTTTTCATCGAAACCGCATTCGCCAAACGGTCACTGGTGAGAAAAATAAAAGTTAACGATCTACAAATACGCAAACGTAGTGTGCTCAAGCGGTTCATTCTGAGAACAATATAATTTCATTTACTTTTTTTTTTTAAACATAAATAAAGCCTCGTCGACTTTGAAGTTGTTATTAGAGGTAGGATAGGATTGGGTGCAAGGATTTGTAAATAATTGGACTATAACCCTTTTTAACGAACCATCCCGACGTTTGCCTGGAGTGATTTCAGGAAACCATTGAAAACCCAAAATGGATCGGCCCTACGGTGTATTGAACCCGTGTTCTCGGTAACTCTACGCCCTAGCGTTACCGCTCACCCACAACGCTCGGTGCTTGTTTAGTGGTTGACAGTTGCACCCAAATACCAAATAAAACTAAGCAGTTAGTTTAACTATATTATACGGGGGGGGGGCTAAGGGGTTCAAACCCCCCCCCCCCGCTAAAAGCATCTAGGTTTTCCCCGCCGACATCGTAATTTTGGGGAGTTTTTTTTTAGCTCCACTTTCCTTATAAGGGCGGCAGGCTTGACAGGAGAGTTTCTGTCGTCGACCCCCCAAAGTCAAGCAGTAAAGTGAATTTTTACTAGAGTTGTAGAGAGAAGACATTCCTCAGCTTATACTGCATAATTTATTGGAGTATCTATATTAGTAATCATTATTTTCCCTTTCTATTAACATGTCCTTCTCTATGCTCTCCTACAAACGTTCCTCTTTCGCTGTGTGCCTATAAGCTTTTTTTCTTCTTCCTTATCCTGTGTGTTCTTGTTAGTCGTATTCATTTCACTGTCGTGTTCGTTGGCAGTATGGCGTTTCTTCATAGTCTGTTTCCACACAGGGGCGGATCCAGGATTTTGGTTTGGGAGGGGCTTGAGCGGACTTTGGTTTGGGGGGGGGGGCTTGGCTTGAGCGGATTTTGGGCTTTTGGGGGCTTGAGTCGGGCAAAAGGTAGTATTTATAGTCTCATACCTGTGAATACGCCTCAATTTTTTCCCTCATTTCTCTGTTGACCCAATGGTTAAGGCTTCTGACTGGAGATTGGAAAGTCACCGGTTAAAATCCCTGTCTACGTTAAACTGTAAGTCCCCTATACCCGTTAGGATTACCGGGTTAGGTTAGGATCAAAGGAATTGGCCGTCCTACCTCCGATACCACGCTGAGTATACCTCGTTCGGGAAGGTCCAACCAACCTTAGGGTTTCATACTAACCTTAGCTTTTTCCTTTGTTTGCTTCAAACCAGGCTCCAAAATTTTTCCACTTGCCTCCCTGTTTCACTTACATCTGAACGCTTTCCTCAGCTAGGCTAGTCGGATATTTCAATGTTCTCATCCTGTTTAGCTCTTCAGCCATCATTATTTACGTGCTTAATTTACTCCCTTTCTGGCTGTGACCATATGATCGCTTTCCTTAGTATTTATTTAAAAACGTAAACAAATGTATGTTGTCTCGATCAAAAATCAATGCGAAGGAGTATCTCGTTCTAATTCAGGAGACGTTTAAAGAAAGCGAGCCAGAAGGAAACACGTTAATATCTCGCAATTTTATTTTATTATTATGATGGTATTTGGGACGTAGTGACGAGAGAAACAGTGGCGGTAGGAGCATACACACACACACCTGCACTTGGTCCGCTGCCAACTTGGCCGGGAGAAAGCCACAGCCGTGTCCGGGTCGGCCGCTGTCCTGTCGCAACGTTGGCCCGCCTGGCAGCAGGTTACGCAACGCCCAGCCGTGTTTACCACGCTGCACACATACACAACAACATCAAACCATAGCATTAACAATTTTTCTAAGACATATGACGTATGAGTCGAGAACACTAGATTCATACACAACGCGTAAATTGCAAACCTCAAACTAAAACATAACCATTTCTCTCTGTCACGTGTTTACGACTAAACAGGTGAAGCGATCTTGATGAACTTCGACAAGGCAACACTATGTATCATTTGGCAGGACACAGGATACATTTTTCGTTCTAAATAACCTATTTTATCAAGAAAATTTTGAAAACCAACCGAACGGTGGCAGACAGACAGACGGATAGCGTGTGTAAGTCGCTCAGGCTTTGTTTCTCTCGCAGTCAGTTAGTGTGTGATCTACTCAGAAATTTAATCTACAGATACAACTTATTACATAGTATAGATGTGGATCTGCGCTGCATGCAAAGACTACCAATAAGGGAGCGTGCATAAATCATGTAGTTCCATTTTGCGTTCCTCTGAAAACTCCCCTCCTCCCACGTAGCCTGTCGTGGTTTTTGCCTCAACCCTTCCCTACGTAGCACGTAGCTTTTTCCCCTATTGGCTCCAAAACAGCGCGGGGCCCGTAGCAAATATCAAGAAGGACCCCTTGGTGGGACCCCTTCAATGTGCGGGGCCCCCCAATAAAAGCGCGGGGCCCGTAGCATTTACTAACTCCTGTTATGTGGCTAATCCGGTACTGCTACAGAAGATATTTTTTGCTGTATTCTCTGGTCAGAGATAGTTAAACGACGCAAATAAATATTCACATGCTGTTGTGTGTTCTGTACTTTATTTTAACTGTGACAAATAATATGAATGAGGAGCTCCGTGGCTTGACTTGGAACCCCCACGTAGCTCAGCGTAGCTTTCGAGCTAAATTCCCCCCCCACCCACCCCTCCCAGCTAGACGCAGTCACTTAGTCTATGGACCCTTCCTGAAGTCAAGGGACAGACATTGAAAGCAGGAAGGGCATCCCTCCCCCAAAGGCAATATATCTTAGCAAAGGACAACAAAACGTTCTGTGCAAAATGCTATTAATATAAGCTGTCCCCCAACAAGTGAAATAATTTTAAACCACAAACTAAACTCTGCCGGAGAAAGTGAAGTTCGCAGTCTCCCATAGTTAATCCGCTCCCCCCTCCCCCCCCTTTTGTTTGTTGTTCTTTTGAAACATGTTGCAAATTAGTTCTCTTTTTTTTATCTGCTTAACGTCTCTCTAACAGCGAGGTCTTTAGAGACGGGAAAGGATGGGGGGCAAGGATTGGGAAGGAATTCGGCCATGGCCTTTTGAAGGAAGCATCCCGGCATTTGCCTGGAGTGATTTGGGAAACCATGGAAACCCCAAATCTGGATGCCCGGACGGGGATTCGAACCGCCGTCGTTCCGAACGCGAGGCCAGAACGCTAACCGTTACACCACCACGCTCGGTAATTAGTTCTCTTGATGAGGCAGGTTCAGTGATGTGGTGATTGCTTCCCCGTCACATTATCGTGACTGTGCTTTTTGTAACACCTGTTATATAACTTATAGTTTTCTATATCCAATTCTGGCAATAAAATTGTAAGTCCACGCGTACGAAGCCGCGGGTAACAGCTAGTGATTCATGAGACTGTTCAAACAGGTTGTTTCAAACTGCAGTAACGATAAGTGAATAATTCAGCTAAGAATAATTAAAGCTATCACACGAATCCGCATACGCACTAGACGAAGAAATTGTTTGGTTTTGTTCCAAAAGCAGCCGCGAGAAAGTTTTGCTTCTGAAGTGCGCGGTACGCATTTTATCACTCCAAGTACGAACGAGACATCAACAAATGTATCGCGATTTCAACGAGAAATTAACAATGGTTTCTCCCCACTCCGTACTCATATTTTACTGACTGAAATGATCAACGAAATAAGCTGCGCCAGGCGGTGGGAAATAGTTACGTTATCTATGCCGATGTCTTGTAGGCAGCAAGTGATTGTTTATTTCAGTGAAATAAATCATTTGTAACTGCGGCGATTTCTGGGCATCCAAAATATAATTTCGTGAGGGCTGCTAGATATGTCTCTGGAAATTACAGCAGAACACAATCGGTAACTAATATGATAAAGGAGCTGGAGTGGGGTTCATTGGAAGACAGGATTTTTTTTTTTTACTTGTGGCTTTATGCCTCGTCGATGTCGAGGTCATTAGAGGCGGGATGGGACTGGGGGCAAGGAACGGGAAGGAATTCGGTCATGGCCTTCTTGAAGGAAGAATCCCGGCATTCGCCTGGAGTGATTTGCGGAAACCGTGGAAAACCCAAACCTGGATGCCCGGACGGGGATTCGAACCGCCGTCTTCGCGAATCCGAGGGCAGAGTGTTAATGGAAGACAGGAGGAGGGCGAAGAGAGTGCTGTGACTGTACAAGGAGTATGCTGGTGATGACACGTGGATGAATATTAATGAATATTACTACGAGAATTAGGAGCAGTGCACAGAAGGGAAGACAGGACCACAATTGTCTGATGAATATCCGGATGCTTCCTTCAAAAGGCCATGGCCGAATTCATTCCCGTTCCTTGTCCTCTGTCCCGCCTCTAATGACCTTTACGTCGACGAGGCGTAAAACCATAAGTAAAATAAAGGACCATAATTGTAAGCTGGAACTGAATTTCAGAGTTGGAAAATGTTCTTTAGGGATTCGAATAAATTATGAAGCACAAGTTCGGAATAG
Organism: Vandiemenella viatica; assembly: GCA_031002005.1. Lineage (NCBI taxonomy): Eukaryota > Metazoa > Arthropoda > Insecta > Orthoptera > Morabidae > Vandiemenella > Vandiemenella viatica. The sequence continues at coordinate 127,707,103 of CM061918.1, forward strand.
TTACGAAAAACTCTCAAAGAATTTAAAATTCGTAAAGGGCAAAAGAATGTGGGTGGGGAAATTACACGCAAAGAATTTTATATACCACCTTAATAAGCGCCGTATCACAAATTTAAAAAAAAAACAACAGTTTACTACTTTTTTTTTTTTTAATGCGGCTGCTTAGTTTTGTTCTGATTCTGTCCTGTTGTTACAGTAAGCCAAACTAATTTCTTTTTTTCCTTTTTCTGTTGCAGGTGAGTTTCTGCGCCGGCGGTACGTGAGTAGTTTTATCGTAGTTGCGCGACTGCAAAACTGCTCTTTAATTGTGCTTGACTTGGCGTGTAGTACGGTATGGACTCAGCTACTACACTAAAGATATGAAAAGATGTGAAAAATGTTAGACCTGTATCTCCCGAACAAGTTACAAAGTTAACAGTATTGTTTGTGGTTTTTCCTTCATCCGTCTGTAAACAGAAGGTCACGTGTTCGACTGTGGTCGTTAACTTCCAACCAGCTGTTGTTTGTATACAAATGAGGGTATGTGTTTCAATGTGCCATAGTGCTCGGCGAGTATGAAATTTTTTTAGTTCGTCGAGTGTTTTTTTTTCGATCGTTACGTCTTGTCGATGTTTTTATCATTAAAGGCGGGAAAGGACGGGAGGGAAGGGAAGGATTTAGGCCATGACTTTTTTGAAGAAACCATCTCGGCATTTGCATAGAGTGATTTCAGGACACCGGGGAGAACCGAAATGAGGATGGTTGGACGAGGATTCGAACCCGCGTCCTCCCGAATGCGAGGCCATAGCGTTACCGTTCATCCACCATGCTCGGTGTGCTGTTACATGGTCACATGTGAACGTCTCACATGAATGTGCGGCGAACATGTAAAACATTTGAAATCTTCAAACTTGGCAGGCAGAATGTGTTTATTGATTCCTCTGGTATCTAGACTTATAGACAAAGCTGTATGTAGGTCAGTGCGTGTTGTGATGGTGTCTTGATCGGAGTTGTGTGTTGTCAAGGAAGTGACACAAACTCGTTGGTAACGTGCGGTGCAGGCTGGCGTGTTTACTCCCGCACGCGTTGCCGCGGGGCTCGGAGAGAGGAGGGGACCACAAGTAGCGCCTGCGGGGTGTGCAGGCCCGCACCACACAACTGCGGCGCCCGGGAATAACAACTGTCTCCAAAGAAACACACTCAAGAGTCACTCGAATGGATGATTTTTGGTAGTGGAGGGTAGGTCATTAGGGCAATGTTACCTTATAAAGGGTAGCGAGTCGTTAAAGTAGAATTAGACTACTATCAAATGCGATCAGAAACTAAGGTTAAAAGGGCGATATTTCTGGTGTGTCGTCCGTTATAGAGAAATTGGTCGTGTGTGGTAATTCTGAAACTGGTCCCGCTAAGAAATCCACCAGTTATTCGAGTTCTGTGTGCGAAACATGCAACCGCGGCTGAAATTCACCGGCAGCAGGTAGATGTTCACAGAGAGACCGTAATGTCTCGTCAGCATGTCGCAGAATGGTGTCGAAAGTTTGCGTTCGGTAGAGAAAACGTCGCCGACGACGATCGTCGACCACCCTCCCTGCAGCCCGGACCTCGCTTTCATAATCTTACTCACTTGAAGGATCATCTAGGAGGCCGACGATTCGTCCCAGACGAGGAGGTGAAACACTTAGTGACAACGTGGCTGAACACGCAAGGACATGCATTTTTATCAGGAGGGAATGTTCAAACTCATACCACGAAGCGACGAGTGCATAAACCGATATGGACACTATGTCAAATGTATGTGTTTTGAGTAGGCTGTATTGGTGCGCGAAATAAAATTTACTCATTTCACTGCGGGCTTTGTAACCTTATTTTCTGATCGCCCCTTGAAGTTCCAGACAAAGCGAGGTGGAGTACATGATTGTAGTAATTATTATTATTATTTTTAAATTAGTTGAGTGTCACACTTTGACTCCAGTATAGTAAACGCATATGTCATTGGGGGCCATCCACAAATTACGCCACACGAATTTCATGATTTTTGGATCCCATGTCACAGGTTGTCACATTTGTGGGACCCCCCTCCCTTGGTGTGACGTCACATATTTTGCAATTTTTAATTTATAAATTAAAACACCAATTCCAAAATGATTTATGTATTTCTAGTTAAAAAATCATATCAACAATAAATCAAACATTTAAGAAAATATATATAAAAAAATCGAATTAATTATACGAAATTGAGTCATCATGTGTCCATGGATTTTGAACCCATTCCTTGATACTGCTTATTATTGGCATAATAGTCACTTCATTCTTGATTTGAATAGTGTTGGGAACATTCGATGTGTCAACATCATCTTCATCCAACCATAAAGCATCGTCATCGTTTAATAAGCAAAGAGCTTCCCTGTTTCGTCTAGCGGCAATGCTTTGTGGACGAATCTTCATGATGGGGAAAACCTCTAGTTGCCTCTTATGTAATTGCTTATATTGGTAAGTGGCTTTGTATGGTGAAAAATATAGTACACAGATGCAACATGATCGTTTAAATAAGTATGCCTCGACACTGGGGCAATACGAGCCAAAAAGTGATACAAATTACGCATGTGATGTCACAAAGTTTATGACACGTCCCCCCCCCCCCTTGTCACACGATGTCACACTTTGTTGACCCCCCCCCCCCCTTCGACTGTACGGCCATGCCTCTCCTTCATATGATCGGTTACAATTGTCGCGCGCCACTGCGTCTCTTTCACCGCCTCATACACCTGGAAACTTCGCCTGTCTTTATTCCAACATCATACAGCTACGACTCACTTATAACATTAACATCAAATCTCTTAACTCAGATATACTAATCATCTCGTCCCATAGCTTCGAAATCCTGGCCAAATCTTTCTCCATTTCAGCGACTAGATTGTGGAACGGTCTTCCCATGAAAATTAGTAGTCCTGAACAAATCAGTCCATTTAAATACGGTCTGAGAATGCATTATCTGTCCCAGCACTAGCTCAACAACCTCATATTTCGCGTATGGCTTAGGGAGCGTGCACAAACTACGTGGCTGGTCCAAGGGGAGGGGGGGAAGGGGTTGGCTGGAAGGCTACGTGGGGGGAGGGGGTGTTTCTGAGCCAGGCCACGTAGCTTTCCTTTCATAACATATTTCACAATTAAAATGAGGAACAGAACCCACAACAGCATGTGAATATTTATTTCCCATAGTTAATTATCTCCGTATGTAATTTACAATAGTCTGACGGGAGAAAACGGTACAAAATGTCTTCTGAAATCAAAAGGGAAAAAAAGCTACGTGCTACGTGGTGGGAGGGGGGTAGAGGCGAAAGCCACGTAGGGCTACGTGGGGAGAGGGGGGGGGGTTCAAATGAGGCCAAAATGGAGCTACGTGGTTTATGCACGTTCCTTTATTCCTGGAATTCAATAATTTTTTTTTTCCATATTTGCTCTCACTTCACTTGTATTAGTTTTTGCCTTTTTGACGTTTCTTCAGCCTTCATTAGTATTTACTTTGTACCATTTTCTTCTTCAGGCTTCACTAGCATTAGTTTATGCGACATACTTTCTTATCTAACAGTTAAATTCTGTTATTAAAATTTTAATCAGTATTTTTTTTTATTAATTTAAGGAAAATGTGAAATATGTATTGCATACTGTTAAATTGTGTAAAGAGTAAATTACGTTTATAAACACCTGACAAAATGTAAAAGACGGTTTGATAGCCTTAATCTGTAAATAAAATAAAGAAATAGGAATTAAACTCAGAAGCAGCGTGAGATATTTGTGTGGGATTGCAACGCTCTCGCTTTGTGTGGTGCCAGAGCTGATCCTTGCGGTAGCCCACATTCCCGTGCAATTGGCGATCCCCCGCGGCCTTGCCAGCTTCTGCGAAACGCTTGTAGGCCTTCCGCGGAAACCGTACAGCACGTCGCCAATTCCCACCACGCAAATTGTCGGCCGTGAGTTTACTAACGATGCGGTGCATTTCGCCAACTACTTGTTGACACAACTACTTTACTCGCAGCAAAGTACTCGGAACCACGGGGCTTAAAAATCCAGCCACGCTGCGCATTTTCCAGTTTGCACTGAAATCAGCTGCAGAAAATGCTTTGGCTGCATTCGGTTCAATTACTTCGTTAGCGGAGGTTATGTAAGATGGCTGCATCCAAAGTACAATAATACATATTATGTTATTTATGTCCGTCCCCAAGTGTTCCATTAAATATATGAATTATTATTTGATTATTGTTGGCCATTTCTTCTACAGTTGCTTGTTAAACTAGTAATCATTATTTAATAAATTCGCCAGAACAACTGTTGGATATTATTTATTTTCCGGACGCGTTTCGCCTCTCGTCGAGGTATCTTCAGCGTACAGTTTTGCTGTAATAAGTGATTGGTTATTGAATTTTGAATATAATGATTTTTACATTTAATGAAATTATTCTTATATAGGAAGCATAATATTACTTATATTTATATATCAATTTTGGATTATCATGAAGGACGTTTTCTTTATATAAGTATACTAAGATAGGCTTTATATTGCAACTTACATTTACATTTGCGGTTTTTGAGGTGTGGTCGTTGATCGCCTGTTACCTCAACCAGCATGTTGTTTACACTATTGCATTTGGTTTTACAATTTTCGTATTGTTTTGCTCTTATGACTCGACTAGAAATCAACTTTGAAGCATAGTTTTCGATGCACGACATTGTCAAACTTTAGTTTTCGTGTGCGCTTATGGTGTTCTGCTGTTTTCCGGGCGGTGCTCTGGCGTATTTATTAAACAATAATTACTAATATGAATTATTTTTTGAGGTACATGGTAGTGTTAGAAGATAAGATGTAATTTGATAACGGGAGGTAGTTAATATAATAAATTTCGTGGGTACTATAGGTGATAGGTTTCGCAGGAATGTCTGTTGTGAAGTCAGAAAGTAAAAAGCACCAGTAGCACTCATTTGTCAGTGAGCATATCAGCAAATCACGATTTCTGTTCTACGTTCGTTGATTCGGACGTTGATTAATTCTCCGGACCGAGCGTGGTGGGTGAGCGGTTAACGTTCTGGCCTCACAATCGGGAGGACGCGGGTTCGAATCCCCATCAGGGCATCCAGATTTGGGTTTTCCATGGTTTCCTCAAATCACTACAGGCGAATGCCGGGATGCTTCCTTCAAAAGGTCATGGCCGAATTCCTTCCCGTTCCTTGTTCCCCATCCCATCCCGCCTCTAATGACCACGCCGTCGACGAGGCGTTAAGTCCAATCAAAAAAAAATTTCACCCGTCGTGTTGTAGGTCGAGAGCTGACTAACTTTTTAATGTGTATTATCCTAGTGAGCGTGATGGGTAATGTTCTGGCCTCGCATTCGGGAGGTCGCGGGTTTGAATCCCCGTCCGGCTATCCAGATTTCGATTTTCCATTGTTTCCCGAAACAACTTCAGACGAATGCTGGGATGGTTCCTTCAAAAGGCCATATCTCAATTCCTTCCCATTCCTTGCCCTCCAATCCTGTCCAGCCATAACGATGTCAACTTCGACGAGGCGTAAAGCCACAAGCAAAAAAAAAAAAAAAAAACTATGTTTACTGTTTGTAACACCAACATAATAAACTAGAGACGTTCCAGAGATATTAGTTATTATCTTTGTTATCCATACTGTGGATGTTGTTATTCCTGTTCGTTTCTATGTTTAGCTTGGCGTTTTTCATGATCACCCATCTGTATTAATGTTTAATGGATTTTCAAATATCTGTACCATCGAACCGCGGAAGTGAGGCACTAATTCTGTTTACGAGCTGTAAAACGTCTCGGTTGCGTTAGCAGCTTATCGATAGGTATCGAGTTACTGCGCCGATAGTCGACCTAATTACCGGTCCTGTATCGACCGCTGTCGGCGGGAGGGAGGGGGGTGATTTACGAGGGTAGTCTGTGCAGTTGGTGAACTCTGGGGTTGCCACGGTCGTAGCTCCCATCACACTCACCCCCCTTAAGGGTTCTACGTCATCAGGACTCTTCGTCCTACTCTCAGCCTTCACGTAAGAGACTGCATTACCGAGGAAGCGAGTTCAGATCCCTGTTCGGCCATTCTGACTCCGGTTTTCCATGGTTTTCGTAATCACTGCAGGCGAATGTCGCGATGGTTTCTTCAAAATGTCATGGCCGAATTTCCGTTTACTTTACCCAGTCCTCTTCCGTTTCACTCTCATCACTCTTCCCAGCAAGTGAAGGATTTTGATCCCTTTTCTTACTAACTGTCCAATGTGTCCTGCCTGTTAATTTTGTTATCAGATGTTATTCAAAGTATTTACGTTTCAAGTTTTCAGCAAGCCATTCCTTCCTCACTCTGTAATCAAAATCAACCGCTAGTTTTTCATCTGTGCACCTAATAAGTATTTATGTGAGACTGTTTCACAAACTCGTTTTCATTATTCACTTTTTTCTTTCTTTCATAGTTTGTGTTTGCACTTAGTTTCGAGCTCCGTTACCGCGCCTGCCGCTTCGAATACTGCAGCTGGATGTTTTAGTTGAGACAGTAGTTCTGTGGTCGCAGTGGCTAGGCAGTAACACGACTCGGCGTGTGTACTGAAGGTGAATGTCGAGGCCGCTGCGAGCGATGTCGTCTCTCAGTGTACCACCTTTCTGGCGACCGTGACAGGACTTTAGTGTACTATCGACGTTTCTTGGCTTCACAGGGATCAAATAATCTCATGTTACGTGTGGAAATAAGTTCTTAAAGAGTGATATGTTGTGTCATTGTTACAGTTGCGATGGTTTGGAACGCCGTTGGGTAAAGTTGGCGTATGCCTCCATGCTGTGCCCTTGTGTTTCGGGACATTGTCCGACCTCTTGTAACTAGAAGTCTTCTTCCCTGTGACAGGTATATACAGTTGGAGAGAAAGTGTAAGTGCGATGTTGAAGGAGTTAGGTTGGGAAGACCTGGAGCACCGAAAGCGTTGCTCTCGACAGAAGCTAATTGAAAAATTCTCGACTGACGTATTTCGGAATGACAGTAAACAAATATTGCTACCAGCAATATTCATATCCCGGAATGACCGCGAAAATAAGATAAGAGAAATCAGGGCCAGAACCGATTCATTTCTGTACTCATTTTTTCCACGAGCGATTAGCTAGTGGAGTAGAAAGGATTTACCGGGCGACTAAACATAAAATCTGACAGGAGCAGCTTTCGATAAAGCACTCCAGCCATCCTGATCTGGGTTTTCCATGGTTTCCCTAGATCGCTCCATGCGATTGCACGGATGGTTCCTCACAATAGCCCATGGGCGCCTCCTTCCATATCCCGTATATCCCTTCCAAACCATTACCTTCCCGGATAGGTGCAATGCACCCTCCGCCACACACTTTTAGTGAATCGCGGAGTAATAGTAATATGTGTGGGATATGCATTCTCGAACATTAGCTCGGTAGGATTCTCGAATGGACTTGTGACTTGCGTAGACTTGGTGGCACCTAGGGAAGCAGTTTGAATTGGCCGCCGTCGTTTCCTGGTCGCTTAGTTTATTACGAGAGCCGCGCAGTCTCGGCAGGTGGCCCGCCCAGAACAATGCCCGCCGGGACGCGACGGGGCAATTATTTCCGCTAGGTTGGCGCACCTGCAGCGATGATAGCGGCCCCATGGGAAATTCGCCGCCGCCGACACGGCCTTCTCCTCCTCTTCCTTTTTCCTTCCCCGTGTTACGTATTAATGGTGGAACGCCCTGCTCTCCCGGGACAGCTCAAGGTAGGCACCCACTTGCCTGCCTACCTGCAGGTGTTATGGAGCGACATTTAAAGGTCGCTCAAACCACCTCGACACTGATCAGTGTAATGGGAACGTCGTTACCAACATATAGTCTTTCGTAGTCTACCGGTTGAGCACTCCATTCATTCCTTCATACTTGGTAGCGTACTCGGACACCTGATTGCAGTGAACGAAAACAAACTGTTCCTACGTGCCTCCCCCCCCCCCCGCCCCCCTCCGCCCTCGCGCCGCCATTGCTGCAAAGAATATATCACTGCTCACAGTGTGTCCGCGACTACCTTACACAGACAGCGTTTGATTTTTCGATCAGCAGGTATAGTCCGAATAGAAAGATAATTAAATACATCGTTTCTGAAATCACTGACATTGTTTTATTACGGACCTCAGGAGTCGCCAAAGATTTTTTTCGGCATAATTTTTTTACTTTTACATGGAGCGTCCATAAATTACGTGGTTTGGTCTAAAAAAAGGGAGGTTGGCTGGTAAGCTACGCTGGTCTACGTGGGGGAGGGGGGGGGAGGTTCTGAGCCAAGCCACGTAGCTTTTCATTCATATTATTTGTCACAGTTAAAATAAGGTACAGAACACACAACAGCATGTGGATATTTATTTCAGTCATTTAATTATGTCCGTAAGGGGACATCCATAAATTACGTGAGATGTTTTTCCGGATTTTTAGCCCCCCCCTCCACTGGTGAGATTTTGATGAGATCTGGCCGCCCCCCCCCCTCTGGTGAGATCTGGTCCCGTCATACCCCCCCCCTCCACATGTGATCTTCGCACAATATATATATATATATATATATATATATATTTTAGGTCTCACCCTCACTTTTCGGCGAAATACCGTCCTCGTCCTAAAATCAACTTTCGTGTCATTTGTAGACCTGTTTTTTTATCTCTACAGTCCGGCCCAATTTTAAAAAATCTCACGTGAGTTTTCCGTTGACCCCCCCTCCCCCTTGGTGAAATTTGGTGAGATTTCACTCGACCTCCCCTCCCCCTCTATTTCACCTCACGTAATTTATGGATGCCCCCTAAGTAGTCTGACAAGAGAAAACAGTACAAAATGACTTGTTATATCAATAGGGAAAAAAAAGCTACTTGGGAGGGGGAGGAGGGTAGAGGCAAAATCTATGTCAGGTTACATGGGGGAAGGGGGGTTTACAGCAGGCCAAAATGGAGCTACGTAGTTTATGGACGCCCCCAAAGGGGTCGCTTTTTGAGAAAGGTTTAAAAAAACACTGGTCCAAATTAATGAAACCTGAAACAAGGCAACTCGATTTTTTATTTTTTTTTCTGGTCTAGACTAATACTATATGAATTGTTCTCGGGTGACTAGCCGAGTTAAGGAAGTGTTATAATTACACAATATTTCGGCGATCTCTGGTGGAGATGGCGACAGCGATTGAGATCGCCGAAATACCGTATACTTATAACACATCTTTAACTCGGCCAGTCACCCGAGAACATTTCATATATTCTCAACGCCGAGAGAAACGGCGTTCTTGTGTAGACTAATACTTCTGTGACCTCAGTCCCAATTAACAAGAACAAAGGGTACTGCAGTGTTGAAAGCCACTGTGTGTGAGGGAGGACCTGGTGGAGACAGCTGTAGCGCTGTCCCCCATTCGATTGCGTATTCCCCCGCTGCGCTGCAATCGATACGGCGAGTATGTCTGCTGATGACCTTCAGCGCTGTCTGAAGGTCAGCCCAAACACTTCTCACGGATCCGGTGCTGGAACCGCGGTTTCCTTAGGACCCTTTCGCCAAGCGTGATGGGCCTTCAGAGTGACAAATGCGCTTGTTATTTGTCAAAGTATGCCGCGCGGTGTTCGGCGCCCTGGTCCCGAACCCGGTGCCGGAAGAAATTTTCACCATCACTGCTGGGCCAGCAAGGTAGGAGAGGAGCACAATTCCCAGTCACCAGATTGTGCTCCGTAGTCCTGGGTTAAACCTCTCCGCAGTCCACACTGTTAATAGTGATTCGTCCGTCGGGTTGGGACATTAAACGTCGTGACTGCCATGGTGTCTTTAGGAAAAGTAGCTCTGAAAGACCGACATCTGTTTTCACCCTCCCCCTTCTTCAATATTTCGTTCATTCACAACCGAAACAACAGTACACTGAATACACAAGTACACACCAGTGATCCACACAAAACAGTAACACGAACATACACATCGATTAGGGAGCGTCCATAAACCACGTAGCTCCATTTCGCCTTAGGGGACATCCATAAATTACGTGAGGTGTTTTACCGGATTTTTTTTTGTTGTTTTTGCTCTACAGTCCACACATTTTTTTACAAAACCTCACGTGAGATTTCCGTAGATCTCCCCCACCACCTGGTGAGATTTGGTGAGATTTCGCCGGACCCCCCCATTTCACCTCACGTAATTTATGGATGCCCCCTTATGTGAACCTCCCAAGTAGGCCGACGTGGCTTTTGCGTCTACCCCCCCCCCCCCCCTCCTAACGTAGCTTTTTCCCCTATTGATTCCAGAAGACATTTTGTACTGTTTTCTCTTGTCAGACTATCGTAAGATAAATACAGCGATAATTAAATGGCGGAAATAAATATTACATGCTGTTGTGTGTTCTGTATCTCATTTTAAATGTGACAAATAATATGAACTTAAATCTACGTGGCCTGGCTCGGAACCCCCCCCCCCGCCCCCTCGTAGCCCATCGTAGCTTTCGAGCTAACCCCTCCCCCCTTGGACCGAACCACGTAGTTTATGGACACTTCCTTACTGGGTATGGGAAGGGGAAGCCCTCCATTTATTCTCAAGACAGTTGCCACGGAAAGGTAACCCCCTCCTGGTCTGCGACTAATGGAGGTACCCACTTCAGCAAAATGCGTTGCCTGGAGACTGCGCTCACCTCAATAGCTCGGCTACCTGCGGCGAGTCTCGGTGTAGTTACTCTGCCTGCCGCTACAGCGCTGCTCGGCTAAGCAGCAACATTCAAGGGAATAACTGTATTGTCTTTATTTGCGTCTGTACTACTAAAACGAAATGTAAATTTCAAATAAACAATTGAATTTGATTTTATTTACATTTACATTGTTAAAAGGTGTAATTGCGATGCCAGCTAAAGGTAATCATCTTTTGTGTAGGAGAAATATACATATACATATATATATATATATATATATATATAACGTAATATTCGTTTGAATTAAATGTTTACAGTGTATTCTCTGTGGCAGCTATTGGAACGAAGTGGCAACATAACCTATTTTTTTTATGGCATTTGGCTCCTGGGCCTTACAGCCAGCTCAAGTATGAGTTTAGTTCATCCAGTGATTTCAGTTTCTCCATGTATATATATTTCTTTCAAGTAATTTTAGACACACCACAGGACGGACATGACTAGCACACTCACATACAACACTTAAACACCCATGCCCTCGGCCGGACTCGAACCGGCGACCATTGGCACGTGGGGCCAGTACTGTAGCCCCTACGCTACCGAGGCCGGCAACCTAAGAATTTTGTGACATAAGGTAACAAAACAGGGAAGTTTATTAAAATCGAGATAAAGTTCAAACGAAATCTAGGTATTCACCTCCGTTGTTCGGATTCCACGTTAAACTGTTGGTCCCGGAGGAAAGGAACTGGCCGTCCTACCTCTGACACAATGGCTTAGTATGCCTCCTTCGGGAGGATCCAACCAACCTCCGGGTGGTGGACTAAGCAAATTTTTTTTTTTTTTTAGATCGTTCACCCAAACATATCAATCAAATAAATGATAGTTATCCGCTTGGTCGACGTTGAGGTCATTAGAGGCGGGAATTGACGGGGGACAAGGAACGGGAATGAAATAGGCCATGGTCTTTTGAAGGAAGCATCCCGGCATTCGCCTGGAGTGATCGGAACAAACCAAAATCTGGATGCCCAAAGGGGATTCGAACCCGCGTTCTCCCGAATGAGTGCCCCGTTAAGGGGCGTCCATAAATTACGTGAGGTGGTATGGGGGGGGGTCTGGCGAAATCTCACCAAGGGGGAGATGGAGGGGGGTCAACGGAAATCTCACGTGAGGTTTTGGAAATTTTCGTTGGACTGTAGAGCTAAAAAAAAAAGTATATAAATGACACGAAAGTCGATTTTAGGGGGGAATTTCGTCGAAAAGTGGGGGTGTAACTGGCTTTGGAAGGGTGAGACCTAAAAAAAAAGGTCTCAAAAAGTTGCGAGGGCGATTTCTAGGGGAGGGGGGCTCTCACGGACCAGATCTCACCAGAGAGGGGTGGGGGGGTCGGACCAGATTCTACGTAGTCTCACCAGAAAGGGGGGGGTCCCCTTCACGTGATTTATGGATGCCCCCTAAAATGGCTTTCGAGGTGCGCTCAGAATGCTGCTGTAATTAGTACATAGCGGCAGGGAAGTGAAGTGCAATACGGAGCTGTACCTCCGTTTGTGGGACCCATCAGTAGTCGATCGGTACGGAACGGAAGTCGTGCGGGGAACGAGTGTAGTTGGAAGTTCAAGGCCAGAGCTGGCCGTGCCGCCGTGGTAACGTGACTTACCGTCCGTCAGAGTTCGCGACAGTGTTTTCCGTCTCTCTCCGCCGCTCGTAAAATAGTGCCGTCGTAAACTGTAGCGGTCTATTCCGGGAGTCGCAGGTCGATGAAGCTTAGCTCTGTGTCCACCCCTAACCTCAGCACCGTCTAATCGAATCAAGCGAATGCTGGTGCCACTGTGCATCTCACAGAGCGATCGCAAAAAGCGAGTTCCTCCGCGGTTATTAGTTATTAAAGATTATGATTAGGGCTCGGATCTTCAAGACCTGAAAACTAGAGAACTATGCATGCAAATATAACCTTAAAAATGGTTAAATATGACCCAAAAATGGAAAATATGACCAAACATTTAAATTTACATCGAAATATGCTCAGTTATACATCGCTTACTTTATCTAGCAGTGTCGCTTTCACGTAGAATTGATTGGTGAATTCTGACCAATTCCATGAGAATTAGTTTTTTTTTTTCCTCCAGTGTATAGTAGGAGTACAGTTTTGCGAATAATTATCTTAATTTCTTTTCATCTATAAATTCTAGTAAATTTCCGGTACTATTAAAAATTACCAGATTTTTCCTTAAAATATGACCATAAGTATTATCGTAATATGACTTGCCCCCCCCCCCCTCGTTTTAAGTCCAGAAATCCGGTATGGCAAGATGTATTTGACTTTGATGTCACGGAAAAATGGCGACAAAGCTGGAACTCCACATCTGTGAGACATTCAGAAATTAACGGTCCCACAATTGGACTTCCAGGATTCCACCTGCAGAGAGACCAGTGGGTCAAACTAAGAACAAACAGCCCATGCCAACTGCAACGCCATGCTGTATTAAGTGGGGTCTTCAGGATTCTCCTGCATGTGACTGCGGTGCTCCTTCCCGGAGTGTGGAGCATATTATCAGGGAATGCCCTCTACGGAAGTATGATGGACAATATGAAGATGTTTTTGGAACTACAAGTTCCTTCATAGAATGGCTGGAAGAACTGGATATCAACTTGTGAACGCTACCAACGTTCTTGTCATTATATATATATATTTATATGTATTGTATTATTTGCTTAGCCATACGACAAATAAATAAATAAATCGTAATATGACCAAAACTAGGAAAATGGGATGAATATGCATTTATATGCTATATAAAATACCTTAAAATACGATCAGAAACGTTCAGTGTTTAATTCAGAATTCCAACTCAAAGAAAAAGCAGGAAAAACTTGTCCTAAAGATCGGAACCCTAATTATGATATTTTAAACCGAGCGTGGAGGTGTTACGGTTAGCGTTCTGGCCTCGCATTCGGGAGGACGGCTGTTCGAATCCCCGTCCGGGCATCCAGATTTGGGTTTTCCATGGTTTCCCAAATCACTCCAGGCAAATGCCGGGATGCTTCCTTCAAAAGGCCATGGCCGAGTTCCTTCCTATTCCTTGCCCCCATCCTTTCCCGTCTCTAAAGACCTCGCTGTTGAAAGACCTAAAGCAGTTAAAAAAAATGATATTTTAAAAATGTTTCTATTAAATATGGTACTTGCATAGTTCCCAGCGTTGGGCGGGGTTTCGATATGAAAGTTGCGATGTTTTATCGTTTTGATCGGATTATCGTAAACATTCTTCATCACTAGCCACATTCTCCGATTTCCTTACCATTCCCGAAAAGAAAAGTAAGAAAGAAAGATGGATGTTTGAAGAAGGAGAGCCGGGACAGTTTTATAAACCAAATTTAGACATTATTTTGCTCTTATTTTAGAGCATACGCAAGGGAACATCCTTCCTGATACAGACCACACAAACTTAAGAAAAATTCTATGTGGAGTGTCTGGGACAGCGATTGTCCGATTGCAATCGGTTCAACGCTGTTCCACAGGAAATATTGTGGACTTTCAGAGTATCACTATCCACTCTGGCCGATTTTCCAACCGCTTTCGACATACATGAAAAAAAAAAAAAAAAAAAAAAAAAAAAAAAACTGTAGGCCTATAGTTTTTTCTTAAGGTATCAAACGGGGAGAGCGGTTGGGTTTTTGTAAGCTTAATGTTGCCAGTATTTTTCTGTTTGTTTTAAAGTATACGTGTTCAAATTTCCATTGTGATGGGATAAACCCAGCGTCTTGGGGGAACTGTTAGCGATTTGGCCTCGCATTCGGGAGGACGCCGGTTCGAATTCCCGTCCGGGCATCCAGATTTGGGTTTTCCATGGTTTTTCCAAATCACTCCAGGCGAATGCCGGGATGCTTCCTTCAAAAGTCCATGGCCTGATTCCTTCCCGTTCGTAGTCCCCAGACCCATCACGCCTCTTATGACCTCGACGTCGACGAGGCGTAAAGCCATAAGCGAAAAAATAAAAAAAGTCCGCCTCCTTCTACTCTTGATTAAAACCACTACCCTGTGCAATCACGTAATTGGTGTCTACGTAGTTCACGAGAGGGAGAGAGAAAATGTGAATACCCCAGAGTGAAGTACTAGCCTATAGCGTGTTAGAACGAGTGTGATCAGATTCAGAAACAGCGTCGATTAGGGCGATCAGACGCACAAACAGCGTAAACTGTTTACAAACGACGCAGTAAGCACGGAAAACGCCACATCCCCCTTCAAGCAGTGCGGCCACTCTTACTGGAATCAATCAGCAAATAATCTAACTCAATCTGCAGACTATTACAGTGCTTTACCCCGCCGGCCGTTGCGCAAGCTCAAATAATCCGTCGCATAATGTTAGGTGGGACAAGATGTTCAAAATTTTAAAGAAGTCAGGTCTAAAGTATCGAGATAGAAGAATACTCTATAAACTCTATAAGAATCAAGTAGCTATAATAAAAGTAGAGAATCAGGAGATACATTCATCAGTTAAAATGGTCGTGAGACAAGGTTATAGTCTATCCCCGTTAATATTGAACTTGTATGTAGAAGAAGGAATAAAGAAAGTGAATGAAAAATTTCCATGCGGCATAAGTGTTCAGGGAGAAAAAAATCAGTATGCTACGATTTGCTGATGACATTGTCTTGTTAGCAGAGAGGGCTGAGGATATTGAGAAGTTACTGAATGGCATGAAGAAAATACTGAAGGAAGGTTTTGTAATGAATATAAATCAAAGCAAGACAAAAGTGATTAAATGTAGCAGAAATGATACCAATACTAGTAGATTAAATATAAAAATAGGATCGGATGCAATAGTAGAAGTAAGTGAGTTCTGTTACTTGGGAAGCAAAATTACAACCGATGGCCGAAGCAAGAATGATGTTAAAAGCAGAATAGCACTAGCAAAAAGAGTCTTCATGAGAAAGAGAAATCTTTTAGTTTCAAATATTGATCTAGGAATTAGAAAGAACTTTTTAAAACTCTATGTATGGAGCACAGCACTTTACGGTAGCGAAACATGGACTTTAGGAATACCGGAAAGAAGAAAAATTGAAGCATTTGAAATGTGGTGCTACAGAAGAATGCTGAAAATTAAATGGACATACAAAGTAAGAAATGAACAAGTTTTGGAAATGATGGATGAGGAAAGAAATTTTGTGGAAGAAGCTTACAGAAAGAAGAGGTTATATTTTGAGACATGCTGGATTGGTTAATTTGCTAGTGGAGGGAACAATCTAAGATAAGAACTGTAGAGGAATACAGAGATTAGAATATATGAAACAGATAGTTGAGGACTTGGGTTGTAAGGGGTATGTAGAGATGAGGAGGTTGGCAAAAGATAGGAAGTGGTGGAGGATTGCATCATACAAATCGTTCTTAAATTTCTCGACTTGTGGGTCTGGCATTCGGTAGTACGCGGGTTCACATCGCTCTTCAGGCATCGAGATTTCGTTTTTGAGTCATTTTTCCGAATTCATTCCAGCCGAATGCCGGGGTTGTTTTTCATAAAATGTGATGTATTTCCCTACTGATCCAGTCAACGAGGTCTTTAACTCCACCCCCATTAACAAAAGAAACTTCCTTCGTGGTGAAACCAATCTAGAGAGGTCAAGGATAGACTTTACTGAAATATACTAGTATGTCGTGTTAACTGAGCGAGAATTTACAGGCATTAAAAACTCTACTTGCCCAAAAAAAAAAAACTAAAGCACTCAGTATCATGAACTGTCTGAGTGATGTTGAGGTACTCCCGTGACCAGCAAGATCCCCAGATCTGTCGCCGATACAACATGTGTGGGACCAGCTCTGACGTCAACTCCGTCCCAGTGCCAGTATCCAGGATATCAAGGACCAGTTACAACAGTTGTGGCCAGCTTGCCTCAGGAGAGGATATAACGGCTTCATGACAGCCTTCACAACAGAATCATGCTGGGGCTGCCAATCGGGAGAAGGCGGGTTCGAATCACGGTTTGGCCATCCCGATTTCCCCATATCCCACCAGACGACTGCCGGGATGGTTCCTTGAAAATACCATGACCGAATTGCCTCTCGTTCATCGTGCAAGTCCTCTACTGCACATAATGATCTTGACGTCGACGAGGCGTGAAACCCGAGGCAAAAAATAAGAATGGAAAGCAACAAAATCTTCTCGGGTGTCCCCGCCGGATGGTGGTGTAACAACACGACGTTTCGACAGCTGACTCTCCTGTCGTCATCAGGTATCTTGTAGTTGTTCTCAGTCGAGGCAGAGACAGTCAGCTGAGAACAACTACAAGATACCTGATGAAGATAGGAGAGTCAGCTGTCAAAACCTCGTGTATTTACACCACCAACCGGCTGGACACCCGAGAAGATTTTGTTGCATCGATACGCCGGGAAAGTCTCCACTCACACAAGAATGGAAAGTGGCCAGTGCGAGGGTCAGTGTGAGGTGCGTTGTCCTGCTCGTCCTTGAGTGCACTTTATGGGCGGACGCAGAACAAAAGACTGTTGTGGCGGGCGGCTCGCCGTGCGCGCCGAATCCCAGATGTTTGACCCTCGCGTCGCGTCGGAAACAGTCGCTGCCTCCGCAACACACCACGACTTAAAGTCATAATATCGATCAAAAAAAAATTTATTTAGATAGCATTTGCTATGCTGATCAACAATTCTTATGTTCAATTTTTTATGAAAACGAGTCCTTCACACTTCAAAAATTATATTTGAAAAAAAAATGTATGGGAGAAAATCTATTTTTTTTTTTTTGATGGCCCTATGTCTAAGTCAAGAGTGTCAACGTCAAACCTTATTCAATCGTAAGTACCTATCCTACTTAATATTAAGACATGAAAATTTCTTGCGTATCCTTGCAGCGCGAGTGAAGTTAAATATTAAAAATATACTGGACATTCGAAGGCAGGGCCGCATTTAGGATCTTTATGCCCATAGGCTATACCTGTGGTGCGGGCCCTTTAGGATCTGTAGGCTCCTAGGCTATACCTGTGGTGCGGGCCCTTTAGGATCTGTAGGCTCCTAGGCTATACCTGTAGTGCGGGCCCTTTAGGATCTGTAGGCTCCTAGGCTATACCTGTAGTGCGGGCCCTTTAGGATCTGTAAGCTCCTAGGCTATACCTGTAGTGCGGGCCCTTTAGGATCTGTAGGCTCCTAGGCTATACCTGTAGTGCGGGCCCTTTAGGATCTGTAGGCTCCTAGGCTATACCTGTAGTGCGGGCCCTTTAGGATCTGTAAGCTCCTAGGCTATACCTGTAGTGCGGGCCCTTTACGATCTGTAGGCTCCTAGGCTATACCTGTAGTGCGGTCCCTTTAGGATCTGTAGGCCTTTAGGCTATACCTGTGGTGCGGGCCCTTTAGGATCTGTAGGCTCCTAGGCTATACCTGTAGTGCGGGCCCTTTACGATCTGTAGGCTCCTAGGCTATACCTGTAGTGCGGGCCCTTTAGGATCTGTAGGCTCCTAGGCTATACCTGTAGTGCGGGCCCTTTAGGATCTGTAAGCTCCTAGGCTATACCTGTAGTGCGGGCCCTTTACGATCTGTAGGCTCCTAGGCTATACCTGTAGTGCGGTCCCTTTAGGATCTGTAGGCCTTTAGGCTATACCTGTGGTGCGGGCCCTTTAGGATCTGTAGGCTCCTAGGCTATACCTGTAGTGCGGGCCCTTTAGGATCTGTAGGCTCCTAGGCTATACCTGTAGTGCGGGCCCTTTAGGATCTGTAGGCTCCTAGGCTATACCTGTAGTGCGGCCCCTTTAGGATCTGTAGGCCTTTAGGCTATACCTGTGGTGCGGGCCCTTTAGGATCTGTAGGCTCCTAGGCTATACCTGTAGTGCGGCCCCTTTAGGATCTGTAGGCCTTTAGGCTATACCTGTGGTGCGGGCCCTTTAGGATCTGTAGGCTCCTAGGCTATACCTGTAGTGCGGGCCCTTCTGGATCTGTAGGCTCCTAGGCTATACATGTGGTGCGGGCCCTTCAGGATCTGTAGGCCTTTAGGCTATACCTGTGGTGCGGGCCCTTTAGGATCTGTAGGCTCCTAGGCTATACCTGTGGTGCGGGCCCTTTAGGATCTGTAGGCTCCTAGGCTATACCTGTGGTGCGGGCCCTTTATGATCTGTAGGCCTCTAGGCTATACATGTGGTGCGGGCCCTATAGGATCTGTAGGCTCCTAGGCTATAATTGTGGTGGGGCTCCTTATATGATATCGGTTACTTATTATTAAATTAATAACCATTTTAATGCGAAATATTGGATAATGTAATGATAGAAAAAGTACACGAATAAAGAATCACATCTATAGATAGAGAATATCTCCAAGTTTATTTTTCCTTTCTTATGCCTTTACGCCTCGCCGACGTAGAGGTCGTAGAGGCGGGAAAGGACTGTGGACTAGGAACGGGAAGGAATTCGGCCATGGCCTTTTGAAGGAAGCGTCCCGGCATTCGCCTGGAGTGTTTAGGGGAAACCATGGAAGACCGAAATCTGGATGCCCGGAAGGGGATTCAAACCGCCGTCCTCTTGAATGCGAGGTCGGAGCGTTACCCTCACCCACCACGCTCGATGAAGTTTCAAGATGCGTTGGCGTATTGCGTGATTTAGCCAGTAGAGTGCAGTCAAAACAACATGGCATTCGGTGGTGAATGTATATCGTTCTGCGCCTTAGAAATCGCGAAATGTGAATCAGTTATGATAGGGCAATGGAAATTTCGTTTGTTAATATCAAACAGAGCCACAAAACAGTCCGTGCGTGGCACCTCACGTTTAAGGAAACAGGAACAGGCCTGCAACACGGGCTTGACCACTGTCGCGTCACCACATATCTAACACTTGTAAGGTACAGCAGAAACTGGGACAGATTCTGTGTCAATAGAGGAGGCTGTTTTTGGTATATCTGCCATAGCCACTGCACAACAAATGTCGAAATCCCGGAGCGGAGTACAACTTGTTGGTGGGTGGCTCGGTCTAAGTGAGAGTATTGCTGCCGGTGCGACCACAGAGCTATCGCGTTTCCCTGCGGGGCGACCTTCCGCGGAAAACTGACTCAACATCCACAACATCATCCACATCACCCACAACAACCGTCTGGCGCCGTCTGAGTCACTGACCTAATCCCGTCAAACACCATCCACACTAACGAAACATTGTTTTAGCGGTATTCTCAAATCCCAGAAACCGAGCGGCGTAAGTGAGCAATTAACGCTCGTTTTTTTTTATTTTTTAACTGTTTAACGTCTCTTAACAGCGTGGTCTTTAGAGACGGGAAAGGATTGGGGGGGGGGCAAGGAACGGGAAGGAATTCGGCCATGGCCTTATGAAGGAAGCATCCCGGCATTTGCCTGGAGTGATTTGGGAAACCATGGAAAACCCAAATCTGGATGCCCGGACGGGGATTCTAACCGCCGCCCTCCCGAATGCGAGGCCAGAACGCTAACCGTTACACCACCACGCTCGGTGAACGCTCGTGCATGCCATTCTGGAAAGCGAGGGTTCGAATCCCCGTCCGGCCGCTCAGATGTCGGTTTTTCATCGTCAGTCTAAAACACTCGAGACGAATACTACTTTAGGACGCGAGTTCAGATCCCATACAGATTTCGGATGGTTCCTTCAAATTATCATGGCCGAATTTACGTTCGCACCCGCTTTCTCCTTCGCCCCGTAAACGTCGACAAACCATAAAGCTCGAAACAAAACAAAAACTCTTAAATATAGTTTAACTAACCTAATTTCTTAAATGCATCCAAATCGTTTGTATTTGCAGTGTATATATATATATATATTTAATTTAGAGTTTTTCGTCATTATAATCCCAGAAAGATTTGGAAAGTGAAAGGAAACGAAATCGGAGCAGTTATTTCATTGAAACTATGTAAAACTGAACGTTGGCTCGCCAGATTGAGCAGGTAACAAGGAATACTACGTAGTATATTATTGCACCTGTCCCACCGAGCGTGGTGGGTGAGCGGTTAACGTTGTGGCCTCACATTCGGGAAGACGCCGGTTCGAATCCCATCCCCGTCCGGGAATCCAGATTTGGGTTTTCCGTGGTTTCTCCAAATCACTCCATGCGAATGTCGGGATGCTTCCTTAAAAAAGGCCATGGCCGAATTCCTTCCCGTTCCTTGTTCCCAGTCCCATCCCGCCTCTAATGACCTTAGCCGTCGACGAGGTGTAAAGCAAAAAGGAAAAAAAAAAGCACCGGCCTCGGTCCAGGCTGTCATCGTTTTAGGATTCCTGTCACGGTCGCCATGTAGAACTGCTCGCGTGACTAGGCGAAGTTATTGCATTTATTTCACTTTATTCTCAGTTCGCGAAACATAAGCCACCGAAGCCTTCTATTTTTATAACTCTCCATTTCGCCATGGAGAAAGAGTCCTTTCCATTGTACGGCTTCGGCTTCTGTTTTACTTTGTTCCCGTCTGCCTGTTATTGAACTGTCTGTCTCTCCATGTTTTACTTATTTATCTCTGCTACTGCCTATATTTTATTTCCAAGCTCTGTGCCGCGAGCCATCTCAAACTGCTCAGTCCGCACCCCAGTTGCCAGTTCGTGCAGTAGTTTTATGATCTGTGACTTCCGGGTCTGACTCGGACAACAGCTGTCCGATGTGGCAGTGTTCTGGCGCAGCAAAAAGTCTGTACATCACGAAAATAAAAAGTTCAGACATTCGCGTTACCTTACAAACTCGCCTTTCCTCGTACCAGCGTCGCTCAGTAAGCACCGATCTACATCAGAAAAAGGAAAACTTATAGAATGCGTATAGTGCTTTTGGGCAGTGTAATAGTGCCTAATTCTTGACATGGGAATACCTCGTTCGGCTGGCCTCGCATTCGGGAGGTCGTGGGTTCGTATTTCCATCGAGATTTGGGTTTTCCCTGGTTTCCTACAAATCATTCCAGGTGAATGTAGTGATGCTTCCTTCAAAAGGCCATGGATGAATTCCTTCCCGATCTTCGCTCGCCCCCCGTCCTTTCTTGCCTCTAATGACGCAGACGTCGACGAGGCGTAATGCCGAAAGCAAAAAAAACTTGTTTGGTGTGCAAAAAATATTTATTATTCGGACCGTGGCCGGGAGGTGATGTTGGTCGATTCATAATCATGTAGTGTGCATAGGGTGTGGGCTAAACCCACACGGAATGTATTCTTTTACCATTGTTCATCCCAGATAATACATACTATATGAAGCCATACACCTATGCACATTTTTTGTTTGTTTGCTCTCATCAATCTTTCGACTGGTTTGATGCAATCCTCCATCCCTTCCTATCCTGTGCTAACCTCTTCATTTCTAAATACCCCTTACAGCCTACGTCCTCAATTATCTGCTTCATATATTCTAATCTCTGTCTTCCTCTACAGTTCTTACCTTGGACTGTCCCCTCCACTAACAAATCAATCAATCCAGCATGTCTCAAATTATGACCTACCAGCCTGTCTCTTCTTTCTGTAAGCTTCTTCCAAAAACTTCTTTCCTCACTCATCATTTCCAAAACTCGTTCATTTCGTACTTTGTGTGTCCACTTAATTTTCAGCATTCTTCTGTAGCTCCACATTTCAAATGCTTCAATTTTCTTTCTTTCTCGTATTCCTAAAGTCCATGTTTCGGTACCGTAAAGTGATGTGCTCCACACATAGAGTATCAAAAAGTTTTTTCTAATTCCTCCATCAATATTTGAAACTAAAAGATTTCTCTTTTTCATGAAGACTCTTTTTGCTAGTGCTATTCTGCTTTTAACATCAATGTTGCTTCGGCCATCGGTTGTAATTTTGCTTCCCAAGTAGCAGAATTCACTTACATCTCCTTACATCCGATCCAATTTTCTTTGTTTAATCTACTGTGATTGGTATCATTTCTGCTACATTTCATCACTTTTGTCTTGCTTTGATTTATATTCAGTCCAAAGTCTTCCTTCAGTATTTTGTTCATGCTATTCAGGAATTTCTCAGTATATGTAATTTGAGAGGATTACATGTTCCCGGGATACCCTTTGGGTCTTTAATGCAGTAGTTTCATGTTGCCTTCTGCATCCCCATGCCGTTGATCATTTCTCATTCATCCACCTTTAGGGGTCGTTTCCAATCCCAAGGGCAAGAGGGTGCCCTCAACCGCTCCCCGCTCTTCCGCCCTTCTTTCGGAGGCCGTTGGCAAGCAGTGGGTGACTCCTTATACCGGGAATCTTTCAGTCGCCAGAGCCTCGTCCGTGCAAACAGGGTGCACCACGTGAAGGAGAGGTTGACATTTGGTTGGAAGAGGCTAGTGTAGTCTCTCCCAAATCCTTACAGCCCCTATGCGCATATGCAACACTATTCAGGATTGGGTAGTCATACGTTACTTGGGGGGAGGATACAACCAAGCTGTGAGCGGGCAGGAAATGTGTACGGATTAGACGTATGAGAACTGATCCGATTGGAACCGCGAGTTAATTGGATTGTGACGTCTGCGCATTCAGCTGCAGTGGCCGAGGAACAGCGAAATTTGCAAATTGTGAAGGAGACGGTAGGGATAGCGCTTGCGTAGTCGAACGGTGTAGTGGTTATGATTAACTCATTGTAAAAAAATTAGTTCTTACCTCCTACTGTTCCCTCCACTAACAAATTAACCAATCCTGTATGTCTCAAAATATGACCTACCAGACATTCTGATGACTCCTCCTGGAGTAGTCCCCACCCGGAGATCCTATTTTACCCAGGAAGAAGCCATCATGATATATGTAATTTGAGAGAATTACATGTCCTCGGGATATCCTTTAGGTCTTTTTTGGAGTGGTTTCCCGTTGCCTTCTGCATCCCCATGCCGTTGATCATTTCTGATTCATCCGCTTTTAGGGGCGGTTTCCAACCCCAAGAGCAAGAGGGTGCCTTGGATGACATTTGTAGACTTTTTTGTTGTCTTTTTTGTTTAGCTCTACCATTCTACAAGAATTTCAAAACCTCACGTGAGATTTCCGTTGCCCCCCCCCTCCCCCTTGGTGATGTTTCGCATTATTTCGCCGGACCCCCTCCCCCCCTATTTTATCTCACGTAATTAATGGACGCCCCCTTTCTGGATTGGGAAAACCGTCCTCAGTAGCAGGAAAGCTATAAAAAAGGAAAAAGTTCTAAAAAAAAACTATCAGGTCGATCAGCAAAGATGGGGGGGGGGGGGTGGTTCCGATCAGATCTCACCAGAGGAGGGAGGGTGGTCCGGAATTCCGGAAAAACACCACGCGTAATTAATGTGGACACCCCCTTTCGATTCCTCCTCCCCTGCTGGGTGGTTCTTTTTTTTTTTCCGTGCAGTGTGCATACTTAGAGGCGTGCACGCCAGACTTTGGGGTCAAACGGGCGACCCTCAGCTTCCTGTCTGTGTTTATCGCGTTGCGTAATCCAGGTTGTTCCGAGAAGATCGCCGCGGTATTGTGTACAGTGCTACACGGAACAGGAGCGCTCGTAAAACGACTTCCGTTTGCATACTCCACTCCCAGCGCGGCCGAGCCATCATACCACACACCTCGACGGCAGCTGCAGGTAACGAGCAGTCACCCTGGTCAAGCAACGGGGGCTCAAGTCTGCTCCACGTTAATAGGCGGCAACCTACAAGCGTTGTCCTATCTGTCCAAATTTGATACGTTCATTAGGCGAAACTATTTGAGACAATTGTCGGAGGCTGCCACCAAGTGTATCTATACAAATGAAGAAATATCACTCGAAACGTGCTTATATGCACAGGGGCGTAGCTATCGGAGGACTAGGCGGTGCCGTACACCGGGGCCCCCAAGTTCAGGGGGGCCCAGGCGCAGCTAAGGGGGCCCAAACATAACTCAGGGGGACCCTCTATAGCTCAGGGAGCCCCTGCCAGCAATCCTTACAAAGACTTGGTAGACCTAAAAAAAAAGGTCGTCCATCTGGCCCAAAATATTTTTATACACCGGGGCTACGCCACTGTATATGCATAAAGGTTATCACGCAAGAAATACGCGTTATTACCTCTTGATATTTATTCCACCTGTTTCTTAGTCTTCAGTATTGTATAGAAACAGCTTTCCACGTTCAAATTGCAGGGACTTAACAAGTGGAAAGTCAGTCATAGTTAGGGTTTCGCTGTGTGTAGCCGACATAATGGATTTCGTGCTGAGATATCGCAAGACTGCCAACCTTAAACGATGTAAGATGGTTCATACAGATCATTAAACCACGTTTCATTTTTTGCTAGTAGGTTTTGTGGTTAGGTTGAAATTCAAGAATTAAAGACTAACATACGTGTTGATTAAATCTCAAGTTGTAATGACACGTATTTTTTGCGTGATTACATGTGTGCATCGAGTGTTTTTACTTCATTTTAAAGTAATTTGTGGCTTCCTTCTACACTTTCCCTGAAACAGTAGTGCCTAAGAATCGTGTGTACTAAATTTCAGACCGATATGACGTTTCTTCAGGGTTCCGACTTATTAACGTGTTATTCGTAAGAATGTGTTGTTACTATAGAATGTTGTGATCGCAGCACTCACTTCACCACCTCGTTCTTAACACGCCTGTTTGACGGCAGGTAGCCATGTAAGATTCCGGCATCACATCGTGCGTTATGTATTATCTTGAAAAAAAAAAACTTGGCAAAAGATGTAAGAAGTGCAACACTTCTATACCAAACGGGGGAAATAAATACAGGGTCCGGCAATAAAACCTCCCACATTTCACGTAGCCGGCGTGCGGGTTGTAGTGAGGATACTGATGTGGAGTGTGTTTTGTTTTAAAGAGGTGTACCTGCCATTTTCAGTGTGCGCCATGTCATGGCTTGGTGAGCATCGTGCGTTTGTTGTGGACGAATTTATTCGTAACAGTTGTTCTCAGATTTCGGAGACGATTCGAACTTGGCCTACATGATCGTGTCCCGGATAGAAAAACTATTCAACTGTGGGTGTCAAACTTTAGAAAGACAGGTGCAGCACTTAAAAAAAAAAAAACCTACAGGCCGTCCTCGGACTGCAACAACGCCGGAAAATTTGGCGCGTGTGAGTGTGTCTATGCAACATTCACCAATCTTTGGGGACACTTAAAGCTTATAGTGTACAAACATCGTCCCACAACACTGCAAGTACTTAAAGAGGCCATTACCCAAGAATTGGCAGCCATTCCAAGAGAAATTACGCGAAAATGTATGGAGAACTTTCTGGATAGACTTTGTCAATGTGTCAACAATGGAGGGCAGATATAATTTTTAAAACCAAATAATTTAAAATGGCAAAGTATGTATTTTTCATAAATAAAAGTAATTATTCTCTATCATATTTAGTTTTTATGTGACAACACATTAAAATGAGGGAGGTTTTATTGCCGGGCCGTGTACATCAGTCTTTTTAAAGATTCGGTATCAATCATTTTTAGACGAAGTTTACTATACCTTTTACCACATTGTTTTTTTTTTTAATAGTGTATATAAAAGTCAAAGCACAAAAATATTTCGGTTGCGAAAATTATTGGGCATCTTGAATTTTTTAAAAAATATTATCAACAAGTATTTTTACGTCGTATTTACTACAAGATTCATGAAATTCTTCATCAAATAAAACATACGACATTTGGTCGAAAAAAAAAATTATGTGAAGTATGGGATTTGTCAAAATCTGTTGTTTAGTTGTTTTGTCTGATTTGCAGTGTATTGTAGAGAGGTTTCACGCCAGTGCTGCCAGCCTTGTGTCTTTGAATATCCCTGTATGGCCGCTAAAATTTCCGTAGATTGGGTACAAAAATCCGGAGAATCGCTAACTAAAAGACTAAAACAATAATTATTGAAGAGAGAGTCAAAATTAAGAATACTTTTTATTTCCAGGTCTTTAAAATTCACAAAATAATATTCTACATTGAAAGTAAGAAATATCTCTGAACATGTTTTATACATCGTCACTTTCATCGCTGCTGCTGCTGTCTTAGCCTATTCTTTTTTTGGGGGGGTGGGGGGACTATACATTATCTATTTTCTTTGTTGACATTAAATTTAGCATATCTTCGGTAACAGGAGATGTTAAATACTGCTAACACTTTGACTCTCGGCACTGCTTTGTAAGTTGTGCCAACGAGCGTGTCACGGTGCATATAGAGTGCGCCGATAGTTCTGCATTACGGTCTTTTAAGATCTATAAAATCTATAATCAAACAAAATGTGAGCGTTATTTCAATCGTTTGTTCACACGAGCGGTTGCAAGGAAACGATTAACAATTATTGACAATTATGTAATGCATTAACACTATACGCTCTAAGTTTAACAAAACGCCAATATAAGTAAGTATCAACAAATATTTAAAAAATAGAAAAAATCCGTAGATATTTTAACACAATCCGAAAATCCTAACTTTTTATGAAAATCCGTAGAAATGGCAGCACTGTTTTACGCAGCGAGCGAGTTGTGTGGGGCCGAGTATCGTGCCTTGCGGGCGGCCCCCCACCCCCAGGTCGCGTGCCCGGAAACAGCTGACTGGGGAACGCTGCAGCTGGCTCCAAATCAATTCACAACCCACTACCAGGCGGGACGTATCGATTCGGGGTTTACACTATTACTGGGATGCCGGGTTCGAGTTGTTCCAATTTCTTGCAAAAAAATAATTTCTTGCTTCGTTGACGACATGTGACGGAAAAAAGAGAACAAACAAAAATAAATAAAAATCATTTCCCATTTCCGATGAGACAAGCTAGAGTTTAGTATGTAACTGCTCTGCAGTGACTTATTTTTTTCGAGACGGTGAAAGATTCTGACTGACATTGTTGTATAGTCCATGAACTATATCAAAACGTTGTACCTGACCTGGACTGGAGTTATTTCTCGAAACGGCAGGGAACCAAAATCTGGAATTCTCGGTCGAGATTTGAAGTTACTAATTATGTTGGCCTACATGTCACAAAAAATTTCGTGAGATATTCAAGTCTGCATATGAAGTCAGAACCTTTCCTGCACCATTCAAGAGATACCATATAAATCTTTCGTTTTTTAAGCAACGTATTTTTTATTTTTTTATGTATATTCAAATGTATATACTTCCTCCCTTGCCATTTTTTTTTTCTCCAATATATACAGGCACCTCGTGACTGTTATCGGTCCAGTAAGATTAAGTATAATCTCTGCTCAACGACAAACGTTAACAGCATGTTACATAACACACTACATTTCTTCCGTTCTCAAAGTTGATGACACAGGTATTGGTAAGTACTTTATTTCCATTTTGTATTTATTATTTTTTGCAAATAGATCTATAAAGATCACGCAAAACTTAATCATTTTCTGTCTGAATTTCTTTTCCCATTCCAGTATTTTCTCGCATCCGTTTACTGAAGGCAAGTTTTCTCTTTTCTCTCCAAGTTGCGCCAGTCTTCTTGGCTTTGGTTTCTGGCATGACTATCCAGTTGTGTATATTTTGTCTGAAGATTTTGCAATCTGGGATTTCTGATCTCTTGATATTTGCTTTTTCCAGCTCTTGTCTTACTTGATCGAACCAGCTGTTAGGTATTTTTAATGGTTGCATGAGGTCGAATATCTGCTTAGTTAATCTGTGATCTGGCATCCTGTAGATGTGACCGTAGAATTTTAGTCTGCGTTTTCTGATGTCGTTGGTTTTGTTTGAGTGGGACTCTACTGTTTTGTTTGACTTTATTCTGTAGCCTTATTCCCTTTCGGTTGGTCCAATAAATTTCCTGATGATTCTTCGTTCTTCTTTCTGGATGTTCTCGATGTCCCTCTTAGAGTTTAGTGTGAGTGTTTCTGTGGCGTACAGAGCGTTGGGTTTAATAACTCTATTGTAATGCCTAATTTTTGATTGGATTCCTATGTTCTTTTTGTTGTAAACGTGGTAGGTATGTTCGAAGGCCTTTTTCATCGTTTTGAGTCTGTTTTGTTGTGCCTTGTTTTCGAGTCTTGTTGGACTGATAATCTCGCATAAGTATTTAAATGCAGTGACTGTTGATTTTCCCATATAGTCTATTAGGGCCGGTTTAAGGCTACCGCAAGAACCGCAGTCGTGGGGGGCTTTTAGCTTGAGGGGGCAGCGCCACCATCCCCTTCAAAATTTGTCCTTACTTAACCAACTATTTTCCTGCTAAAATAAATAATCTACAAATTTAGAATGTTAACAAGCTGCGTTCACAATACACACGTTTTAGAAGCGTTGAGTTCCACGAGAAGTCCTTCATCAGATCAGTACCGGATTAACCATGTAGCAGGAGGTAGCAAATGCTACGGGCCTCGCGTCTTCTAGGGGGCCTCGCGCCTCCTAGGGTGGGCCCGCACCTAGGCTAGATGGGTGACGTTTTTTTTTTAGCTCTATAATTTTACCCGGACGGCAAAAATCAAGGGCCCCTTCTTCACATTTGCTACGGGCCCGCGCTGTTGTCTGTCCAGTGTTTTATGTTCAGTTTGTGTGAAAAAAAAAAAGTTTTCTCAAAGTAGATTTTTAGTGCAATTTTTTTGTGTCTAATTCTTTGAGGGATTCTATTTGTTTGATGGCTTGTTGTTCGCTTTCTGATAGAATATCCATATCATCTGCGAAGACCGAGCATGAGATGTTTAGCCGGTTTGTGCCTAGTTTTATGTTCGTTTTCTCCTATTCTCTAATGACTCTGTCCAGGGCTATATTAAATAGCATTAGTAAGATTCCGTCACCCTGTCTAACTCCAGTTTTTGTCTCGAATTCTCTGGAGACTTCTCTCATGAATTTTACTTGTTTGTGTTGTTGGTGAGTGTCGATTGACTAATTCTCTTGATTTATTGTCTAGTCCATATTTCCTTACAGTGTTCAGTAGACTTTTCCTGTCCATTTTGTATTTATTATTATTACTTATGTATTGTGCATATCATTTCTACACTTCAGCAGTCGACATTGTCACTAAAAATACAGTGTCCAGTTACAAATTTACTCTTCATAATTCGCATCACATTGAACCTTGTATCAGGGTCAATAAATTCATTATAAACTCGGTAGCTTCGCTATATTAAGACCATCTTGGTTTTTTCTGCCACTTAGCCTTGAGTTAATCGATACAGGTACAATATAGTCAGGTTGCTTGGGCTTTAGATTAAACTTTTGGTTATTGTGATATATTTATTGATTACGTTGATCGCTTTTTTGTTAGGGAATTATAAGGTTATCATCAGATAATTTATGCGAGTTATTTTTATTTCCTTATCTCATGGCATAGCTCACATCTGATCATACGATAAAATATGTCCTCTGCGGTGTTATATCTGAAGCATCTCGAGGATTGGACTATCTTTAGGACTTGTTTTTTTTCCCACTTAGCAGCGCGTGCACTGTGCGAAATTTATCCATTAAGGAAGTCTCCTCTTTGATCGTAGCAAGACTTAGCTCCAGTTTTATTGCGTACGGTCGTTTTAGGTGGGTGTTGTCACTCTTGATGCACACGGTGTGGCTGAGGGTCGATGGTATCGGCACGCTCACCTTTCCCATTGACCGCCCTCTCCGCTATCTCGTACTATTAATCCTGCATGGCTCGGCACCCATTGGACCCTAACACCTATGCCTTTGGCTGTAGTTTTTAATCGTTCTCTCGCTACTTCGTAGACTAAATACTTTCTGCCACTTTCGATATGCTCAACATGACGCGCAAAGCACTTCTTGAATCGGTAGCAAAGATCTGTCGGTTATAGAAACAAAATCTTCAGAGTGCGTTGGGATGGTGTCTTGTTTATTTGTTAATGTATCGATAAGATTCTAATTTTCTGCTCCGTCCATAGTTAGGCTATCGTGATGTGTGATATATATATATATATATATATATATATATATATATATATATATATATATATATATATATATATATATACTACCGAGTGTACGGGACCTACGGTTTAACGTGAAATCTAAATCTACACCATGGGAATGTTGTGGCGTACTTCACATTATACACCAAGCTGTGCCAGAGGTGAATGTCGGGTTAAGGGCCTATAAAAATACCAGCCGAGACAGGGATTCGAACGGGGGACCATTCGACCTGCAGTCAGAGGCCGTAACCACTGAGCCAGCGGACCGCTAATTAGCTGCCTGGTGCGGTTTGCGGGCGCGCCAAACCTGGCAATTGCTCTGTCGCCAATTTCCCGCTGGACGCTCCCTGCAAACCAAACAGTGTGATACGCCGTGAGGCACTTGACCGCGTCAATGATTTGTAAACTATCATTTTCCCACTGCTTCGCCCGCACACACCTTGGTGTGTGTAGTAGTTCTTTTGCCCTTTCGGTTTTTACTGTAGTAGAAAAGCATAAACGTTTGTAATATAACTTCCTTACGATTATCGCGGTGTTAATCTATGATTTAGTAGTTCAATTAACGTCTTCCACGTTTTCTAACGTACTATATTTCAGGAAACTGAAGAAATGAACAACCAAATTTGCTTAGAAAAAAATCAGTATTAACAGTATGCTGTAGTGTTATCTTTGGAGTGTATCTCGTAAAGGAATGTTCATCTGATGTGCAGTGTGGTCTGTGGTGCCTATCTGTTTGTCGGTATAAACTAATTATCATTGCTTGCCCCGTTCCCAAGTCGCGTAGACCCATAAGTTTTCAAATTGTGAAAATCCATGCAGATTGGTTCGTGATGCCCGAACAAAGGTAGGCCTACAACGGACGGATTTACAGTAGTATAAACAGATAGACTACATCGCAGTGATAGGCAATACGCCTTCAACATCCAGCTCACAGCTAAATAACACTGGTAGGAAAAAAAAAAAAAAAGTTCGAGCCCATTCCCGCTGATTCTTATGATCTGAATCCGAATATGACCCCCGTTTTACCCCGTAACCCACACTTTTTGGGGGACGACCCCTACCTACTTTCGAAACTTAAGAGGGATGAAAATTATTTTTTTAGCCTTTACATTTCTTCTGAGGGGCTAGGGAGGTGAAAAATGCTAAAACATTAACGTTTGTAGCGAAGAAGTAGATTTGGGGTGGAGGGGGTTGCCCCCTCAAATTGTTTAAAAAATTGTTTCTGGATTTTTTATTTATTTTCTATATATTCCAGCTTTCAGTCTCCCTCATCCTCCCCCAAACACCCCCAAAAAATATATAAAAACAATTTAAAAAATACATAGCAAGTGTTCAGTAGATTCACTGTATTACGCTTCCACTGTCAAAGCCTCGGACCTACTGGTTTCCATAGCAATATACCACGCTTTTTTTTCTTCCTGTTCTTTTCTGTTAACTCTATGATTACAACTAACTTCGATTACAATTACAACCAAGTTGGCTGTAATCATAGAACAATTCATCTTTGCCCTGACTTTTCATTTGGTGGTCCAGGATGTGGCTCAAAGTGTTTCTAATCTGTTTCTGGCTCTAGAGTAGCGGTCGGCAACGCGCGGCCCGCGGGCCGCATGCGGCCCGTGACCTCTCCATTTGCGGCCCGTGTCCGTCTTATAAAAATCATTTCGAAAGCCCATATTGCAAAATAATAAAATATAAATGCATAAAAGAGTGAACGCGATCTAACACCGCAGCGAATGAACTACGCGAACAGAGCAGGACAAGTGCTAGTGGCAACGATTCCCCCACTCTCTCCTATGATTCAAACAATAGGTCAGCGTTGACAATAATCTTCTCTCGCTCGGCCGCCGTCCGTCCGCGCTGGCTGTGTCATTGAGTGAAACAAGTTATTTCATGTGTGCACGCCGCCGCCGTGGTCCTGTATCTACGATTTAGTTATTGTTCTGTGACCTACGAGTACCTATTATTTTGTTTACAGTACGGTAAGTGTTAGATGTTGATAGTTCATACAATTACATAGCGAAATTAAATGACATGTTTTCAACACGGCTTTTATTCTTACAGCGTGTATTGTGGTATTGTTGGTTATAAGTTTTACTGATGGCTACAAAAAAGGGGAAGTTATTTGAAGAAAATAGAATGTTTAATGATGGATGGACAGATTTATACTTTTTTTATTAATTGCAATGGAAAGCCGCTATGCTTAATAAGCCAAAAAACCCTTGCTATACAAAAAGAATATAACGTCAAACGTCACTATGATACGGAGCATAAGGTAAAATTTGCGTGCCTAGTTGGTGATTCCCAGAAAAACAAAATCAACTCATTCAAATCTTCATTCAAGAACAAAAATTGTTTTTAAGGTGCAAATTGAAAGTAACGAGTCAAATGTACGTGCGAGTTTAAGGGTGGCGGAAATACTTGCCAAGTCTGGGCGACCGTTTACCGATAGCGAATTAATAAAACAATGTGCCTTAGCTATGGCTGAAGAGGTATGCCCAGATCAAAAAAAAAGAAAAAAAGAAAAGAAATTTGAATATAAGCTTATCTGCCAGAACTTATACCCGGCGCACTGAAGATTTGGGCGCTAACTTATGCGAAAAACTTCGGGAGAAAGCATAACAATTTGAATGGTCCTCCTTAGCTACCGATCAAAGTAATGATGTGTCAAATACTGCCCAGCTTCTAATATTTGTTCGTGGAATTGATAAGTACTTCAACGTGTGTGAGGAACTTTTCCAGTTATGTAATTTGAAGGGAACGACTTTGGGGAAGATTTGTTTCGTCACTTAGAACAGGCAATGACGTCAATGCA
Source organism: Vandiemenella viatica (assembly GCA_031002005.1). Taxonomy (NCBI): domain Eukaryota; kingdom Metazoa; phylum Arthropoda; class Insecta; order Orthoptera; family Morabidae; genus Vandiemenella; species Vandiemenella viatica. The sequence continues at coordinate 127,740,279 of CM061918.1, forward strand.
ATTAGAGTGGGAAAAATTGGTAAGACTAACAACTGACGGGGGTAGAAACTTGAGTGGACAAAACAAGGGGCTGGTGGGTAGAATTAAAACAAAATTGGCAGAGATAGGATATGAAATCCCGTTATTTTTTCAATGCATTATCCACCAAGAAGCGTTATGTTCCAAAGTCGTTTCATGGAGAAAAGTAATGGACATAGTGGTATCCGCTGTAAAGTATATCAGAAATAATCGGTTGACTCATCGTCAATTCCGAGAGTTTCTATCCGAAATGGAAGCAGATCATCAATATGTCCTTTATTATTCAGAAGTAAGATGGTTAAGTAGAGGTGCAGAACTGAAAAGAATTTTCGATCTCAGAAAAGAAATCAATACTTTTATGAATCAGAAAGGTAAATCTGTTCCAGAGCTAACAGACCCTCAATGGTTAATAGATGTTGGATTTTGACAGATTTAACTCAAGAATTAAATACGCTGATTGTCAAGTTTCAGGGAAAAACAAACTAATATCTGATATCCATACAGACGTAAAGGCGTTGCAAACTAAAAACAAGTTCTTCATAAAACATATTGATGAAAAAAAAAAAAATTAGATCACTTCCCGAATTGTCTAAATGCTGTCGAGGAAGCTGGCATTGATTTTAATTGGGATAGTTAGAAAATTAAAGACATTTTAATGGAGTTACAAGGTCAATTCAGTGACAGATTTGGTGATTTCGAGAAGGTTTCGAACATACTGAAGATTTTTGCTAACCCTTTTTCATGCGATGTTGAGGAGGTACCCAGTAATTTACAAATGAATGCGTTTGAACTTCAATCCAATGAGAGTCTAAAAACGTCTTTTACGAGATTAATGATTTGGTCAAATTTTATGGTAGCTTGCCGTCTGATTTTGTCGCATTGAAAAAAATTTGCTCAGCAGTTTATTTAAATTTTTTGGAAGCATTTATTTATGCGAGCAAACTTTTTCAATCGACAATTATCAAAAAAATAAATACGCTTATCGTCTCACAGAAGAGCATTTGCGAGATATATTACGTATTTCAACTTCTAACATGAAAGCTGACATACAAAAAATATCAAGTCAAATGCAACCTCAAACGTCACACTGAATTTAGTATGTAAGATCAATTTTGTAACTTTTCTTCATTGTTATCCTCATTTGTACTAATAAAATTTGAAAACGGAGTTTTCGCATTTTTACTGTGTATTTGCGGCCCCGCCTTTACTTTGTTTTGCCACCTAGTGGCCCTTGCATGCTTAAAGGTTGCCGACCGCTGCTCTAGAGTGTAGCTTCTTGGGGGCACTGGGATGGTCGTAGAGGTGAAGGGATATTAGGATACCGAATATTATGCTTATTTTTGCTGAAGACCCCTACGGTGGAAGTCATACAAAGGTAACAGTCAGTGAGATCACAGCGAGGTCCACGCCACACCATCGGCACAGGATAAGGGGGCGTCCATAAATTACGTGAGGTGAAATAGCGGAGGGGGTCAACGGAAAACTCACGTTGGTTTTTGAAATTTTTGTTGGACCGTAGAGTTAAAAAAAAAAGTTTACAAATGACACGAAAGTCGATTTTAGAGGGGTATTTCGTCGGAAAGTGGGAGTGTGACTGGCTTTGGAAGGGTGAGACCTAAAAAAAAGGTCTCAAAAAGTTGCGAGGGCGACTTCTGGGGGGGGGGGGGGGTCTCACGGACCAGATCTCACCAGGGGGGGGGGGGGGCGGAACTGATCTCACGAAGTCTCACCAGAGGGGGGGGGGGCGGAAATCCGGAAAAAGACCTCACGTAATTTATTTATGCCCCCTAAGGAATTCATTTACGGGTACCTTTGATCCATGTGGTCAAGCTACTGTAACAAGTAGTGCAGCGCAAACCTTGTCCTGATTTCCAACTTTTAAATCAAACTAAAATTTATAAGCAGTTTTAAAAAGCGGAGATAATTTTTTAAAGTTAATTCCCCGCAAACTTAGCAGAAGCTGTCGGGATGATTTTTACACTAGCGTGGTATAATTAAACAGTAAATAAATAAGTCTATATTAATCATAACTCACGTATTGAAATTCACTTGAGAAAAAGCGGGTGTAAAAAAAAATATGTCTACCTTTTTCCGCAAGAAAAGGAAGAAAAATACGCATGAATTTCCTACGCAAACCTGTTGGCGCGATATATTTGAATTTATAGTTGCTGTATATTATTCGTAGTGTTTGGGGAGGATAAGAGGGAGGAGGGCTAGAAGCTCGGAATACGTAGAAAAAAGTTTTTTTTTTTTTTTTTTAAACCGGAAACAATCGATTATTTTCACTTTTTTTACGATTTAAGGGGGCAAATCCCCCCAAAGTTACCTCCTGAGAAGAAACGTAAAAGCTAAAATAATCCTTTTTGTCCCTCTAAATTATTGAAAATTGATAAAAATGGGTGGTGGGAGAAACGGAGGTCATTTTACGTAAGAATCGGCAGGAATGGTGTCGGGACCAATTTTCATGCAGGCCAGTGTAATAGAACAACACAAGAATAGGCAAGATTCGGACCGGAGTTCCTCCGCTGTGAGAGCTTAATCTTTACCAGCCGAACGCTTATACGGGAAGTCCGTTCAGAATTCTAAATTTAAAAAATTATATTATAAAAAAAATCTGCCCACGGTGTGTCCGGAGCACAGCGATTCTGCTGTTATTTGAAACGGCGACTCGAATGGCGTTTCTTTGCGGAAGTCCTCTTTGGGAGGAGCAGAACTCTTTGATCTCGCCCCGCAGTCACTCAAATAAGCGGCAGACTCAGCTCGGGAAAGAGACGAAAATTCCTGAATCTTGAACTACAGAAATACAGTCACAAAAACACCAAGGTTCCGAATAATCCAATTGCGTGGGCTATTTCATGGCGGAGTGCTCCTTAGCTTGTAGTTGTCAAAATTCTGTTCTTCATCTTCACGGATCAGGTCGCTCTTAAGTAATCTTCATACGTTTATTCTTCTTCTAAGCTTTAGGAGGTATTCAATAATTCTTAGTACCTGTTGGTGCCATTTATTTTTTGTATTATTCTATGTTGTCACTGTCTGTGAAAATTTGAAATTTCTACCTTATTTCTTCGTTGCGTATGTGGTCTAGTTTGCTAAACCGTATAACATTACTCTGTCTTGATTCGCCTTCTGTCTTTGTTTATAAGAACCCATGTTTTACTTCCGTAAAATATTTTTGGTATTGTCTTTGCTGTTATGCGGGTGTTGGACGCCGGGTGGGATCAAAGGCGGATATCCAGTACCAAAAAAACCTGGGCTTTTTGGCTAAAGGCGGGTACACATCAGTACGAGGCAACGTACGCACGGGGCCCAGGCGAGGCGAGGCGAGGCGGAACGTATGTACACTTTGGTTGCACGGTTCGCCGAGGCATCCGGGCATTCGTATGTTCTTACGAGTTGGCAGTGCTATGAATTTAGAGCGTGGATATGGAGCGCGGTGACTATGTAGCGGTGTCCAGAGCTGCATTCATAGCGATTGCTAGTTTAGTTAAAAAGACAAATAAAACACTGTGGTGGGCAGCTAGACTTTATTGGAATAGAATGCTCACTAGTGGTAAATTATTCTTAAACAGTATGATGGAAGAAAAAGAGAGTGGTCATTTTCGAAACTTTGCAAGAATATCATCCACACTGGCTGTATATTTTTATTAGAGTCGATTCGGGAGAAAATTTGGAAGAATGATACAAATTTTCGGAAAGCAGTAACCGCTGAAGAAAGGTTAGCCATAACACTGAGATACTTGGAAACTGGTGATTCATTAGCTTGCAATATGTTTACAAGACCAGAAGTATGCAGAGCTACATAAATATTTTACAATTGTAAAAATGGAGAATAATGCCGACTCACATTTGAAGCGTTGTAGTTTCCAGGAGAGAGGTAGACATTATGAGACACTGTAATTTGTGATTCGATATTTTTAGAAGGTAAATGTTGTGTTTTGTTTTAATGAATCATTTAAAAAAAAAAAAAAAAAAAAAAAAAAAAAAAAAAAAAAAACGACAGTCTCTTCTCCAATAAGTGCACTTATTTCGCACCAAGCATCCTCTTTTTTTTTATCGCATTATGATAAAGCTTATCGTCCTTCTTCCACAATATGGGACGTATTTCATACTCTTTAATAAAACAGAGCACGTTTTCGATGTCCGAACTCATTATTAAAAATAGAACAATTACAAAAAACTCCTTAACTAAAATATATTGGTTTTATTTAGTTCCAAGGAACAGTGTGTTTAAACGATGACTGAGTGCCAACGTGGCAGCGTGAACTAGGGAGGCGAATACCCGTCCACACAGCATGGGCGCACCCCCGAATTCTTTTTGAAGTAGCGACTCGGGACGGATGGCGTTCGTACCGCCTCGGTTGTTCGGCGAACAGTCTAGAACTGCTTAGCCGCGCCTTGGCTACACGTACACACTGGTATGCTCGCCTCGCCTCGCCTCGAAGCCGTACGTGCGTTGCCTCGTACTGTTGTATACCCGCCTTAACAGAGTGAAGGTACACCCCGACAGGAAACCCAGGTCCTTTACTTTGGGGGGTTATACGACGGGCTGTTGACCTAAAATCATCTACTCTCAGAACTATGAAGGGAGCCTCAGCATGGAGGATCTTTATGGTCATCACACGAGATGTGTTTTGGTGAGGGCTGGCGCAGTGAGAAAGTAACGAGGGCGGAAGTGAATACATTTCCCGGCTCGTTGCTATTCCCCCTGTCCCCTGGCGGGCTCGCCTGAATACTAAACGCAGTCGCTTTCCTCGCCATCACACGTAAATTGGGAAACCCTTTCGCTACAGCACACGTCCCCGATTCCAATACCAGTCTCGGACGGAATTTTCAGGGCTCTGGTGGGTGAACGGAAACAACTCGTTGAAAACACAAAAGACATACACATCCCTGACACTGCAACTCTGCTATCATTTGACATTCAGAACGTGCATACAAACATCACCACAGCACAAACAATTCAAATAATACACAACAACCTACGAACACACAACACAGTACCAAACACACACATTAATGAACTAGTGAGCATACTAAAACTGATAATAGTACAGAATTACTTCAACAACAATCATTACTTACAATGGGATCTCCAATATCAGGAAAATTAGTCAATATCTTCACAGGGGCGTAGCTACCATAGGGCTAGGCGGTGCTGTGCACCTGGACCCCCACGCTCAGGGGGGCCCCAAGCGCAGCCCAAGGGGCCCCCAAGCGCAGCTCAGAGGGGCCCATGGGCCTTCAGGGGAAATGGGCGACCTTTTTTTAAGCTCTGAGGGCCTTGTGAACCTAGATACGCTACTGCTTATTGGGCCCCAAGGACAGCTAAGGGGCCCCCAGGACAGCTCAGGGACCCCCAAGCTCAGCTCAGGGGGCCCCTACCAGCAACTTGGCAGAGCTTAAAAAAAAGTCGCCCAATCTGGCCTGAGGGCCCAAAATATATATATATATATATTTTTTTTTGCACCGGTGCCCATGTTGACCTAGCTTTATTGAAGGAGAAATATTCAATACAATAATAATCCCCCAAAAAGAGTTTCAGTTAATCTATTGGTTTCGTTACGTCGATGATATTGTATGTCTTATAAACGAACCGTTAGGAATATAAACGTACTACACAGAAACATCACATTCACACTAGAAATAGAACACAATGGCCAGTTAAATTTTCTGGACCTAACCACAGCAAAAAAAACCAAAACAAACACACATTCCAGATATACAGAAAACCCACAGCAACAGACCAAATAATACACTCATCATCAAACCATTCACACAACCACAAACAGGCTGCAATAAGACAAATGCTGAACAGAATAAACAGAATCCCTTTAACAGAACAGATTATCAAAAAGAACTCACTACCATAAAAGAAATAGCCAAGAACAACGGATACAAAACATACATGGTTGATGCATTAAATAGAAAGATAATAAATAAGTTGGAAAATCTAAAATAAAGAACACCACCACCACACCACATCAAGTCAACAACCAATAGCACAAATACTTCAACAACAGTAACACCTCAAAGCATACAAACATCCTGCAACATAGAACACAATGGAAAGAAGTGGTATGCCATGACATACTCAAACAAGCATACACACAGGGTAACAAATGTATTTAAAAAACAAGGGATAAACATTGCTCTCAAGACAGGTAACTCAATACAAAAACAAATCAGAAATCAAGCACAAACAAATAAATTCCATAACTCTGGCGTATACCAACGGACATGTCAGAACTGTGATGCAGTTTACATTGGTCAAACAAGGAGACAATTCCAGACAAGGTATAAGTAACACTTGCGAGCATTAAAATACAGTAATCATTCAACTTTTGCCGAACGTCTCCAAGACGATAACAATTTCCCTACAAACATAAATACAGCCATGAAAATCCTAACAACAAACAACACCAAAGACAATATTCTAACTCTTCAAGAAAACTATCAAATTCGAAAAGCAATAGTCTCAGGAAAACACGTACTTAATGACCGTGTATACTTAAAACCAAACTTTATTCAAGTTAATAAACATCGAAACTGACACACAACAGCATTAAACACTCAAATTTCACCACAACAGTAATTTAACACCACTTTGCGTCTCCCCCATCCACCACACATACACATTTTGGCTAAAACAAAGCAAAACGCACACAAACAAATGTAATTACGAAATTCAAACTCTCCGCTCACGCCACTTCCGACAGAGGACCGCCGGAAAAACAGCTGAACAGCAACAGCGCGCAAACAAAAACTGAAGTTTGACAATGTCGTGCATCAAACACTGTGCTTCAAAGTTGACCACCAGTGGATTAATAAGATCCCAACTTTGTACAAACTGTGTAACTATGTGCAATAGTGTAAATAGCAGGGGACCAACAACCACACCTCAAAACAGAAATGTAAATGTAAGTTATAATATGTATCTTACCTTATGTAAACAAGACGTTCTGCTTGGTAATTCAAAACTGATATGTAAATATAAGCCATATTATGCATCCTATATTTAAGAATAATTTCGTTATATGTAAAAAAAAAATAAAAAAATAAATAAAAAAAAAAATTATGTTCAAAACATTAAATATTACAGAAAAGATTGTACGCTGAAGATACCTCGACGAGAGGCGAAACGCGTCCGTGAATAATATCCAACAACAGTTATATTGGCATATTTATTAAAGAACAATTTTTAATTTAATATCTGCTAATGTTTCTTCTCGAATATCGAAACATGGACCATACGCATATTAATACATTCCACATACATAAAAATGTATCTGGAATGTGTCTGTGTTTGTTCCGGCATTAAGCAGAAAATACAGATTTTAAATGGATTTTCAGAATTTGAAAGCTGGGGTCAAAGTTAAAATTTAACGCATGTCTCAAGACATTACAACACATTTATTTTACGAATAATCTAGCATTACGTGAAAACTACTTAATCGAATCGATTTTGGCAGAGTTTTTAGAGTATCAAACATTAGATGTGTCTCATTATCCTGATTTCAACTGCCGCTGTAGCTAAAAAGTTTCTTATTATGCTACTTCATCTGGCACTGGAGCACAAAATATATTCAGTACCTGTACAGTTGAATATCAGGTATTCAGAACTAAGCGAAATATACATTTATATTCGATTTGTTTCAGGGAGTTCCAAACTGCGGTGCCATTATATTGTGAACAGAACGCATAGCAAGAGACATTGTAGTTGTGCTGACAGAGATTGTGATCAAAGAAAATCTCTGTTGTTTTTTGTTATTAGTTTCTCGCATTTAATACGGCTATCTATGGCATTTAAAAACTGAATTTCCCGAATTAAAGGAAAGAATATTTCAAGTTTTGTTTAGTGTGAAAAATAGTTACTATCCATAAATTACGTGAGGTGTTTTTCCGGATTTTCGAACCCCCCCTCTAATGAGATCTGGTCCGGAGACCCCCCCCCCACTTTTTGACGAAATACCCCCCTAAAATCGACTTTCGCGTGGTTTGTAGACTTTTTATTAGCTCTACGGTCTAACATAATTTCCAAAACCTCACGTGATATTTCCGTTGACCTCCCTCACCCTTGGTGAGATTTCGCTGGCCCCCCCCCAATTTGTCCTCACGTAATTAATGGACGCCGTCTAACAGAGCAGCACACATCGAGAGGACATTGTTCAGTATTAAGGGAGCGTCCATAAACTACGAGGCTTGGTCTAGGGGGGGAGGGGTTGACTTGAAAGTGACGTTGGGCTACGTGGGGGGGGGGGGGGTCCGAGCCAGGCCATGTAAATTTACTTCTTATTTTTTGTCACAGTTAAAATGATGTACAGAACGCACAATAGCATATGGATATTTATTTCCGTCATTTAATTATCTCCGTATGTACTTTGCGATAGTCTGACAAAAGAAAACAGTACGAAATGTCTTCTGGAATGAATAAACGGAAAAAAAGCTACATGCTACGTGAGGGGTTTTCACAGGAGACCAAAATGGAGCTACGTGGTTTATGGACGCTCCGTAACTTGTTGTGCTGCGTTATTTTGGTGGTTGGCGGCTGGGCAGCGCGAGACCTTTCAACTGCTGACCTTTCGCGTCTGTGCCGGCACGGCGCTCCCGCAGCGACCTGTCCACCACTCATTCGCTAATTCCAAAACTCCGCTCAGTTCCCGTGTACGCGAATAGGTTTATCGTTGCCGTCGTCGTAACGTTTGAGGGTATCATACAAAATAAAAACCCCATCCCTTCACCAGCATGTTGAGAGAGTCACTGGTCCTTGAATGAGTATACTGACATCTATTGCCAAAAGACCAAACCCTCGCCATCAGTCTTCTGGTTCGCTGAGTGTCTACTCTCCAAACTGAAAGAAGTCCTTCTTGAGTAAAAACTGGATACGGATGGTTGCAGGACCGCTAGGAGAAGTATCTCAACTCTTTTTTCCAGTACCTCACTTCATCCCTTCTTCCCCGTTCCTAAACGAGCTTGCGGATAACATTTGCACACTTGTTCCATGTTTCCCGATAGCCTTTGTGTGATGTCCGTCCGTTTGCTTCGATTGCCATTAAATTTCACTGGAATATATATTCTGTTACTCCATAGTCGAACTGTAAAACAAAAATGAGATTCCTATTCCTAAAAAAAGTTTTTTTTTTCGTGTTTCCTGTGCAATATGGTACGATTGGACAGATATTAGAAAATGGAGTCGTGTTTTTTTTTTTTTTTTTTTTTTTTTTTTTTTTTTTTTTTTTTTTTTTTTTTAGGGAAGTTTTAAATTAGTTGTGTGTGACCTAATAACGACCATTCATTTAACAGATTATTTTTTGTCATGAATCCTAGACATTTTTTTAGCAAATATTGTTCAGTTTCATTCAAGTGTCATGACAATCTATTTACCTGATCATAAATTGAAGTGTTGTGTGTTCGAATGAATGAATGATAACTACGCAACACCGAGCGTGGTGGTGTAACGGCTAGCGTTCTGGCCTCGCATTCGGGAGGACGGCGGTTCGAATCCCCGTCCGGGCATCCAGATTTGGGTTTTCCATGGTTTCCCCAAATCACTCCAGGTGAATGCCGGGATGCTTCCTTCAAAAGTCCATGGCCGAGTTCCTTCCCATTCCTTGCTCCCCATCCTTTCCCGTCTCTAAAGACCTAGTTGTTATAGGAGACGTTAAGCAGTTAAAAAAAACTACGCAACCCCATGCTATGCATGCCCAGCTCTCATGCGATTTGTTGTTTTCCAGTGCCTTGAACAGCTGGCTTGTCCATTTGGCTTTCTCTCACTGTTCCTTGTTCTCCAGTGTGTGATTTTGGATTGGGACGGGGGAGGGTAGGTTGGATGCAAGGATTGCTATGCTGATGAGTGAGTAAGATTCATGCTAGCATACGCGAAGTCCATGTGTTTCGTACCAATCTGGGAAAGGCTGTGGTTCGCACTTCTAATTCTGTTATACCGAGTTCCCTTGAGTTTGAATGTCAGTGTCGGACAGGGAGCGTGGTCTACAGGACCCTGGAATTCTCCGGAATGCTCGTTAAAATGCGCACCGCGAATTCTGGAGGAAATCTCGAAAAACCGGATTCCTGAACTGGTTGCGGGCCGCTCCCAGCAGGCGCGAGGGAGCTGGTCTAGCCTCGCTATCTCGCAAAGTGTCTATGCGCCCGACACTCAACTGCCGACCACACTATATTGGTTTAGCGAATCTAGGAATTCTCAGAACCGGGGCGAAAACAGATCGCAGCCCTTTCGACCATTATTTTGCCGACCCCATTGTTAGCACCCCTATTGTTAGTACTCCCATGGTACTCGACAAGAGTATTAGTAGAAAAAGAAATCGAATAAAGGTCGTCGCGACTTAAATGCCGCCCCCCTCAAGTTGCCGCTCGGAGCAAGCGTCCCGTTTTGCCCCCCTCCTCCCCACATTTGACTCCGCTGCTTGGGTCAGTCTACGCTAGTATTCGCTCGACTAGTCTGGTGGTAGTATTGTTATAATGAGAAACTTAACCAGGAAATAATTAAATATCAGTTAGCAACCAAAAACACATTCTTCCGCATACGTTGCTGACGTCGGAGATGAGTTGATAAATTCCAAAGATAAATCAAATCTCGTGACCATCATAACACGGGAATGCCAACAGTCGTTTATCAAAGTTGGTGTTACCTCAGAAATAGTAATACTAATGATTAGCATTCACCCTCTTGGACCTAGAAATTATTAAAAAACCGGAATGTGGAAAAGTAAATGAAATATCAAATTTAGTTACAATAAAGAAATGTGACTCGTCAAATGTTGCTGCTATGGGGACATCCATAAATTACGTGAGGTGTTTTTCCGGATTTTCGGACCCCCCTTTTTTTTTAAGGTCTCACCCACACTTTTCTGCCAAATACCCCCCTTTTTTTAGCTCTACAGTCCTGCCCAATTTTAAAAAATCTCACGTGAGATTTCCGTTGACCCCCCCCTCCCCCTTGGTGAGATCTGGTGAGATTTCGCCGGACCCCCCCCCATTTCACCTTTACGTAATTTATGGATGCCCCCTATGCAGAATAAGTTAGTATATACAGTAATTTCTGCATTAAAAAACGAAGGATTAAAATTGTTGCCCTATATTGGATCCGAACTTACGACCCTAATACGTAAATATGACGTATAATGCTTTCTGAACGTGCGTACTAACTGCGGTAACGCTCTGGCCTCGCATTTGGGAGGACGCACATTCGAATCCCTGCCCGGCCATACAAATTTACGATTTCAGTGATTTACTGAAATCGCTTCAGGCAAATGGCGGGACGGCTCCTTCTAAACAGCGTGACAGACTTGCTTTCCGTTCCTTGACCGCGATGATGACGAGGCATAAAGCCGTTGTGTTTTTTAAATTTTATTTTACGGTTTGGTTCCTACCATTTGACGTGTAACCCTTTTTGAAAGACACCAGGCGACCGCCATGTTTAACGTCCCCATTCCCCCGACCAGTTACCATCAACAGTGTAATTCGCGGTGATTTGACACACTAGTATCATATCAGGAATCATTCGCTGGCCAACTTCCGAATGGTGAAAACACCTTACCCCGTCACAGCTCGAACCAAAGAAATACAGTACTAACCTCTCAGAGAGCCCGGCGTTCTGGCCTCGCATTGGGGAGGACGCGGGTTCGAATCCCCGTCCGCGCATCCAGATTTGGGTTTTCCATGGTTTCCCCAAATCACTCCAGGCGAATGCCGGGATGCTTCCTTCAAAAAGGCCATGGCCGAATTCCTTCCCGTTCCTTGTCCCCCAGTCCCATCCCGCCTCTAATGACCTTAGCCGTCGACGAGGCGTAAAGCAATAATAATAAAAAAAAAACAGAAAAAAGAGCCCGGTGTTCGGTCCTGGCAATCTAGCTTTTGCTTTTCCAAATCACTTCAGGCGAACGCCGCGGCCGATATGCTTCCCTCTAGTTGCCACAGTCATCTTCGGCCTCTAATGACGTCGAAGAGCCCGGACAATTGAGTGATCCCGTAAGGGAACCATCTTTCATTCAGAATGTAAGGAACCATAAAAAAAATAAAAGTGTACTGTGTCGCATTTTCCAGTAGCTAAATGCTCTGTTAATACGAATTTGTTAATTTACTGCGTAGATTGTGGTGACAAAAAATTATAGGATTCGTTCGTACCAGAGAAGTTAGGGACTTGGGTTACAAAACTTTGGTCAGACCATTGGTAGAATATGGTGGTGTAGTTTGGTACACACATGTTGGGTATCGAATACAGGATTTTGGGTGTGTGCATAGAAAAGGAGATGATGAAGGAGCTGGATTGGGGGGTCATTAGAGGAAAGGAGGAAGGTGAAGAGAGTGCTGGGAATGTACAAGGCATATATTGGCGATGGGGCTCGGAGGGATATTGGTCGATGAATTAGGAATAGTGCATGGAAGGGGAAAGGCATCCATGAACACAAGCCTGACGTTCGATTTCATGCATAAGGGAGTGGGAAAATTTATTGTTGTTGGTTAGGGTGTCGGGGATCGGAACAAATTACCAAGTGAAGTGATGAATAATAATTTACCAAAAATGCTTCAGGAATTGAAAATTTGTAAATCACAAAAGTAAATATAAATGTAATTATAAAAATTAAAAAAATAATAAAAAGGGGCAATTAGGGGTGTAGGGTAATTGCCACCGGAGCGTTAGCTCCATCGCATTTAAATTAAAAATAGTACATAATAAGCTGTGTTGTAGATAGTCCCTGATTTTCCTAGGTTGAGCGGTGTGCCAGACAGCTCTCAAGGCATCTAGGTTTCCGTTCCTGACGTTTTCCTCAAACCGTTCCAATGGTTTCTTCATGAGGGCATGGCCAGTTCCTTTCTCTCAATACTCCAAATATTCTAATGATCTGAACGTCGACGAACCAAAAAAACGAAATATGAAAAAATAAAATAAATGAGATGGTAAGTATTATACTATTATTATATTCATTGTCGTATTATATTTCAACTGAAAGAGTTGGTACGGGCATAGATTGCTAGAGAGAACCACCAAAAGACTTGATCACTCTTGTGGTCTTTATGACATAGGACTCTTGCCAGTTGTGACGACAGTTAGTATCTCCGGGCACTGTTTACACAGATCATACAACATAACATCTGTTGAATATTGGAATTTGGATGCTTAGATCCATATACAGAATATTAGTATGGCTGTTTGTGTTAATTCCTAATGTGTCTACTACAAATTTGTCAATTTATTGCGGTTTGATGTGATTTAAAAATGCGCCGGACTTGAAATAAAGTGTAGTTGTTGTTAGGTTTGCCGGTATCTTTCTGTATTTTGTATAGCATCGCTTGTTGTTGTTTGTTGTTGCGGCCGGGTGTCGAACCCACGCGGCCTGGCCCGCTCGCCGCAGTCACGTGTGCTGCCCCCACTCCCCCCGCGCCGACCGCGCTATCGATCTCTCCGCCGCCAGTTTCGCGCGCTTGCCACCAGGAGCCGCCACTCGGCGGCGTTGGCGGGTAAACAGCTGACGCGCGCGAGGCGGGCGCATGTTGACGTTGTCATTTAAACGAAGGGCGCCACAGTCGCACACCGCCTGTGCATTCTCTCTTTTTATATTTAATGAACGATATGGAATTAACTGCATTTCCTTCTGTACTTTCAATTCAAACTCAGTTACATCCATGGGAGTGTATAAAGCGTATATTTGCGATATTGGTAGAAGCTAGTAACAACTACTATGTGTTCATCAGCACAATTACCCGACAATGCCTGTTGCACCCTCCAAGATATGCTGAGGTTCATGATTTGATGAGACGTTATTCCATGCTCTGCGTAAGCAATGTAAGGTACTAGCGAACACGCTGTCTCTCTTGTGTATATTATTGTAGTAGCAACAGGCTTGATACAGAGGAGACTGCAAGGAAACTGTATCAAGACCTAAGTAACCTTGTACCTGGGATAGATAGCCATATGAAAATAAAATAAAACGCTAGCCAAACTGGCGAAGATAACGTGAAACCTTTCCACCCAAAATTTCCTCCGAGAATTGTTGTCTAGGTCAAACACAATACCACCATGCTAATAGAAAGTCCTTCCCTTCTGAGCAGAGCCGCATGTAAGCATAGGCTACATAGCCTAGCCTAGGGGCCCGCACCACAAAGAGGGGGCCCGCAACACAACCCTGGGTCTCCCGCCTGGGCCAGGAGTAGAGCTTAAAAAAAAGTCCGAATTTGGAAAATTTCAAAATTTAAGCAACAGGAGGGCCCGCACCACCTCTATAGCCTAGGGGCCCAGGGGGCCTAAATGCATCCCTGCTTCTGAGATATCCTCTCCATTCGGAAGGACGCAGGTTCAAATCCTGGCCATCACTTCAGCCCAATGCTGCGATGGTTGCTTCAAAGAGGCCATGGCCGGATTCCATCTAATCCCGAGTCCCGACTCTGACGATTTCGACGTGAACGAGGCCTAAAGCCAGTGCTGAATGCATGGGGAGGGGGCTCAAGCTCCCCCCCCCCCCAAAAGTATAGGTCCACCTCCGACATCGTAATTCGATTCGGAGACCTCTTTTTTAAATCTATTGATCTTCTAAAGGCGCCATGACTACAAAGACTACCAAACCAAAATCCACTCAAGCCCTCCCCAAACGAAAATCCGCTCAAGGCTCACGCCTCCCCCCCCCCCAAACCAAAATCCGCTCAAGATCCCCCTCCCCCCAAACAAAAATCTTGGATCCGCCACTGCCTAAAGCCGTAAGTACAATAATAATAATAATAATAAAAAAAACGGAAAAAGTGTCCTTCCAATATGTGGGATCTTCAGCAGTCGAGCCACGGACTCCTGGTGGTTTGACTTTCATCATCGAAGCTGCGGAATAACAAGTGTGTATGAGGAGTCTAGTTCCACTAGTATAATTTGAGTTCTACTGCGTGCCGTTATTGAACGATCGCGAGTCAATGGTGAAAGGAGCTAGCTTATGAAACAACCATGGCAGTTGGCTCACAAGCCTCTGATAATCCATGGGAAAAATCCTTCATTTATTGGAGCGAGTGATGAGCGGACTAGGTGACCAAACTATGGTCAGACCACATTACTTGATCAGAATGGTGTAGCAGGGGACCCACAAGAGTTAGAGGGATTGCAAAGAAAGACAGCTAGTTGTGTGTGTGGAAATTATCACAGAACTCAGCTATGTAAAGGAGCTGGAATGGGATTCACTGGAATAGAGGAGGAAGGTGAAGAGAGTCATAGGTGTCTACAAGGCGTATGTTGGTGATGAGGCGTGGAAAGATAATGGCGAAATAATTAGGACTGGTGCATGGAAGGGAAAGGATGACACTGGCCACAAGCTAATACTCGATTTCAGGCACAAGGGTGTGGAAAGATTTTCTTTCATATGTAAAGGGAGTCAGTGATTGGTATAAATTACCAACCACATGAATAATATACGAGGAACGGTGAGAGAATTTAAAATTAACATTCGTAAGCTGCAAAATCTAAGTGGGTGGAGTGATTTTCACTGACAGAATTTAAGATAGTAAGAAATAAATGATAAGGAAGGGGTAAATATGGGACTTCGGAAACTGCCCTCCGGAGCGAGCATCGCAGAGCGTGGGTGGCAGTGTAGACGCCACAAGAAGCCCCCGCAAGTGCCCGCTTCCTGTTTTACCCGCAGTTCTGTAGCAAAACAATTAACATTTATAGCCGCGCGGTGGAAGAAGTGGGTTCCCACATCCTCGACACTGATTATGATAATAGTGGGAACGAAAATGCCTGAAACCAGTGGTTGTCCGCGAAGATAGGACAGATAGGGTAGATTGAATATTAAAAATTGATTTCTAACTGATCTAAATATACCGTAACCAAAAATAAATTACTAAAATATTTTTCACTTATGATAGATACCGAACTCGTATAGTATTAGGCTAGATGCGAGCAAAAGTTACGACCCAACCATTCTAAAAGCCATAAATATTTTAACGATCGGGTATGATTGTTTTATTTTTACTATAATAGGTTACTCACTAATAATTTCCCAGTAGGTATCAGAGAGAGTGGCGTTTTACGAGGGCCTGGATGGGACCTCAGTATGCGCTGATAGGGTTGGTTAATAATACACACGTACGTAAAACATTTGGATCATTTAAGTTAGTGGTCGGTAGAATTATTTTCTCAATTTTATTGGGACTCGGGTTAAATAAGATTGAGAACAATTCCCGAAACAATACAATGCAACATTTGGTGGGACCAGGACGCTATTTGCCGTAGGTGAGGGAGTGCAGTTACTACGTCAAGTTTTGGAAATTGGATCTCTTCTAAAAAGGAGATGGTCTGTGAGTTGTTGTATTGTACTGTTGCGTGGTGAGTGTGCAGTAAGGATCGGGCCAGCGTTCGGCAGAACGTGGGTTCGGATCTCCGTTCGGCCATCTAGATTTTTATTTTGCGTGTTTTCCCGAAATCGCTTCATGCGAATCCCGGGATGTTTCTTCCAAAACATTGTGCAAAATTTGTTTCCAATGTTTGATTTGTACAATAGTTACAAGAGGTGACCAAATGAAAAGGTACGAAACGACACGGTGGGTACAAATGTAGACTTTATTCAAAATATACACCATAGGCCTGAGCACAACGATCCCACTGATGAACAAGCCGCAGGATTCCTTGTTCCCAGAATTCCTGTGGCCGTGACGAGACCCAGTCCTTCACAGCGTCCTCGAGTACGTCGCCCGAGTTGAAGCGCTTCCCTTTCAGGTGTTTCTTCAGTGGAACAAACACATGGAAATCGCAGGGCGACATGTCCGGACTGTAGGGCGGATGGTCCAACGTCTCCCACTCGAACTTGGCCAGCTCCATGTGTGTGACTCTGGAGACGTGTGGACGCGCGTTATCATGGAGCAGAACCACACCCTCCGTGAGCAGCCCCGGTCTTTTGTTCTTGATGGACCTGCGTAGGCGTCGGAGTGTCTCACAGTACACACCCCCCACCTGTACGCCATACGGACTGCCGCATCATTTGGACGCCGCTTCTGATAAGAGCCTCTGCTCTCTACTGCGCATGCGGGCGCCCGCGCATGCTCCGATCCCAGTCAGAGACTCCAATCGCATCCCGAGATGTCTCGCTACGTTCTCCCATGGCGGAATATGCAAATATTTAACTGTTACGTTTTTACGCCGTTTCGTACCTTTTCATTTGATCACCCCTTGTATTTTCTCTGTGTATTTTATGTGACATGAGGATGGCGGATCTTGGGGTCCCTCCGAGGCGGGGAGGATCCGTGACATTTTGCCCGTCCTGCCACCCTATTGTTACGCCACTGTTTACTGTTACTATTATTCTGTTTGGTGGATTTGTATCTTACACTTTTCTTATCAAAGGTTTATGGGAACTGTATTAGGAAGTACATGTTTCCCATTACTTCGTTATTATCCACTGCTTAATGCGACTAGCTGCTTGCATCAAAGAATCGTCGAGTGCGCATGCGCAGAACGTTGCCGCGCTTGCGCATGCACACTTGTCCCCACCGTGACCAGACACTGTCTTAAAGTGGATGACGGAGTAATTGATGCGGTTGTTTGTTGTCGTTGTTGCAGTGCTGCTGAGCGAGCCGATCGAGAACGACGAGCTGCAGTTCAAGACGCTGAAGATAACGGACTTCGGGCTGGCGCGCGAGGTGGACAAGACGACGCGCATGTCTGCCGCGGGCACGTACGCCTGGATGGCCCCCGAGGTCATCAAGACCTCCACCTTCTCCAAGGCCAGCGACGTCTGGAGGTAACACTAACGTCAGGTTCACCTCGTATATGGAGACTTTTTTTAATAAAAAATGCTGTACCGTTCTTTGAACGGCTGTAATCTGACAAAAACCCTTGACTTGAGAGTTTTATCGATCCCCCTCTCCCGCTCCCTTGGTGAGATTTTGCTGGTTCCTCCTCCCCTATTTTCAGCGCACGTAATTAATGGACGTCCCCTGGTAAGTCGCCTCCTTTTCAACTTCAGGGAACAACGGGGACTGCTCAATCGCTTACAGCCAAGTATTTATCAAATCATCGGTTCACATTTTGCAGAGGAACCACGTATCTTCCGCGTTTCCAGCGACATTCCAGGACAACATTAGGGGGCGTTTATTAATTACGCCCCCCCCTCTGGTGAGATCTGGTGGACCCCCCCCCAACCAACCTCTAAAGCTGCGTTCCCACGATTTCTTGTAACGAAGGCGGGACGGGACAGGACCTCACTAGCCGAAGTGTAGCGACGACCGCGGGCCGCAGGTTAGTCCTCGCTTACCTCGCCGCCACCTCCGCACCACGTTGCCCAGTGTCGTTTGGCACAGAGCACTTTACAGCAACAGAAGGGGTGCGCACCGCTGCTGCAAACCGATGGCAACAGCGCACCGCTACGCACGCCTGTGATGTTTACCGACACAGTGGGTAGCTGCGTCTCGTCCCCGCTAGCAGAGGCGGCCCTGTTCCCATGGCGTGTTGTTGAGTATCCGTCCCGTTCCGCCTTCGCTACAAGACGTCGTGGGAACGCGGCTTAAGATGACGTGAGATTTTGACGGTATCCCCCCTCCTCCCTCCGCTAATCGACCTTGTAGTTTTTTGAGACTTTTTTTTAAGCTCTCCTGCTTCCTCCCCTCCCCTCCCCCTAAGGTTGGTTTCCGCGTTGCTTCTAGACCTAATAACCCCTCCCCCCCTCGGTATCCGTTTCGTTTGAGGACCTTTCTTTTTTTGAAATAGCGACTTCAATTTTGAAGATATTTGAACTCATCGCGCCATTACAAAACAAGTCGTGTCACATGCTGGTCGGTGGGAACACAGTTTTTGGATTCGTGTTGCAGAATGACGTGCATACCTAAACAATCCCCGTCACGGGGCCCCCCATTAATAACGTGAGCACAAAATAGGGGGGGGGGGACGATCAGACGAAATTTCACCTAATCTCGCCAAACAAAGGGGGAAGGTACAGTGTTACGATACAACTGCTCACGTAATTAATGGACGCCCCCTCACACGTCTCTCGATCGCCTGTTGATACACGAGATTACAGCGACCTCGGGTTCATGAAATTCCCTTCCTGCACGTCTCGATACCACCTGAATTGGCTGCACATGATGTGCAAGAATATTGATCAACACTCGAACCGGCCGCAACGTTCTGTCGCCAAATGCTAGTAGGGAGCGTGCACAAACTACGTGGCTCGGTCGTTGGGGGGGGGGGGGGGTTCTGGAAGGCTACGCTGGGCTACGTGGGGGGGAGGGTGGTTTCCGAGCCGGACCACGTAGCTTTCCTTTCATAACATTTTTCACAGTTAAAATGAGGAACAGAACTCACAACAGCATGTGAATATTTATTTCCCTCAGTTAATTATATCCGTATGTAATTTACAATGGTCTGACTAGATAAAATAGTACAAAATGTCTTCTGGAATCAAAAGGGGAAAAAAGCTACGTGCTACGTGGGGGGGGGGGGGTGTTAGAGGCAAGAGCCACGTAGGGGGACATCCATAATTTACGTGAGGTGAAATAGGGGGGGGGTCCGGCGAAATCTCACCAGGGCGGAGGGGGGGTCTACGGAAATCTCACGTGAGATTTTGCGAAAAATTTGGGGACAGTAGAGGTCTACAATTTGCGCCAAAGTCGATTTTAGGAGGGTATTTCGTCAAAACAGTTAGGGCGTGACCTTAAAAAAAAAGTCTACAAAAGTTTCCAGGGCGATTTGTTGGGGGGGTTCTCACGGACCAGATCTAACCAGAGGGGGGGGGGTCCGGCCAGATTTCACGAAATCTCACCAGGGGGGATCTAGAAAAACACCTCACGTAATTTGTGGATGCCCCCTAGAGCTACGTGGGGGTAGGGGGGTTCACAGGAGGCCAAAATGGAGCTACGTGGTTTATGCACGCTCCTCTATGAGCAAGCCCGGAACTAACATCGAGCTAACAACACTGTGAGCGTTCTTTCCACTAGCACACGTCAGACAGTATTTTGATCTCCAATCTTATTCGTCATTTGATTTACGTATCATAGTTCACCTGCCAATTTTTCTGCTGGAATCGCGTTTCTTGTATTGTGAGTAGTTTAGTTCACAGCTCTTCTTGGCCAATTTCCACTTTCGTCGCTAGCACAGGGTGTGTCCGTCTCCTTGATTATTTATTCCGAGCTTATTCGTATTCGTAAAAAACACCCGCTCAAAAGTAGCAAATATTTTTTCTGTTTTTTTCCTTCGTACGAAATAATACATTTAAACGAAAATAGATCTTTGACACTACACTGTATGATACGGAGCTTTGACGATCGGGCCTGAATTCGGGAGGACGGGGGTTCAACTCTCCGTCCGACTATTCAGATACCGTTTTTCCTAATCACCCCAGGCGAATGACGGGATGGTTCATTCAAAAGACAATCGCCGAATTCCTTCCCGTTGCTTGCCTCGCCTGTGATGACGAGGAGTAAAGCCAGAAGCATCAAAAATATCTTAAATATACCGCATTTTTCCCGTTTACGGTTTTATAATAGTTACAGATTGTCTTAACGCGTTTAATTACCACATAAGTGGTAGTGGAGCTTCCCGATCGCAAAATGATACCTTCTGCTAGCAGGGTCGGCGCTAGAATTCTCGGGCCCCGCATAAGCGTTCGTAGGGCCCCCTCCCTCTCCCCTTCCCCGACAAAATTTTTTCTTTAAACTTTGATTTTTTTGATAAAATCAGAAAATTTTAATGAAAATAATAAAAACTCCTTTTTTTAAGAAAGTTTTTTTTTTTTTAAGTTTGTTTGTATTTAGTTACGACGAAGGGCCCCCTTCGGACGTTCGGGCCCGGGGTATTTTTTTTTTTTATGAAAATTTCCAGAACCTTAATAACTTTCCTTTTATAACTAGATACATCTTTCATAATACGTGCTAGTGCTACCACGTTTAAATTCAGCAGTTTTAATTGTTCAAACTGAAAAATTGAGTCCTCGTAAATGAAGTTGTGTGAATTTAGTTTGGCGTTAAACAGCACGCTGTCCAGTTTTATCCAGTTTAAGCAATGCACACAACGCATTTGCATCTGGCAGCTGTATTGAAGGAACTATTTGACACAGTGACTTGCAAGTATTTATGATACTCGTACCAACCTAAAAATATCTGCAATGCTACGGAGTGAGTGTTGCTCAATTTTTTTTTTTTTATCTCTGCATTCAAGCAGATACCGTTTGATGAACCTAAATTAATAATGACTCATATCATGTTGAAATGCGACAGCTTTGAAAACATTCATTTTCTGGTGGATTTACCCAAATTTTAGATTCTTATTTTCTTCCTGTCATCAGTCTCTCAACTGGTTTGATGCAATCCTCCATCCCATCCTATCTTGTGCTAACCTCTTCATCTCAACATATCCCTTACAACTCACGTCCTCAATTATCTGCTTCATATATTCTAATCTCTGTCTTCCTCTACAGTTCTTACCTTCAACTGTTCCCTCCACTAACAAATTAACCAATCCAGCATGTCTCAAAATATGACCTACCAGCCTGTCTCTTCCTGCTGTAAGCCTCTGCACACTTCTTTTCTCACCCATCATTTAGAAAACTTGTTTATTTCATACTTTATCTGTCCACTTAATTTTCAGCAACCTTCTATAGCACCACATTATTAATGCTTCAATTTTCTTTCTTTCTGGTATTCCTAAACTTCATGCTTCGCCACCATAAAGTGCTGTGCTCCACACATAATTTAGTGAAATAAATTCAGTTGATTCTTCGAAGGGTTTATCGATAGCTTCAAAAAAAAAAAACTACAAGAAGTTGGAGGGGGAGGGGGGAAGGATGTACGCACTAATGACACTGAAAAAAGAAACACGTTATTAGATTTAACTTTATTGTTGTTGCTATAAATTGTTATTACAGATGGCAACCAAATGTGTTGGGCGAGCGATAATGCTCTGCCTTCACATTCAGGAGGTGACAGTTTGGAATATCTTACTGGCAACCGAGATTCCAGTTTTCCATGGCTTCTCAAAATCAAAGTAAATTCTAGGATGATTTCTTTGAAAGGGTGTGGCTGAATTCCTTCCTGTTCCTTGCTCCATGACCTCAGTGTTGGCAAGGCAAAAAACCACAAAGGGGGAGAAAAAAAATGGATAGTTTTTTTCTTTTTTGTACATCTTGTAAAGTTGTCACCCTGCAAGCTAGACCACTGAAGTGAATTGACTGTAGCTATTCAGATGTTTTGGAGCTTATTTAAAATTCTGCATGTTGCCTTTGAAATTAATTAAAGACTGAAAATCACGGCTTTCGGTCTGCATGTATTGCTTGGAATGCGACTTAATTCCAGAAGACCTGTTGCCAGGCGAGAGCAGAAAATGAACAAGGCTGTCAGCGTCTCCCGTCAGTCCGTCTCGTAGTTTTACGCATTAATACGATGCAGATTTATGCAAATTGACGCCACTTTGGAAACATTAATGATGTCCGTACACTCTGAAACCACTCAACTCGGAGAACTGTTAGTATGCATAGACGTACTCTCATAAATTGGCTTCGGAGACTGGAATTCCAGCCTCGGTATAAAGTGGTTTTTCAGTGTGCGTTTTGTTTCTTATTGCTGTTTTATGTTTGCTCATATGGTGTTCAGTGTAACTTGTTTGACAAATTTATTTCCTTTTAAAGAGGTTCCTTATTTATTGCTATGCAGTCGTTTTCAGTTAATTTCATTTCTTGGATCAAAGTGGTCTACTCTAATGCTTAAATTGGGTGTAAATTCTTTTTGGCATGAATAAACATTCTAATGCCCACTTTTATCATTACAAGTTCACATTTCTGTTACCTTCGTACAAATTAGAGTAGGTTGCTGCTCTTTTTTTTTTTGGCTCAATTTTAACATCCTACTGAATACTTAGGTCATTAATTTTAATCTAATTGCGATGGAGCATATGATCCAGTGGCAATTTCCTTTATCATCTACTATCGCGCTACGCAATTTCATTAAGTACAGTTTCCCTATCCATATACTTTTGCCTTTTATGTTTTTTAATTTTGAGTGATTACATTTTTTAGGTAAGTTATGCAGCATTTGATTACAGTATTCAACTCTCTTCCCAACAAAATAATTTTTCCCCCACTTTTTTACCCTTGAAATCAAGAAATCATCTGCCACTCCCATGTTCTGCTACTTGTTGGCTAGTGGTAAGGCACTTAGGAGGACACAGGTTCAAATCCTTGTCCAACCTCCTGATTTCACGTTTCCACCGTTTCTCAAAATCACTCCAGATTGGAGCCAGGTTTGTTCTTTCAAAAAGCTGTCACTGAATTCCTCCCGATTCCTTGTATCCAGTCCGCTCCCACCTCTTAAGGACCTAGATGGGGTGTAGAGCCCTAACAGTCAAAATAAAAAGCCACCAAGTGTGAGACACTCTCGTGCATACACAGGATGAATTCAGTAAAAATAGGGATGTTTTGTAAAAACTTTTAAAAAATCAATAACAACTGATATTTAAAAAGATTTAATTATGGAATTATTTTTCAACCAGTACATACATCAACACCTCCAATATTTCCACAACTGTTTCAGATATCAGAATGTGGTTTTCATGAAATTATAATACCTAAAGGGGGAATAAGGTACAATTTTCTGGTACATTGTCCTGTTAGCAGAACAGACCAAGTTACTCAATGGCATGAACAAAATACTGAAAACCAAACCAAGACAATGGTGATGATATGTAACAGAAATGATAACAATAATAGTTGATTAAATACACTGAAGAGCCAAAGAAACTGGTATAGGCATGCATATTCAAACACAGAGATATGTAAACACTCACCGTACGACGCTGCGGTCGGAAATACCTAAGAGAACAGGTGTCTGGTGCAGGCGTTAGATTGGTTACTGCTCCTACAATGGCAGGTTATCATGATTTAAGTGAATTTGAACGTGGTGTTATAGTCAGTGCACAAGAGATGGTACACGGCAACTCCGAGGTAGCGATGAGGTGGGGATTTTCCCGTACGACTTTTGTCTCTCTCCTACACCACCAATTTTTCTGATTCAGATATCAAAATCAGCACAATATGTTCACATGTGTTTCACATCTTTGCGTTATGTTCCTACATCATGCAAGTCCCTCCCATATTTTTGTTTTATTTCTATCCCGTTTCCTCCAATTTCTTCAGTAACACTTCCTAAGACTTTTAAACATTCAACTTGCTTTACATTTTTTGTTCCAAATGTAATCCCTATATGAGACTGAAATTTTATCAATTATTTTTGCATGACCAACAAAGTATTCATGCTGTGATGCTAGATATTGCTCATGTTTTTATAATTTATTTCCATTTTTTTCAGACTCCAAAATTCACAGTTTAAGGTAACTTGATTGAGCAAGGTGAGAACTTGATGATAGATTTACTCTGTGGTTAACTGGTGTGACTTTGGAGAGTGTGTTTTGTAACCCTGATGTGAAGCAACTAATGAAACACTCTAACCTCCAATTGTTTTTGGGAACATATAGTTAAAAAAAAAAGAATTAATGAATTTGCTACCAAATTGTGCATAGCAGCACTTAATGGAATGCAGTACAGAAAATTCAACAGCTTACTTTGATGTTACATATGGATCATGTTTCTGCCTTGCTTATTAAATGTTTTTGTTAATCATCATCATCATCATCAAGGACAGTCTCCAGCCACTGGCCGGGTCTGCTGGGAACAAAAGCCTCGCCAGCGCTCCCTGTCTAACCACCATCTCTCTTCTTCCACTGTCGCCCAATTTCCTCCTCTTTCCTCCAGACATTTCTTAACACCTTTAATCCATCTGTCTCTCTGTCTTCCTCTAGGCCTCTTTTCTTTCAGCTCCATGTCCAGCATCTTCCTTGGCAGCCTCTCCTCTCCCATTCTCTTTACATGCCCGTACCACTGTAACCTAGATTTTTCAATTCTCTGTTGTAGCGGTTCTTCCTTTATCATCTCCCTGATTCTCTCATGCCTTATTCTGTATCTTCTTGTTACTCCTAATCTACTCCTCTGAAATTTCATTTCCACAGATTGTACTCTCCCTTTGTCGCTCTCCTTCATCACCCACGTTTCCAACCTACATGTTAAAATTGGCACGAAGATTGCCTCTTTGATCTTTTGTGGAACATCTCTACTCCATACCAGACTTCTAAAAAAATCCATCTGCACATCTTCCTCTTTCCTTTATCTCCATCCTGTTTCCTCAATTTTCTTCAATCCAGCTTCCCAAATATTTGAAACATTCCATTATATTTAGTAGCTCTTTTCCAAGTGATATGCATATGTCCGTCCTGTTCTTCTTTCTTGTTGTTATCACCACTTCACTTTTTCTCGCAGAGAACTTCATGCCATAGGCTGCAACTACTCTCTCCCACACATCTAGCTGATCCTGCACCTCTCTTTCAACCTCTCCCCAAACTAATAGATCATCTGCAAATATCATTGCTTTTATTTTTCCTTCCCCAATGCTCTGCACCACCTTCTTAAATATTTCATCCATAGCTACAATAAATAAGAGGGGTGATAGGGCACTACCTTGTTTTAGTCCATTTTTCAAATGGAGCCATCCAGTCTTATCCGTTCCCACTTTGACACAGCTCTTACTACCTTCATACATATCCTTCACTCTTTCCACTATCTCCATCTTTACTGACTTTTTTTCTCAGTCCTTCCCACACTTTGTTTCGGCTGAGGCTGCCATATGCCTTTTCAATGTCCAGGAAGCAATCACCAGATATTTCCCATACTCATAGTGCCGCTCTTGTAGCTGTCTTATTGCCAATATAAGATCGATAGTTAACCTTCCTGGTCTAAATCCATATTGTTCTTCCCTTAGCTGTGTTTCAGCCACTCCTCTTATTCGGCTTTACAAAACTTTCTCATATATCTTGGCACAGTTGCACATCAGGGTAATACCACGATAGTTCTGGCAGACAGTCCTGTCCCCTTTCTTAAATATGGGTTGTATTACCCCTTTCCTCCAGTCATCTGGAATTCTTCCCGCATTCCACACAGCCCGCATCACCCTGTAGAGCCACCGTGTGCCCATTTCTCCAGCAGCTCGTATCATCCCCACACGCACTTCATCCACTCCAGGCGCTTTACCTCCCTTCATTCTATTTACAGTGTCATCCAATTCCTTCCATGTAATGTCTTCCTTTTCCTCTTGATATTGGTCCCTATCTTTCTCTTTACCCTCATTTTCATGTTTTTGTTAATAAATACCATATTTTATTATTTGCAATTATTTATTTCAAATTTTATAATGAGATTCATGTATTGATTTTCTTTGTGTTTCCCATTGTGAACATAAAACACCTTTATTTTTCTTCGAATTGAACATTCTGCTTACCATGGTCGCTAACTCAAATAATTAAGGTGTGTAACTGTTTGTCCGATAACTAACAGATTTCTTGTTTTTTTGTTGTTTGCCATTGATAGTAAAAGTGCTTAGAAAGAAAAGTATAAAATGATCAGGTTTTGAATTGCTGAACAACTGTAATCAATTTTAGGAGTCATAAGACCTAAAGTGATCCTTAAAAATGTATTAATATATATAAAATATATATATAATTTTTGGAATTGAAACTTTTATCTCTTCAAAACAGCCGATGAACCAAGACCCATGAGATTCTTAAGAAAGAGTCGCGCTTACACATTCCTGAAATTGAGTGCTAACTCTAGTCATGGTCATCTTTTTCCCTTCCATGTGCCTCTCTTAATTCTTTCGCCAATATCTTTCCACATCTCATCACCAATATACACCTTGTACACTCTCTTCACCCTCTTCCTGTCTTCCAAAGAGCTGGAATGGGATTCATGAGAAGTCAGGAGGGGGTGCAGGGAGTGATGGTAGTGTACAAGGCATATATTGGTGATGAGGCATGGAAAGATATTGATAGAAAAATTAAGAGTGCTGCATGGAAGGGAAAAGATGACTATGATAAAAGATGGTCGATTTCATGCGTAAGAGTGTGGGAGGATTTTCTTTTATAGGCAAGGGGTCAGGGATTGTACATCTACATCTACATATATACTCTGCAATTCACAAAACTGTTGGTGGCAGAGGGTGCTCTCTTTGTTGTGCATTCCAATCCCTAATGGTATGAGGGGAAAAAAGAATTTATATAAGAATCAGTGCGACACCTTATTTCTCTAATTTTATCTTTCCTGTCATTCCGACCCAAATAGGTTGGTGGACGAAGTATTTCACTACACTCGTAAGTGAAAGTGGGAGTACGCATGTTTACCAATAAGTTTATACGAAACGTGTGTCATCTATCTACCAGACTCCCAGCCTAGTCTACTAATCAGTTCTGTGGCGCTTTCATCAGGACTGTAACAAGCGGTCACGAATCGAGCGGCTCTTTTCTGTACTTTCTCTGTACTCTCAATCAACCCTTTACAAAACGGATCCCAGATGGCACAACAATAGTCCAAATGTGGATGCACAAGAGATTTGTACGTTATCTCCTTTGTTTGTTCATTACAATTGTTCAAGATTCGACCTAGGAACCGCAGCCTACAATTAGCTCTACTTACCAACGTATTAATATGTAAGTCCCATTTCATGTTCCTTTGTACTGTTACTCCCAAATATTTCATAGAATCGACCATATCAATAACTGAATTGTTTACCTCGTATTTCTGAACAATCGGATTCTTTTTGTTAGTTATGCTCATTGGAGTAAATTAATAAGAGAGATGATGAATAATTTACGAAAAATGCTGAAAGAATTTAAAGTTGATATTCATAGAGGGCAAAAGTAGGTGGGTACATGAAAGGGGGAAAATATATGTAGAGACATTGTTATCGTAATTTGCATTCATCACAACTAAATAAAATTAAAATACTTGCTGCTGTGTCAAGACAGCTGATAATAACAAATGAGTTTGTTGAACAGAGTTGAAGTATAGGATGAACCTCATACATAAACTTACTTACTGTCTTATTCTGTCCATAAATGTATGTTGTTACTCGTACGTTGTACACGTACAGTGTCGATAATGGTTTGCGGGTTGCAGCTACGGAGTGTTGCTGTGGGAGCTGCTGACGGGAGAGACGCCGTACAAGGGCATCGACACGCTAGCGGTGGCCTACGGAGTGGCCGTCAACAAGCTCACGCTGCCCATCCCCAGCACCTGTCCCGAGCCCTGGAGGGACCTCATGGAAGGTCTGTACACAAACTAGACCAACGGGATCCACTTACATCAGTCGTGATAGGTGTTGCACCATTGCTGAATATAATAATACCTGTCTGTAATAATGAGGGCAGATCCCCGAAGTTTGTCTTTTTTATTGAAAAGACTCTCATCAGTGCAAGTTTTTAGTAAAATGAATTTTTCATTTCACTTAATCTGGTAATTTGGTGGTTAACATGCCTTGACTGGCACTATCTCCAGTTAAGGTGCGTACACACTCGGCCAATGAATGACAGCCAATGTGTCGGGGGCAATGTAAGTTGACAAGGCATTTCCGTTCGGTCTCTCGTTCTCGTGAAACCGAGGGGTTGGCTCCAAGGGATTGGGCCATGTGGAGTCGCAGTTGGCTCTGAAACCTCGTCCAAGTTGCTAGCGTTTTATATTACTGTATAAAGTAATAAGTGATATTTTAATTATAATTTAACCGGCTGATATTATGTGGGAAGAAGAGGATTGCATTGTCACATGTGCATCCTTTATTTTACTGCAAGAAGCTGATCAGAAAAAGAAGAAAAAATGACACTGGTGGATGACCTCTCTTTTCAGAAGTAGGAAGGAGTGCGGTGTTCACTGTTTTTTTTTTTTTTACTGCAAATTTATCCTGCATGACGCCCATACTACTAAAAGCAAATCATGTTGATTTGTGCACTTTATCAGCATCACAGCCAGTTTTGCAATTGATTTCTTCTCTTTGTCTTTCACGACGAAAATATGTCAACAAAGATTCCATTTTCTTCTTCGCATCTTGCAAATTAACTTCTAAAAGCTCACTTATGCTCTTCCAAGCTTCTAATCTCTTTATTTTGTTTTTGTATTCACATTTAATAGGGTGCCATAAACATTCCTGTTCACGATAAAAATTGATCAATTTAATGCAGTTTCATTGCTCCACTTCATACTCAACACAAAGTCTAAACACACCATAGACATGGCAAACAATAAAATACTGAACCAACGTTGGTTCGGCATCGACACCAGGAGGGTGTCCCAAGACCAAACCAGCGCCAAACCTTTGATGTTACCGCCAGTAGCCCGAACCGCAACCAAGGCAAACGGATTCGTTGGCTGCAATTTGCCTCCCGTACACACTAAGCAAATCTCTCCCAAGAAAGCGGTTAGTCGCCATTCATTGGCCGTGATTTGCTTAGTGTGTACGCACCTTTTAGAATCCTAGTGTTGGTAAAAAATTTCAAGTGCTTTAAACTGACTTTAACTTCTATCTAATTTTGCTTTGTTCATTAGAAGCACACTAGGATTCCCCACATTATGGAATCCATATTAAATACCGATCTTATTTACTCCATAGGATACATCAAATTGAAAGTGTTACTCTTTGTGGGAGGGGGAGAGGGTCTCTCATTACGTAATATCATTCAGATTTACTTAATAGTTATGTAGTTGGCTACCTGTCTCTCTATTTGCCACCAATATTTTCTAATGCTTGTTTGAATAGATCTGAGTTGTTTAGGATGAATTTCTAAGCATACTTTCCCTAAGGGAGCATGCACAAACTACGTGGCTCGATGCAGGGCGGGTGGGAGGAGGAGGAGGGTTGGCTGGAATGCTACGCTGGGCTACGTGGGGGAGGGGGGGTTCCGAGCCAGGCCACGTAGCTTTCCTTTCATAACATTTTTTACAGAGCACACAACAGCATGTGAATATTTTTTTCCCTCAGTTAATTATCTCCGTATGTAATTTACGATAGTCTGACAAGAGAAAAAAATACAAAATGTCTTCTGGAATCAAAAGGAAAAAAAGCTACGTTCTGTTGGGGGGGGAGGGGGGAAGGGGTAGAGGCAAAAAAGCCACGTCGGGCTCATGGGGGGGAGGAGGGGGTTCACAGTAGGCCAAAATGGAGCTACGAGGTTTATGCACGCTCCCTAACAGACTATTTTTGAATGTGTTACAATTAGTTATAGAATAGATCTTTAAGTATTTTTTGTGTTATGTAAATTTACCACTCTTTTTTTTACTACATGAACTGAATGTGAAAGTGATGACACGTTTAGAAATACTTGTTGCTGATTTTACACGAGCATTTATATGCCCCGTTCCCAGCTTGCTGGAATTCGGATCCCCACAAGAGGCCCTCGTTTGAAGACATACTGGTGGCCCTGGATGCGATCATGCACTCGGCCTTTACACAGACGCCCCACGAGAGCTTCCACACGATGCAGGAGGACTGGCGGCAGGAGATCGAGCAGGTGCTCCACGGTCTCCGCATGAAGGAGAATGTGAGTGAGCACGCTGATCCTATTATAAAACAGAAGGATAAGATATGTAAAACTATTTTTACCACAGTTGGAGGTGAGATGAATGCAAATTGCAATTATTCTGGGTGATTGGTTAGTTGTATGATGGATAAATTGAAACACAAGGCAATGATGGTGGGTGTCCCTTCAGAATTAATCCCATACTTATACAGCGTGTGTCTGGCATTGATATTTGTAATTTAATGTAGCATTAATGTCAGTGTAGCTTATTTTGTCTATTATTCACTACAACAGATTATTTGAAACATTTTAATATAATCTTTAAACTTGGGACACTCACGTTTCAAAAATAAGTTACATATGACTGGTGAGACAGATTAATGTTTGGGAGGAAAGAATTGACAGCATGTATTATATTTGCTTTCATGTTGTTATTAATAATCGTCAGAAGAAAAATGATTCGAGGTAATGTTAATGGCATTTGGCAAGTTTTGTTTAAAATTGGTACAGAAAAATTATTATGTTTCTGGCTGGTTACAGAAATGGTATAGTTTGGTTAAATGTTTAATTTCAGATTAATTTGGTTGCTTAAGTATTAACTTCATAAATTGACAAATACATATAACATGTCAAATTCCAAATGATTCCAAAATACTACGCAGCATAGAACGTCCAGATTCTCCCCAGATGTCTTCTTCACCTTCTGCTTTGCCACTTTTGACACATATAATTTGAAAAATCTTGCGTTTTGCATATGGGCCTTCAATGATGGTAAATTCTACATTTAAATAGATACTGCCAGTAGTGTAGCTTTTAGTGAACCAATTTTCATAACCTCGTGTCAAATTTCAGTCTCCGAAGATACACCAATAACACAATAAAATGTTAACTTCAATCCAGGAGTGCAAATAAAGCTTTATAGATACCTGCTTAACTGTTGGGGAATGAGGCTTGCAGCCCTAGAATATTAAAAACCCCATCCATATATTGGTTTTCCATGGTTTCCCTAAATTACTCCAGGTGATTCACAGTGTGGTTACTTCAAAAGGACATTACCGAAATCATCCTAGCTCCCACCTCTAAAGACCTCAACACTGATGAGGCATAAAGACAAAATCAAAACAAAACAAAAAACACAATTACTGCTTGAATGATTAAATGTAGGATGAAAAGAAACTTTACTAGATGCTTTAAAATTTTTAACCAATATTTGACAATTTGTTTGACAACTTTTTAAGTATTTCTTAAACATTACTAGTTTTGAAGCTATGATTACTGTTCTTATCTAGTGTTCTAAGCATTTCCTAGAGAGTATTCTATGTTAGCTTTTAGTAATCAATTTTTGCCTAGATCTAGTGCTTGCTGTTTCTAGACAAATAATTTTTTACAACTATTCAGTCTTAATTGTGATTAAAAAAATTGCTTACATTGAGGATAGAGAAATAAGCTATCATCTACCGTAGAAGACATTGTGGTGGCGACATTGTATCTATGGCACAGTGGTTGTGATGTTACAATTTCACAAACAAGAAAGCTATTTTTGTATTGTAGTATATTTTCTCTTTTGATTTGGTCTGCTGTCTGCTATGGTAAAGGATGACTTCTTTCCGTAATTGGAGTTTGATCACTATTTATCTTTTCATATTTCTTTTTCAGACTTCAGATCTTAAAATAAGTTGACTCTACGGGAGAGAGATGATTTGGGCTGTTACTAATGAAATAAGCTTTCATTTAATAAGTTGGGGGACACAATTTGTAGGATAAAAAAGATATTTAAATTGTTAACAGAGTGGAAGCTTTTTAACATTTTGAATACAGCTCACATTGTCATAGTCTTAATTCTTTGTCAGTTCTTTTATGTGCTACCAGCATGGAGGTAAACTAAAGATGTGTGTAAATACTAACTGACGTGTACTGCTTGATATTGCCTTAGAAATAATTTCCCAGTTTTACGTCTGAATGAGTGAGCACCTTAGAATGAAGAGTAATCCCTGTTAGGTGAGAATGCCCTTGTATTAATGCTTACTTTTGATGTTAGGGCTGAACCTAATTAAATGGGTATAAAATATGTTTTGGGAATAATTCTTAGTTCTAGAGTATGTAGCTGGTGATTTAACTTATGGCAGTGGTCCATCATGACTCTTATGGTGCCTTTAGAAATAGGACTGTTACTTTCATTCCAGATCCCTAGGATTAAGTCATTCACTCTGTTTATTTTGTGAAATTGGAACAAAACATTTTATGCTGACTATGTATAGCCATGTGATTTTATTATTGTGAATATAACAATAACAAACCTTTAAGTAAAGCTAGTAAGTTTAGCCATGCAGGTTGTGAAGTTATTTTCTACCAAACCCAAATTCTGCCACATATCACCCACTTTGCATTGTTAAGCGTTAAATGTCATATTTAGAACATACTGATTTTCATTAGCGCACAGCTGAAACACCAGGTGAACTTGATTTGTTCAAAAAATTAGTTCCTTAATTGTGACTTGATAGAGGCATGTAGATTTCCTTGTTTTAATTTCACTGTTTCAGTTGTAAGCCACATTCGTTATGACCTTGTTATTAGTATTTAAATTATTTAATCTTTCTTATAGAAAAGGTACTTTGGAAAGTGTTTTGTTAGTTTAGAATATAAACAGACTTAGACTAACTAACATTTAATAATGACAGAGAAAGATATTATATCTTATAATGTTTAGTGAAAGGACAATCTACAACAAAAATGTACATGAAAAATTGAGGAGAAGATGTAAAAATTTTTGATGATAATTGTGTGAAGTACACATTATGTGGTCTAGGATGTTATTAATAATATTAGCATTGCTAATTAATTATTGCTGTTTCCATACACACTTACTTTAGCACTAAGAGAATTTTTTGTTTAAATTTTTTTCACTATTTAAGGTAAATTGTTTGGAGTCCCCTAAATAATTTATACCATTCTCTGATTCTCTTCACTACTAATGAGAACCTTCTCCTCCATTGATACTGAATTCGAATAGTTAATTTATAGTTATGGATATCCTTTCCTTTCCACACTTTTCCTAATTTTTCTCCTTTCAGGAATCAATTGCATTTCACATCTTGTACAGATGCATCACTCCCTTTATCCACCTCCTGTCTCCCATAAAATATCCTTTATCATATCAGTTTCACATCAGATTCTGGTTGTGTCCTCTGGCAGTTTTTTTACAAACAAATTTAGCTGCCATCCTTTGTGCCTTCTTTGACCTAGAATTCGAAACTCACAGTGTGGTTCTGCCTTCAAGAGTTATAAATATTGAGAAGGATACCAATTGAATGATGAATTGGAATATTTATGAATTGATAAAATAAAATGAATTGAGAATAATGTCTTGTGCTGTAAGGCACATCATCAAGTGGGATTTTACAATTTCTTCTGGTTTTTTATGTTTTACATTTTCCTTTTTTAAAAAATATTTATTCCCGAATTTTCCACAAATTTCTGTAACAGAGTGTTATCTTTGATTACTAACAATTAAGGATAGTGTGATGTCACTCCTAGTCCCAAGATCTTTATCAAAGTGTTACAAATTCGTATACACTGATTAAGAGGTTTTGGATCTTTATGACCGAAAAAATAAAGAAATATGCAGGAAAATATGGCCTTAAAAATGAGTAAATGTGACCTAAAACTGAAAAAATACAATCAAACATTTAAATTTACAATACATCAAAACATACACAATTATACATAATTTATTTTATCTAGTAGTGCCACATTCATGTAGACAGCATAATTTGCTTCCGTGAACTCGCTGCACCTTTGGAAAATTAAATTTTAAATCGTTTTGTTGATGTCACTTTAATTTCAGATAATTTACAGAATAGAACTCTTTCATCTGTATTAAAAATACTCCTCTCTAAATTCTCTTACATATATTCGCACTTCTGGAAAATTTTATTTTCGGCATGGTGGTAGGTCTACTTACTGATCCACTGCAGATTTAACGATGACTTAGGACACTTCATTGAGATATTGATTAACGTGGATCGACACAGACATGCTTTCTGCTGCATTGTCATGATTAAAAGGGGGCGGAACATTACGTTTAGAGAGTGACAATTACGTATAACTTTAATTATTGACTGGTGATTTCTGAGCACAGTGAAAATTAGTTATTTTCACCCCACCTGTGTAGCAGAAGTACAGTTCTGTGACTAATGATCTTCATTTCTTCTCATCTATATCTAGTGAATTCACGGTACTATTAAAACACTACCAGCTTTCTCCTCAAAATATGACCATAAATATTATCAAAATATGACAAAAGCTAGGAAAATGGTCTGAATAGGCATTTATATGCTATATGAAATACATTTAAATACAATCAAAAATGTTGAATCAGTTATTAATTCAGGAATTCAGCTCAAAAAGAAGACAGGAAAAAAATACGACTTGTCCCAATGATCTGAACCCTATAAAACCAGAGAAACCAGCAATATGTAATTGATAAGTAAGTGGTAGCAATTTTCTTCAAAGTTTTTTGGTCTAATGTTTCCTTATATGTGGCTTTTTTTTTTCAGCATTTAAAATGAGTATTGTTGATTTTTTCCCCTAATGTTTAATCTAAAGAGCAATAAGTTAAATAACAGTCTATTGGGCATTAAAGTTATAATATTCCATTCATAAGTCACAGATAGATGAAGAGATATATTTTGAAGATTTTATTTCATTTACTGCATGGATGAAAAATGCTATAAGTGCAGTTTTATTATTACCCCGCATTCTAACGCTAATCCTTATAAATTTTTACCCACCGAAATATGTTTGAATAAGTGGTATGTTATCGTACAGAATTATAACCAACCTGCATGGCTTTTCCCAAGCAAATAGTCTGGTTTTTAATAAAGTTTTGTACTTCGCACACCTCGGCTTGCACTCGGGAGCTGTCTCGAACATGTTAACAGACCGCTGCCATACGTTCAGTCACCATTTGTTGCCTCTTGTAGTGTTCTTGGTAAACATTGCTGTTTCTTTACTTTCTTCCCGTACGCTACTTCAGGCTTGCCGATCTCTCGAGGAGGTGAGTGTTTCATGTATCTGGTAAAGTTTGTGCCTGTGTAGTTTAGAGTTCAACTTGGTTTTTGTCTGTGAATTAAAGCACTACAAAATGACAACATCACCGCAATGTTTATTTGTTAAATATTAGGTAGTTTGTTGTTGCTTGTTGTCAAAGGAGCACTAATTTTTTCTTTTGTTTGTGGCTATTTTAATTCAGTAGGAAAATAGTTCAAACCAAACAAGTGCTCAAAGTTGATCACTATAAATGGATGTTCAAACACAGGACTTTGTACAGTTGTTCCCCCCTGTTATTGTGACTTTATACACTAGCAGGTGCTGATATATAATGCTTCTTCCTCATTATGTCATGGGTTATTAGTAATGGGGGGAGGATGCTGAATATGAGAAAATGTTCAGTATATATTTCCCTTTTAATGATTTTTTAATATCTTAAATAAAATTTACTCCTGGTTACAAATTTGTCGGAAGAGGTGTGAAGCTATATCTGTGATTAAAAAAATCCCTTGCCAAGTGAGGCCTGTACCTGGCCAATAAACCACTCTTGCCCGACCATCCATCATGGTAGCTCATGTGTCAGAAGTGTATTACATGCCACATACCTGCTGATAGCTGATCTGGCTATGAATTGACTACACTTAGGCTTTAAATGACCTGGTGCTGCTAAGATGTCTGAGACTGGCGAATCCCTGCGATGATTTCTCCGTGTGTCTCTTCTCTGTTTCTGCTGCTTATTTTATGAAGGCCTGTTCTGTCAGATCATGTGATTCACTTCTCGCTGATGCAGTGCTGGGAAACAAGTCTGCTGAGTGTGTTGCGTGGCCTCACATTCGGGAGGATGCAGGTTCAAATCCCGGTCTGGGCATCCAGATTTGGGTTTTCCACGGTTTCTCCATGTCATGCCAGGCAAATGCCGAGATGCTTCCTTCAAAAGGCCATGGCCCAATTCCTTGCCCCCATTCCTTTGCCACCTCTAATGACTTTGATGTTTACAAGGTGTGAGGCCATAAGGAAAAAAAAATTAAAACGGTCACAGTGGTTTAAATGTCACATTACTTCCAGTAGAATTGCTGACTAATTTGTTAAATATGCCAAGGGTTCTTCAAAATGGCATAAAAAATATGAAAGGTAAAAATAAGCAGAACTTAAGTTTTACAAACAAGGTTAAGTTAGATAAGTGAGAAGGCACAATTTCAAGGGGCTGCTTGTTCCTGTTTTATCTTCAGTTCTGAGGGTATGGTTCAGTATGAATTTATTCTTCCTAAAACTATAATCAGATTTTGTATTGTGGTGTTTAGAAGTGTGTGAGAGAAAATGGATGACAGATATATATGTAAACATGCAGCATCTCTTTATTGCATCAGAGTATCTTCTTCAGTATTATTTGCTGTTTTTATTTTTCTTATAATGACTAATGCACGTAATTTAGTGTCTACACCTATTTACCTTTTGTTTTTCTCATTTTCATTTTAAAGTGGAAAATGTGGTATATTAATTGTTTCTGTGTTGGAAGGTAGTTAATAGTGATAACTGTCAGCAATAAAAAAAACAAATTCAAAAGGTATTTTACATAATGAAAAACCAGTTCTTTCATTGTGTACCTTAAACTCAAAGTAAACAGGAACTTGTCATCTCAGAATTCTGCGGTTGGGGTGATTGGTCTCTTGGCTTTTGAGGTGACTCCATGTTATTGTGTAGAAAGCCAATGTTTCAACCATCATACTATGGCCTTTTTCTTGGGCACAACTGGGTTATCTATTGGCGTTGTGTACACTTATATACCAGTTGCCCACCCTCTTCTGGAGAGTTTGGTACAGTTGTTGAGTCAGGATGGCTGACGCATCTTGGGATTCACTGGCGAGGCAGGGTGCGACATGGCGAGGTGATCTGCTCTATCATACACCATGAAGCCTCAGCTCATTGTCCTCATTTGTGTAATTTGTGCGCTGGTGATGTCCAGTGCTTCATTTACGCTTTTTGGTAGTCACTGATATTACTCTTGTTTCTTCAAAATTTACAGTAAGATATAACCTTCTAAAGTTTTAAAGGAAACTAAGCCAGTCTTTCTGGAGTTTATGGTTTTCACAAAATGACTAAATAAGTAATTTTAACAAATATGGTTTATACACATGTATTTTTTATGAAAAATCATATCCATCATTCTGTAGAAAATTTCAAGAATCAGATGATAAATACGTGTGAAAATATTTTCCAAAGACGTCATCATTTTTTCAACAGAATTGTTTTTTTTTAAATTTATATCCATCATTTAACAAACAACTTTTGAAAAGGAATAATGAACTCCATTTAAAATCACTTCTTATGAATTAAATATCTTTATTTATAAAAATAAATTAATACACAATCTGTGTACTATACCCTGAGTGTGTGAGAGTGACTTGCATTTCAGAAACATGGACTTCTGTTTCCGAAACAAGTTTTCTTAGTAATAATGAAACCTAGTCATTACTGATAGAGGAGGGGTTTCTGGCTTTTTGTTGATTCTGAATTTTGGAAAATGCTGATGTGATACAGTTCCTCTTTCACCATCAGTTTTGGAATACTGCATGATTATTTTTTTTTAAATTAATGTAAGTAATTGGCATAAAATATTCAACAATAAAAATCTTGTATAACTGTTGTTTTAATTTATAAATGATTTTCTGGCATGATCCTTTGTAATGTATTTATGTGAATATTGTTGAACACTTCATTTAATTTTAGGAGATCTAAGCATACAAAGTGTTTTGAGACTTTTGTTTAGTGCACGCCTATCCATCAAGCATGTTAGCTTTCTTTTTCTTTTAATGTTTTCATAGTATTTTTCAATCTACTGGTTACTGTCAATAATTTCAACAGACACTTATTTAGATAAATAAATAATTACAGTATTTGAGATAATTTTCTTATTCAAGAAATTTACCGATATATAAATATTGCACACAGTAGGTGTATTTCTAGGTCACTGAACTTTTGTCATAGATATGCAATTAAAACAGCACTCCATATGAAATTAAAATTAACAACTTCAACATACCTTCATATTTCACCACAACCTAGTTGTAAAACATTCACCCTATTTTGTTTGCAGCTGGTACTGTCATTGTAAATTTTAGTTGTGTGATCACAGTTTGAATACAGCAAGAAAAAAGTAGAAGAATACAAATAATAATGTAAATTAGATGCATGGTGATAGATATTACATGGAGCTGCTATTAACATTTGTAAAAGAATTATAAAATAATTATCAGTTTTGGGCAAAAATATTGAGTTAATAAAACAGAACATATGAGGCTGGTTTTATTACACAGTAAAATCAGTGGTTTCACTCTCATTGTTATATGTGCTTAACTTAATCAATATTTTTCACCTCTGGCATAATTCATAAGTCGAAAGGTAGTCCACAATCGGCAGTCATATCACTTTTGTTCATGGCGTACACTGGTTGCTTTCCACTCCAACTGTTCATGGCATAGCTACTAAAAAATCTTGGGTACCTACACCACTGAATCACTGCAGAGTACACGGTGAAAATGTTGTCTAAATGGGCTTACAGACTTGGTATTAAAGCGAAAAGATTCACACCTCCTGCAAAATGAACACTCGAGAATTGCTGTTAAGTGGGCTGTATGGAACAAACTAACGTCTTTTTGCCCTGAAATTAATAGTGAAGGATTTTGGTTCAGTCATGGTCCTATCATTGTTAGTCTAAACTATAAATAATGAAGGAAAGGGGAATTAACACACCACATACCAAAGTTGATGGCTGCGATGATAGAAAACGCGAATGCGGACAAACAAATACACAATATTTCAGCACGAGCCTTTTTCAAGTAGTGGAGAAACGGGCCATTATGCTCCGGACATGTACGCACACAGAACGTCACCCAATGACTAGCTAGGTAGTCGGGGAAATGGTGGGGGATGGCTAAGGAGTAGACTATCGATATCTCGGC
This sequence comes from Vandiemenella viatica, assembly GCA_031002005.1. Taxonomy (NCBI): domain Eukaryota; kingdom Metazoa; phylum Arthropoda; class Insecta; order Orthoptera; family Morabidae; genus Vandiemenella; species Vandiemenella viatica. Next base: position 127,779,666 of record CM061918.1, read on the forward strand.
AATGTCTGAGATAATATATTACTGCTTAGCTGTTCCCCTCCATTTTCCCCAGTAACACTAGTGCGCCCACATCTGGATTACTGTTGTGGAGTTTGGGATCCATTTTGCAAGGGCCTGATTGACTCAGTGGAGAGGGTGCAGAGGAGGGCCGCTCGATTCGTGACTGGTTGATACAGCCCTTATGAAAGCGTCACAGAATTGATACATAGATCGGGCTGGGATAGTTTGGAAGATAGACGACGTAGTTTGCATCTGAATTTATTGGAGAATATGCGAAAATCTTTAAATTACGAGTGCAATGAAATACCGGAACCACCAGAGGGATAAGATTCGAGAAATAAGATGCCATACTGATGCTTTTATGTATTTCTTCTTTCCTCGCACTATTCGGGATTGGAATGTGCGGGTTTAGGATTTGGTGCTTAGCACCCTCTGCCACCCACAATGTTTGTGATTTGCAGAGTACAGATGTAGATGTACATGTGGACCTAGCTAGTCACTGGGTGACATTCTGTGTGTGCACACGTCCGGAGCCTAATGGTCCGTTTCTCCACTACTTGAAAAAGGCTGCCGCCGAAATATTGTGTATTTGTTTGTCCGCCTTCATGTTTTTTCTTATTGCAGCCATCATCTTTGGTATGTGTTGGGTTAATTTCCCTTTCCTTCATTATTTATATCACCTAGAAGCCGCTTCCATTTTCCTTAGTTTCATCATTAGTCTAAACTATGTGAGAGAAGCACCATTACTCCGATCCTACAGGAGCTGAGGTGCCGGGAGGAGGAGCTGACGCGGGCGCAGATGCAGCAGAAGCTGGTGGAGGAGCACCTGCGACGGCGGGAGCGCGAGCTGGAGGCGCGCGAGATCGACCTGCTGGAGCGCGAGCTGCACATCATGATCATACAGCAGTCGGCACAGCAGGCCCAGCAGGCGCCCACACCCAAGAGGCGGCGCGGCAAGTTCAAGAGGAACCGCCTGCTGCGAGCTCTCAAGAAGGAACCCGGACAGATCAGCTCCCCGTCAGGTGAGTCCCACTTCGAGACCGTCAGGCGTGTCGAGAAGGGAGCTGCAAAAGTAACGTATGTATTCGTTACTGAACCAATAAGTACTCGTTACTATCGAATCGTTACTCGTTACTCGTTATGTTTGGTACAATCGAGCGCTAGCGCGAAGCATTGCATCGAGTCGTGCCGCATATGGGATGACTTTTTTATTATTGTTTCATTTCGTTACACGTTACTTTTGATGCAATCGCGTACTAGTATGAAGCATGGAGTCTAGTCACACTCAGGTTATGGGATGACGTCATACTTTGTACTTTGTGAAGCTTACGTAAATTATTCATTAGTAAAGTAAGTTTAGGAAAAATTTGCAGTGTAAAATAAAATAGAAGTTACAGTATCGCATTTTAGAATAAACACATGTCATATATCTTTGAAAATAATAAAATCTCACTAAGGTGTTATCTATATAATATATATAAAAAAGCAATAAACAACTCAAATCATCTATCCAAAATTTCTATTTACAAATTACACTCTGTAAATTTTAATGTTAAAGAAAAGCAAAAGTGTTGTCAAAATTACTCGTACTTACCTCGTTAAAAGTAACAACACTTAACTCTAAATAATATTAATTATATTAAAATAATGTTCACACAGCATATTTGTACTTAGCACATTTTCCTTTGTAACAAAATGAATTCAAATCAGAATTCCCACAAATACACGGCAAACAATTTTGAAATGTTCATTCTCTCACTCAGATTCATTTAGTCGCTCGATGAACCGTTCCAGTTTCCGCAATATGCATCGTATTTTTTAATTTTTCGAATCAAACTGACATCCACACAACAAAAGCGAGTAACAAAATTTATTCGTGAGTAACGAGTCGGTACTTCGAGTCAGGCGATGTATTTGTTACTCAGTAGTGAATACATATGGTTTGCTGCTACAGCTGTAGTTGAGAATGGATATCAATCCCCTGGGTATATGTCAAAGGGTATCCACACCATATGTCTTCAAATTAACCCTACTTGCATGCAAAATATTTTAATAGCTCTTAAATATTAAAATTATTAATAACTATCTCCAAGCTTCATTATTGTGTTTCTGGTAAGAATAGACTCATAGAAAGAGTAAAAATTTCACCAGCACAAAACTTTAGTTACAGATGAAATGTATTTTCAATTAAAATTATGACAGGTTATAAGTGGAGACAAAATGTATTCATAAAATAAATAAATGCAATTTCTACAAAGTCTCGAATCGATATAGCCTGGCCACTAAATCAACACTATATAACCACTAGCTCACCATTACAAGACATACTTGGTGTGTTGCAGTTACATGCCATCAAGGCAAAACTTGAAGGGAGCAGTAATAAACAGTCCTGGCATTTGGATTTAAATCTCTATCCGGCTATTCAGATTTCAGTTTTGTTTACTGCCAAATGCATTTATTTTTTTAATGCGGATGAATTGATATTTGACGTTGTTCTTCCTTTCCTCTCCATTTTTCTCCTAATCTGAATACTCCCTTCTTCCAGATTTTATTTTGATGGAGCGCACGCTCCAGTGACAATTTCCCCAGACACCGATTTTTCTGCTTTCCTGTACCCGCCTGCTTTTGTCCTCTACGAATTTAAACTTTAAATTCTGTCAGAGTTTCTTGTAAATTTTTCATCATTTCTCGTGGTAATTTATTCCAAGCCTTAACCCCTTTACTTACTGTCATATTATTATGTCGACTGTGATGTTAAATAAATGGAGTTTTATAGACAGATTTAAGATTGTAATCTTTGCAATTTATTTCCTTTTGTTTCCTCAGTCTAAAATCGTCTCACACCAACAACAACTGCGTCTAATAATTTTTGAATTAATTAAGCTTGTTCCAAAAATTTGCAGGTTCATTTCTACTCAAGATTTAATCAATTTTCTCTCCGTTAATATGATGTTTGAACTTCTCACTAAGCAACTATTATTATTATTTTAAAACTCAATCCACTGCTAAATTAATCTGTCTTACTAGCCAGCTCTATCAACAATTCTCTCTTAACTAATTTCTTCTTCTTTTTTTCTCGAGAGATCCTATATTTTTATTAAACATATCGGAACAAACAATCTTTATTAAATCTGCTATTCTTTTTCTTTTCCCCTCAAACTATTAATTTATTAATGTTATGAACTGCTATGTTACATGACGAAAGGAAATTTTTCCCACGCCCTTATGCCTGAAATAGAGTGCCAGCTTGTGATTATGGTCATCTTTTTCCTTCCACGCAGTTCTTTTGATTTTTCCACGAATATCTTTCCATACCTCATTTGAAATATAGGCCTTGTACTCTCTCTCCGTTCTTTTCACCCTCCTCCTATCTTCCAGTGAATTCCATTCCAGCTCCATTACCGATAACAAGCTTAACTGGGCAGGACACATTGGACAGGTGGTAGGAAAAGGTTTCAAAATTCTGCACTAATTGGAGAGAGTGATGAGGAGATGTACGAGAGAAGTAAAGGAATTGGGTTATAAAACTTTGGTGAGACCATTGCTCGAATATGGAAGTGTAGTGTGGGATCCTCATTTTGCGTATCAAATACAGGAATTGGAGAGGGTGCAAAAAAGGGCTGCTAGATTTGTTTCTGGAAATTATCGCAGAATGCAATCAGTGATGGATAATATAAAAGAGCTGGAATGGGATTCATTGCAAGACAGGAGGAGGATGAGGAGGGTCATGGGAGTGTACAGGGTGTATATTGGCGATGAAGCATGGAAAGATACAAATTCTTTGCGGGTGTGCCGCTGGATTACATTTTCTAATGACAAGCTTTCGGCGACTTGCACTGCCGCCATCATCGGGTCCGGTTGCAGTGCAAGTCGCCGAAAGCTTGTCATTAGAAAATATAATCCGGCGGCAAACCCGCGAAGAATTTGTATCAAAGATATGCCGGGAAAGGCTTATCTTTCATAAGCATGGAAAGATATTGGAGTAGGTATGAAAAGTAGTGCATGGAAAGGAAAAGATGACCATGGCCACAAGCTGGCACTCAATTTCAGGCACAAGGGTGTGGGAAGATTCTCTTTTTTAGGTAAGGGTGTCAGGGATTGGAAAGAGTTACCAAGAGAAATGATGAATAATTTACCGAAAATGTTGAAAGAATTTAAAGATAAAATTTGTGGAGGGCAAATGTAGGTGGCTGCAGGATAGGGGGAAGATGGGGGTGTAGGGAAATTGCCACCGGAGCCTGTGCTCCGTTGCAATTAAATTAAATTAAATTAAATATTAGCAGTTACTGATTGTGTTCTGTGGTAATTTCCAGAGACAAATCTAGCAGCCATATTTGCACCCCCTGCAACTCTTATATTTTATACAGAAAATGTGGCTTCCGCACTACACCACCATATCCTAGCAGTGGTCTGACCAAAGCTTTGTAAACCAATTCCCTTATTTCACTGGTACATTTCCTCATCATTCTTTCCTACAAGTGAAGGATTTTTAAACCTATTTCTACCACCTGTCCAGTGTGTCCTGCCCAGTTGAGTTTGTTACCAAATGTTATGCTAAGATATTTTTCGAGTCTTCAACTTGCAGTTTCTTCTCTATCTTATAATCATAATCAACTTTAAGTTTTTTATCTGTTGTAATTAGCATCTCTGTCGCTTCTATCATTTCATATTGGATCTGTCAATAAAGATATTACATTTGTAATTTTACCTTTAATTACTATTTATCGGTTTCTGTGAGTGTTTGGACCGTGTCCGTATACCGTCCGGTTGTGACGTTCCCAGGTTTCCGCCACACGATAACGGTGCAGCACACGGCACTGGAGCGCAGGTCCCACAATCCCTCGAGTCCCAACAGTCCACCCGGATCACCCAGCATCCCCAGGCTGCGGGCGATTGCACGTGAGTACACCAATACTCAGTAAAGGAGATTCTGGAATAGCTTTGATAAATTCTTTAAAGACAGAAAAGAAAACATTGATAGTAGGCTTAGTTAATATTTTAAATAGAGCAGTCTATATTCCTTCTAGTTCCTCTTTTATTAAAAATATGTGCCCCATCTGCTAAAATTTTAAGATTTCATTTAAGTTTTTTTTTGGAACTGTAAACACAGCATTGGAAAAATATATTTTTTAAAAGAAAAATTAGTCATTTGTGAGAAGGGGGGAACGGAACATAACAGCATCAATAATATTGTAATAAATTGTTACTGCGTTCTATGGTCTATCATCTCTTTTTGACCTTAAAGTTTTAATTCCAATTGGTTGCCACTGTGTATTAGGTTTCTTGGATTTTGTTACGAAACATTTTGTAAGGCATACTACATTTTTTTCTATCAGAAAATTGTGATTGCACAGAATCAAATTCCATTCACATGCAGAATATAAGCAGTTTCAGACTTTCAGTTATTTCAAATCCAAAAATGGCATTCTTTGATTGTTAATTTAGGTGTTAGTGACATCAAATTTAAATTTGGTAATATTAAACCCATGGTTTCTTGGCCAAATCTCAGACATTTGTCAGTAGTTTAATCACGTTTTCTTTTCCATCGTACTATTGTTACCTTGCATTATTAGAATTTCTTGCTTGAACTATTGCTCTATGTCTTTCATTAGAATACCGCGTCCTGCAGAATCCTAGGAATTTTCTAAAATCAGTAACTCTCAGAAAATCCCACAAAACATAGCCACTTGAGAAACTAACACAGCTCAGCTCTTCAAGTAACAGCCGAAGGATTTGTATTGTTTGACCAGTGCCTCTTTGTTTTAGTGGTTAATCCTTTGTCACATTGTTCTACTGGGTATTAAGAGTAAAGTAATATTTTCATGTCAAACGTGTGGCACCATGTATGACAAAATCTTGAACAGTTAAAGCATTTAGAAACCCAGTGATAACTTGCATGAACAATATATTGGTGTCCATTCAGTGATACGTTTTCACAAAATCTTTCTTAATGAAATCCTTGAAATGTAATGAAAGATTATTCCTCAACTGTGCCCATTTGTAGACTGCAAATATTGTAGAATCTTATGCATATTTCCTCGAATTCATAAATGGTTCAATATCTGGATTAAATTGCAAATAATAATAATAATAAAAATCAGAATTTCAGTTTTAATTCCTAGTTGGGTGGGAAGGCTACTACAGCACTATAAAAAGAATTATATGAGTCTCCCCCCCCATAGTAAAATGATCGCTAGAAATTGAAAATATTTGTTGCTGCAGTAATTGGTACTCAAGAACAAACAAATTAATTTTAATCAGATTGGACTGCAAAATTTTACTTGAATGCTTTATTTATATTAAACCATACTGTTTTTGGAATATATGTATCAGTGTTTATGATTAGATAAGTAATATAATGTATTAAAAATTTAGATTATACTTTTGTTTAGTGATGAAAATTTAGACACGAGGATTCCATAATTCAGACATGTTAATGTATAGACTGCTGATAGTAGTATTTTGATATCACGGACAGCAATACAGCATAGAATTATAAGAATGAAGTTAGTAATACAGACAGAAACAAATAACAGGTGTAAATTTTGATTTAAGTTTCATAAAATATAAAACTGATATTTCTCATAGATTAAAGTTAAAACTGAAACAGACAAAGACAATAGGTTTAAAGTTCTTCCCAATTTTTTTTGTAAGGGCATGATTTTTTTCTGCTTGTTTTATGCATGTTTTACTTTTATTTTGTTGTTTAATTTTTGTTTTCTACATTTTCCAGTGCTGCAGTATATTTTGATGTAGGAGTCTGCACATAGCACCTCTCTTTAGCTGAGTTTTGTTGTTTTTGGTAAAGTTGTTTGTTGTTGCGTGCTTCACACAGTTGCTGCTTTACATTCTCTCTTGTTTTCCTGTTTTGTATGGTAGTTGTTGCACTTTCAGCAGAAGAATGAACTGGTCGGAGATTTCGAAGGTAGTATCTGTTCTGGTGGTTCCGTCTTTGCCCCCAGCTGCTGTGTTCGTTCCTAGTTACCCTTTGCCTTGACATTGGCTCAGGTTTATTTGAAATGCATTTTATCCCCCCCCCCCTACTAGATTTTGATTCTTATTAGGATTGTAGTATGATGTCAACTTTTTGTGTAATTTGCTTTCAATTGGTCTTGATTATGACAGTTAAAAAAAAAAAAAAAAAAAAAAAAAAAAAAAAAAAAAAAAAAAAAAATGATACTTGAAGTTTGTGAGCAAAGCAGTTACCTATTTATTTTAAGGATGAATGGTACTTATTATCCCAGCATATTGTTTTTTAATTATTTAATTATTAGACAAAAGAAAAGTTTGTTTGAACTGAATTTGATGGAAAATAAGTAGGGGAAACTGACAGCATTTAAAAGATGAAAATTAACAGCTAAGGTACTTCTTATTTTGATGAATAAATAAGTTTTATAATGACAAAAAGGGACTTATAGACATAAAGGGAAGGTTGGATAAAGTGTGAACTTCAATGAATAGATGAACTGCACTAGAAAGGAAGTGAAGGAAAGAAATTTGGGGTTAAAACATAAAGGATTTATTCTTCAGGAAGAAAATCATATATTAACAGGAAAACGAATTTATACTATAGAAAATTTAAATTAAGCTTAATAAATAATATATCTTACCATGGATGGTAGAAAATTGACAAAAACATTTTAGACACTAGGAAAATGGAGTCCTGAGGAATAATTTTTCTATTCAGATTCAAATTGTTGTGTGTCAACCACATTTTTCTTTTGCTGTTTCTGATAAATGACTGTTCTGACTTTGTTATTGTTTAAATGCACTACATGAAAGATTATTAATGTTGGTTTTTTTTTAATGGAATGAAATAAGAAGACTGGGGGATAATTGGAAAATCGGAAAACTTTGTTGCCCTGGATAGCTTGGTGAATGTTTTGGAGAGGAGAAAAAAAAGTCACAGGTTATATTGGATATAAAAATCATTACAGTATGTCTCGAAAGGAAAAATATTACTAGCAGTTTGAAGATTTCAAAAAAGAGAGAGAGAGAAAAATATGTGTGACTTGCTAGATGGATAGTGGGAAAAGAAATAGTTGTAATGTGGAAGGGAAGACATGACCGTGATCATTAATTCTTGATTTCGTGCACAATGGACTGCAGAATCAGGGACTGGAGTATGTTATTGGGAGACATATTGAACAATTATGAATAATTTAAAACTAAAATTGTGTAATACAATAGAAGGTATGTAGGGAAATTGTCAGTAGGTTATAATTTTGTATTGTAATTAGTACAGTAATAATATTAGGTACAATTTGGAAATGAAAAATTACTGTGGAGACATATTTGCCTTAAATCAGAACAACACACTGCGAAGCTACATGCTTAAAAGAAATTGCTAAAGAAGCAAAAGCAGTAAAACATGAGAAACTGTTATAGCAATGTAAAAGTTTGTAAAAAAAAAAAAAAAAAAAAAAAAAAAAAAAAAAAAAAAAAAAAAAAAAGTATGCTAAAAACATCGGTACTGACAGCATTGCGTTATCAGCTGAATACCCAGAGTAGTGTAGTCCTAATATCCGGAGTGCTGAATGTCAACAAAAACAGTTCAAATTACAAAAGGAATTGGAGCATTTGAATTATGTGGTTGTATGTTTTTTATTTAACTGATCTGAAGAGTAAATACAATGTTTGTGGGTTGATAATAAGTAAAAGTATCTTTTTAAACTACAATGACCTATACATGGAAACAGGAGGTTATAAAATGGTATTTACTCTCTTCAATGCAGTTGGAATGAACATTTTTGTGAAGTTTAGGAAGTTAGTAAGAATATCAGCAATTTTCTAAAACATTATGGTAAATGGAGAAAACCTCAGTAATCTCAAGATTAGAAGAGGAATCTTCCTACTGTTAATAATGATCTCCATGACTGTGACCACATTTTCAAAATTTGTGTACTATAGAAACATATCTAGTGGAATAATGGCAGTCTGATCAATCATTGTTAACAATCATTGTTTGAGTATCTTAGGTCACTGAAGTGAATCCAAATCAGAATTTAAATTTTTGTGCTCACTTACTTTGAACAAAAGCTCCGGAAAAGCTGGCTTTGTGTACTTGATGCATACTGTACTGTGAATGCTCCTTGGCTCTGATCCAGCGATGATAGAGGAAGAGTGTGAAGCAAATCAAATCTTTCAATGGGAGGCGGAATTATGCTTCAGGTTGTCCCTGCTAGCTACGCCATTCACATTAACTTTTATGGGAAAATCTGAAAAGAACTATTAAAACAGTTTGATTATTCAGTGGAGGTATAAAAATGGAATTTGAAATGGACAAATTAGTTAAGTTGGCATTGAAAAAGCAGCATGAAGGATAGTCTGTAGAAAAGGAATCATCACAACTGTTTTATCAACCATCAGCAGCTATGATTACTTGATAATTCTTTAGGCCTGATGTCTGGTTAGTTGTACACAGCAGATAGACACAGACTCCACTAAATATTTTGTATTGATTGAGAAGAATCTTTTTTCTTGTCACATAATGTTAGAGACCAAAGACTTGCACAATTTGAGAATTGAAAATAAAAAAGATAATGATTATATCATCTTAAACACAGAAAAACGTGATGAAATAGTTGCAAATAAATACATTAAAAATGAGAAGATAAGTGATTGAATGGAAATAGAGTTGTGTGGAAAGAAGTGATTACAGTATTAACAAAAGAAATAAATATTTGACTAACTTAAAAAAAAAAATACCGTGTGGTTTTCCAGATGTAAATGGATAAGGAAGTGAAAGACAGAAATGCTTGCATGCTGAAAAAATGTTTTCTTGTAGAAGGGTAAAAACAGGATATCAATAGTACATAGAGAAGAAAGAAGTGTAAAAAGAGAAATAATTTTTTTTAGTTATAATAATAATGTAAATATTCTCTGCTTTGCTCATGAAAAACTTCTGTTCTTGTTTTATGATTGACTTGTCCTCGAATTTTTTGAATTTCTATTATTTTAACTGTTTTATCGAGGATTTTGACTTTTGAAATTGCAGCTGTATCTTCTCAAAAAGCCATTTGGTTAGTAATCATTGCTCCTCTGTTCTGTTCTATTTGGTATACCATTTCCTCTACATACCGTGTGTAGAGATGCCTAGATGTTTCCATAACTGAGGTTATATGTTTGTGTGTCAATTTATATTTGAATGTACTGTCTTCGTAGGACAAATAACCGGAAATTAGTAGTGTTACATGTCTTTGTATATACTGTTGTATTTGTGCCAGCCCAAAGTGTCGTGTGGGATGACAGACAAAGTTCATCAAATATTTATTCCCTGCTGACATTATTCTGTGTAGATGCATAAAAGGGCTGGCAGCTGATAATCTCTTTCTACCAAAATCAAGTCTCTTTGGGCTTGTCTTGGTATTCGCTAAACACACCATCTCCACACCCATTTTGATTTCATACCATCATTGTTAAGTTTCTATATTCATGTATTAAACTTTGGTTTTTCTTTATGGCATGAGATTTGTTTAGTTGACTGTAGCCCTTCTACATTCCAGGCAGTGGTGTTGTTTTTTTCTTCTTGCTTTTGCTATTCTACAGTCACCTGTACATTTGTCTAGTAGTTCTGTCAGTATCTCGTCTTGCGCCCCCCATTATGAGGCAGATCATCAATAAAAATGCCATGTTACTGTTTTAGCACACGAAACGTAACAAAATCATCTTTCATTTGAATTTACATTTACATATGTTGCTGCCAAGTGATACAGAACTTAAAATACTCAATTTTCTTATACTTCTCCATCTGAACTGGGAGTATTTATTTCACTTGATAGCTGCTGGCATTTCATTAGCAGTGTACTTTTTTGTAAGTATAATTTTTGTCAAAGGTATCTAAACTTTCAGCCCTAACGTTCTGACTGTATTATTTTTCACTTCAGGCCTAAAATACTAATTCTGCTCCTAGTAGCAGTATTGGTTGTATTTTTAACCAACAATTATTCTTGTTAAACGATAATCAACTGAAGTCGACCATTTCTAATAACTTTTTTTTTCCACTGCGAGTCCTTAATACTGTTTCTCACATTATTTCTTGTGTTCTAATGCTGCCTGTGCCCATTGTCTTTGTGCCAGATGAATTTCTCTCTCCTTGTATTGACGTTTTCCCCAGTTGGTATTGTTTTTCTCCTCATTTATTGCACCTGTCTACGCAAGTAAATTTTTTGTCTCCAGAATTTCTAGATTTAACAGGACAAGTGTGTGAGGCTTAAGTGTCCTTGTATTAAGGAATTAAAATAATTTTGAGCAGGATTCTCGGTTTTTACATAATAGTTTCCCATCATTACACCGTTTCTGCACAAGTGAGAAAATGTGCAGTTTGGTTTCTGCTTCAGTTTGTTACCAGTAGTTAATTTAGACACTATTAGAAGTTCATGAGATGCAATTTTTTTCCTCATTACAGACCATATGCCAAATCTTGTGATACACTTTTTATTGTTTACCCAATTTTGGAGTGGATTCCATGGTGTTGATTATATCTCATTTTTTTCTATTAACCTTTATTGTTGTTAGCTCATCATTTATCAACTGAACTTGACTATAACATTTTTGGTCTTGCAGTCTTGAAGGCACAGATTTGTTCACTCAACAAACCAATTGGAATTCCGTTTCTCATGGCTATTTTTCTTTCTGTTTCCTGTGGACAATACTCTTCCTATATTTTTTTTAAAAAAATTATTAAATATGGCACTCCATTTTTTATCAACAACTGATAAAATGTGAAGCAGTTTGCAACTTTTTCCCCCGTTTGTCTCTTCTCCGAAGACTCATAGACCGTTGTCATTCCTCTAATCTTGGAATATGATTTGCAACTTGTTATTAGAGCAATCTTGGACTGTTGCAGGGGCTGTTTGTCTGATTCAAAGTCTGTTGGAGTCAGTTTTTGTTTTCTTACATCAGAATGTTGTGGAGGTTGCTATTGACAGCATCCTTCAACTCTGTTCCCAGAAAATATGATATGTTTTTGCAGTTTGTTTTGTGTTGGAATATGGTACAGATCACTGTTTAACTCGCTCTGAGGACGGTTTTGGCCGTACATCTCAGTCCCACAGCGTACCGTCAGTCACTGCGGCCGTTTTATTTAGTTTGACGAGGTCGCTCCGTCCGGTCGAGGTGGTTCAGGTTGTTGTTGTTGGCCTGTCCCCAGTCCCGGCCGACGGGGTCAAGGGTAAGACGTGGGGACCGAGCACGTGCCACCAGCGGGAGCGAGGGCAGATCATCTCGCGCGTCGTCGACGGCCAGAAGCGCTGGAGTCGCAGCGCGCCCGACCTGGAGAAGCGCACGGCCCTGCACGCAATAGGTACGGCGGCGGCGACGTCCGGGGACAGCGCGCCCGGCTCTCCACTGTGACCCGCGCGCTGCCGGTGGAGGATGCCTCTCCCACACTCCCACTCCCACCTCCCCTTCACTGTCATAGCTAGCTTACTACGAAAAACTGCAATACCGTGGCTACAAAACAACTTGTCAGTTTTTTTTGGTCAAGATTATCGTCACGACTGTACATTCATTATCTATCCACTGAACACCGGCATTTTTGTTTTGAGTCCACTGTGTTACTTCTGTGTATTTTAAATAATTCCAGATGTTTTTGTTTATTTTGTCCGTCACACTCGTAAAAATACCATGTGGCTACAGATTAAATCTCTTCCTTGTTTCTGAATCAGTATTGCTGTCTTCAAGCTCTGTTTCCTCTTTCAAAGTCTGGTCTTACAAATACTTTTTTCCTACGATCTGTATCTCATAATGCTCTGAATAGTGACTTAGAAACAGGCTTTGTTTTTTTCCCCCATAACTTTTGTTGTGCTTTAACACTTGCCATTTCACCGTAACTGAGCAGAAAAATTTAAAACTAACATATAGTGCTTTAATCGTGAGAATTTTTATGTTTGCTGTTACTTTACTTCCAACAATAGGTTAAGTATGTTGCCTATTTTCTGTTAGCTTTCCTACAGCTAAGCATCAAATGAATATTCCTGTCCAGCAAATGGTATGTCATTTACTAGAAGCTTTAAATTCACGATTGGAAATAGTCATGCAGGTTGAGCATTTTTTCAGTAATTCACCTTACCTTGGGTGTTTATTGTTTCAAGCAAATGGACAACAAATTTTACAGTCTTACTGGGTGTGAAGGTAAAGTTACACTTTGTGCAAGTTTAAAGTTTAATCTAAGCCGGGACGGGGAAAAACACGAGGGACAATTCTGTAGAACTTCCTATTGTGTATGCTACATACTGTAAAAAATAAAATGTACTCCATATTTGATAAATTGCAGTTCTGCAGTCTTGGGACAAAGAAATATTTACACATAAATTTTTCTCCCCCTGTTTACTTGAGAGGGAATTATTTCTTCAATTTTTAGTTGGAATGAACTAATAAATAGTTTTTTTTAAATAATACTTTGCTTATTACTTTTCAATTTCACATTTCAGTTGATGATTGTTTTGTGGCTTGCAACATTTCTTCTGATTTCTATTGTGATTTCTTTTTTTTTTCATTTTGTTGCTCGTCAGCAGTAATACGTTACTTTGATTAAATTCAGAATGAGCTTTTTACATGGCAATGTGTATCTTTTTGTGAAAACACTTGTCTGATTTTTGTATATACACATCGTTGGAACATTGCTTGATTTGATAATGGCAAAGCATGACAGCTAAGGTAACTAAATATAAAGTACAGACAGAATGACAGCAATTTGTAATATATCCAAGATAACTAAGATTTTTTGCAACTAGTACGATGTGCTGTTTCTTTTAGCACTGAATAAAATGTATGGTCTTTTCAGTGGATTGCACTTTAATCTTGCATTATAACTGCTCGCAACATACCCATTAAGTAATTATATGAACCGTCGTGGCATTTACAGTGGTGGTGGTATTCAGTCATCTAAAAATGTCACAAAAACCTTGAATGACTTCTAAGAAAATGGTATTTAGTGTAGATGAGATGAAGTTTTACTTGTCAGAGTTGTTTCTGATGTTATTCCTCAATTTTGTTCAGGCTATTCACAGGAGAGGCTGAACTATCCTTGTAAGTGATTTTTTTCCATTTTCTCTTAGTCATCACTATAGCACAGTATTTTTTTTTTTGTTGTTTTTAAAGTCTAAGAAATAGATGTACTTTGCATGCACATCATATTTCCAACTGTAATTTTTTTTAGACAGTTTAAGAGCTTTTAGTTAATATTAGACTTTTGTTGTATTTTTTTGTTGTGGTAGTATGCTGGTATGCTTAGGTGTAATATGTTAAAGATTTTGTTAGAGCCTTTAGATAACTATATTTTGGTTGATGCTTGAAATTTTTTTATGTACTGTTGTTGTGAAAGATAATTTTTGGCTAAAGATATTACCATATTAGTTACCTTTTTTTTTTTTTTTTTTTTTTTTTTTTTTTTTTTTTTTTTTTTTGTTCTTGGTGTTTAGTTTCAAATAAGTTAATGCACTCATATACTTTTAAATTGATAGAAGACATATGTAAATCATGGTAATTAGTGAGGGAAATGTACTAATTTTAATGTTTCTTGATAAAATATTGATTGGTTCTAGAAGGAAATTAATTTACATTTGAGATAATTTGTTCAATATCTGAATTCAGTCACTTATGTTACAACACCTGAACTCGATACATCTTCTGAAACTATTATTGGGAAATACATATAATATTTTTTCTATAACATTTTTGATTCACTGGAGCTTTCATCTGTAAGTTTTGAAAATATGTTATTTCAGATTTTTAAAAATATAGATATATTTTAATATGGAATTTGTGTACATAGAATTTTCTTTTTTAACATCGGAGGATATTTTAAACAATATTGTTATTTAATTCTTTATGTGTGCTAACTGTAAATTTTCAGAATCTTTTTTTCACTTGGTGGTGGTGTCTATTTAACGTACCTAATCATCTGATTTGTGGATTTAAATTCTTTATTAATTTTAATTAAACTCATATTATGCATAGGTTCACTGTTTAATTTTGTTTTCTGATTTATTATTTCTTTGTAAAGTTTTGTTTTGAACAAAATAAAATTGAATTAATTCTAGGTTTTTTGTTTATTTGCATAGTTTAGTTCCCCTTCTAATCTTAATTTAATATATTAAAATTATTCAGCATGTCAAGGTTATAGGACATCAGTTAAACAATATCTAACTCACTCCTGGGTTATTCTTCTGTGCTGGTAACTTTGGTATCTGTAACATGATTTTTTCAGTAACATTTCTCTTTAGTCTGAGAGTTCTCAACTACAGCTATTGATGGGGACACTGTCTGCATGAATATTTTTCCTGGATTATTACATCTGTCATAAGACTACATGCAAAAGTAATGGCATATTGAAATGCGGTTTTACATAATGCGTTTGATGGATGTGCCAACATTTGAAAAAGAAATAATGCTCATAGTATCAGTGCCTTTGATCAAAGCTGACTTCCTCTTTTTGGATTTTCCTCATTTATAGCTGATGAAAGACCTCTGGAGTTGTGTAGAGAAATACAAAGAATTTAACATTAATAATATACCACTGTCAGTTCATTCTCTGTTTAAATAAACATCTTCCGAGTTGTCGAGTTCAGTGTGTAGGTTTGAAAAAATATTTTTTATTTTGTTTTATTATTTTTTTAAAAAGAAAATTTCATAAAATTTATTTTCCTTCTGTAGCCAATCAAGCACTTGGCTTTCAAACAAGATTAGTATCATATTCTGCTGTTTCTATTACTATTTTATGGATTATATGTCACATCATTTATGTTGTGAAGGTTGTTTGGATAAAAGGTCAGTGTTTATTGAATTTTAATTTCTGATAAAGTTTTCAGACATAAGGATTCATTTAATCCCGTCTGATATTATGAAAGATGGAGACATAAATTCATACTCACATATTTAATCACACAACCAATACATATTTTTTAAAAGTAGATTTGCAGTTTTTGAAAATGTTTAAAAAAGAATTCTTTTTTAAAATGTTGTGCAGAAATACCAGCACAGAGGTCTATTTAGAAAGTATCACAACACATTCAGACTGGAGCATGGCCGCATTTAGGCTCTGTGGGCCCCTAGGCTATACATGTGGTGCGGGCCCCCCTTTGTGGTGCGGGCCCCTAGGCTACAGCCTATGTAGCCTATGCTTAAATGCGGCCCTGGACTGGAGATAATATCAGTGGTGTTGGGAATACCTTTGAAGAGGTCTCATTTACTGACGTGGAGATTATGAGATGTTCAGGCTAGGAATTCTTCTAAAATTTTAGGGGTAGTAATCAGACTTCAGGAGTAATACTGTTGAACAACGGTTTATGTGCAACTCTCGAGCTTTCTCTATAAAATCAAACTCGCACATTTTTGCCTTGACTGTGTACCGGTATTGCTGTTACTAATGGCAGTGATCAAAGTTGCTGGAGTGACTGCAAATTATACCATTATGTCAGATTGTTTTTTATGTTCTTTTTTTTTCTTTGAAAAAAACTGTTTTATATCATTGAAGCAGTCATAAGCATATGATGTCTATTTCTATTGCTAAATCAAAAATTTAATATAAGCTTTAAGAATTCATATTTGATGGGAAATAAAAACAAAATTGTATCCAAGATATGTGATAAAAATACATTCACTGGTTCACCAACTTTAAGACCCTATTTTTTTCAAAAGAGTTAAAGAATACATACAGTTTCCTCCACCTTTGTAATGATATGAGTTTTTTTTTATATATATATATATATATAAATGAGGTGAATATGGTTGGTTTATAGTTAAAATTTTCAAAAAGAACGAAAAAACTTTGTCTCCAATGACAATTCATTTTTCTTGTGCCTGTATGAGATGAGTCACTACAGTGTTCATCAAACAGCAGAGAAAAACTGATAATGAGATGTATGAGGCATATTTTTTAAGTAAGTACCGTTTTGTCACACCGTGGCTGCAGTACTACGGTCAGCGTTCCGTGCAGCCGCACTGGGTACCTGCATCTCTTGCCTATGCACTGACGCCATTACAGTCTAATTCTTCCTTGTTTATGTTGTTCACTGAGTGTTTAAGATGCCTCCAATAATCGTGAGTCCCGCCAACTGTGAAGTATGGGCTGTTATAGGATTTCTTTGTGTTAAGGCTTAAAACCGATCGATATCCATCGTGAGATCTGTGCAGTTTAACGACAAAACATTATGAGTGATGGAATGGTGAGAAAGTGGGTGAGAGCATTTAAAGGTGGCCACACAAGTGTGCATGATGAACAACAGAGTGGGTGTCCTTCGATCATTAATGAAAGTTTGGTGCAGAAAGTGGACAATAAGGTGAGAGAAAACAGACGCTTTACGATTTCCTCCTTGTGTGATGACTTTCCTAATGTTTCTCGTAGTGTTTTGTATGGCATTGTGACCGAGCACTTGAATTACCGAAAATTGTGCTCACGTTGGGTGCCGAAAATGTTAACGGATGTGCATAAAACCAAACGTTTAGGCAGTGCATTGACTTTCCTTGAGCGGTACCACAACGATGGTGATGATTTCTTAATCCAAATTGTTATGGGCGATGAGACATGGGTAGCCTATGTCACACCTGAATCAAAGCAACAGTCCATGGAATGGCGGCATTCAGATTCACCCAAAAAAGTGAAGTTCAAGCAAACGATTTCTGCCCGGAAAATCAAGTGCACAGTTTTTTGGGACAGAAAAGGAGTATTGCTTTTGGAATTTCTGCCTCGTAATGAGACAATCAGTGCAGCAGCTTATTGAGAGACATTGAACAATCTGCGCCGTTCAATCCAGAACAAAAGACGTGCAAGTTGAGCAAGGGCATCGTTTTGCTGCATGACAATGCCCGTCAACATGTGGCTAATCAGACCAAAGATCTCATCACATCTTTTTGATGGGAAACTCTAGATCATCCTCCGTACAGCCCTGATCTGGCGCCCAGTGACTACCATCTGTTCCTGCACTTGAAGAAACACCTGGGCGGTCAGCGTCTTGAAGACGATAACGAAGTAAAAACAGTTGTGATGCAGTGGTTAACAAGTCAGGCGGCAGACTTCTATGAGGAGGGTTTTGAAAAACTGGTACTACGTTATGACAAGTGCCTCAATATTGAAGGGAATTATGTAGAAAAGTAGAGTAAGGTACAGGCTTTCATGTTAAAATAAAATTATTGAGATATATTTGCACGTCTTTTTTTAATTTAAAAACGGTACTTACTTAAAAAAACATGCCTTGTATATTTACAGGCAACAATCCTCAGATGGAAAATTTCATTCCTCACTGGAAGTTTTGTACCTGATGGACTTGAACTTATGTTTTACTGGGTTTTTATCTGACAACTGAAATAATAATAATAATAATTGATAAAATTGTGATGTAGTGCATGCTCCGGTGGCAATCTCCCTACACACCCATCTCTCTCCCTTCCTCCTTCAGCCCACTTTTGCCCTCAACCAATTTTTACTTTAAATTCCTTCAGTGTTTTCGGCAATTTATTCCAATCCCTTACACCCTTTTCCATAAAAGAAAATTTTCCCACACTCATATGCCTGAAATCACCTGCCAGCTTGTGGTCATGGTCATCTTTATCCTTCCAAGCACCTCTCTTAATTTTCCCACAAAAATCATTCCACCCTTCATCACCAATATATGCCTTGTACATTCCCATATCTCTCTTCACCCTCCTTCTACCCTCCAATGAATCCCATTCCAGCTCCTTTATCATGGGAATGTCTGAGAATCCTGGAGCAATGTAGGTATATTTATAGTCTCTTCCATTTCCTTTGCTGTAAATTTCTGTTATATTAAAAAAAAAAAAATAGTACACAGTGAAGTGAAAGTTGTTCTTTTATTCCTATATTGTGAATTAAATTGAATTCACTAATAAAAATTAGTTTGTAACAAGTTTTGTTAGAAAAAAAACTCTTGAAACTTTTTTTATTTTCGCAACACATTTGGTATCCAAATGGAGGCTGCCTCCATTGCACTGCCTCTTACATTGGTCTCACCACTCAACATCTATCCTACAGGATGGATGGCCACAGGCAAAAAGTTTATACTTCCAACCCAGACCATCCAGTGGCAATTCATGCGAACTCGCATAATTCGAACAACCTCAACACCTGTTTCACAGTTAGAGCTATTAGAGTTTTTCCAAATACCACCACCCCTTCAGAACTCCGCAAATGGGAACTAGCCTATCAACATATCCTTGAAACCAGGCACACCCCTGGCCTAAACCCACATTAAACCTGCCACTTGCTATCTCTCATTTCATTTTACAGTCAGTTACTTATATATGTACATTTCATCTTTTCATTTTATATATTTTCATATATATATATATATATATATATATATATATATATATATATCTCCCCTTTTTTTATCTATAACCAATCAAAATAAAATTATAACTTTTTGAATTATGCTACACAAAGATTATTTTGATTTGTTTCACTTTTATCGCTGGTCAAGCTTATCCCCCCTCCCCTCCCAGCAATTCTACCACCACCGCGCATTTTCCGCTTGTGCTTCATTCATGTGGCGGGTTGGGATGTGACCACATCTTTCCCCCTGCCATATGTCTCACCTCTCACATGATTAAGACTTGTGTCAAATTTTGTGCAATTTGTTTGTTTTTGTGTTTTTACGTGTTCGTCTCACCCTCCTGCCTTCATCTGCAGTAAGTGACGGGATCTATTTTTGTTTTCCCTATCCTATCTTATTTTCAGTGACATGCGGCAGTTTCTTTGTTTCCATTATCCAATGACTGCTGTTACAATGAAACAAAATGTTTTGTGAAAAAAATGCAAAAATATTCCTGTTAAAACAGTCTGGAACATGAAGTTGGGGCAAAACTCTGAAGTTGAACATATAGAGAAGGTTTTTGAGTTGCAACTTACCACTACCGCACAGAGTTAGCATTAGGTTCTGCTACTTGACTCTAAAATTTGTGAAAAGTCCATGACCTAAACATCTTATAGTCTCCTTGTGAGTTTGTTAAATGAATGAGAAGCATGGTGCAAGGTGGCTACACGTAACAACTCGATGTTTACAACTAACAAGGCTCGGCATGTATTGGGTGGTATGGAAAATTGCTGCAGGTGTTTTCAGGATTCACAGATAATTTGCATTCTTACTCGTAAATCATATGATCTGCAGCAGCTGCCAAGGAAAAAGGTAAGAATTATATTTTACCATGTTGTAACTGCTAAATGAATTTTTAATTTCTACAGCAATATTGTGTTGGCAATAGGGCATTGCTGCAAGTGGCTCAGATTGTGTGGAACATAATGTGGCAATACAGGGATGAGGGAAGAGTGTATAACTGAAAAAAGTGTGCCGTTTTCAATTTTCAAGATAATAGGGAAGCTGCAACAATAGGGAGGAAGAGATGAAAAAAACTGCATTAACAGAAATTTTTTTATAAAACCATAGTTTTTGTCTTTATAAGCAACTTCCATTTTTTAAAATATTCAATGAAATTTTGTCAGCATGAGCTGAGATTTTGGTATTTATTTCCAACAATTTAAATTTTCTTGTTTCTGAATATACAGTTTTATAACAAAGAACATAACCATAACAGAAAAAATAAGATTTTTGCAAATTATCTTAGTTTGATGTTTTACAAATATAATGTGGTCATGTTGTGCATGTGTAGCGTGCTCACTTATAATCATATATGAACAAAATGCCGTGTTTAGCTACATTTTTCAAACACCCATTTCTTCAGATCTCTTCTTTAATAATAGGGTACAAATTTGTCCAAAGGAAAGGAACTGGCCGTCCCACTTCAGACACAATGGCTTGGTATGCCTCCTGCAGGAGGAACCAAGCAATCTTCGGATTGTACACTAAGTTAGTGTTTTTTAAATTTATACAAGATTTGGTACTAACCTATTCCTAAATAACAAGTAAGCTTCATAACAGTGACTTCAACATGATAACTGGGATAAAAATGTGTCTCGTGATTTTCCTGTGTTGAGATAAAGTTTGGATTAATATTTCACAATTGAACAATTAATCACTTTAAAAATGATTGTAAATAAGGTAAAAACAATTTGATTGGTCGAAAAAGTGACTTATTGGTTACAGGACTCCTTATAGGATAAAAATCGAAAGGTTAGGATAAGAAATGCAATATCGGTGGAGGTGGAACTGAAAATGGGAGTACAACAGGGTAGTGCATTGGGATCATTGCTGTTCATTATTGTAGTGAATAATGGTTTAAAGAAGTTTGTTTCTTTGATGTAATAGGATTAAAGGGGGAGAGACTTCTGCAGGGTTATCTGAACTGGCTAGGTCAACACAGGATAAAGATAAGTAGCAATAACAGCCAAGTTATTAGCTACGTAAGTATAAAAATAACATTTTTTTTTGCAATAGTAGGGAAGTAGAGGAATTGCTTTGTTATGACTATAAGTGTTAACATCTTAGTGTGACATTTGATATTAAAATCAAAACCCTTCATTTATTGGAGAAAGAGAGATGGGGATATTCCAGAGAAGTGAGGAAACTTGATTACAGAACTTTGTTGAGACGAATATGGTTGTGTAGTACAGGACTCACATTTTGGCTATCAAGTACAAGAGCGAGTATGCGCTCTGGCCTCTCATTCGGGAGGACACGGGTTCGAATCCCCGTCCGGGCATCCAGATTTGGCTTTTCCATGGCTTTGCTGGAGTGCAAAAGGCATATACGAGGGGGTACCCAAAAAAATGATTTTTTTAAAGCCATATGTTTTAATTTTTTTTAATAAAACAATCTTATCCTCTTCAAAATACTCTCCATTACAACTAACATATTTGTCCCACCAGTGCTTCCACTGTTTGAAACATTTTCTGTAGTCTTCTTTAGAAATGGCTGATAGCTCCTCCCTCATTTTTTTTGTTGACCTCTTCAATGTTGTCAAGTCGGTGTCCTTGCATGCCCCTTTTCATGCGTGGAAATAAGATAAAGTTGCACGGAGCCAGGTCAGGCGAGTAAGGTGCGTGGGGCAGCGGAACCATGCCATTTTTGCCTAACAGAGACAGCTGTGTGTGCAGGTGCACTGTCGTGGTGGAAGAACCAGTCTCCTGTCTGCCACAAATCGGGTCTTTTTTTGACAAACACTGTTGTGTAATCTTCTTAAAACTTCCAAATAAAAGGTTTGATGTGGGGAACAAACTCTGAATGAACTAGAACCTTGGCATCAAAAAAACAAATGAGCATTGTTTTGATGTTTGTTTTGACTTGGCAACATTTTTTTTGGACAGGGTGACAATGACGACTTATACTGGCTTGACTGTTGCTTTGTTTCTGGGTCGTAACCATAGCACCATGACTCATCATTAGTAATGGCCTTTGACAGAAAATCTGGATCAATTTCAAACTACTGTTTCAAAGCACATAATGTTTCAACTTGACTCTTTTTGATTTTCAGTCAGAGTCCTAGGAACAAACTTGGCAGCAACCCTTTTCATTCCCAAATCTTGAGTTAAAATTTGCTGAACTGGGCTCCAAGATATCCCACCAATCTCTGACAGTTGATGAATTGTCTGTCGACGATCTGAGAGCACAAGCTCTAGATTTTTTCAACATTTTTGTCAATTCAGGCAGTTGATGGATGTCCAGAACGAGGTTTGTCATCAATCAACATGTTGCCATTTTTAAATCGACCAAATCACTTTTACACTTAAGCTTTTTCCATAGCATTACCTTTGTAAGCTGTTTTCAACATTTAAACAGCTTCAGCAGAAGTTTTACTGAGTAGAAGGCAAGATTTCACAGCTGCATGTTGATCACTTAAACTTGCCATCATGAAAAATAAAATAAAACAATAACAAAACAGCACTAGCAAAAACAATCACTGCAGATTAACAGAACAAGTCAGGTCGACAACCCAAGTGGCACTGAACTGACAATGAGTTATACTATAAACACCTAGTGGTAGAAACGTGTACTACAGAAGCTCCTCCCATGACAAATCTATTTCGGTTAATTTCAGGTAAGCCCTAATATTAGTGATGATACTTGCATGAATGTTGGTAGAAGAATTAGAAATAACATATGCGAGGGAAGAGATGACTATGAGCACTAACTGGCACGGGGTTTTAGGTATAAAGAAATAAGTTATCCCCCCCCCCCCCCCAAGGTAATGTCAGTGGGCATTGGAAAAAATCACTGACAGAGGTGATGAACAACTTATCAGGAACACTGAAGGAATTTAAAATGAATAATTCTTAAAGTGTAAAAGCAGTAGTGATATTGCACTAAAGAAATTTTATTAAAAAAATTGGAAAGTAGATGTGTTGAGTAGTTGCCATTTGGGCATGTGTTTCATCACAATCAATGTAAAATAAGCTAAAAAAAGTAGCACCTTGTTTACTATCTCAAGTTCAGATGATGGAGCAGATTAAAGTAAATAAGAAATATATTTTTATAAATAAGAAGCTAGATTTCAAGAAGAAATTCAAATAATTATGACACTAAAGATGCAATAATCACTCTGCCAGAAATGTTGCATTGACAATACAATATGCAAATTATACAAAATTTCCCAGCCAGTAAACGAATACTGTGATACTGCAGCCCTACTTGATGATGCCTGTCCTCGCTAAAAGCTTTAAATTTGAGCCGTGTAATGTGCTGAACGTATTTGACTTCAACATCACATCTTATGGTTAGTTGGAAAATCCTTCTTTCAGTTAGTGTTAATAGCTGTGAGGAAAGGTGTCTATAATTCAATAAAAGTAAGATAAGATAGGTAAAATAACCCATCACTTACCACAGATGAAGGAGGGAAGGCCAGACGAACAAAAAAACACTGTACAATCTTTTGATTTAAAATAATGTGATAAAGGAATCTTGTCTGGGCATCCAGATGTGGATTTTCCATGGTTTCCCCAAATCACTACAGGCAAATGCCAGGATGCTTCCTTCAAAAGGCCATGGCAGAATTCCTTCCTGTTCCTTGCCTCCTCCTCCTTTCTTGCCTGTAACGATATCAACTAGGGTTGTAACAGAGGGCATCTTTGTGGATGCTGATGTTCAGTGCTTGACATCCGCAGATAAATTTATAATTATTTTGATTTTAATATTTTATAAAAAATAAACTTAAAATCAAAAAGTATATTTTTATGCCAAACTCTACATTTTTTAATCAGTAAAGTCTATTTCCATATAATACAGCCTTATTGATTTATTTTTGCCTTATCTTTCAACAACAAAAAACGTGAGATGATTTCACACGTGAATTAAATTATTTACATAACTACACATGTGTCTAAAAAACAATCTTTGCCATATGAACTTTGCGGAGTTCCCAGCTCGATTAATTTAAGCATCAAGCCCAAGACCACACCACCGCACATGCCCGCCACCACTATAGTACAGTGGCCCATTCACAGTCCAACTTGGAGGACCTACGATGATCCAATTTTCCAATACTCTTGATAGGCTGTGAAAGGCGTTACAGGACTACAAGTAGGACGTGTTGGCTGTTGTTGGACTCCCAGGCAAACAACACAGGTCCTTGCCATCTAACAAATTATGGCATTGGATCACGATTGGAGGAAACATCCTGTGAGTCTGGCATAAGGACAGTAATGTATGGCAAGAAAGTACGAGTGGAAAGGATTGCTTGGAACATTTTTGGACCCCTTCAAGCAATGTGAATTGTTGAACGCATTATACGGTACTTCTATGCGGATGTCCTATAAGTGAATAGGCCGCTTTACTTTACATGCAAGTTCAGACTTATAAATTCATGCTTAGTTAATAACACCATTCAGTTCATTGTTACTTTTACTGCAAGATCGTAAGAAAAAAACAAATAGGTTGTTGTTGGCTAATTGAAGATGGGTATAATATCTTGTATAAAGAGAAAATAATAATATATGTTTCTATATAAACAAAACATGTACTATATATCTGCATTAAAAATTGCAGATATGGAAGCAGAGGTAGGATTTCAGGTGTAAGTTCTGCACTTGAGGATATCCGTTACATCGCTAACCTCAACGTCAATGAGGTGTTAAGCCATAAACAAAAAAAGAGATAATGTGGAGTGGATCATGTAACTGATTTATTATTTTTGCATATCATTCCCTTCAAATTAAATTTGTTTTGCAACCGATCTTTGGAGAAAGCATTTGGACATTAATGCTGCAATTTGAAAAGTATCTGAACTTGTAGTGAACTGAAATAATACAATGGTAGAACCTTCAGGGGAATATTTAAACAGAACATTGAGCTTCCATATTACACAGAAGAAAGCCAAAGAGGATGTTGGTGGCATAAAAAAAATATGCACAAATATATAAAATACTCAGCAGCTGGAAATTTTTTATATTTTTGCACATGTGTGTGTTTTAGTTCCTGTGCTGCCCCATTCTCTGATATGGTAAGTGTTGGCCTTCCTATATATCCTTAAACTTATTATGCTACAAAGAGCCTGTTTCTTCCTTTTTCTTCCGGTATCAGTCCAGCCCTCTTCCATTACCAGTGTCTTTATATAGCCCCCGTAGTCTTCCCTACCTCCAAATTATGTGTCGTATAGGTCACTATGATAGATTCGCAAACTAATTTATCCGCCCTTCTTTGCACTACCTTGGGTCTAATACTTCACCAACATACATGTATGCAAAAACGGGCTTATAAAAGATTTTACACCCCAGTTGCCTTACTTGCTTGGTACATGCTTCCTACCATGTTCCCTTTGTGTTATGCACAGAAATATTTACGCCATTCAGCTTTAATAAGAAATTTTCACGTCACCATTTATCCAAACAAATCCCGTATTTTATGAAAGAGGAAGGAGCAATTGCTTACTTACCACAGGTGACAGCAGGAAGACTCAGAAACAGAAAAACAATGGACAGAGAACACTTCAGTAGGAGAACACGGAGAGCACAAGTTGGGAATGAAATAGCAACATTTTTTTTTTTTTTTTTACTTATTGCTTTATGCCTCATCGACATCAAGGTCATTAGAGACGGGTCAGGACTGGGGACAAGGAATGGGAAGGAATTCGACCATGCCCTTTTGAAGGAAGCTTCCTGGCATTTGCCTGGATTCATTTGGCGAAACCATGGAAAACCCAAATCTGGATGCTCAGACGGGGATTCGAACTGGCATCCTCCCGAACGCGGGGCCAGAATGTTAACTGCTCACCCACCACACTCAGTAGCAACTAAATGGTAGTTAACTGTGTCAAGCTGGAAATGTTGGTGGAAGATATTCAAATCAATACAACAACATGAGAAACAGAGAGGGAGTGAGATAATTGTTGAAGGGAATAGACTGAAAAAATTGCACAGCAATGATGATAAAAAAGCACTATTGTTGCAGTTGTTCAGTTTAATTTAATTGTTAATGCCAGTGTTACAGTTTAATTATTAAAATTATTTTACATTTTGCTATAAACATTTTGTCAGAAGAAAATACTGCATTGTAATCATTTAACTGTTCTTAATATTTTCATGTGTTGTTAAATGGTGATGTTCTGTATAGTGTGGTGCTCTTCCCCAGGGTTTGTATTTTAAGACCATCTCTTATCTCCCTTCAAACTAACAAGATTACATTAGGGATTATGTGTATGATGTGCGATCAAAAAGTAATAAGAATTTTGAAATTGATTACCGAGTTGATTCTTTTTATGAGTGTTGGTAGCAATGGCAGTGATGTACGCCTAGTTTTTGGGCAGCTATGATGTTTAGTGTGTGTTTGGTGCATGAGTGAGTATGAAGTACGTTGTATTCGTCAATTTTTTGTGCCGAAAAATATTGAAAAAGAGAATTTGTGTGAAATTGTATGTTAGAACTGGAATTAAGTGCCATAAAGCATTAAAAATGTTAAAAAGGCCTTTGGCATCGATGCTACATCTACATCTACATATATACTCTGCAATTCACAAAATTGTGGGTGGCAGAGGGTGCTCAGCACCAAAGCTATGTCACAATCATGAATTTATGAATGGTACAAATGCTATCAGTAAGGTCGAGAAGACATCGAAATGACGTGAGGTCTGGGCATTCTAACACATCTGTCAGTGGTGAAAATATGAAAAAAGTTAAACATATTGTGCTTATTAATAAAAAAATTACCATTAGAGTACTTTCGTAGCCAACAAGGAGTACAACCTACAAGTTTTGTGCTGTCGCCGTGAGGCAATCCGGAAAAAAAGACTCGAATTTCGGACAGACAGTTCGTAGCTTTTGCACTGCGACAATGCAATGATGCAGACCACTTTGCTTATCGAACAGTTCTTGGCGATATAAAACACTGCTGTGATGCTGCAACCACTCTATTCTCTAGACCTGGCACCCTGTGACTTTTTAATATTTTACAAACTCAAAAGGAAGTTAAAGAACAATGTTTTTCAGCAATAGGTGAGATATGTGTGAAATCACAGACCAAGTGCAAAACCATACTTAAAGAGGTGATTCCTAAAGTGTTTCTCAAACTCAAAACTACATTGGCATAAGTCCACAGTACCAAAGCGGGACTATTTTGAAGGGGGCAGGATAAACATTTAAGAGTAAATAAATAATTTCTGAGAAAATTAAAAATTCTCATTACTTTTTGATAATACCTCATACAACAAAGATTTACAGGTGGGTCCTTACCTTCAAATAATAGAGAATTGTGAACATGGCTAATTAGGGAATAGTACAGTTCCCAGACAGATATACAATTAAAAGCAAAATTAGAAAAAAAAGAAGAGCCTAAGAAGAAAAGAGAAACAATATCGAAGATACAGAACAAATGTGGTTGGAACATAAGCCATAAAGTCAAGAGAATATGCGTGTTCTTTACACCTGTATGTATTACATGCAATGCAAAAGCAGTGTGATGCAATGCCTTCAGCTAGTTTTATCGTGTATTGTTGTTTTATTGATTTCATAACATATCTGGAAATTATTCCACCAATCCCAGTAGGTGTGTGGCAACACTATTGTAATATTTTGGAGGATGTTGCTTCAAATCAACTGTGATTATTATTTTCCATGGTTTTTCAAAATCCCTCCAAGCAAATGCTGGGATGGTGCTTTCAATAGGCCGCCGTCAAATTCCTTTCCGTTCCTTAGCTTGAATCATCTCCTGTCTGTAATCACCTCAACACCATTATGATGTTAAAGCAATAAGCAAATAAAAAATAAAGAAATTTGCAGCAAATATTTGAGTTTTTTTTTGCAGAAGTACAGTAGAACTCCAATTATCCGAATCAATTGGGACTGGACCCCATTCGGATAATAAAAAATTCGGATAAATAGTTTTTTTCCAAAAAAGAGTGTATTTTAATGAATTACCATGTGTATGATAAAAAATTTAAAAGATTTTTTTTTTAATTAATTAAATTAAAAGGCAACTCTTTTACATGTTAAGCGCACTTAAAAGTGCTGTACATTAGTACAGTATATATGTACCGTACTGTAAATAAGTACTGTAATTGCTTGCTGAACATCTTGGTATAATTAAGCTGTTTGACTATATTAATCAATTTTTGAGCAGCCAAGTAGCGCATCCGCGGAACAGTGAGAAATTTCACGTTGTCACGCTTGGGATAAAGTTCCATTCACTTCAGCGCAGTTTTCAAGGCCGGCAAATGCTTGACTAGCTGATGGTCCCGTGTCTACTTCAACTTCGAAATTAAGGTCATCTTCTTCCTCGACACTTCCTTCTCTCACACTATCAATAAGTTCTTCATCATTTAGAATTTCATAGCCAGGGTCTGACGAATATCAAACCACTCACTCTCCTATATCGTCAGCACTAACTTCTGAACATCCAGGAATTTTTAGAAGAATTATTCTGAATTTCTCAAGTGACACATCATCCCCATCTTCTCCTGTCTCTTCCCTTTCATTTTCTTGAGCTTTTTTTTTTCCTTTTTCTCCTTTTCCTTCTCTTCTTCAGTGGATATGACTTTCAACTTGTTCCACACATGTCTTAATGTGACTGCCTTAAGCGATTCGGATAGTCGGAGTTTGGATATTTGGAGTTCTACTATAGCTAATATGCCATAATAATACTTCGCACATTATGTGGAAATATTGTTTCCGATATCAGCTGACTCTTCTGACTAAAGGTTTAATTTAAATGTACATTTACTTAAATAAAACATGTATACAGAATGTTAATTAGGTGTGATTTAGGAAGTGGGTTACGGAACTTTGGCCAGTCACTTGATTATGGCAGGATAGCTAGGGACCAACATTGTGGATATCAAATACTGAAAAGAAGAATGCTAAGTTTGTTAGTCCAGAACACAATCAGTAAGTTGTATAACAAAGGAGATTGGTTGGCAGCCATTGGAAGATGGAGAACAGTCTGATAGTTCAGTAGTTGGCATCTGTTTGGGCATCGAAAGGTTTCCAGTTTGAATCATGTGGGATTTTTAAAGACCCTTTACCTTACCTTTACCTCTGGCGTAGCTTCCTGCATAAAGTGAAGTGCACCAGAATGCTTCCATTGATTTGGATTACATTTTAAACTGTAGGTTTACTGGGTTACATTAAAGTAGCCACAGCAAAGCGCACGTTCAGAAAATTGAAACTCTATAATCAAGGCCAAACTCTTTGGGAATATCATGGCCAATAATTCTATACAAAATATCATTGTTATTATTATTATTGGAAGACAGGAGATCAGTGATGGTAGTACTGGGAAAGTATGGGTGGATATTGTGTGTATGCGAAAGGAAAAATGACCTGAAATTGATTTAAAATGTAACGAAATTGAAAGATAATTAAATTGTAATCAAAGAAGTCGTGGACTGGAATAAATTATTGAGGATGATGTTGAACGATGAATGTAAGGAGGGAAAGAATCTAATGTAAAAATGCATATATAGCACATGTACGTAACTACATAGATTCTAACAAGGGCACAAGTTCAGTTTCAACTTAGAATAATGATGATAGTAACATTGGTGTGTAAAGAATGGATCAGAATTGTTAAACACATGTATAACAACACACAAAGTGGTGACTGATTTTGTTTTAGCAGCACTAATGATTAATTAAAGTAAACTGTTATGTCCAGCAGTGTGGCTCAATGTCCTAACGTGGCACACACTGAACTGGAGAAGTACAACGGAGCATGATCGGCTGTCCTGATTGCATCTATTAGACGCTTTTCTGTAATCGTCAAGGTGAATGGCCGGACAGTTGCCAACATCTGCCTCTGGATTACACGTTACACAAACAAAAAATACACAAAATAAAACATGGTTACATGTTTTACATTGGGAACACGTCTGCTTGCCCCATCAACAATGACAGAAAGCTGGAATTTTGACATAAATGCATGCTTCAGAAACACAATAACAGACCTGAATTGTGGTTGTAAATTGCAATAGAATACATAGTATCACTATCTGGTTTTGAATTGAATGCCATGAGGATTAAATATTAATTTTATATGAGAAACAAGGCTTTCCTGGCGTATCTGTGACACGAAATTTTCACAGCTTTTCCGCCGGATAATATTTTCAAAAGACAAGCTTTCGGCGGCTTGCTCTGCTGTCATCATCTGGTCCATTGTACTTAAGAGAACAACTAGTTCTAGCTTGCCTTTTGAAAATATTATCCGGCGGAAAACCTGTGAAGATTTCGTGTCAGTATTAATTTTGTTGGTGAAATGTGTTATTTATGAAATGGAAATTGGGGACCATCTGAGAATTAAATATACCATTACACAAAATGCCTGAAATTCATAATCAGGATGGTTTGGTATATTGGATCGGAGTTTAAACTTGGAAAATTCCTGATGTTCAGTATTGCATTGCTTTTAACATAGTGGGTTCTATTGTTCACTAACTGCTGTAATTAATTGCTTTTTTCTGTGTCCTTAAGTTCTAAAATTAGTGCTGGCCTTTGATAAGTGCATATAATAAGTGTTCCAAATTGTGCCATTCCCATCATTAGAGATAATCCTGATTATTTCTTTTAAGGTTTTTTTTTAGTCAAACTTTACAGTTGAACCACAACTGCCTAGTTTGAGGATGTTGGCATTAAAACAGTTTTGTAAAATATTTAGCGTAATAATATTTGTGGTAAGACGGAGATGTTGTGTGCAGACTACACGGTGCCCGACGCCGACTGGGCACCTCCGGAGTACTCCTCGACGATGGGGGCCCCCTTGCCTGTGGCCGGAGGTGGCACTCCGTTCCTGCTGCCGCCGGGGGCCGTGGGCCCGCCTCCGGGGGCGGCCGGCAAGATGTCGATCATCGAGTTGGTGCTGTGCAACGTGGCTGCAATGCTCGCGGGCGTCGCTACGGGCTTCGACGTGCGGCTCGCAAATGCCGGCACGCTGCACCCCAGACTGCTGCCTGAAAGGTTCGTCAACTGAGGACCTGAATATCGGCATTCCAAACAGAAATAAGTTTGATAACTATTTACGTTCTTGTTTATTCTTGGCTGTCCGGGTGGCGCCGCGTCATGTTCCTTGTAGCCGACGTTTTGACCCTCATTCTGCCCAGGGGCAATGCTGTATAAAAACTTCTCGGGTTTCGAGCCTCATGAAAATTGAGTCGTATGGCGACATTTCGGAAGCTTGCACCACTTCGATTGTCAAGCCCACTTAACATCACTGAAGTCTGCCGCACAGTTATCTAATACATACGTCTAGCAGCCGGAAGCAGAGTGGAAAATGCGTGGAGCAGGGCCCAACTAGGCAGCCCCACCATGCACTTTCCCCTCTGTTCCTGTCTGCTAGCCCTATATAATACACTACCGTGTGGCAGACTTCAGTGATGTTACGTGGGGCTTGGCAATGGAAGTGGCGCAAGCTTCCGAAACGTCACCAGATGACTGTTTTGACGCGGCTTGAAACCTGAGAAGTCTTTATACAGAAATAAGTTTGTCAGCATACAACATAAATAATGTACAACATGATACTAATATATTTTCCTGCTAACTGTATCAAAAGTAATATGTATTCCTATAAAATGTTTGGCTAATGTAATACCATAAAAAACATAGTCTTATTAACATGAAAAGAAGAATTGAGATAGAAACAATGGTTTGTTCACTATTATAGTCTTTAAGCACAAAGTACATGCTTGGAAATATGTTATTTTAGAACATAAAAGTATTTCTTGGATTGGAGAGAAGGGGTGGCCCCTTGAACAATTTTCCGGGCTGCGAGATTCATCACACTTTTACAAAATATATTTATTTTATTATTTTATAGTGTAAAAACCAATGTATTAAAAAAATTATTTGTGCATCCGTTCATTAAAAAAAATTACTGTTGAAATCATGAGATAAAAAAATTAACTTTGATTTTAAAATAATAATCTTGCGAATATGTAATTTTATATGTGGCCTGCGGAGTTATGATGCTTTTCCAAAGTGGCCCACAAGATCATTTGGGTTGGCCACCCCTGAGTTAAACGTTCATTTGACTGTGTTGACTGCAAGGCTTGTGCAAGTTCAGCTACATGTTCCTTTATTCTCGATAAAGGGTTAATCCGGAAATATTGTTTTTTACTTGTATTTGTATATTATTTTGTGTTCCTGCTGCCTTCCTCCATTATTTCTTTTTTATGCTTTCAGTTTTTGTAAGCGAGGTTTCAATGTTAAATTTTATGTTTTGTCTTTTATCAAGCAAGCGAGCTCCAAAGAATTCCATTGCTATTTCTGTGAGTTTAAGTTGACGAGTATTGTGATATAGGAATGGGAGGAGATAAGAATTGATGAAACCGAGTGTGGTGGGTAGGCGGTTAACGCTCCTGTGTCACATTCGGGAGGCCACCTGTTTGTTTCCCTGTCTGAGCATCCAGACTTGGGTTTTCCGTGGTTTCCAGGCAAGTGCTGCAATGCTTCCTTCAAAAGGCCATGACCAAAATCCTTCCTGTTCCATGTCCCCAATACCATCCCACCTTTCATGACCTCAACATTGATAAAGTGTAAATCCATAAGCAAAGCAAAAAAAAAAAAAAAAAAAAAAAAATTGGTGAATACTGTGTACTGGAGCTGCTCTCCTCCCCTTGTGAACAGATCGGGTGAGGAACCCGTGGTTCCCGTCCCCCTGGAGCGCAGCAGGTGGTGGTACCACGAACGCGCCGGCCCTCACCTGTCGCCCGACTACGAGTTCTCGACGGCGTCCGGATACTCGCACAACACCTACCACGGACCCGCGCGGCACCCCAGGCCCGCACTGGAAGACGCGCGGCCACTGCGATTCACCGACTCTCCCCAGCACCTGGCGGCCCAGCAGCAGCAGCAGCAACCGTCGCCACGCAGGAAGAGCTCCAGCACCAGCAACGAGGGCAGCGACGTGAGTACTCGTCACACACAACTCACGTTTAAAACTAGTACAATAAATCAGCATTCAGAGGAAATGCAGATTATTAAGAATTACAGTTTAATAAGGAAGGGAAGGAGGATTGCATCAAACCAGTCAAGAGACTGATGACAGAAAAAAAGGCAAATAAATGTCTTGTTTATAATGCATATATAAATTCTGAAAATTCGACGAGGGTAGGCTGAACAGAAATGCATACTTGCTTGTAGAACACGAATAAAAACAAATAGCCAGATCAGGCAGTACAATTCTTAAGCTTCAAAATCGTATATATATATATTTTCAACATAGTCACTGTTAAGGCTAACATATTTCTCTCAACGTGTAACAAGTTTTTTTTTATTCTGTCACTGAAAAATTCTTCTGACTATTCTCGAATCCAGCAATTGTCAGTTGCCTTCACCTCATCATCGGAGGTCTCTCTTGAGTAGAGAAAAAAATTAAAAATTGCAAGGCACAAGATCGGGGGAGTAAGGAAGGTGTAAAAACCTGTTCAGACCTCAGGTCTCTTGGAGACGGTGTGGTACACATCATGCACAGATTTTACGGCATCCCAATTAGTGAATTATGAAGCTGACACATTCTTTGGACTTTCTAATATAGTTTACACTTTTGAGTGATTTTTCAGCATTTTGAATCCAGTCGTTGAATTTGCGATGTTTATGGTCTGTGGCAGTGGTCGGACATCTGCTGTGTTTTTCATGAATAACTAGCTGGTACCCACAACTTCGTTCGTGTTTGTAAAGATATTGGATTGACAGCTACCAACATCTAACCACCATAGTGCATGTTGGTAGACTCAATGCTATTACCACACACTAACGCCAGTCATCTGCACTATGTAGTTCAGGCAGCAAAGTAAAATATACGGACACACATGTCTTTGGTCGCAATACGAAAATGCCATGCAGCGACCACTTTTAACCATCATATCTCTCACATCCCCACAGCTATCAATATTCGACCAAAGTTGTGCACGACAGGAAACTCCAAGCTACTTCCACACACAAAGACCAGTGATCTGTGCTAGGTAGTGGTGACTGAAAAGTGAAATATAGGAAAACACATGTCTATTTTTATATATATATCTATATATATAAGATTATGGCTTTTCCAGGCTTGCAGTTATGAAATTTTACTGCCCATCAATTTACAGAAGACCTATCAACAGCATATACACATTTTAAATGACAATGAATCTTAGGAGGAGTAACTTTTTAGTAATAAAAATTCGATGACAGTACACTATTTAAGTCGCGTTGTCACAGCATAAGAATACGCCTCCATACTTAAGCTTCTCAAAATACACTGAATTAATTCAACAACTTCAAACCTGCGCATGCGCATAGAGGGGGAACAGTACTTCCAAATGCCACCAATTGCAGTTCAGAAGGTCATTTCATTCGTATTTTCGAAGTCCAATTCATTCACACTGTAAAAGCTTATGTGCATTTTTTTTCAGCCCTTCAGTATTTGCTTGATTTTGGAATATTTGTGTAAAATATTGGAGAATATAAGTCCATGATAAGGAACTTGGTGTCATGTAATGTCTGTTGTTTGACAGCTGTACCCCCCCCCCCCCCCTGCGCCCCCGGGAGGTATGCTGGAGCGGCATTACGACTACGAGGAGCAGCACCATTACGGGGGAGGTGCCTACCTGCCACCCCCGTACCCCAGCCATTACACCCCACACTACGCCGACCGCGTCTACCCCGAATTCGTGACGCCGTACGGGGGCCCCTCCTACCACGACGTCGGCCCTACGACCTACGAAGGCGGCTCACGGACTCCCTACGAGGGCAGCCGCACCCCGGTGAGTTTCCCTTAATCGATATCACAAACATAACTGTGAAATTAAATTATGAAGTGTCCCTTAAGGATAGGTGATAGGAACTTCTATTTCTGGTTATATACAGTTCTCAAGATTTTCACTGATCTGACGGAAACGTATACAATATAATAGAGCAAGTTACTCCAATATATCAGTAATTGCTAAAAATGTCTTCTGCAAAATTTTTGTATTCTTTTAGAGAGGGAGAGAGACAAAGAGATAAAAGGGGGAGGCAATAAATTATTATTTGATAAGGCCACATTTTGCCTTTCTTTGCTCATTTCAATTTCATTTATGTGAATTAGATTAATTGATAAATGTCCACTAATGACCAAAAATGCAATATGCCTATAAATAAGCAAAGAGATACCACAGGTCATGGTTGGTTGACATATGCAGGCAAAAACCACTAATATGGAACTATTATGACACTTCAGGATGTAGGGTTTATGTCAAACTATCTGTTTGTTATAATGTTCTAAAAATTTTCACCTTGTTGTTTGTTCTTTAATTTACTGATGTGAGGAGTCAAAACATTTGTCCTTCAGGTCCTGGGTCGGAGTGGCGCACGGCACCGTCGGACACCGTCGAACGTATCCAACTCGTCCTCGACAACGAACAGTGCGGGGGGAGTGAATCCCAGTTTCCGACTGGAGGACGAGGGCGACTACGCCCCCTACGCCCAGTATTATCACCCCCGCAGGCCCACACCCGGCCTGGATTACGAGCACGCACCTCCGCCGTACTTCTCGCGGCAGAACTCGTACGATTCCAACGCTTCTTCTGCGGACCGGCCCGGCACCCTGGAGGTGCGACTGCGGTCCAGCCTGAGGAGGTAAGGCAGCGTCTCACTACCAACTAGAGGAAAATCCTGAAGTAGCTTTATCGTAAATAAATACTTAAAATATCATCAACAGTTACTCCTTTATCTCCATTACATTTTAATTTTCTGTTTTCACCGTGTCTCTCAGATCTCAGACTTTTAACACCGTTTTTTACGAGGTTACACATTTGGAACAGGTACAACTACACTTCGTCTACCGCCCCTTCGACGCCTCGCCTGGGGATCGGTGGAGGGGGCTGCTCCCCCAAGGTGCCGACCACGGCCGGGGGTGGCGGCTCTTCGTCGTCCGGGGGTGCGGGCACGCCCACCAACCCTACCCCTCCGGACAGTCTGACCAGCGAGGACAGCAGTTACGTGTCGGCGAAGGAGGGCAGCTGTTCGTCCACCACGGGGGGCCCCCGTGTCCGTTTCTCACCCGTGATGCAGCACGCCGGTCAGGCTGGCCTAATGGATGCTCCCGTGCAGGTACCAACTCGTTTACTCGTACCACTTGTTGAAATTTCTTCTCAATTTTTAAGTTTATGTTCACTCGAGTCACCAGCAATCCAGTGCATTAGGCAGTGGCACATATTAAACTACGCAGGTGGACAGTAGTGAACACATCAAGTCGAGTCCACGGTGACACTGCCTACCCTTTTCTCGAAGCGATTCGGCCCATTTTCGTACCTCAGTTTCTTCAGTCTTAGTCATGCTACATGGCTAAAAATTTATTTTATACATAGATATCAGCGGTCTTAGCAAACATACTGTTTTTAGTATGGATGTTATTCAGATGCAAATTTCACCAATTTTGCTATACTCTGAGAGACTGATGATCATCAAAACTTTAAGGTACTTCCTGTAGTCATTGAAAGCTGAAATTTGGTACACAGATAAAGTTTTACCTCCAGATTAAAAGAAAAGTCTAAAACTCTTAAATTTCGATGTATCCACCACTTACCTCCTCCAAACATGAAATTGCTTTATACTCTAATAACTTTATATGCCTCAGATTTTTACTAGAGATGGAGGCTACTAAGTTAAACTAATGTATTAAATTTTATTTCCTTCTTCTCCTTACTTTGGAAGTTAGTGAAATTTCATGTTTTTTTTTACTATGGCACCTCGAAATTAAATCCATTGTACTTCCTGTGGTCCTAGAAACAGGTAAATTGGTACACGCATATGTTTTCAATCCCAAATCATAAGAAAATTGTTATATTGGTGATTTTCCCCATATTTATACGACACTCCCAGAGGTGAAAAATTTTTGTGGATGTTTTCAGATTAATGGCTTTACTCTGTATGAGACTATATGCCTGAAATTTCTTTTTTGTGTAGAGATCAGCAAGTGTAACTGCAATCTTAAATTTGCTTGGTTTCTATGCTTAGTTTGGAAGTTACTTGTTATTTACTTATGGTGGTAGTTAAACCAGCGTCAATATCCATGTTCAGCTATGGCGAACATCCATTGTTGGTAATGTATATTGATGTCTTTAATTCTGAAATGTTCTTATTCACCGATTTTCAAATGGAATCATTACATTTGAGCAACGACTCGAATAAGCAATCAACTTACAAAAAGAAATGAGATCCCACAAAAACAATTCTTGTAAAAATAGGCTAAGTGCAGTGAAAAAAAGTTATCCGATCTCGTACAGAGTCAAGGCTACACTTCAGTGTGTGTTCACTTCATTTTCTGAAACAGAACGTTTTCTCTCAATATTATAGATCATTCGTGTAGAACTCAAATAAATTAAAAAAAAAATTAGTGACTTGATCATTATGCTTGTCATAATTTATACTGAAATGAAATCCATAATCCCGTCCGGGCATCCAGATTTGGGTTTTACATGGTTTCTCAAATCACTCCAGGCAAATGTCGGGATGCTTCCTTCAAAAGGCCATGGCCGAATTCCGTCCCATTCCTTGCCCCCATCCTCTCCCGTCTCTAAAGACCTCGCTGTTAGAGAGACGTTAAGCAGATAACAAAAATAATAATAAAAAGAAATCCATAATATGTATAATTTATTCTAAGACTTGTTAAAT
The DNA here is from genome assembly GCA_031002005.1 of Vandiemenella viatica. Classification (NCBI taxonomy): domain Eukaryota; kingdom Metazoa; phylum Arthropoda; class Insecta; order Orthoptera; family Morabidae; genus Vandiemenella; species Vandiemenella viatica. The sequence goes on from CM061918.1 coordinate 127,817,626, forward strand.
CTGAAATAGTGAGAAAATAGCCTTGGCTTTTGTAAGATTGATGAAGCAGCACATTTTAGGTATTTAGTATGTATTCTAAAACATGGCATGCATAATGGCCATGTCACCAGAATATTTTCCTCCCTAATTAAACAGTCTATAATGTTGAGAGAAATAATATTCAGAAATTGAAATGAATACACACTGAAGTGTAGACATACCTCAGAACAAATTCTCATAACTTTTTGTCAATAAATAACCACGAAACTTAGCCTTTTTTTCTCTCTGGGATCTCATTTTGTAATCAGAAACCCTATTACAGGTGGTGTAATGTTTCTGTTAAATTTAATAGCATGCTATTTTTTTCCCCGTAGCCCGTCTAATATCCTTAAAAATGTTTCGATTACCCCCTCTAGTTTTACAAATATTATCATGTGAAAACAGTTAACACTTTTTAGCCCATCGTGCTGGTCTGCCCTTTAGGACACGACGGTGCCACTGCAGGCGTCCCGTAGGCCGGGGCCCTTCCATCGCAAGCCTTCAATCTCGGAGCTGGAGCGAGAGTTCCTGTCGTAGCAGCGGCTCCGAGCCCACACCTGGGCCACCAGTACTTAGCTCGAGACTCGCCACTCGTGTAGACACGGTTTAATGTTCTCGTCATTCCACTGTGACCTCGACGGAGAAGAGACTTCACCTTCTGCTTATGACTTAACTTTTTGTCTGCACATACACTCCAGAGTGGCATTGACATTCATTTGGGATTTTGACCTGCGTTATGTTAAATTGAACTGACTTTGCCGAGACACTTGATCGAGTGAACAGTTTGGTGTTTGTGCGAGACACTGAATCTGGTCAAATAAGTAAAGGAAGTTATCGTGGCAGAAACTTTAAGGCCTGACAGAGTTCTTTCCCAGAGAACAAGTCGGGTGAAGTGATAAAACACCATTCCGTGTAATGGCCTTGATTGGGCAAGCACCAGAGATTATCACAACTTTAAGTTACAAAGTAGTGACTTTACGTTGCCATTGTGTCCTGCTGTTCCGCATTTGACTCTGTAGTTTTAGCTTTTGTTAATATCTTTAGAGTTGGGAAATAGGTTATTTATTGAACAATGGGAGGAAACTTCACACTTGCCTTTATTGAGGGAGCATCCGGTATTTGCCTGGATTGCTTTCAGAGAGCCATAGACAACCAAACACAAGTACAACTAGCTGTTATGCTGCTTAACTAAACCTAATCTTGCTTTTTCCATGATTCACAAAATTTTGTTTACCTTTCCTAAAATCTGTTTTATGGTAACAAGACTCATTATATTCTGCATAGTGGAAACTATGGTGTGCTTTAGGTAAATGTCACAATTTTAGCTTCTGAAATATACAATGTAATAGTATTTGTTTGAAAATGAACGTGTATATATTTCGTTAAATTTTAAATGGCTTCTTTGGTTGATATATGAATATAACATACCAAGTATTACCGAACCATATAGCATTGGTGCCAGAATGATAAAATATTTTGAGTTCTATGCATTAATATTTCCTAGTTTTATTATGTCCCTGATCAACATCTTTCAGAGAGCTAATGCAGAATAGGTTTTCTAGCTGGACAGAATTGGAAAATGATGTGAATAAATGAATTCATCATTACTTAACGCAGTTGGTACAAATTGACAGTTTAATTGATTGTGTAAATTACCTGAATAACTTTATATGTATTTTTGAAGTTGTAAAGTCCATCTTGAAGCACCCAAGAACTTGGATGAAGTAATGTTTTCAAAGTGCAGTATCAACAGTCATTATGACATGTTAAAAAGATGTCATTTTTATAATATAATTTTATATCAAACTTTTTGTCACATTTTAATTTAGTTTTTTTCAATAAAATATGGTCTCTGTCTGGCTTGTAATCTGATTATGGTGGGCTATTTATTGGAGCCAACAAAGTGAATATGTAACTAAACTGAACACAGTAAAGCTCTGTTTGTGGTTATGCTACATCCAGTTTCATAACTGCTAATGCCATTGAATTTTCAAATGGCATCTTTGCTCATCACAGGTGCCTTACAAGCACTTGTTAAATGAAAGTAAATGCTGCTTTACTTACAACATAAGATTTAATGTTTTGTGACGAAAACACCCTAACTGATACACAATTAGAAGGTGTTACGTTTTACACCTTGAATAAGACTTTTTAATATTTGAAATATAATCTTAAGGAAAACTTGTGTAATTATCTGTTTGAAACTTCAAGGGTTGTTGTTTAGAAGACTTTTTTCACTTGATACGTTGTTCTCTAGATATACTGTTATTTGACACTAATTTTTCTAATCATTCGGTTATTTATTTGATTTGTTTTTTTGGTTTGATGTTGTTGGAAAGAGATGCAGTGGTAATATAAAAGCAATAATATTTTATTCCTGCGAACATACTCAGTGAACTATACGTGATTCTGTTTTATACAAAAATGTTCAAACATTCCTTTGAATTCACGATATTCAGTATTAGCCGGAAATAGTGAGCAAAGCACATCTCTAGATTGAGTTGCAAGAGAACATTCACATTTTCACTGATTAATTATTTATTTAATCAATTTATCTGCATGTCAGACATTTGTGATCATGTGGCTGTTCATTTAAATTAGGTAATGTAATTTTTCTTTCCTCCATTCTTGAAAATGTAACTTCAAACTGTGAAATGAAATCAAACTCTGTTCAGAAATGAATTTGTAACCAAGATTTAAAAGTTGATACTTCAGACCTCTGCTGTTTCAAGTTGGGACAATATTTATTTTGATTTGACTAATTAAATGCTAGAATAAGAAAAACGGTTTTGGGTCTAGAAAAATATAATAAAAATTGTGGGTTCAGTTATTTCTGAATATGAAAATTTAACTGAAGAAATTTACTGAAAGGAAATGTAATGTTATAAGTATTAATAATCAAATTTGGTTAAGTGTGTAACATTGTGCAAAAAAAGACTTTACTTTTTGTTACGTTATGACTTTTAAGTACATACTTGGAACAAGTATCTTTGAAACAAGACTCGGAGAGATTTTACGAGTAAGATATTCTGTATATAAGATGTAATACTTTAATCAAACAATATATGTATTTAAACGTGACTTCCATTGGAAGTCTTTTTAATGTTTACATTCCAGATGTGTTAGTCATATGTTTTATTAACTTACAAATAATTTCCTTCAATGTGTGTTATTGTGCGTCAACACATCTTGAAGGAAAACATTGACTTTAAGGATTAACAATGAAACTTTTTTGCTGTTTAAGTCATCTTTGTAAAATGACAAGGTTCAGTACCGTTTTACTTTCTCGATTTAGATACGGAAGAATTTGTCTTAAAAATTTGTAGTGCTTGACATTTTTCTGGGAGCTTTTCAGCACATTCCAGAAGATGAAATTGTTTTTGGCTTGGCATGTTTGGCATTATATGCATAGAAAGTCATGCTGGTGTTGTCAAGTCTATAACAACATTGGAAAATAAGCTTAAATAATTATGTCATTTTTGCCTTAGCAGAGCTGCTGTTGAATTATACCATAAACAATCATTATACAGAGAGAGAGAGAGTAAAGTGAGGCCTTGTTTATACTTTTCACTTATGAATGTATGACTGAAGTGTGTTTGTAAACGGTTTGTATGTGGAAAGAGCTACGATATGAAACTCATTTTAGTTTGCAGTGACACAGCAACAGCCTAAGAATTCCAGTTTCGTTTTTCTTTTTTATGTTCTAGTATTTGTTTTGTAAATACAAGTTCATAAATTTTGAGGCAATGTACTTCTCAGGGAATTGTTATTAAAATTGATTTATAGCGGGGCAACTGTGAAGTTTGGAGACAAGTACAAGAAAAATTAATTAGTATCAGTTCTCACAAACATGGAACTCATCCAGATAAATCTTTCTTTTTTTGTGAGGTGCATAGGAGTACTTTTTATGGTGGTAAAGATAATATATTGCTTACGACTGAAGAAACAGAGGTAGCAATAAATTCGCAATCAGAAGGTGCAATTATTTTCCCTGCAATTATGGCATGTACTAGATACACTAGATCACCCACCATGTTCAGTCAGGATTAATCAATAAATACTGTATTTCATATCATATTCATTGCTTATTTTTGTACTGTCTTGAAAATTGGTTTGTGAATGCATTCTTTAATTTAATTGTGATGGAGTTCACACTCCGGTGGCAATTTTCCAACGCATCCATTTTTCCCCTTTCCTGTATCCACCTCTATAAATTTCAACATTAAATTCTTTCATCATTTCTCTTGACCTTATCTACCAAAGAGAATTTTCCCATATCCTTATGTCCTTATGTCTGAAATTGAGTCTGTCTTAATTCCGCCGCCAATATCTTTCCATGCATCTTCACCAATATAATCTCCCATGATTCTCTTCATCCTCCTCCCATCTTCCAGTGAATCCCATTCCAGATCCTTTATCATATCAGTTACTGATTGTGTTCTGTAGGTAATTTCCGGAAAGAAATCTTTGCAACCTCTCCAACTCCTTTATTTGATACACAAATGTGGGTCCCATACTACGCCACTATATTCAAGCAATGGTCTGACCAAAGTTTCGTAACCCAATTCCCTTACTTCTCTGGTACATTCATTCATAATTCTCTTCAGGAAGTGAAGGATTTTGAAACCCTTTTATTCTACATGTCCAATGGGGACTGCCCAGTTGAGTTTGTTATCAAATGTTATGTCAAGGTATTTACATTTCAAGTCTTCAACAAGCAATTCCTCCCTCCACCTTGTAATCACCTTTAGTTTCTTATCTGTGTATCTAATAAGCTGAATGTTCTTTGCATTTATCTTCATCCCACATTGACCTACCGAGCTAGATATCCTGTACAGATTATCCAGCAGTTGTTCAGTCTTCTGCCATTTCAACCCTGTTGTATAACATAATGACGCTCGCAAACAACCTAACTTCTGATAGTAAACGATCAACACAATCATTCATTAGAATAACCAATAGCAATGCTACCCAATGGTACTTAGATTTTCACTTCCACTTCTTTTGATACTCCATTTTCTTCACTTTCTACATTTGAAGAATTCTTCTACCCAGCACATCACTTTTCCATCCATTACCTTATTTAGCACCATTTTATGGCCCACTCTGTCAAAAGCCTTTTAAAGATCTAGTGCAATACTATCAATTTGGTCGTCCTTGTTCATTCCAACCGACATATCTTGCATTTAACCTATTAAACGAGATTATCAAGAATATTCTTGCCTAAAGCCATATTCGTTTCTGATACTAGAAATCACTTTGTCCAATTTTTGAAATTTACCTTATACTCTCAGAAGATGAAAGTTTATTGTTCCTGATTATTTTAAGTGTGACCTTAACAATCCCTTTTTTTTTTATATATATATCTACAATAGCTTTCCCTAAAAACATTGACCTCTCAAGTTTCCTCTTCTTATATCACTAATTAAACTGCCTGATGAAACTACGTCCTTGTCCCTAAACCTGTGATTAAAGAAATAAAAAAAAAAATCTTCGTCTTGACTCGTATCCTACACCGTTACACAAATATCGAGAAAAAACACTGCAGCCAATTATGGAGATGAGATTTTGTATGGGAGTACACAGCCTTGAGCGACTAGAAACATTTGTTTGCAATGCAAAAGTTTGTTCATGGTTGTAAGTCATAACCATATGGGAGATCTTGTGTCCACATATCTTGATGATACTTATCTGCACTATCCATTTCTATAAGGTGGAGGTAACTTTTCATTGACATTCATAATTATACGGCATTTACGGATAATTTTACACAGTTTCATTTCTTGAAGTAAGATTGTCTCAGAGATTACAAAAATTGTAATAATATTGTTATTTTTCATTGTTATTATAAAACTTTATCCATCTGAAATGTTTTATTGTCTGTATTGTGTTTGTAAACTTTGTGTATTGCAGATGTATATTACTTTTTGTAAAGCCAATCAATGTCCTGTGTATAAAAGTCTGTAGTTTGATTTCCTTTCTGTTCGGAAATATTCTGATATTAGATACAAGAGGCGTAACATATTTAAATACTTTTCAAAGTGCCATTTCAGTATTTTACTTGTCATGATTTGATCAGCGTTTGCAATTTGTTGGTCTCGATCCTTAAAATGATTTGTGCAGAGTTCCGCCAGTTCTTCTAAGTTATCAGAAACTACAGCTTGTTCATTGTTAAATCTTTATATTTTTTATTGTATTGTTTAATTTTGGGGGGATTGATATTAACATCTGCTTCTACTTACTACTCACCTTACAATTGTTTTGACATCTCATAAAACGCTCTGTAATATTCCTGGTATTTTGTTGCAGTCAGATTTCTTGTTTCTTAATTAAGCAATGAATTGTTTAAACTGGTATTAACACCACTTAGTATAATAGTACAGAATTAGTGTATGGAAGGTATGGTTATGCAAGCATGACATGGAGGGTATTACAAATATCTTGGAAATAAGTGAATAAATTCACCTTTACAGTGTTGTCTAGCATTTAATTTAATTGATAATTACATTGTTATTACTTATTTGTTAGCGGGTAGTTTGAAACCATTTGATACAGGTCACTATTTCTGCAGAGATCACTTAAATAGTAGCAGTTGCTCAGATCATGCATTCCATATAAGGTTTTCTGGAAGTTGTGAAGGATGCTTTCCATTCGTTGAATTATCCAACTAACCACATTCACTTCTCGCAATTAAAAATAGTTTTTTTTGAGAGACATCTTTTTTGACATCAGTCATCCCAGTAGAAGAGCGTGATAGTCTGGGGATGTAGGCAGAATACAGTTTTCCCCCACATTGTACGGCACCTCACAGTTCAAATTTTTATAAAGGAAGACTGTCTTTTTTTAAAAAGTAGCTTAATATTAAACACGTGGGAGGTTTCAGTAGTACCCTACAAATCTATAACACCAAGGTGGTAAGATAAATTGCTTTCACAAACGGTTAACATTAATTCACGGCGCTAAATGTACACGACTTTGTAAAGTTTCACTGCTACTTAGTGAACATAGAAACATTTGAAGTGAGTACGATGATGTTGATGCGTGATGTATTATTTGATTGTGCAATTTTTTTTCTCTTCCTGTTTGTCTATTTTTAAGGACCACATAGTACGAAAAAAATCATAGACCACATGAGTAAGATAGCTTAATGGAAATGTGCAATAACTGCTGGCAGTGAAATACAAGAGTTCACATATTGCATGTGTTTTGAGTTATAATATTTCACCTAGAGTTTATTTTTGTTTGTGCAATATTTTTGTGTTGCAAATAACGGAAGCCGATATTCATCCAATATAAACAGACAGTTGTGACCATTATTCTCCTGTTAAATCATTTAACTATTTTATTTGTGACTGCACCTCATTTTCCCTCCAATGTCTATAGTTTATTTGGTTAGAGGCATGAATATGCAAATTAAATAAATTGTGTGTATGTTTGGAATTGAAGTCAGGTCAAGTTTTCCTTGTATGTTTTATTTACTAAGGGAATTATTTTCTCACAATTTTGCTGGCCTAAAAGTATAACAAACCATTATTTACAAGTAACATTATGTGATTGTAGGATTTATTCTGTTTGGGGGAGGGGGACAGAGGCAAAGGAATAAAAATTAGTAATTTTTAAAGCGTCAATAGAAAGTAACTAGAAAGATATGTAAGGAAGCTACGAAATTAAATAATTTTTTTTTTGTGGTTGTGATTTTGGGCTTTATAGAATATTAATACTCAGTCATCATAACGGGTGTATTATGTAAGATATTCCAGTTGTATCATTCCATTGCAATGTAGTTTTTTGTTTGTTAAGAATTTACCCTTTTTTGGATAAGATATAAATTTTACATTTCAGTATTGTTTTTTCAGTATTTTATGATAAGTGATATGATCTTACATACTACTATCCTTTTTATTGTGTAATTATGTTTAAGGCAGTAAAGGAAGCAATCGCTTCCAGTGGTTAAATGGACAGGAAGTTTAGCTTTTGTCCGTTTCTTCATCCTGATATGGATTTATTCTCTCTCCTTAACCTGGAAATGCCAACAAGCTTTCTGCCTTCTTCTGTTAGTTTGATTTTATAAATATCTTTTAGTCTTATAAGATTCATCACTGGGCTTGAGAAAAATATTTAATTGGAATCTGAATTAAGATTTGATTTTGTTATGCTTGTTATTACAAACATTGGCATATTACTTTTTCACTGCCCTCTTCCCATTTGATGTATTCAATCACTGCTCATGCTTCCTTATTTGTGGAAAACATTTTGTTGATGCTCACAAAATAAATTAGGTAATTTTGTGAAAGGAATGTATATTAAAACTGGCCTTTATGCTGAAACATGAGACATAACTTGTAACTCAGGTGAACTCGCCTGCAGTATTTTCCCAACAGAAAAAGGGTTATGTGCGTTTTGGGAAAATGCTGTTGGAAGTATTTTGTGATGCAATATAAAAGGATTTAATCTAGTCAAACTAATGTCAAACATGTGGTCTGTGAAATATATATCACTTATACATATTTTTAAATGTAAATCCTTTTAATATCATTTTAGTGCCACTGAATGATTTTATTTTATCCGTTACGAAAGAAGAAATGGCTTTGTAAATTGAGAACCACTGCCATTGGTCACCGAGTTTATGTTGTTTGGGTTGTAATATTAGGTTGTGCACATGTGCAGTGATGGTATTGTGTGTGGATGTAATGTCATGAGTCAGTCCTAGCTGAATTTTGTGCTTTTTTTGTATGCTGATTGATACATTATCTTGTATCTTGTAAATATACTGTATACACATATAAATACTATAATCATGTATATAAATATATTTGTTTAAAAGTGAAAGAATGAAAAACAAAATACAGGAAGCAAACTGAAAGTTTATTTGTTTTACACACTCACAACCCTAAATACCCAAAAGCAGTTCCTGCATATTCCATTCCTTTTGTAATTGTATGAATATGAGAAAGTATCTAAATTAAACTGTTAGTTTTCCAGAATGCCCAGTGCTGAAAAAAGTAACATGTTAATACGCCAGAACCTACAAAAATTGTCCTATCGGTCTGGAATTTGGTACGCACATTCCTTAGGCAATAATATTTGACTAAAAGTGTATAAAGTAAGCTTTGAATATTTGGAAATGAAGTATAATCACTTGAAATATGGGTAGATGCATACATGCTGTTATGCAAGAAATACACGTTATTACATGTTGTTATTTATTCCATGTACTTACTCTTAATTCTTGTCCAGGCTGCATTTCAGCCAAACCACAACTGCTATTAGCAAAAAAATTAAACTAACTTAAATGCTCTGTATCAAACATCGGTTACGGTAGACGCCATGTTTCATCCTGAAAGGTAGGATACCATACAATATATCTTAGCAAGAAATCCAATATTTCAGCTTAGCACAGGGAAATTGTAAATGTTACTGTTTTTCCACTTATTAAGTATCTGCAATTTACATGTGTGAAACAGTTTTTATCTAACAATGAAGACTTAAATACACTTAGAACAAATATCAACAGCTATTAACATGTATTTCTTGCATAATAAATAACATGTATGCATCTGTCCACATTTCGAGTGATTTTACTTCATTTCCACATTTTCGAAGCGTACTTTATACAGTTTTAGTCAAATATTATAGCCTAAGGGCTTACCTTATACACTTTTGTCATATATTATTGCTTAAGGAAAGTGTGTTCAAAGTTTCAGATCAATAGGACAATTTTTGTAAGTTCTGACATATTAACGTGGAGCCAAGAAAAAAATGACATGTATTTCTTATATATCAATCTACCATCTAATTTTAATAAACCTGATAAATGGTACAATAAGAGCATACCCCTTTAATCTGAAATTTGATGCACACATTGCTGAGGACATTGCTTTGCAGGAAAAGTGTATATTAAATAAAAAAAAAATCCTTGCACATACTGCCATAAAAAGGTAACAATATGCGATAGCGTCGAAAGTAAAGTCGGCGGCCATTGCGGTCTTTGACGCCAACGATAAAATCGTTCAAGCATAAGTTATCAATGAAAAATCATGGTGAAAAATAAGGCCTGAAGATTTTAATATTCATTGATAACTTAAGCTCATTGGTATCAAATATAATGTCATGAAAGTTACCGCGAGAACAGAAAAATTCTGACTTTATTTTTTTATCTACGTTATCTCGGGTCATTATTGGAAACTACATAGCAAAATATATCTGTGAATGCGACATTACAGACCAGAGTTGTAAGCATACAGTTGTTTTGTTTGTGCCATTCAAGTTGCATCAAAAATGATTTTCTTTCCCCTGCGATTTCAATCTACCCAACTCAGTTTTGAGATTTGACATTTCGAGATATACACAAAAGAAATAGTCGTCACTTTCAATTTGTCTCGTCCAGTTACATATGAATACATCATCAAATTTTGACATTTACAATTCCCGTCATTAAAAAACGGACGATAGATAACTACGAACATGACTCTTTGTAACATCGAGTGATACCAAGCGCCACTCTTTCAAATCTGGCAATTTAAGTTTCAGAAAATCTTGCTATTATTTGAAACCATTAGAGCAGTGTCCTAAGCAATGTAAAAGTTAGTCGATTTTTTCTCCTGCGATGTAGAATTGTCCACAAAACGATAGTTTTATATGGACGTTACAGAAGAAAATTGACATATGGGTTCAACATATTTTTGTCTTCTGGTCCAGACGAATTTTTTTAAAAACTATTTCTTTAATTGACTGTCAATATCGTTTTGCTTAACAGTACAAACAACACTGTAAAAGTAACCACTATATTATTTTTTTTTGCGGTCAGTAACGTAAAAGCACTGATAATGATCAGAACTTAGAAGATTATTTCATATGTTAGATAGATATGTTCACTTTGATCCCATGTGAGAATAATCTCGGGGATGTGGAACAGTACATACACTTATTTGTAATGTCAATATTACTATATAATTGATAATGTTATTATATATTGACAACAAGTTAGCTACATATGAGAAAGCGTAATAAACACTGTTTGTGAGTAGGATCTTTGCTCTCATGTGTAATATTATCCGGGGACGGCAAACAATTTTAATAATCACACATTAAATCGTTTATCTCACAATTATCTCTAAATTCTTATTTAAAACAAAATTCCTGTCTTTGATTCCGGACAGAACAATGTTTAACAAGCAGTTCATCTTTTAGTATTATGTTGTATCAAATAAAAGTATAGGCCTTAAGGACAAGTGAATAAAATGCTTTAATATCTCGCTTAGTTCTCTGTGAAAAATTAGTTGTAGTTTTTTTTTTAATTGCAATGGAGCACAGGCTCCGGTGGCAATTTCCCTACACAGCCATCTTTCCCCTATCTTGCACCCACCTACATTTGCCCTCTACAAATTTTATCTTTAAATTCTTTCAAAGTTTTCGGTAAATTATTCCAATCCCTGGCACCCTTACCTAAAAAAGAGAATCTTCCCACACCCTTGTGCCTGAAATCGAGCATGGAGGAAGGAATGAAATCGAGTGCCAGTTTGTGGTCATGGTCATCTTTTCCCTTCCGTGCACTACTATTCATACCTATTGCAATATCTTTCCTCGTGCCTTTGTCTACGTTTTCCTTCTGGTCCAGTTTTTCATTAAAACCTAACCACAACCGATTATAAGAAAACAAAACATCCACCGTGCATAGGCCTTATCTCAACCTGACCAACTCAATTTTCAGACACCATATTTCGAGAAGAAAGTGAGATATCGAAAAAAAATTATTTCGCCTTTTCGGTTTGTATCGTCAAGTTACATAAGAATTAGGCTTGCAGTGAACATTTGGCAGCTATTCGGTACTTAAGATTTTTTTTTGTTTTTTTTGTAGTTGAATAATTGCGTGAAATAAAGCAATTGATTCATTATATATTTTATAATTACAAAAATAATCATGCGTAATCAACTTCCACAATGTCGAAGCGAAACTAACAAACATATCAAATATCTATTCATTTGAACAATCATGATCATTGATTTAGGAGTGGATGATTGTGATGCAGAAATACTAATTTTTCTGCATTCTCAGGCAGTATTACTAGTTACAAGGATAGAATCTGAATTTAGTAAAATGAAGACCATAATTTAAGATTTTTTGCCAAAATTAATCTATTTAAGCAAAACATTGGAAGGTACGATTTTCCCAGTTCCCCAACTCGTCACTGACAAACGTCGAGGATGATGACGTTTTGGCCTATGTTTAGCATTTAGCCTAAATGCCCTTCTCACAGACTTAAAAACGAGGTTTGAGGATGTTTTGACTATTAAAATACCGCGCTCGGTTATCGATCCATATGGTGCCGTTGATGAATCGCATATCCTACTACAAGAAGAATTGATCGAAATGGTCACTATCGAACAGCTTAAGGCACTGTTGAAAAGTTTTATTAGAAGTTCGGGCTACAGAAAGATATATCTGTTGCTTATCCTGTATTATGAACTATCGCAAGAAAACTTTTCCGTCTTCACACCTCGTGGTTTTTAGGGCAAGTAACCTAAAGTCTTAAGAAAAAAGAGGAAGCTGTCACAAATAACTCAACGTCGATATTTGAGGGGATACTTAGAGCATGTCAAAACAGGCTCATAGTGGTGGGAGGTAATTACACTTAAACAGGCGGGCGAGAGACAAGCGCAGAATATGTCACCAAGCCGCGGGAATACTTTTTGCTGAATATTCACTATTCGGCCAGGAAGACTGCAGAATATTCGCTATTCGGCGTTTGGCCGAATATAGTATTCGTTGCAAGTCTTACAAGAATCTATCATCAAATTGCAGCAACACGGTTACCGCAGAATCCCAGTGGTATTTATCAGCAAAATTTCTTTTTACACAAATTCACTTACAACTACATAAACAACTTAAGCAATTATTGGGGACTGCACCACGTTGGAAACCCACGCGAAATTGGTACTAATCTGTTGAAACTTGGGTTAATTTGTCAATATGTCCTCTTCACATTTTGCGCTCTTGTTTTGCGGAAAATTCACCAGAAATTAAATTAAAAATGCCGAAATATGAGAGGTTGCGGAAGTGCGAAATGCTATTAGCACACCAAAAATAACATAAAAATTATCGGTACAGGGATCATATCAACGTAAACAGTTTCGTTTTGTCAAAGAGTTCGTGGTTAGGTTGAAATACGGCCTGGACCAAGATTTTTTTTTATAAACGAAATTTTCGCTATGCGGAAATAGCGTATTTGTTTATAATGGAAGCAATCGATTATCTCTAATTGTTCGTTTCGATAAAGATGGCGAGCATCACTATATTGCTACTCGGATAAATATTGCTACTCGGATAAATATTGTCTATTTCTCAATTTTGTGCGTCTTTTTACAACGGAGAAAAGCTGAAACGGCAAGAAAACGTTACAACAAAGTATTAAATCAACATTTTAAGAGACCGTCACTGATTTTTCAACGCTGGCGGGAGCTAATGGTTGTGCGTCGCTGTCATATTTCGGCATTTTTAACTAAATTCCTAGCAAGTTTTCCGTAAAACAAGAGCGCGCAAAACGTGGAGAGGACAAATTTTTGACGAAGCAATTAAACCAATTTTCAACAGGTTATTATCAGTTTTGCGTGAGTTCCGAAAGCCATCTAGTTATCTACTTAATGTGTTACATCAAATACATGACCAATCTAGTCTCATTCTATCATGAAAATAGGAGCGTTACAAATGGAACTTACCTACATTTAAGAATAAATAATTTTGTGACTAAATCAGACTTTCGGGAACTTTCCTCATCATATTTTGTGAGTTATGCCAGTATTTGATTTAGGAGGTACACCGTAAGTTATTAAGTATTTCGAAACGACAATAAAGGAGAAATCAGTCGTGGGAAATGGAAGGTTTAATAAAAAAAGTTGTTACTTTAAGTGTTTTATTATCACAAAAAAAGTGCACAACAAATAACAAAACTATACACAAACATAACGATTAACGACGAACAAGACAGAAATGATTCGTGGGCAGTGGTGGGGTGATTGGCAGTCAGTCTTCCCACAGATCATCCTGGAACAAAAACAGCAAGACGCTATTTCAGAATAAATATTTCGCAACGTTTTTCGATCAAAAAAATATGCTGCAAGTATTTTTAACTATAGTCTGTTCAGTTAACAGAGGCTGCCTAAGGTCAGTCCGCTCTATCCCCACTCCTCTGCCCTCACCCGTATAGGCGAAGGGGAAATTTGCTAAAGGCCTAACTAGACGCAACAGTCAGCTCCGAAAGGGGGCGTTCAAGTATTACGTAACGCAATTTTTTAAAGATTTTATACCCTCCCTCCCCCCCATGTAACGCACCGTAACGTTTTTCTGAAGCCCCCTCCCCCTCCCCAAAAGTTACGTAACATCCAAGCGACCATTTTTACCTAAAAGTCACAATCATGTTGCGCAAAGTACCGGAAAGGCGCTAAAATACCTTTGTTATTGTTTTAATCGCGTTTGCAGTAATAATAAATAAAAAAGAGATTTGTAAGTAATATGTAATTTATTTAGCCATAAATCAAATATACAGGTATGTAAAAAAAAAAAGAAAATCAATTGGAATTACTGCTCCTCTGTACACGGGGTTGCCAGCCACTCGGACTCTTTCATTACTGGCATCCCGAGAACAGACGAAGAGGGTTGTGCTTCTGAGTAAACACTAATGAATACTGACAACGAAAACAAAATAAAAATGACGTATAATGCAGTCAAGGGATTCCCCATAAAACATTAACGAAAAGAGTTACAAACTTGGTAGAACAAAAATATAAATGACGTACAATACAGTCGAGGGATTCCCCGTAAAACATAAACTAAAAGGGTTGCCAACTTTGGAGATTTTAATTCCCTAGTTTTTTTAATTAAAATATAAAAACGTTACGTAACGCGTTGTTCCAATACCCCCTCCCGCCTCTGTAACGCACCGTAACGTTTTACAAGACCCCCTCCCCCCCCAAATTTCGTTACCTAATACCTGAACGCCCCCAAAGGTAGGAAGGGAGGGGCAATAGGGTGAGAGCGGGACCATGGGAGTATGACCTTGAACCGCCAGTTTGGATTGAACAGGGCATTAGTGCCGATATTAGTTGGACGTAATGTAACTTTATAGTGTCTTAACCACTTTGGCATTAGACGTGTGTAAAGATATTTCCAACAGTTCATTCCGCCAACTCAAGTATATTGGTACTATCCTGACCAAAAACATTTTTGGACTCGAAAGTAGAGGAGATACTTATTATACTGAGTCGTAATGGCAACAAATTTTTTTAAAAATGTTTATACACTGATCAGCTAAAACATTATGACCACCTGCTTATTAGTGTGTTAGTGCATCTTTGGAGTGCAATACAGCAGCGATTCGGCGTGGCATAGATTCGAAATGTCCTACTTAGGATTTCAGATTTGTCTGGCACCAGATGTCTACGCACAGGTCACGCAATACCCTTAAATTACGGGGCGATGGTTTGTGGCGCAGCGCCTGGGGAGCGTGCACAAACTACGTGGCTCGGTTCAAGGTGGGGGGGACGGGAGAGGTTAGCTGGAAGGATACACTGGGCTACGTGGGGAGAGGAGATGGGGGGGGGGGGTTCCGAACCAGGCCACGTAGCTTTCCTTTCATAACTTTTTTCACAGTTAAGATGAAGAACAGAACACAACAGCATGTGAATATTTATTTCCCTCAGTTAATTATCTCTGTATGTAATTTACATTAGTCTGACAAGAGAAAAAAGTACAAAATGTTTTTTGGAATCAAAATGGGAAAAAGCTACGTGCTACTTGGGAGGGGGGGGGGGGGGAGGGTAGAGGCAAAAGCCACGTAGGGATACTTTGGGGAGGGGGGAAGGGGGTTCACAGGAAGCCAAAATGGAGCTACGTGGTTTATGCACGAATCCCTAGGAACGATCATCTCGGAAACGGCGAGGCTGGTCAGCTGGTCGTGCGCTACTGTAGTGTGCATCTATGCAGAGTGGTTGAAGGACGGTGAAACCACGACTAGGCGAATAGGTGGTGGACGTCCACGCCTCATCACAGAACGTGGAGGTCGGAGGCTTGCCCGCTCTGTAAAGCGGGATAGGCGGCGATCTGTGGCAGATCTGACAGCAGAGTGTGCTCCGAAAAAATTGTGCCTGCACCAGCATTGTACTGTGCTGTCAGATTTAAGAGAATTGCGTGACCTGTGCGTAGACATCTGGTGCCAGAGAACTCCGGAAACCTAACAAGGACTTTTCGAATCCATCCCACGCCGAATCGCTGCTGTATTGCGCTCCAAAGATGAACCAACACACTAATAAGCAAGTGGTCATAATGTTTTGGGTGATCAGTGTAGAGAGTTGTGTTCGTGTATATTAGTTTTCCACTAGCATACTCTCACCTGTTCATCTGACTCAATGCCAGCCCCCGTGCTTGACGTAGTGGTGGATGTGCTTGACGAGTGGTATGTGCACGGGGTACGGCCTGGGTACCGGCACGGGCACGTGTCTCTCCACGTGGACGGGGTACGGCCGCTCCACCGGGTACGGCACGTGCTTCTCCACGGGCACCGCTACCGGCTTCTCGACAGGCACCGCCACAGTGCGTACCACGGGTACTGCCACGGGCTGCGGCACGTGCACGGGCACCGGGTACGGCTGCGGTACCGCCACGGCGATCGGGTGGGGCACGGCGACGGGCACCGCATGAGGTACGTGCACCGCTACCTGCTTCACCACAGGCACGGGGACAGGCCGCTCTACCTCAACTGTCTGCGATATGGGCACGGCGCCAGCACCTGGCGACAAACACAATCTGTGAGCATACAACATAGGAGTTACGTCTAGACTCTATAATAACGAGACAGAACTATCTACAGGGTGTTTAAAAAATGTCTGGTATATTTGAAAAATTAATAAAAACTAAGCGGGTAGCGATAGAAATACACCGTTTATTGCAATATGCTTGGGACAACAGTAAATTTTCAGGCAGACAAACTTTCGAAATTAGTTACAATTTTCAACAACAGATGGCGCTGCAGTCTCGAAAAATCTAAAGTACTATATTTTCCACCATTTTTTCAAAGCAAACTTGCAATTTGTTTCTGGAAATTATCGCAGAATGCAATCAGTGACGGATATGATAAAGGAGCTGAAATGGGATTCATTGCAAGACAGGAGGAGGATGAGGAGGGTCATGGGAGTGTACAGGGCATATACTGGCGATGAGGCATGGAAAGATATTGCAATAGGTATGAAAAGTAGTGCATGGAAGGGAAAAGATGACCATGACCACAAGCTGGCACTCGATTTCAGGCACAAGGGTGTGGGAAGATTCTCTTTTTTAGGTAAGGATGTCAGGGATTGGAATGAGTTACCTAGAGAAATGATGAATAATTTACCGAAAACTTTGAAAGAATTTAAAGATAAAATTTGTAGAGGGCAAATGTAGGTAGGTGCAGGATAGGTGGAAGATGGGTGTGTAGGGAAATTGCCACCGGAGCCTGTGCTCCATTGCAATTAAATTAAATTAAATTAAATCAAATCTGTGAACAGCACACACTTACAGCAGAAAGACGACTTACAGAATGGCGAACTCACAGACTGCGTTTACTTCTATAGCTTTCACATCGCCTGCAGTGCCATCTGTTATTGAAAATTGTAACTAATTTCGAAAGTATGTCTGCCCAAAAATTTACTGGTGTCCCAAGCATATTGCAACAAACGGTGTATTTCTATCGCTGCCCTTTTAGTTTTTATTGATTTTTCAAATATACCGGTCATTCTTGAAACGCCCGGTATATAAAATACTTCTTTGGTCACTGTGTCATCGTGTCAGTGACGCTGACATCATGCGACCGTTCTTCATACTGGACTAATTGCGGCCGAAGATATTACTGCAAAATCGAGGTATAACAATTCTATCTAATTAAACAATTGCGAATGAATGAATCGACAGAACACTAAAAGAAATATATGTATTACGTTTAGATTAAAATATTAATCACAAATTGCTTTTTATTTATTTATATTCAGTCGATGTAGACATTTTCTTACACTCTGTCCAGAGACATCGCTGTTGCAATCATGGAGGAAGGAAATATATGGAGGAGAAGTGACGTGATATCGGTGAAGCAGGCTCTAAACTCTCGCACATGCGCAGTGGCGGCAGCGGCGATATTGCGCTTCCAAACAAATTCGAAGTTCATATTGTGTTAGATGCAGAGATTATTTCATTTTGTAATGTGTATAAGTGTTTTATAATGCCATCTTGTGTTGCGTACGGTTACACAAATAGGCCAGACATGAAAGAACCTAGAATATCATTTCATAAGTAAGTTTAATTCTAATTATCGTTGTTGAAGTGGGCGGTAGGAATTACAAAATTCGATGCCTGTCTATAAATATTTGGTCATAGCTCTCAATGGGATGACTTTGTTCTCAAATTTTTGTAGGTGTAGTGTAGAAAATCAGCATACCTTGCTATTTTGCACATAATAGACTAGCATTACTTTTAACGAGTGTTGAAAATGAGAATTAACGGGGTGTGTTTTACATCGCGATTCAGTGAATTTAGTATTGCGCTTTCTTTCGTCACGTTGCAGTTTATACTGACAGAGTATGATTAAATTAAATGAGTTAAATTATGCTATGCAATCTAGGAATCTTGATGAAGCAAACGGTGTTGTTACTGCAAATACAGTTTGCGATTCAAATACGCATGTGTGGGTACGTCTACATAGTTTGATTCTGTAGCGGCAATTTAATGGAGATTGTGGTTAGGTCTAAATGCAGTCTGTACCAGAATGGTTTTGTTGTTCCATGAGGGACAAAGAATATATCTATTACTGTTAGTAATTTCATGAGAGCCAAGTTAGTGACAAAACGTATATCGCGATGGAAACTACTTCCAGCCATTTCCAATTAAGCTTACGATGTATGTTAACAAGATAACTATTTTTATTCTGGTTTAGGCCGCATTTTAACCTAACCACAAGTGGTAGTAAAAAAACTGAAATATCCATTCTGCATGTAATTCATTGTAGCTTTGGCAGAATTAATTTCTGGTCCAGGCCGCATATCAACCCAATCCCAGTATATCCCGAAAACTAAGCAAGATGTCGAAAAATTTTATTATTTATTTTCGATTTGTCTCGTCGTGTTACATAAGAATCGATTATTAAATTTGACTTTTGCGAAATTTTTCTTCTCCATTTCAATTCAAGACACGTCACTTTTGATACAGTATATCTCGAGAACTAGGTGAGATATCGAAAATTTTTATTCTTTATTTTTCATTTGTCTCGTCTTTTTAAATAAGAATCCATCATCAAATTTGACTTTGACCAATTTCTTCTTCTGAATTTCAACCAAAACCATTTCACATTTGAGACAGAAAATCTCGAAAACTATGCAGGATACCAAAAAAATTTATTCTTCATATTTTATTTGTCATATCGAGTTACATAATAATCCATCACCAGATTGCGGCGTCACGTTTATCCTAGAGTCCCCTTTAGGCTTTTGTACATATTCCCCGTGTCTGTATGGAAGCGGCCATGCCCCCTCCACTCCGGCCAAGCCCCCCCCCCCACTCCTCCTCCGCCCTGCTTCACTTCAATGCGTGGTGAAGGTCTGTTGCGTCGTCTCCATATATTTCCTTCCTCCATGGTTGCAGTAAACTAAAAAGTATGTACGACGATACACCATTTTAAAAGTTATGAGTGTTATTTAATAACAACTGCGTTTAGCTCAAAAAACTGCGAGGAAATTAGGTGCCAGAAACCTTCACTGGACCCTTTATTTTTGACGTGTTTGGAAGCTGTTTTTATTAGATGTAGATGTTTTCACTATATTCTCTGTCACTGTCATAGTAAGCTCCAAGAAATAAATTGCCCGTTTAGGCCGTCGTTTTTGATGGACAAAGAAGCTAGTAATTTCTAATATCTATAACAATCACAAGGCCATAACGAACTACAGAACAACGAGAGACAAGCATCACTTGAAAGGGGTGTGGGACAATATTCAACTTAAATGCAGAGTAAGCAATAAAGAAAGTAGAAGAAAAATATATGTGACATAAGTATTCGTGGAGAAACTTCGAATACGCTGCCATTTGCTGATGACTAGGGTTCCCGTACGGATCTTTATGATAAATCATATTTTTATCCTGCCTTCCTTTTGAGCTGTAAAGCCGAATTATACACTAACTAAACGTTTCTGATTGTATTTAAATGCACTTAATATAGCATATAAATACATATTCAGGCAATTTTTCTAGTTTTGGTCATATTACGAAAGTATTTATGATCATGTGGTCATTTTTCGAGGAAAAATCTAGTAATTTTTTTAATAGTACCGGGAATTCATTAGAAGTTACAGATGAGAATAAATTAAGCTAACTGTTCACAGAACTGTTCTCCTATTATAGATTAGATGAAAAACCAAACTAATTGTCATTGCAGTGGATCAGTGAGTACCGCCATGCCGAAAACAAAATTTTCTGAAAGTGTGAAGTTAGGAGTTACGTAAAGGAATTTGGAGACGAGGATGGAAAAAGTTCTTTCCCGTAAATTATGTGAAATTAAAGTGATTTAAAATTTAACTTTTCAATGGTGTAGTGAGCGCACGGAAGCAAATTATGCTGTCCACATAAAAGCGACACTACTAGATAAAATAAATGAAGTGTAATTTGGCTTGTTTTGATGTATAGTAATTATTATTTTTATTTTTTTTAATGGCTTTCGGCGGCTAAGGCCATTCAGCCAGCTCAATGTGATCATATTTTAGCTTCCAGTGAACAATTAGTCATCCATTGTATATCGTATATTTGTAAGTATGGACACCACAGGACGGACAGGACATTCACACAGACACACAACACTTAACATCCATGCCCGCGGCCGGATTCGAACCGGCGACCTTCGGCACGTGGAGCTAGTGCTCTAGCCCCTACGCTACCGAGGCCGGCTGATGTATAGTAAATTTAAATGTTTGGTCATGTTTTATTATTTTACGGTCATATTTACACGTTTTTAAGGTCACATTTGCAAGCATATTTCTCCATATCTTTGGTTATAAAGAATCGAATCCTGCTGATGTATTAACAAAAACAGCGAGGATACAGGAAAATTACTGAATGGCATACTCAAACGGTGGGAGAAGAGATCTTGTAGTCTTTGAGCCCACGTATAAGTATGACGTTGCACCACCTCTGGTCTGCATGCATGCATTGATTCGGTTGGGAAGGCTGTCACCAAGCCACTGTCTCCTCTCCTGAGGCAAGCTGGCCACAACTGTTGTAGCTGGTCCTTGATATCCTGGATACTGGCACTGGGACGGAGTTGACGTCAGAGCTGGTCCCACACATGTTCTATCGGGGACAGATCTGGGGATCTTGCTGGCCACGGGAGTACCTCAGCGTCATGCAGACAGTTGATAGACACACGTACCGTGTGTGGACGAGCATTATGCTGTCTCCACGACACTGTGGCATGAGAGACAACACATTAGGACGCAGGATGTCTGTGACGTACCGTTGTGCCGTCAGAGTTCCCTCAATCACTACCAGCTGTGACCTGAAGTCATTCCCGATGGCTTCCCACGCAATGACGCCAGGAGTAGCACCGCTGTGCATCTCCAAAATATTGAAAGAATGGAACCTCTCCCCACGTCACCACTATACTCGCCGACGATGGTCATCCGAGGTAGTACAAGTCATCGCTGAACACAGTGAATGGGGTCGCGCTTTGCTCAGCGATGAATCTCGGTTCTGCGCTACCTCGGATGACCAACTCTCGGCCTGTGAAGTTGCGCCTTGGGGGTGGTTCACTTTTTTTTGTACTGACCGTATCCTCCACCGTAGCCCGACGCTCCGGCTCCGTCCAGCGCCTGGTCGACGCCCTCGACGACGCCCCTCTTGGTGCGCACCACGTGGTACTCTGTGGGCTCGTATTCCAGCACGTAGTCCACGTGGTCGAAGCAGGTGCTTAGCCCAACCAGGGCCAACGCCACCACCGCCAGGCTAGCACGCACCTGAACAGACACGGAGTAGGTGTTTCACTGTCACGGTACAAACATTACACAGTAATTACAGTGTTGATTGTTGGCTCTAGGAACTATATTCACTACCCATTTATCCCAGAGGGGGGGGAAAAATTCATTTTTTTGGGTATGTGCAATTCTTCAGATGATGTTGTGAGGTGTTTATCTTTTTTGTTTTTAATGGTTTGTTGATTGTTTGTTTGTTTGTTTGTTTGTTTGTTTGTTTGTTTGCTGTTTGTTTGTTTGTTGTTTGCGAGCTTCAGCGGGCTACTAGACTGCTCATTAGCTCATGTCACAATCCAAACATTAGAAAGAAGTTACTGTAGATTTTATAAAACCACGCACCTGAACAGACATGGAGAAAGTGTTTCACTGCCATGGTCCAAACATTACACAGAAATTACAGTGTTGATTGTTGGCTGTGTGAACTATACTTACTACCCATTTCTCACAGAAGGGGGGGAAATTTTTTTTTTTTTTTTTTTTTTTTTTTTTTTTTTTTTTTTTTTTTTGGGTATGTGGCATTCTTCAGATGATGATGTGAGGTGTTTATCTTGTTTGTTAATCGTTGTTCATTGTTTAGTTTTGTTTGTTTGTTTGTTTGTTTGTTTGTTTTTTTGTTTGTTTGCTGTTTATTTGTTTTCGTGTTTCAGCAGATTACTTGACTGCTCATTGGCTCATGTCACGATCCAAACATTAGAAAGAGGTTAATGTAGATTTTTATAAACCACGCACCTGAACAGACACGGAGAGGGTGTTTCAGTCTAAGACTACTAACTGTCACGGTCCAAACACTAGGAACTGGGTACAGTGTTTGACTATTGCCTCTAAATACTAAGATATTCACTAGCCATTTATGAGAGAGAGGAAAAACAACTGAAATTTTCAGAAATCTGAAATTCTACAGATTATTTATTGATTGAGTTTTTTTATTTTGTTTGTTTCTCGTTTGCTTATTTGTTGTCTGTAATGAGGAATCCGTTGTTCGGCTTCCACGTTCTAAAGTTAAGCAAATAATTGTTCTGCAACATAATTACTTTTGCTAATTTATTTACGCCAAGTGTGACGCATTTCGAGAAATTATTCTCATTTTCAATTGCATTGCATTTCCGGCGTGAGGAGTGCTCGTGTCAGCTTTTGCTGGATGTTAACACAGCTTTCTATGTGTTTCCTGGAAAACTGTGGAGTGTTTGCTAAACAGATTTTGCAGTTAAGAAGAAATGGATGGAAATTTTCAAATCGAATGTAGTCAAACTGCGTTTGAAAGTGCGAGTTATTTCTCGAAACCCGTCTCGCTTGGCGTAAATGAATTAGCAAAAGTAACCATGTTGCAGAGCAATATTTGCTTACCTTTCATTTGAAACAGTTACAGACTTTGCAAAAATCCATTTATCATGGATAAAGTAAAGATTCTACATTATGCTATAGGTTCCAGAGGAAAGGAACTGGCCGTCCTTCCTCTGATACAGTGGTCTAGTAGGCCTCCTACTAGAGGATCCAACCAACCTTCGGGTTGTGGACTAAGTTAGTTTTTATCATGCTGAAATGAAAAGACTCCCCAGATATGATGCACAATACTGTCGTCACATGATCCGAAGTTCACAGAATTTAATAAGTTTGAAGCAACTTTTTACATCAGTGAATAAAGATGCACTGGTTAAAATCGTAACTAGGCACAAACGTCAGTTAAGTATGTATTTCCATCATTTGTCTGAGGTAACGACAATAACTTGGTTCCATGAATGTAAGTTTGTCGATGCTCGGGAGGTGAATAGAAGAGTGATGCTCGTGTGAATACGTGAATTGGAGTTCTCCGTGGAATAACCTTAAGACGCCCTCCATCTCGGCAAATTTCTAGAAGTGGCTTCTTTTTGTGGTAAATTTACACGGTTTTCAACATTTCACTATTTTTATCAATTTTTGTGATTGGTGTCAATGAAATTTGAAGTATGTTGCTGGGTGTCTGTTTGTCGGTTAGCGAGGGTTTGTATTTGTGGGTGAGTGTTGACGCATGGTGGTGTGTGTCTGAATGTGTGTGGTTCGAAGCGTGTGATCCTTGCTTCGTTCTGAATCTGTATGTGACGATATCTGAAGTATCGATCACTGTAAACGATTATATCCACCACCATTCTCACAATAACTGGGAGAATATACCTATGAGGTAGGTAGTTTAACTGCATGTACAAAAAGCGGGAAAGGCATCCAACACTATTAAGCCACCAACAGGTATATTTTTTTTTTTTTTTTTTTTTTTTGGCATTCGGCTACTGAGGCCACACAGCCAGCTCAATGTAATTCTGATTCTTTCAGTGTTTCAGTTTGTCCAGTATACATATTTTCAAGTGTAATCACAAGGACACTACAACACAAACACGACATTCACAGACACAACACTTTAACACCCTTGCCCGCGGCCGGACTCGAACCGGCGACCATCGGCGCGTGGAGCTACCACTCTAGCCCCTACGCTACCGAGGCCGGCTATCGCAAGCATGTACAATTTTATATCTCCAAATCTAATGTTTGTATCCAATCGACTGCACTGAACGACGCATCGTGTATGTCCTCTATGGTTCCTTTGTATGCTCGAAGAGGACAGTCAGGAACGATGTGATTGATTGTCTGTAAGGTGGCTCCACAGTCACAATATGCAGAATCTACCCAGCCCCATTTGTGTAATAAGTAGGCGCATCTGCCTTGTCCTGTTCGAATCATATTGATGATTCTCCACTGCCGCCTGGGGAGATCGAAACCTTGTAACCTTACTGAGGGGTCCTCAACTAGATTTTTATTGGCTACTGATGACTGCTCCCATTGAGTTGTCCACAGCTTGTTGATGTTGAAAGACGACTCTGTAAAGTTGATTGCTGTGCGCCACGGCGGTTTACTCTATTTCAAACGTTGGTGTTTTGTTTGAGTAATGTTTTATGAATAGGCAGCTGAGGGTTCTTCGGGATGTTCTACCAGATCTTTAGGAGAGCTTCTGATTTCCTTAGTGCTGGACGGGGAACGTTACAGAGAACTTGAAGCGATTACGGTGTAGGTACTTCGAATACATCACGCAGTTATCCTCATTGCCTGATTGAGTTGCTCATCTGCCTTCTTCGTGGGGGGCACTATTGATGCATATCGGGCTGTAGTATTGAGCAACAGAGTATGACAGAGCCAAGGCTGTGGACACTGAAGTTATGTCATACTTAGTCCGGAATGCATTTTTTAATGCTATGTACACTCTTTGGCAAAAAAATTTACTGTGGGCGCCTGAGAATAAGTCCCTTATTTCACACAATGTGGCATCATTGCGGGTATTCAACTCAGCACCATCTGTTATTCATTTCCTTAACTCAATGTCTGGAACAAACTTTCCAGTGATGCCACATAGTACAAAATAATGGACTTAGTCTCAGGCGCCCACAGTCATTTTTTTCCCAAAGAGTGTACATCTGACAATTTGTCTGATGGGTGTGCATTCAAGTGGAAACGATCGTTACGAAAACAGGATAGTTTCAAATTACTGTAACTTTTCAACAAACAGATCAAATCTAACTATTGAGATGTCAATTTGTAGAGAACGGACGCCGGATTCTAACGTTACTTAGGAACTTCTCCGCACTACATCCGGTCACTGCTGTGGTATCAAGGTCTGACATGACAGCTCCAGCAGGTGCCAAACATTCAGCAAGAGAGGTTTGCTGACTCTGTTACTATATTCTGGTGAGTTACAAGGACTGAAATTGGAAGATAGACATAAAAGCTACAATGCAATAAAAATTGGATTCTACTCTAAAAATTCTGAACAAACTGCAGAGAGTCGTGTCAAAAAAATGTCTCGTCTAGGGAAACGAAAAATGACTGCATCAACAGAAAAATAGCAGAACCAAACGAAAATGTGTGCTAGCTGGGAGGCGGAATAGGATAAACTACAGACTGGGAAAAAAATTCACGCTTAAAATTTGACTGAAAAAACAAAATTCCCGGCAAAATCAATTTTTTTGTGGCTTTACGCACCGTCGGATTAAGGTCATTACAGGAGAGAAACGGCTGGTAGCAAGGAACGGGAAGGTATTCAGCCATGGCTTGCAGTGATTTGTGGAAACTATGGAAAACATAAATCTGGATGGCCGGACGGGGATTCAAACCCAGGTCCTGCCAAAAACGAGGACAGAGCGTTACCGCTCTCCCACCACCCTCCGTTAAGATTAATCGATAAATATTGTTATCACACGATATCTCGGCACCGAGCGTAGTGGGTGGACGGTTAACGTTCTGGCCTCGCATTCGGAAGGCCGCGGGTTTGAATCCCCATCCGGGCATCCAGATTTGGGTTTTACATGGTATCCTTAAATCACTCCAGGCGAATGCCGGGATGCTTCCTTCAAAAAGGCCATGGCCGAATTCCTTCCAGTTCCTTGTCCTCAGTCCCATCTCGCGTTTAATGACCTAAGCCGTCGACGAGGCGTAAAGCAATAAAAAACAGATATTTCGGCGATCACAACACTGTCGCCATCATCTTGTGATCGCCGAAGTATCGTGTGGTAACACTTCATCAACTCTCCTAGTTACCACAGAGCGTTTCATAAATGCTCAACGCCCAGAGACACTTCGTTCCACTGAATAAATATTGTATTTAATACCATAGTCAGTGCTCATTTTTTACGTACTGTATTGGCCATTGGTTAGTGAACGCATTCTTTAATTTAATTGCGATGTCAATTGAGAGAGGCTGCATGGAGTTGTCCATGAGTAAGTACAGTAATGTAACCCGGCTGACGCCTGTAGCGACTGCTATCATAACAACTGCTATGCGCAGCGGATTGCATCTTGCCAGGCCACCCGTCAATCATCCTGTAAAGCTAATTATAAACAAACGACGTGTTTTAACGAAAAACTGATATTCCTATGTAAGAACATATCCTATCAAATGACACAGTATACATTGCTGTGGCCTCGGTATTAGTTGAGAGACATCTGAAATACTGTATAGAATACGGGATGCTTTACACGTCAACGAACAATCGACCCAGATGTGATTTAGTCCACCTTGGGAAACATTTATAAATCTGAAACGGGTTCCTGGATTCGAACCGGGGATTTCCCTCAACAGAGTCACTGGTGTAACATGGTGATCCAACTAAAATTAATTGCGATACAGCGCAAGCTCCGGTGGCAATTCCCGTACATACCTAATTCCCCCCCTTTCCTGTACCCACCTACTTTTGCCCTCTGCAAATTTCAACTTTAAACTGTTTCAACGTTTTTGGTAAATTATTCATTAATTCTCTTGGTAACTTATTCCGATACGTGACCCAAATACTTACTAAAGAAAATCTTGCAACATCCTTGTGCGTGAAATCAAGTGCCAACTTATGGTCATGGTCATCTTTTCCCTTCCATGCATTTCTTTCAATTTTTACACCAATATCTTTTCACACCTCAACATCAATATACGCCTTGTACAATCCTATAACTTTCTTTAACCTTCTCTTGTCTTCAACGAATCCCATTCCAACTCCTTTATTATATCAGTTACTGATTTTTTTTTTAACTTATGGCCATGAATAAAGTAGCTACAATAAAAGTAGAGAATCATGAGAGACATGCATCAGTTTAAAAGGGTGTGAGACAATGTTGTAGTCCATCCCCGTTAATATTAATAAACAACGCCGAGAAAAATTACATTCATTTATAATATTCAACTTGTTTGTAGTAGAAGCAATAAAGAAAGTAGAAGAAAAATTTCCATTTGGTATAAGTGTTCAGGGAGAAAAAAATCAGTATGCTACGATTTGCTGATGACATTGTCTTGTTAGCAGAAAGGGCTGAGGATATTGAGAGGTTACTGAATGGCATGAACAAAATACAGAAGCAAGATTTTGGACTGATTATAAATCAAAGCAAGACAAGTGATGAAATGTAGCAGAAATGATACCAACCATAGTAGATTAAATATAAAAATAGGATCGGATGCAATAGGAGAAGTAAGTGAATTCTGTTACTTGGGAAGCAAAATTACAACCGATGGCCGAAGCAGGAATGATGTTAAAAGTCGAATAGCACTAGCAAAAAGAGCCTTCATGAGAAACAGAAATCTTTTAGTTTCAAATATTGATCTAGGAATTAGAAAGAACTTTTTAAAACTATATGTATGGAGCACAGCACTTTGTGGTAGCGAAACATGGACTTTAGGAATACCTGAAAGAAAGAAAATTGAGGCATTTGAAATGTGGTGCTACAGAAGGATGCTGAAAATTAAGTGAACAGGCAAAGTACAATACGAAATCGAACGAGTTTTGGAAATGATGGGTGAGGAAAGAAGTTTGTGGAAGAAGTTTACAGAAAGAAGAGACAGGTTGGTAGGTCATACTTTGAGAGATGCTGGACTGGTCATTCCGAGTACGAGGCTAGAACGTTAACCGTTCACCCACCACGCTCGGTTTACTGATTGCGTTTTGCGGTAATTTCCAGAAACAAATCTAGCAGTCCTTTTCTGCACCCCCTCCAACTAGTATATTTTACACTCAAAACGTTGGTCCTATACTACACCAAGATATTCAAGCAATGGTCTGGCCAAAGTTTTGTAAACCAATTCCTTTACTTCTCTCGTGCATCCCCTCATCACTCTCTCCAACAAGTGCAGAATTTTGAAACGTTTTCCTACTACCTGTCCAGTTAAGCTCGTTATGCCAAGGTACTTACATTTCAAGTCTTCAGTTCTTTCCCCCACCTTATAATCATAATCAACCTTTAGTTTTTTATCTGTGTGTCTAATAAGCTGACTCTTATTTGCATTTATCTTCATCCCATCCCATGTTGACCTACCAAGCTAGATATCCTGTCCATATCATCCTGTAGCTGTTCAGTCTTCTGCCATTTTCACCCTGTTATATAATAAAATGTCGTCCGCAAAAAAGTTAACTTCTATATAAGCCTTTTTCAACCTAACTTCTGACAGTAAACCATCAACACAATCATTCATTAGACTAACCAATAGCAATGCTCCCAATACGCTAACCGGTGGCTCTTAGATTTTCACTTCCACTTCTTTTGGTACTGCATTTCCTTCGCTTTCTACATTTTAAAAATTCTTCTACCCAGCACATCACTTTTACATCCACTACCTTATTTAGCACCAATTTTATGGCCCACTCTGTCAAAAGCCTTTGAAAGATTTAGTGCAATACTATCAATTTGGCCTCCCCTGTCGATTCTATTCGAAATATCCTGCATATAACCTATTAATCGAGATTCTCAAGAATATTCTTGCTTATTTTCTGTACCGATACCAGCAATCTCTTTGTCCAGTTTCTTCAATTTTATTTTTACTATCAAAATATGAAAATTTATCGTTCCTGATTATTACAAGTGTGACTTTAATAGTCCATTTTTTTAAATATCTGCTATAGCCATCCCTAAAAACATTGACCTTTCAAGTGTCCTCTTCTTATATAACTAATTAAACTACATGATTAAACCATATCTTTATCCCTGAACCTGCGATTTGAGAAATTACAAAAATTCTTCGCTTTGACTTGTATCCTACGTCGTTACAGAAATGTTGGGAAAAAACACCACAGCCAGTCAAGAAGCAAGTCCTTCCCCACCTTCTAATCATAATCATCCTGATACAGTTTCCAATCCGGCTGCGAGTGTGCTTGACCTACAACGCGTCAAGAGGGCGCACTAATAGGCCGGGTGTGTGCTCTGCTTTCATTCAAGGGACGCGAGGCGAAAGTGGTGACTTTCTTCTCCGTTTTGCCCGAGCACCGACCAAACGACTGCCGTCAAGAAGAAAAGAAGTGTCCGGTGTGAAAGTGTTGTAGAGGCGCGGCGGTCAAGGGGAGTTGACTCTCTCTCAACAGCCGCGACCAACGACGGAAAAACAGTTACGTGACCGAAGGAGACTTATAATCCCCAGAGACAGCGTTACGAGAAGGCGAACCGTCATCTCGCACAAAATACGGGCAGAACCCAACGTGCTGCGTGACTGTGATATTTTTTTTTTTTACTTATGGCTTTACGCCTCGTCGACGTCGAGGTCATTAGAGACGGGAGTGGATTTGGGACTAGGAACGGGAAGGAATTCGGCAATGGCCTTCTGAAGGAACTATCCTGCATTCGCCTGGAGTGATTTGAGGAAAACAATGGAAAACCCAAATCTTAATGACCGGAGTGCTTTATTGAAAGTTACTCCTGTCAGATTTTAAATTTACTCGCCCGGTAAATCTTTCCTATTCCATTCCCTAATCGCTCGTGGGAAAAGTGAGTAGAGAAATGAATCGGTTCCGGCCCTGATTTCTCTTATCTTGTTTTCGCGGTCGTTCCGAGATATCAATGTTGCTGGTAGCAATATTTGTTTGCTGTCATTCCGAAATACGTCAGTCGTGAATTTTTCAATTAGGTTCTGACGGGAGCAACGCCTTCGGAGTTTCAGGTCTTCCCAACCTAACTCCTTCATCACCGCAATTACTCTTTCCCTCCAACTGTATATACCTGTCACGAATCGGGCGGCTTTTCTTTGGACCATCTCTAATACCTCCATTAATCCCTTTTGATGGGGACCCCATACCGAACAACAATATTCTAAGTGAGGACGCACTAGTGACTTGTATACAATCGATACTAATGCGCCCGCATTTGGAATACTGTTGTGGAATTTGGGATCCGTATCGCAAGGGATTGATTGACACATTAGATAAAGTACAGAGGAGAGCCGCTCGATTCGTGACCGCTAGTTACAGTCCTTATGTAAGTGTCACAGAGCTGATTCGTGGGTTGGGCTGGGATTGTTTGGCGGACAGACGACGTCGTTTTCGTTTGAATTTGTTGGAGAATATGCGAAAATTTTAATTTACGAGTGCAACGAAATACTTCTTCCGCCAACCTATTTAGGTCGCAATGGCAGGAGGGATAAGATTCGAGAAATAAGATGCCGTACTGATTCATTTATGTATTCCTTCTTTCCTAGTTCTGTTCGGGATTGGAATGCACAGAAATAGAATTGGTGCTTAGCACCCTCTGCCACCCACAGTATTTGTGATTTGCAGAGTATAGATGTAGATGTAGATGTGGATTTAACTTCCGGAGTGCATTGATTTAAATTACGACCTAGAAATTGGAGCATACGATTTGTTTTCCCAATTCTCGATATGCTCATTCCACGACAAATTATTACGAATTGTTACCCCAAGGTATTTAGCGGAATCTACCGTTCTAAGGACAGTACTATTAATTGTATATTCAGAGCTCAATGGTGTGACCTTTTTACTCACACGCATGATTTGGCACTTTTTACTGTTTAACTCCAACTGCCAATCTTTACACCACGCAATTATTTTCATAATATCGTCTTGTAACAAAGCGCAGTCGTCCTGGGTTGTGATTTCACAATTAATAATAGCATCATCGGCAAATAATCTTTTCATCCCCCTTATTATGTCGCATAGATCATTAATCATTTATGAGATCTTTGCAGAGATACTGCGATCAATTTAGGCAGAATTTTTCTCACTCAGTCACAAATTTTTGAGTTCTCTGTCACCATGCACTGGATGCATATTTTGAGTTACAAAACCAAAAACTCTGTGATAATAATTCCTATATTTTCGTCCCTGTTTTATGGTTGTTTGCTGATTACTTCGTTTTTGTGCCAAAAAACTGCGCTACACGCTCATTCAACCTTTCTTCTTCTCCTGCATTATTACTGCTATTGTTGTTGCTTATGATTTTACGCCTCGCCGACGTCTCGGTAATTAGGGACGGGAAGGGACAGGGACAAATAACTTAAATAAATTCGGTCACAACCCTTATGAAGGAATTATCCCGGTTTTGCCTGGAGTGGTTGGTAAACCACGGAAAAGCGAGGTCTAGATTGCCGCATTCGAACTCACGTCCCTCCGAATCAGAGCCCAGGGCGTTACCGCTCACCCACCAAGAAAACGATTCAGTATTAGCCTCGCGGCAAGGGAATGGCTGACAGAAATCTAGGCATCACGTGTGCCGTCGCACGGATGCGGAACCTGGGCCTAGAAAACTGATTCTAGAAGTCTTAGAAATGTCGTGGTTGCGAAGGATTTTAAAAATTAACTCGCTGTATCAAAACACAATGAGCATTTGCTTCAGGTAGCTGCAGAAAATATCTGTAGAGGAAGTTTGTAAACACATCTCACTAAAACTGCATGTCGACTAAATGAGGTATAAGTGACGACGTATACTGGTTGTGAGGCTTGGAAAGATATTAAGAGTGATGCGTGGAAGGGAAAAGATGTCCATGACCACAAGCTGGCACTCGATTTCGCGCACGAAGATGTGGGAAAATTTTCTCAAGTAGGTAGGAGTGTCAGGGATTGGAATAAATTACCAAGAGAACTGATGAATAATAATCTACCAAAAACGCTGAAACAATTTAGATTAAAATGTGTAGAGAGCAAATCTAGGAGAGTAAAGGGGAAAAATCAGTGAGTATGGAAATTGCCTCCGGAGCGTGCTCTCTATCGCAATTAAACTAAATTAATTAACATTTATAAATGATTTTGTTGTTTTCGCAGGCGTCTATTAATACAGGGCGTTCGCCGGGAAACGCAACCCACTGTTAGCGCTACAAGGAAGAAACTGCTCGCGGCGAGCGAGCGGTCAGCTCCCGGCATTGTTCGACCGTCGGCCGCGGACTATTTCATAAACTTGTATGTGCTAAGCATTTAAATGTGACGTAATTCATTAGCTTACCTTATAAAAGATGCTGGAAGTGTTGACACTCTTGTGTAATGCACATTTCACATCTTCTGAACATATTTCGAGACACACGCTGCCCTAACTGACTTAATGATTTTTTGGGTGACTGTTCTAGTCGAAAAGCGATATCGTCAATTTTCTCCTCTGTGAGAATACGGTTGACCGACAGTCTCTTTTTGTTAAAAAATGAACCCGTTTCTCTTACTTTTTTAACCAGACGCAGAATTGTTGATTTAGCTGGCAGTAAAGCGCCAGGATATTCGCGACGAAATTTACTGCGACACTTTTTAAACGACTTCTTCTTCACATATGTATCGTAGAGAAATATTCTTTGTTGCAAACTGTAACGTACCATAATTTTACTCACACTCAAACACGGTACAGATTAGTAAGAGTATGAAGCCCCAAACCAGCCAAACCGCAAAGAAACGTTTATTCACAACACTGATTAATAAGAGACTGAAGTCACAAACTAGCTACAATGCAAAGAAACCGTTCTTAACCATGTAAGGGTCCCATTATACTGTGCCACTGCCTGTTGGGGCAGCGGAGGTGTTAAACAGTGCGGTGATTCACGGTATCGTGTGGCGGGAACCGCTGGCCCCGCTGACCGAGCAAGTTGCCGACGGCAACAGACTGGGAGGGTTGCGTTTCCCGGCGAACGCCCTGTATAAATGCTTACGGGATTATCGCTGCGTTGCTATTGTTCTTGCTTAAGTAAACAAGATAAGTAAACAACTAGCCACGCCGGTCTCCAGCAGATCACAATTTCTAGCAGATTCGGCACACGACCCCTGAAGAAGACCTAAGATTAGGTTGAAACGTCGGGAAAAGAAGAAGGAGGAGTATAGCAACGCGGCGATAATCACGTAAGCATTTATATTAATTAACATTTGCTGTAGATAATCTTCTTTGGTATCAAATGAAAGCTGAAAAACACCCGATTCCTTTTTATTCCACGATTTATGCAAGCTTTTGGCGAAAAAGCATAAAAATCTAACTTGTACCTTTATTTTGAAGACCACTAAACCGATTTTTTTTTAAAACTGCTTAACGTCTCTTTAACAGCGAGGTCTTTAGAGACGGGAAAGGATGGGGACAAGGAATGGGAAGGAATTCGGCCACGACCTTTTGAAGAAAGCATCCCGGAATTCGCCTCGAGTGATTTGGGGAACGATGGAAAACCCAAATCTGGATGCCCGGACGGGGATTCGAACCCGCGTCCTCCCGAATGCGAGGCCAGAACGCTAACCGTTACACCACCATCCTCGGTCACTAACCAGAAAGTTGTTTCAATTTTTACAGATTTAGCTATCGTCTTAAATATTACAGAAAAGTATAGCGATCTTTTTCCCAAAATAACTATATGAGTGACTTTAACAACTACGATAGTTTAGGAGAGTTTTTGAAAAAATAATCGTATATATAACAAAGGGATGTTGAAGTTAATCAATTTTTTTATAAAGTTTAATGAGATACCTATGCAACTGTTTTTTGTCATACGCTTTTCACTCTATTTCCAGAGAATCATCAGTGACATCTGTGTGGTATTTTGCTAGTTATATTTAATTTAAAAACAATTTCACAATGGTTTCTGCTAAAAACTACCCCGAGAAGCAAACCATGACTATGAGAGCATCAAATAAAAATGCAGATGTAATAAGTAAAATTAATTTCAACTGAACATTATGTTGTTTTTAAATGAAATGTAACTGACAAAATGTGCAAATGGAGTGAAACGCGTATGACACAAAAAGAATAAAAATAAAATTCAATTGCATTGACGTGTCATTAAGTTTTTTATATATATAAAATAATCATATATATCATTCAATATAGAATTTCATTAATATTACAATAAATATTTCGTGAAAATACTTTTTTCGAAAATTTTCTAAATTTTTCTTATACCGTCGATAATATTTATAACTTATTTTTGTTTCGATATCTTAGGCAATACAGCCAACTCAGGTGTGATTACAAATCGCCCAGAGTTTTTTTTCTCCACTGTATACGGTTTACAAATTATTGTGGACACCACATCACAGTACGACATTAACGAACACGACATTTAAACACCCATATACTCGCCTGGTCTCGAACCCTAGGCATGCGAAGTCAGTATTACCGAGGCCGGTTACAAGTAACTTAAAATTTTCCAAATACAGAGTGAGGTCTTTCACAAGAATACCGTACTGAAATAATAGACACACCCAAAAAGTCATATATAAATGATTTGGTGGATGCTCTGGTGTGGCCTCGCATTCGGGAGGACGGCGGTTCGAATCCCTGTCCGGGCATCCAGATTTGGGTTTTCCATGGTTTCCCAATTCACTCCAGGCGAATGCTGGGATGCTTCCTTCAAAAAGGTCATGGCCGAATTCCTTACCCCGTTCCTTGTAGATACCCAGTCCCATCCCGCCTCTAATGACGTAGACGTCAACGAGGCGTAAAGTCACAAGTTAAAAAAAAAAGAAGATTGTGGTAATTTAAAACTAGATGAATCTAACTAACCACACCAAGGAAGAGTGGGACCTGACAATCCTTTGTCAACGTTCAGAACTTCGGAAAACATCACAGATGCTTTGACTACAGTGGGTTCTTGAGAATCAGAGGTTACATACTGTCAGCTATCTTCATCATCTCTACTGTAATTGTCCTTAGTTACATTTGATTGTTGTTGTACGCAATTACATTAGTTTTTCAAATAAATAAAAAAGTGGATAAGGGGTATGACATGACATTGAAACGTCCCCGGTTCGAATCCCGATTTTGGCTGGGATTTTCAAAGGCCCTTGACCCGACCTTCACCTCTGGCACAGCTTGCTGTTTAATGTGAACGCTTGCGTGGTTCTGATTCCACGTTAAACTGTAGGTCCACTGTACCCGGTAGGATTACAGGGTTAGGTCATGGTTGTCATTGCATATGCGGTCGGAATATCCCGTACAACAACGCCATACTCGTTTACATTTTACTACCATCTGATATTTTTTCATTAGCTACAAAAAATGTGTAAAGCTGGTTGGACGCATATCCTCGGGATATCCTTGTCATCCATACATAATACAGTGGTTTTCCATTGCTCTTAAATCCCTGTGATCGTTTCTCTTCCATCCGTGTTTTAGAATTTATTTCCAATCACAAGGGGTTTATGATGTAGAAGAGGGATTATTTTTAAAATACTCTCCTTATATATACTGTTATCGAAAGCATATATCTTACTAATTGCCTTTTTTTTTTTTTTTTTTTTTTTTTTTTAACCGTGTATGGTGGTCTTGCATTCGGGAGTACGCGGGTTCGAATCCCCGTCCGGGTATCCAGATTTGGGTTCTTCATGGTTGCCCCAATTCACTCCAGGTGAATGCCGGGATGCTTCCTTGAAAAAACCATGGCCGAATTCCTTCCCGTTCCTTGTCCTCAGTCCCATACCGCCTCTAATGACCTCGACGTCGACGAGGCGTAAAGCCATAAGTAAAAAAAAAAAAAAAATTTCTTAGCCGTCCAACAATTTGTGATATGGTTTTGCGTCGTCTTTTTAATTCACACCATCCGAAGAAGATGGTGGACTAAACTCGATGCTGTATTTGCTATATTCTTCGGGAATTCGGAATAACAAAAATATATTTCTAATTTTAACAACCGTTAACCAAATTTTATTTTTTTACAATACGCGAATCGAAACAAACAAAACTCTCATAAAAGAATCTCATTTAAAATATTTAGGGTATACTCAACCTGTAATATTTTAGAATATTTTCATTTCTACTTCGTTGTCCTAATCACAAACTTTTCTTTTTTCAGTTATTGACCAAAGAAAATAAAAACTAGCAAAATACGTTTCGGTCAAACTTACTATAGGATTTCGTAGTTTCTATACTATGGTTGTGCTTAATTTTTTTACCAATGTGTATATTATTAACATTTGGGGGGTTATACGATAACTGTGGCATCGCAATCCCAAGATGGATTCTTATGTAACTTGACGAGACAAATCGAAGGTGAAGAATAAATGTGTTGATGTATCGCTTAATTTTCGAAATATCGTATATCAAAAGTGAGCAGCTTAAGTTGAAACTGGGCCTGGACCAACGAGAAAAAAAAAAAAAATCGCCAAAGACACAAGGAAATTTATAGTGGGTGTTTCGTTTTCTTCCTAGAGGTTGTGGCCTGGACCAAAAAAAAATTCATCAAAGGCACAAGGAATTATACACATAACTAATTTTTGACAGTAGATATATCGAGAACTAAGCGAGATATACGAAAAAGTTGACTCTTCACTTACGAATGGTTTCGTCGATTTACTTAAGAATCCATCAGCAAATTGTGGCGCATGGTTGCGATAGGGCTGCCAACATTTGAGACATTAATCTTGGCTTTGTTTCTCAGGTAGATTATTGATA
Source organism: Vandiemenella viatica (assembly GCA_031002005.1). Taxonomy (NCBI): domain Eukaryota; kingdom Metazoa; phylum Arthropoda; class Insecta; order Orthoptera; family Morabidae; genus Vandiemenella; species Vandiemenella viatica. Next base: position 127,854,799 of record CM061918.1, read on the forward strand.
CAGTTAAGTAAATTCCGCAAGTATTGCGTCCGCTATGGAAAACAACTGTTTACCAATTATTGTTATTCAATAACAGGTGTTTCAGAATAAAAGGAAATTTAAATGTTTATTGTTAAATCGCGATACGTTGTCAGTATCACGGTGCTCATGAAAGCAGCTTAAATTAATAACAACAACTAAATTCCTCGCGTCTTATGCTGTAACTAGAAGTTCTCGTTCTGGTCCACGCTGAATTTCATACTAACGCGACCTCCGCTAATATTGCCGCTGCAAAATCAAAGCTTCAATCACACGCATGTATCGCGATATAAACATGACCCAAACGTTTGATATATTTTCACAACAAATTACTTTTAATACAGTTCTTCTATTAGCACCAAACTAACCGAGCGTGGTGGTGTAACGGTTAACGTTCTGGCCTCGCATTCTGAAGGACGGCGGTTCGAATCCCCGTCCGGGCATCCAGATTTGGATTTACCATGGTTTCCCCAAATCACTACAGGTGAATTTCCGGGATGCTTCCTTCAAAAGGCCATGGCCGAATTCCTTCCCATTCCTTGCCCCCCATTCTTTCCCGTCTCTAAAGATCTCGCTGTTAGAGATACGTTAGGCAGTTAAAAAAAAAAAAAAAAAAAAAACTTAAATAGGAAATATCATCGACCTTTCACCTCCATCCCATGTTGGGGAACAAGTATCAACAGAAAACTGTTATTCATTCAGGATTCTTCATAAACATCGTTTCACATCTACAACATTACAAAATGCCTCCGGTTATTCACTTTTAATGGTTTTCTACATAACCGTGACGTTGGAATTCGATGATGAATTCTTATGAAGCTAGACGAGAAAAATTGGAAGAGAAGAACATTTATACGTATATAATATTTCGTTAGTTCTTGAAATAACAAATGTAAAAATAAAAATAATTATAAGTATAGCTTTGACGACGTTTTTTCTGGTCCACGCCGTATTTCAACCTAACAACCTCAATTTTGAGACACGACATCTCGAGAACTAAGCGATATATAAAAAAAAAAAAAATTTTTTCTTTTGATTTATCACACCGAGTTACATAAAAATCCATCATCAAGTTTGGCTTTCGCGAAATTTTTCTTCGGCCGACGCCACATTTCAACCTAACCCAAACAATTTAGGATATCTCGAGGACTAAGCGAGATATCGAAAACTTTTATTCTTTTCTTTCTATTTATCTCGTCGAGTTACATAAGAAACCATTATCAAATTTGACTTTGACGAAATTTTTCTTCGGTCGAGGTCATATTTCAACGTAGCCCACACAATTTTGAGATACGATATCCCGAGGACTAAGCGAGATGTCGAACAATTTTATTCTCTACTTTCGACGTGTTTGGTCGGATTACATAAGAATCTGGATCTCAAAATCCCATCCGTTAATCGAACCAGAGTCTTCCAGCGGGCTAGGTCCTAACGTAAGTCTTCGTCCTCAAAACGCTGTAGAAAAACAATGTGTTGCTTTGTAATGAGGGCTGTTAGGTGCGTAATCAAAATCATGGGTTTCGATTGGAACTGTTGTTCTGGCACTAGTGAGGAGAGGCATGTGGCATTGTTTTGTACTCACGTGAGTCGTCATGCTTGGTTCGTGTCGCTGTCGCCTGCTTCCTCGATACCACCACTGTCGGTTGTTCTCGACGCAGAGTGCGGTTCAACTCTTTTATAGCCGACGTGAGGCGGCTGGGAAAGTCTTTCTCTGTGAGAACTGGCCGCCGAGTCGGGGAGTCTGGAGGGGGCTGTCTACCGCAAGGATCAATGCGAGGCCCCTCCTAACTCAGCCACTCCGAGTCGCTTATCAATCCAGATCCCGCCCGGAATTTTTATAGACGCGTTAACGCACTCAACCTTTGAGAAGCTGCGGTTTATTCGTCTGACCTACCGCAAGGATCAATGCGGGGACCTTCAAAATCAAAAAACTCCTACTATCTTACCAGTTTTTTTTTTTTGCTGTCGTCAGTCTTTCGACTGGTTTGATGCAACCCTCCATCCCTTGCTATCATGTCTTCCTCTTCATCTCTACATACCCCTTACAACCCACGTCCTCAATTATCTGCTTCATATTTTTTAATCTCTGTCTTCCTCTACAGTTCTTACCTTCGACAGTTCCCTCCACCAGCAAATTAACCAATCCAGCATGTCTCAAAATATGACCTACCAGCCTGTCTCTTCTTTCTGTAAGCTTCTTCCACAAACTTCTTTCTTCACCCATCATTTCCAAAACTCGTTTATTTCGTACTTTGTATGTCCACTAAATTTTCAGCACTCACCACATTTCAAATGCTTTAATTTTCCTTCTTTCTGGTATTCCTGAAGTCCATGCTCCCCATATAGAGTTTTAAAAAGATTTTTCTAATTCCTAGATCAATATTGGAAACTAAATGATTTCTCTTTTTCGTGAAGGCTCTTTTTGCTAGTGCTATTCTGCTTTTAACATCATTCCTGCTTCGGCCATCGGTTGTAATTTTGCTTCCCAAGTAACAGAATTCACTTACTTCTCCAATTGCATCCGATCCTATTTTTATATTTAATCTACTAGTATGGTATCATTTCTTCTACATTTCATCACTTTAGTCTTGCCTTGATTTATATTCAGTCCAAAATCTTCCTTCAATATTTTTTTCATGCCATTCAGTAATTTGTCAATATCCTCAGCTCTTTCTGCTAACAAGACAGTGTCATCAGCAAATCGTAGCATACTGATTTTTTCTTCCCTGAAAACTTATGCCGCATGGAAATTTTTCTTTGACTTTCTTCAATGCTTCTTCTACATACAAGTTGAATATTAGTGGGGGTAGACTAAAACCTTGTCTCACGCCCTTTTTAACTGATGCTTGCCTCTCATGATTCTCTGTTTTTATTACAGCCACTTGATTCTTAAATAGTTTATAAAGTATTCTTCTATCTCGATATTTTAGACCTGACTTCCTTAAAATTTTGGACATCTTGACCCACCTAACATTATCAAAAGCATTTTCTAAATCAACAAATGGCATAAAAGTATATTTGTTTTTCTTGATCCGCACACCAAGTATTAATCTTAAACCCAGAATTGCTTCCCTTGTACCGCGATTTTTCCTAAACACAAACTGATCTTCACCTACTATGTCTTCTACTACCCTCCATTCTTCTGTATAGTCGTGTTAACGTACTCAACCTTTGAGAAGCTGCGCTTTACTCGTATGGCCTACCGCAAGGATCAATGCGTGGACCTTCAAAATCCAAAAGCTCCTAGTATCTTACCAATTATAAATTACTTAATCAATCACAGGCTCGCTCGATATTTTAAAGTGCTCTTAAATTGTCCTTTACATTTAGGGAAGATTTTCGTCTTTCTTACCGCATGGAGCAATGCACGGACCTTCTTAAGCCTGTAGCGTATCACCAGTGGGGGGGAGAATTATTAATTAATTCTTAATATTTTACGCTATACAGGGTACTATAATTGAATATCAAAATGTAAATTATTCAAATGAGAAATGGATGACTTTGGGATTTGAAAACTGTCACAAAAAGACATTTTAATAAAGATTTTTACAATGGCATCTACAAATCTGAGCGTATTTACCATTACGTTAATAAACAAGAATTTGTGCAATTTTCTAAGCAACGCTCAGACGTACAATGAGCCCTTTAAAATGCAAGCAAACAGGTATAGTTGTACTTTTAAAAAATCTCACAATTATTCTAATACAAAGTATGTTACCAGTTATGATGATAGCAAACAGTAATGAATATTAATGGGTAGGGACGCCACGAATGATTAACCTGTCATTCGACAGTTACACAGTCTAGCTCAGTGGTTTTATCAGATCAGAGCAAGGATCTTTATCTCAGATGCGCTTAAGGGTACAGTTTCAAGAGAGTTGCAGGCTGAATGGCTTCGTAGAAACACATTACCGTTCTTCATCCACGGCAGGTAGCGCTGGGCGGAGATGACCACCTGGTCGATCGTCGTAACTGGCCACGCCAGCAGTACGCGGCAAGTCGCAAGTTAGAAGTGCGCCTCAGATGGTCCCCAGGACTCAAGTCAGCCCAGCACACATGGACCCCAAGTGGCCAGTGACTCGTCTGGGTTCCGGAATGGAATGATCCTGGCTGCCCTCCTGACTGGATTTTTTTTTGGATTTTTTTTATTGTATTTACGTCTCTCTCCTGACTGGAAGGAAGTGTCCTCGTCCTTCTCTGCCGCCACGGAGGTAAACTCTAACTCCGCCTCTTGTGGCTCGAAGACGACATAGAACATAAAATTCCCCGAATCTTAGTACTATGTTCCCTGTGATTGGCTGACCATCTGACGTCATGTGAATCTGTAGCTTCTCTTAGCCACGTTAAGTTTCGGCAATCCTCGAGAGCCGATGTCTCCTTCGGGAGGAAGGAATTCTGTTTACGGCCTGCCCGACAGAAATCCCTAATCCCCTTACCACTCTGTCAAAAAGGCGCCAGCCATACTGCCCTTCACTGAAGCGTAAAATCCGTGCCTTTCACCCTTTCCTGCGCATCTATCGAACATACAGTGGACATCCCAAGAAATGGAAAAATATTCTAATCCTTTACTTTATATACAATAAAAAGTGATATGTAACGGGGAGCTTAGCGAATCGTTACAAGCCAAACAGTCTAAGTATCTAATATTAGCTAGGTGTAATCGTGACTGTGTTTTTGGTAGTTCCCAGTTGCAGACCTATTCGAATAGTGAATGCCTACTTTAATGATAACTAGATCTTCGGGGTATGCCGCTTTGTTTACTTGATAGTCCAGGCTTCAGGCTGTTATTCTACAGCTTTAGTCAGAGATAATAACAAACGAAGGCTTAGATCAGCAATTCAGCAACACGGCTACCTAGAAAATTGGTAACTATTAATAAAGACGGCCACGGAAATCTGAGAAATCAACGCCTGCTTTGTTCAGGGTCCGAGATTTTTTGGCTCACAGGTCCTGATAGCGTGATGTGATATGATCTGTTTATGGAGTTTGGTCATTTTTGGGCATAATGTCGAATTAAACCAAAAATGCATTGCACAGAGTACAAAGGTGTCAAAAAACCGAATTTTCATGGACAAAAAGGATTTGAGGGTGAAAGGTAATCAAACATGACGTAATTATATTTCATCCTAACAGTTCGTTCCGAAAATCTGAAGTTTGAAGGTACCTCAATGGACAGAAGTTATCTCGTTCAGTTGTGGTATTGGCAGGTATTTTTAATTCATTTAAATTGCCTTTAAGCACTCTGAAGCTTTGCTTTAATTTCCTGGTCTACCCCAAGGAGTAATGCGGGATCCCACATAACTAAAACACTCCGAATCAGTTGTAATTAATAACTGTTGCATGATTTCGAGTCTTACGCCGATATCCAGCGCTGAAAATACTTTTCTTTGTTGAACCGAAGTGTGCTAGGATAATTCGAAGAATTAGTTGACAAGGTTTCAATTCGTCATGCAATACCCAAAACATTGTCACATTTTTTATTTTAAAAAAAGATAATAGAAAACATCAACAATGATAGAATAAATAGACGAGGACACAAGTAGAATATCGCCGTAAACGGAACACAGATATTTTCTGTTACGAGTTAGGTAGTGTAAGAATGTAATCCAGTATGACGCACTAAACAGAACACGAAAGGATTCAGACTTCTATATCTACACCAGCCAAGTACTTTGCCGCAGCAAACTTCCCCAAACAACCAAACACTTTGGAGAGCACAGTTGTTGACAGTAATGACATACTGGGCGAAGCGTGTACTTTGTTCATCAAATTTACATAATGCTATATAATAGGCTCAGGGCCGGATTAAGATAGCGCGGTGCCCGTAGCAAATGTGAAGATAAAGCCCTTGATTTTTGCCTTCCGGGGGAAAATTGTTATAGAGCTAAAAAAAAAAAAAAAAAAGTCACCCATCTAGCCTAGACGCGGGGCCCCCGAGGAGTCGCGAGGCCCCCCAGATGGAACGAGGCCCCCCAGATGGCGCGACGCCCGTTGCATTTGCTACCTCCTACTACGTGGTTACTCCGGTACTGAATAGGCTTTAAACGATAGAGGACTGTAAATAGTTCCAGGGTGATCTGGACAGGATATCTAGTTGGGTTGAAGATAAATGCAAAGAAGAGTCGGCTTATTAGATACACAGATAAAAAACTAAAGGTTTATTATGATTATAAGGTGGGGAAAGAATTGGTTGTTGAAGACTTGAAATGTAAATACCTTGGCATAACATTTAATAACAAACTAAACTGGGCAGAACACGTTGGGCAGATGGTAGAGAAAGGTTTCAAAAATTCTTCATTTTTAGGAAAGAATGTAAAGGGGATGAACCAGCAAAGTAAAGTAATTGGGTTACAAAAATTTGGTCAAACCATTGCTTGAATATAGTGGTGTAGTATGGGACCCACATTTCTGGTATCAAATACTGGAGTTGGAGAGGGTGCAAAAAAAGGGCTGCTAGATTTGTTTCTGGAAATTAACGCAGAATGCAATCAGTAACAGATATGATAAAAGAGCTGGAATGGGATTCGTTGGAAGATAGGAGGAGGGTGAAGAGGGTCATGGGGGTATACAAGGCGTATATTGGTGATGAGGCGTGGAAAGATATTGTTGTAAGAATTAAAAGTAATGCATGGAAGGGAATAGATGACCATTCATTTATTTAATTTAATTTATTTATTTAATGCCTTTCTGCCTTATAGACCATACAGCTAAGTTCATGACCACTAGCTGGCACTAAATTTCAGGGAAGATTTTATTTCGTAGCTAACGGGCTCGGGAATTGGAATATTACCGATATGAATGATGAATAATTTACCAAAAACACTGAAAGGATTTAAAGTTGAAATTTGTTGAAGGTAAAAGCATTTGGGTACAGGACAGGGGAAAAATGTGGGGTTGCATGGTGGTTGAACGGTTAACGTTCTGGCTTCGCATTCGGGAGGACGCGGGTTCGAATCCCCGTCCGGGCATCCAGATTTGGGTTTTACATGGTTTCCCCAAATCACTCGAGGTGAATGCCGGGATGCTTCCTTCAAAAAGGTCATGGCCGAATTCCTTCCCGTTCCTTGTCCCCAGTCCCATCCCGCCTCTAATGACCTTAGCCGTCGACGAGGCGTAAAGCAATAAGAAAAAAAAAAACGTAAATAAGGAAATTTCCACCGTAGCGTACGCTTCATCGCAATTAAATTAAATATCAATCATAGAAATTAAGTTTATTAGAACAATGAACGAAAAGAGTAGCAGAGATAAAATTGGTTATGAACCATCTTGTAATTTAATCTGCGAGAGGCTGCGATCTGATGTGCATAGATATTGGAAAGTCATAGGGTTCGCGATAACCTTAGCGTTCGACTACTTGCGTGAGGGCATATGTTGGGTCGGTAAGAATACAAGCCGATTTTGTGGAAATAATAGCCTGGCAGTTGGAGCTAAGCACTAAAACTGCCAAGTCGTTCACATATGGTACGTAACAAGTTGACACCTTTCGACTGTAGATACGCAATTAATGACACATTAATTACTACGGTAAATTCCTCTAACAATTCTGCGTTACGTATATCATAATTTAAAACAATGAACGCCGGAAGTAAAATCGATTGCACTGAAAACACTGGTGCGACCTCACTTGGAATACTATTCTTCTGTGTGCGGCTCCCATTATAAAGAGTTAATAGAGGCGGTGGAGAAGGTCCGAAGAAGAGCCGCCCGATTCGTGACTGATACATTTAGCTGGAGGTGATGTTGAAGGACCTGCGTTCCGAAGATATGGAACACCGTAGGCATTGCTATTGTCAGAAATTAATTGTAACGTTCTTGACAGACCTATTACAGGATGACGGCAAATACAGGGTGATTATAATTAAAGTTTAAGTTTCAAAATGCTCTAAAAAACGAACCACTGATTAGAATGTCGTCAAAATTGAACGGCGTATTATTGTAGAAGGGGGAAAGAACATGATTCCAAAGAAAGTTCCAAATTTTAGTGACAGATGGCGCTGTAGATACCTGTGATACCACCTTGCCGTGGTGGATGGGCTTACGTAACTAACAGTATCACACCTGTGCAGTCATGCAACTGAGCAGTACAGTTGGTTTAGGATTTGTCATTTGTAGACGAAATTCTGATGCTTACAGCGCCAACTGTCGCTAAAATTTGAAACTTTTTTTTTTTTGTTCATGTTCTTTCCCCCTTCTTCAATAATACGCCGTTCAATTTTGAAGCCATTCTAATCAGTGGTTCGTTTATTAGAGTGTTTTGAAACTTAAACTTTAATTACGTATAATCACCCTGTAATTTTTACTACCAGCAACATTCGCATTCAGGAATGACCGAGAAAATAAGAGAAATGATGTCCAGAACCGATTCTTTTGTATACTAATTTTTTTCCACGAGCGATAAGGGATCGGAATTGGACGGATCTATTGAGCGAGAAGTCTTACAATCTGACAGGAGAAGGTCTCGGCAAACTGCTACGGCCATCCTGATCTGGGTTTTCCTAGATCACTCCAGGCAGGTGCCAGGATGGTTCCTTAAAATAGCCCATGGGCGCGCCTACCGTCATATATCCCTTCCGATGCAATCAATGATTTCACATTAGTATACATGCATTGCTCCCTCTGCCACAAACGTTGTAGTTGATCTCGGGGTGATAGTAATGGTTGATAGTGTGTGACAGGGTGATCCAGTTTTGAGAAAGGAAGTTCCGTCTCTTCTGAAACAGCCCTTGGCCTAGCAGACATTACATTTAGGACAACTCATATTTTTTTCCTGCCTTCTTTTTGAGGTGTAATGATGAATTAAACACTGATTCAACGTTTCTACCGAGCGAAGTGGATGAGTGGTTAGTAAGGATTGCAATCCCGCAGTGTTTTCAATCCCGCGGGATTTGCGTCAATCCCGCGGGATCCGTCCGGGATTGGTACAAACAGTTTTTTAACACATATATTTAAAACAGTTACTTAAAACTTTAATAAATTAAATAATAATTAAATTAATAAATAATTTTTAATATTAAATGATAAAAATTAACAGTTAACAATATTTTGATTGGCAAAATGACATTAAAACTTTTAGCGTGTCTTAAGTGTATTTCGAGGTTTTACATTTTTGTTTTTTAAATAAACCAATTTTGAAATAAATAATAAAAATGGAAAATATTGAGTCTTAGGTCATATTATGTGGCTTACAATACATCACATAAGTTTAAAAATATGGTTTGCTTAATGGCCAAGTTACCAGAGTTTTTTTTTTTTTTTTTTTAAATTCTAAATAAACGTACCATAACACCGAGAAAAGCATTTCATTTCACAAAGTGAAGTGAATATACTCTGTAAAGTGTAGACTTGGCTCAGAACAAGATCTCATAACTTTTTGTCACTGCACAAACACGAGAATTGGCCTTTTTTGCGTGATTCATTATTATATCTCTTGATTCCTTGATTGATATTACAGTTGATTCAATGTTATTAAAGAAACTACTCACCAACACGTAAACTGTCAAGTATTTCAGATTTGCTTATGTGGCGTAACGACGTTTTTAGAGTGGAAATGATTATTTTTTAGTAAGAAAGGAGACTTTCTCGGCAAATGATTGCAGTGAAGTCCTCATAGGTTCTATCTCCCGATTTCATTGCAAACACACGAAATTACACACGTGAGGAAGACGGCGGAGGCAGCCGTCGAAGTATGGTGTTCCTACAACACAATTCGTTGATACACCCGTGAAAATTGCATTATAACTTTTTTTACCATTAGTCGAAATAATAACAAGGAGAAAAGGGATTAATTGAAAGCCTGAGCGGCACATGTAAGCAGGTGGCTTTCGTCAAAGAAACGCATTGAGGCAGCGGCCAAAACAACAATAAGTCAAAGGATATACAATTTCCTTTTGATAGCTGTTAAATAAATAGGTATGCGATCGTTAAAATTACGATAACATTAGTTTCATATCAACGAATAATCAAATTTTCAGCTGCAAATTAGGAAATTATCACAATTACTTTATCTGCAAATACAGAAAATGGGAATAACGAAATCGTGAATAAAAAGCTGTAACCGTGTAGTTCAGATAACGTGTGCGACACTTAAAAAATAACTATTTAGTTAGAAAATCGTACTAAATACGCACCATAACTCAAATTACAGAAATGTGTACTGGAAACAAACGTAAGTTTTGATGAATACATAAAAGTGTATTTATTTACTTACTAATGACGAAGGTTGACAAAAACAAACGCTTGTTCACACGAGTCAAATGCCAACTGGAAGGGTACAGGCAAACAGTGCAAAATATCTGACAGAGACCGAGTGGGGCAGCGAGTCACGCAGACTGACACACGTTTCCGCCGGATTTTGCGGATTGCGGATCCGCTTAATTTTGTGTGGGATCCGCCAGACTGTTTAATGATGCGGGATCCCGCGGGATTGCGGGATCCCGCTTTGCTGGATTGCAATCCCTAGTGGTTAGCGCTCTGGCCTCGCATTTGGGAGGACGCGGGTTCGAATCCCCGTCCGGGCATCCAGATTTGGATTTTCCATGGTTTCCCTAAATCACTCCACGCAAATGCCGGGATGCTTCCTTCAAAAAGGCCATGGCCGAATTCCCTCCCGTTCCTTGTCCCCAGACCCATCCCACCTCTAATGACCTCGACGTCGACGAGGTGTAAAGCCATAAAAAATTTCTGATTGTATTTAAATGTATTTTATAAACGCATATTTAGGTCATTTTTCAGGTTTTGGTCATATTACGACAATAGTTATGGTCATATTTTGAGAAAAAATCTGGTAATTTTTAATAGTATCGGGAATTCACTGGGTATAGATGAAAAGAAATTAAGAAAATTATTCACAGAACTATACTATTATAGATTGGAGAAAAACCAAACAGATTGTCACTGAAGTGGTCAAAATTCACCAGTCAAGAATTAAAGTTGTATGTTATTGTCATTTTCTAAAGGTGAATGTTCTGCCCGCCTTTTAATCTCGACAATGCAGCAGCAGCATGCCTGTGAGTATCCGCGTCAACAACGTCTCAATGAAAATAATCCCCAGTCGGTATTATATCTGCAGTGGATCAGGGAGTACCGCAATGCCGAAAGTGCTACGTAAGAGAATTTTGAGAGGAGTATTTTAGTACAGACGAAAGAGTTCTTTCCTGTAAATTCTGTGAAATTAAAGTGACTTCGACAAAATTTAATTTCTCAATGGTATCGCGAGTGGACGGAAGAAAATTATGCTGTCTACGTGAAAGCGTGATGTGTAGTTGAGCATATTTTGATGTAGTAAACTTAAATGTTTGGTCATATTTTTTCATTTTTAGGTCATATTTACCCATTTTTAAGATCATATTTGCCTGCATATTTCTCTATTTTTTTAATCATAAAGATGCGAAACCTACTCATTCCACTACGCTCTGGTGATCGAGACACTTGTCATTTCACGCTCCGTGTATGCACGTTAGTATGCACCAAATGATGCGACTTTCTCCACGCCACGTTCCGCTAACGCCAACCTACCGTGCAAAAATTAATTCTGTCAAACAGTAATGAGCTAGTTCCGTGCTATCGCCTGATAGAGCTGTCTGACTCACAACTAACCAAGACAGACGGAGAGCAAGTCGTGCCGCATTATTACCGAGCGTCGTGGGTGAGCGGTAACGCTTGGCCTGCCACCCCACACCACGCTGGTTCGAATCTCCGCAGGTCAATCTATATTTTTGTTTTACATGGTTTTACCGAAATCACTCTATGCAAACGCCGCGATAGTTCCGTAAAAATAAACCTCACGGCCGAATTCATTCTCGGTTCTTCATCCCAATCCTCTCCCGCCTTAACGATCTCGACATGGACCAGGTGTAAAGCCCTAAATGCAAAAAAGTCACCATATTCTTGGACTAGTACTCTCCTCTCTTCCATCACTCTTATCGAAATCTTTCAGTCATTATCCTTGTACTCCTTCTGAATTGTTTACCTTATATCTTCATTTCACATCTCTTTCGTTTCCTGAACGATGCAAAAACAATAGATCTAACTCTCATGGATATACAGGGTGATTCAAAATAAAGTGGGCAAAATGACATGGAATCAAAAATCGCATAGGAACACAGGGTCGCAACTGTGATCCGGAGCCGCTGCAGGGCGTCTAAACTAATACTGACACACAGAGAAGAAACAAAACCATTACAGATCATTTTATTGATAATTACCCACTCACATGCGACTAATGCAAGCCAAATGTTGAGCCTACAGCAGACGCTCAAAGTTTTTGCCAGATGCATCGAGACAAGCCCGGCATCACCGTTGCATGGAACGGCGCACCTTCTCAAAGATACCAGGTGTATCTCGAACACATCCGGCTGCCGCAACGATTTTTTTTTTTCCTTGTTGAGATAGCACGATTTAATTACAAAACATTTCAAAGCTATTTTGTACATATTTATTCGGTGTTGATGGACTCTATTTTGGTGAGGATGGACTTGCGCTCCTTCTCAGTTTGCATGAGCCTGCCGTACAGGTCTGAGAGGATGGCGCTGCCCTTCTGGTAGTTGGTCTCAGCCGCAGCCGCTGATGTCTTCTCCGCTTTCTGCTGGTCTCTCTCGCTGTCCGAGCGAGGCGTCGACTAGGACGCCGTCCTGGTCGTCATGTCGCCATAAGTGCTGTAGTACATCCTACTCTGGTCCACGCCTTTCATATTTTTCATCATCGTTACGAAGTCAACCACTCTGTTTGAAGCAACAATGTAATTCCTATAACAGAGACACTATAACTACAACGATTCAACAGGTGTTTCATACACAAGTCCTTTTAAAAATCCCTACAAGAAAAGATCCAATGGAGACAGGTCTGGTGATCGTGGTGGCTCGTGTTTGTATCGCAACGCCCTCTCGTGGCTCTAGCGCCCTCTCCAGACGTTTGCGACCCTCTGTTCCTATGCGATTTTTGATCCTTATTGTATGACAGATCTACCATGTCATTTTGTCCACGTTTTTTTCAATCACCCTGTATAAACGTTCTGATGGAACTTGTATACCTAGTCCTTTGCTTAGCAATGTAGTTATCATTAGTACAGTTCGGATCTTTTGGACAAGTCGTAATTTTTCGGCTATTTTCCGGCTGTCATAGGCTACTGAAGTAAATAATCATTAAACGTTTCTGATTGTATTTAAATGTATTTTATATAGCATATAAACGTTTATTCACGCCATTTTACTAGTTTTGGTCACATTACGATAATAATTATGGTCATATTTTGAGGAAAACTCTGGTAATTCTTTAATAGCACCGGGAATTCACTGGAAGTTTAGATGAGAAGAAATTAAGATAATTATTCACAGAACTATACTCCTATTATAGAATAGAGGAAGAAACAAAACTAATTGTCACTGAATTGGTCAGAATTCACCAGTCAAGAATTAAAGTTAGGCCATTATTGTCACTCTCTAAACCAGTGTTTCCCAACCTTTTTTGGATCATGTCCCACTTTTAATATTTTTTTCCCCCCATACCTAATTTTTAATTAAAAAAATATTTTGCTAACATCAGACGAAACTATACCTAATAATTATTTACAGCACTGTTTTAAGAATTTGCTTTTTTGCTATATTTTGTATCTATATATAGCATTGCATTTATATAAACCGAAGAGAAAGCGGTAAAGTCGTATCAAGTCAATTTCTAAATTGCCCCCCTGAAAAAACCAAATTGCCCCCCTGTGGGGCGTGGGTCCCACGTTGGGAAACACTACTCTAAACGTTAATGTTCCGCCTGCCTTTTAACGCCTGTATCGAGTCGCGTCAATCAATGTCTCACTGTCGCCAATACTTTTGAAAATAATTCTCAGTCAGTGTTAAATCTGCGGTGGATCAGTGAGTACCACCATGGCGAAAACTAAATTTTCTGCAAGTGCGAAGTTATGGAGTTACATAAAGGAATATGTCCCCCATGATCCTGAAATAACAGCCCCATCTTGTGTATCAGTATCAATGGTTCCATAACGTGCAGAAAGAATTGTTGAAGTTTTTTTTTTTTTTTTTTTTTTTTAAATGTGTGGGTACATATACGCTGATGTAATAGTTTCTGCGTTTCCAAGATTTATCATTAAAGGTCTTCGAAACACACGAAAAACTGATGCTAATAATGCAAATGTATTTTCCACCAATCTTCGTGCGCCTAATTGTCTGTAATTGTATATTCCGTTCTTAGAACCTTTTTGTTAATGTCTGGATAAGACTTCAAAACGTGTACCTAAAGGAGAAAAGCGCTATCTAAACGTAAGAAGATAATTTACTGCAGGGAGTCGGAAGTGCGTGTTCAATTTTTATTGGTTTTTGGTAAAATAAAAATCTGCGCTTGACAACCAATATTGACATAGAAGAAACAGTAGTTAGCATCCCCATTAAAACACTACCGAGGCGTATTCAGTTTTGTTTCGTTTATTGCTGTTTGCGAAGATCGAATAAGCAGCAGCTGCCACTGCTACAGATGACATGACGCAATCAGCTGCCGAACAGCTTGAAATGCTACAAACAACGCGACAAGTAGCAAGCGACAACTGGCAACAAATTCTTGGCCGACATTCGACAAAGTATGAAGACGCACGGCGACATGTGGCAACAAAATAACGCGTGCAGCCTGCTACATGTAGCTCGTTGTTGCCTCAGTGGAAACGCGCCTTTACAATCGAAACTGTCGACTAACTCCAAAATCGGTTTGGCAGCCTTGGCATAGATCAGTGGTTCCCAATTAGTGGTACGTATACTTCTAGGGGTACGTGAGGTTGCTCCCGGGGGTACGCGAGGTTCTCTCTTGAATAGAGTATTCAATAAGATAATTGAAAAAAAAAAACAATTACGCAAACATTACTACCGCCAAAATATATTTTAAGACACTCAAACGGTGTGTGTGTGAATTAAATTTCTGTAATGCTGTGGTTGTGCGAAGCACTAGACTGGAATGAACGCAGAGGCAAATGTAGCTATAAGGGGGTACGCGAGCTTGAGCTCTTTCTTGAAGTGGTACTCGGGAAAAACTATTTGGGAACCACTGGCATAGATCATTGTGTGAATCCGCCTAAAGCCGCGTTCCCACGATCCCTTGTAACGAAGGTGGGACGGGACGGGACGAATACTCAATAACACGCCATGGGAACAGGGCCACCTCTGCTAGCGGGGAGGAGACGCAGCTACCCACTCTGTGTCGGTAAACATCACAGGCGTGTGTAGTGGTGTGCTGTTTCCATCTGTTTGCTGCAGTGGTGTGCACCCCTTCTGTTGCTGTAAAGTGCTCTGTGCCAAACGACAGTAGGCAACGTGGTGGGGAGGTGGCGGCGAGGTAAGCTAGGACTACCCTGCGGCGCGCGCTCGTCCCTACACTTCGGCTAATGAGGTCCCGTCCCGTCCCGCCTCTGTTACAAGAGATCGTGGGAATGCGGCTTAATAACCACAGTCGGAACGGCTGGTATAAGGGGACCATAACTGATCCTGCTCGAAGCCACACTGGCAGGTTAGCAATGCGGGGTAATGTGGAGTCTTTATCTGAAGATGGCGACAGTGATGTGATCGCCGAAATATTGTGTCATAACACTTCGTTAACTTGGCTAGTTACCCGAGACCATTTTATAAATTCTCAACGTCGCACAGTGGGGCGAAATCTCAAAAAGCTGGGCAAAATATGGAAACGTTATCCAAGTTTAATCAAACTTTGTAAAAAATCGGGTTTGAGAACGCTAATTACGATTCCAATGTCAAAATTGAAAAAAAAACACTGGATGGCGGATTAAAAATTAAAAATGGTCTAAAATGTTTCAATTGTCATACAAATTTGTATACAGGGTTTAATAAGCTCGCTGATACCGATTCCAATGTTAACATTGCAAAAAAGAACAAATGGCGGATTCAATATGGCAGATTAAAAATAAAAAGGGTTAGAATTTAATACATTTCAAAAATTGAAAAATTTTTGAATTATAAATTTTTGTGGATAAAAATGTGGTGTAACTATACATTCCTATTTCCTTTCGTATGAAGCCAACTTTATCGTCGTTCTCGTTGGTTGGACCAGCAGATTCTGGAGCAATAAAATATAACTTCTATTAGCATTTTATATCCCATAAAATCTATTTAAAAGTAACCCCATACATACAGGTATTATTAAAGATTATTTAAAAAGAGGAAGTTAATTTTGTCTGGTATTCTTCAGTATATCGTATTAATTAAGATAATTCCGCCAATAACAGACTAAGTTATAACCAAAAATTTCGCACACCTATAGGTGTATGCGAGATTTGGAAGAACAATGTTTTAAACTGCTAGATTTTGAAATAATGTGTTATTTCAGATATGTAGATGATAGTTTTATAATAATACCAAAAAACAAAATTGATTATACTTTAAATATTTGTAATAACTATGACAATAACTTACAATTTACACATGAAATTGAAAAAGACCAAAAACAAATACCGGTAAACTGCAGATAAATTAAGCTGCACTAATTGTGGAATAGCAGTTTATAGCAGATTTTTTTTGTTGAGATTTCAATAGATAAATAGTAGAGAATGAAGTTAAAATAAGGTTCGTTGTGGGACTCTGTGGAGCTTATAGCTGTTTTCATTTTTGAAAAAGAAAAATACAAATTAACTGTTCAAATTTGTTTAAAAATAATTTATTAAATAAATAACTTTAAAATGTTTTTTATGTATTTGTAATACATGTAAACATTGTACTCACCATCACGATCTCTGTCCATTTTGAATGATGAAAATTGCTCAAAACTGAAAACTTTTACATCAGTTCAAAGTAACGGTTGATTTACTTCCTTTGTATCTCGCAATAGTTGCTCGCTCAACGGTCACCTTTCAAATCATGTACAGCATCTGCGTCAAGCCTCAGACCTATTCTAACCATGAAGTTAGACACTTTGGGAGTCAGTCTACCCAGCTGTATACTTAAAATTCCCTAAATAAAAACTTTATTTTTCCACTTTTGGCCAGCTTTTTGAGATTTCGCCCCACTATGCGTCGCCGAGAGAAATTACGTTGTTATCCAAGATAATATTTGAAAATAGTAATACGAATTTTCATCGGATAATTTGTCGAATTTCTCTCAGCTTATTAAACAGTAAATTAAGCCTCATTATTCTACCGAGCGTTGTATGTGAGCGGTAACGCTCTGGACTCGAATGATGCGGGTTCGACTTCCAATCCAGCCATCTAGGTTTCACGAAATCACTTTAGTCAAATGACCGAGCGTAGTGGGTGAGCGGTTTACGCTCTGGCCTCGCATTGGGGACGACACAATCCGGGCATCGAGATTTGGGTTTTGCATGGTTTCCCCAAAAAACTCTAGGCGAATGCCGGGATGCTTCCTTCAGAAGGCCATGACCTAATTCCTTTCCCTTCCTTGTCCCCATTCCTATTCCGCCTCTGACGATCTCGCCGTCAACGAAGCGTAAATAAGTGTAAAAAAAAATTTCAGTAAAATGTTTGGATGGTTCATTCAAAAGGCCATGGTCAAATTAGTTCCCCTTCCTTTCAAAGATTCCTTATCTCGTCGAAGAGGTATAAAACCAAAAAACAATAAAAAAATTCCAATACTTGGCCTATAGATGAAACTTTTTCCACTCCCTCACGATCGAAATGCTTTCCACCTAAACCTCTATATCACAGGACTCTCATCCAAATGTCTCCCAACACAGCAAATTTACCATACCAGTTACTAAGCAGGCTTGAAAAAAATATATCGATGTATTAACATATCGATATTTTTTCATAAAATAATCGATATTTATCGTCGATATTTTTATTCTCGATATATGAAAAATCGATATTTTTATTAACTGCCAATTTTATATTTTTATAAGAATCAGTCTCTAATTTAATTTGTTGCATATATATTGAATAAATCTGAACTAGTCTTAATAAAACGAATTCGTGGTAATTTAACAGTTTTTATTTATCAACGGTTAACAGGTTTAAAAAGATGTTAAATTTTAACATGTTTACATTAAGGTCGATGTAATTTTTTGTCAACATAATTGAATTTTATCGGTTAGATTATTTTTGATCAAGTTGTTTGACTGATTGAAAAAATTAGAAACATTAGTACCGAGCGTGGTGGGTGAACGGTTAACGTTCTGGCCTCGCATTCGGCAGGACGGCGGTTCGAATCCCCGTCCGGGCATCCAGATTTGGGTTTTCCACGGTTTCCCCAAATCACTCCAGGCGAATGCCGGGATGCTCCCTTCAAAAGACTATTGCCGAATTCCATCCCGTTCCTTGTCCCCAATCCCATCCCGCCTCTAATGACCTCGACGTCGACGAGGCGTAGAGCAATAAGTAAAAAAATGGCAATAGTTTCTATAATTTCCACATGTGTCTTTAAGTTTCTTAAATAGTTTGATATATTTTATGAATATTTTTTAGAAAATTACTGGTTTTAGGCAAAAATATCGATAGTGTTTATATAAATATTGATACCACATTTATCGATATATTTTTTCATTTGTCCATCTCTATTACTTCAGAGCAATTTCCACAAAGAAATTTGAGTACAAGAGAGTGACTTCACCATTTAAGAATCTAAATTTATATTACAGCAATATGCCGGTGGTATTTAAACTGGCGGATTAGCATTCAGACTGCGAGAATGACCATACGTTTCGTCGCAGCGTGAACTTCTACACCGATAGACGGGATTTTGAACGCTAGGAGTACGATGAGGTATGTTTCGTCTTCACGCGGAGCAGAAAAGATGAGAAGCAAATAAAACAGTGTCTGTGTACGTATGTGTTTGTTTCTTTGAACGCGATTCAGACAAAAACTTACTATGAGCGTCGTCCCCGCCTCTATTGTAGATTTTACGTATCAAATACAGGAGTTGGAAAGGGTGCAAAGAAGGGCTGTTAGATTTGTTTCTGGAAATTATCGTAGAATGCAATCAGTGACGGATATGATAAAGGAGCTGGAATGGGATTCATTGCAAGACAGGAGGAGGATGAGGGGGGTCATGGGAGTGTACCGGGCGTATACTGGCGATGAGGCATGGAAAGATATTGCAATAGGTATGAAAAGTAGTGCATGGAAGGGACAAGATGACCATGACCACAAGCTGGCACTCAATTTCAGGCACAAGGGTGTGGGAAGATTCTCTTTTTTAGGTAAGGGTGTCAGGGATTGGAATGAGTTACCAAGAGAAATGATGGATAATTTACCGAAAACTTTGAAAGAATTTAAAGATAAAATTTGTAGAGGGCAAATGTAGGTGGGTGCAGGGTAAGGGGAAGATGGGTGTGTAGGGAAATTGCCACCGGAGCCTGTGCTCCATTGGAATTAAAATTAAATTAAAAAAAAAAATAGTTGCTGAGGGGATGTTTACCACTCCGTGGGAAGACGAATGAGGGTAGGTTATATAAAATCGATGTTTTTCACGGCGTTGTATATAACCAAACCCTTCTCGGGCTTCCGGCCGCGTTAATAAGGTGTCATACTTGTGGGACGTTTCGAAGGCATATATCTCAACCCTCATCTTCAACCAAATGTCAATGATTATCCTTCTATGCGCGAAGAACGCTTTTTGGATGCGTAAGATCTTATGACCTCGCGTCACCAACATGCTCTAATAGCAGTCATCTGTAGCTATAAGCGTGACGCGTTGCGCTTGGACAGCAGTGAGAGTATAGATTACACTTGTATCTTAGAAAAAGAGAATGTTTGTTTGTTTGTTTATTCGGCTTCTATGCGATCCTACAAGTATAACATTCATCCGATTGCTATGAACCTTTGGTGAGTTATTGTGTGCGTGCCTGAAAAAACAAAAGGAAAAAAAACCCAGTATAGGCTTTGTACACTCCCATGACTCTCTTCACCCTCCTTCTATCCTCCAATGAATCCCACTCCAGCTCCTTTATCATATTAGTTACCGATTGTGTTCTGCGGTAATTTCTGGAGAAAAACGTGGCAGCCCTCCTCTGCACCCCCCCCCCCCCCCAACTTCTGTATTTGATACCCAAAATGTGGGTCCTATACTACACCACCATATTCCAGCAGTGGTCAGACCAAAGTTTTGTACCCCAGTTCCCTAACTTCTCTAGTGCATCCCCTCATCACTCTTTCCAACAGGTGAAGGATTTTGACCCTTTCCCTACCACCTGTCCAATGTGTCCTGCCCAGTTAAGTTTGCTGTGGCACGGTATTTACATTTCGAGTCTTCAATAAGTAGCTCCTTCCCCACTTTATAATTGTACCTGGTAGCAGTACCAGATTGGGTTAAAGTGGCTAAGACAGGGGCGGAATGCGCAGCCAATAGAAACTCAGTCACCAGGTTTAATTTAATTTAATTGCAATGGAGCACACGCTCTGGTGGCAATTTCCCTACACACCAAACTTCCCGCTATCCTTCACTCACCTACATTTGCTCTCTACAAATTTTAACTTTAAATTCTTTTAAAGTTTTCGGTAGGTTATTTATCATTCCCCTTGGTAACTCATTCCAATCCCTGACACCCTTACCTAAAAAAGAAAATCTTCCCACACCCTTGTGCCTGAAATCGAGTGCCAGCTTGTGGTCATGGTCATCTTTTCCCTTTCATGAACTACTTTTCATACCTATTGCAATATCTTTCCATGCCTCATCGCCAGTATACGCCCTGTACACTCCCATGACCCTCCTCATCCTTCTCCTGTCTTGCAATGAATCCCGTTCCAGCTCCTTTATCAAATCTGTCACTGATTGAATTCTGCGATAGTTTTCAGAAACAAATCTAGCAGCCCTTCTTTGCACCTTCTCCAACTCCTGTATTTGATACTCAAAATGTGGGTCCCATACTACATTACCATTTTCGAGCAATGGTCTGACCAAAGTTTTGTAACTCAGTTCCTTTACTTCTCTCGTACATCCCCTCATCACTCTCTCCAACAAATGAAGGATTTTGAAACCTTTTCCTACCACATGTCTAATGTGTCCTGCCCAGTTAAGCGTATTAAGGTTATTACGTCCACACGGAATTATTATTATTTAGTATATTGCAGCTACAAGTATGACGTAATGCGCGTA
Organism: Vandiemenella viatica; assembly: GCA_031002005.1. Lineage (NCBI taxonomy): Eukaryota > Metazoa > Arthropoda > Insecta > Orthoptera > Morabidae > Vandiemenella > Vandiemenella viatica. The sequence continues at coordinate 127,875,864 of CM061918.1, forward strand.
TGATATTCATGGTTTTAAGTATTTCACTTCTGCCTTCAGTCCCCAATGACTGCCACGTTTTTTTTTTTTTTTTACGTTGCGGCATTACGCGTCGTCAAGGTCGATGTCATTAGAGGCGGGAAAGAGGTATGGGCACGGGAAAGAATCCAGCCATGGCCTTTTGAAGGAACCATTCGGCCATTTGACACGAGCGCTTTCGAAAAACCATGGAAAACCCAAATGTGGATGCCCGGACGGGGATTAGAACCCGCGTCCTCCCGAATGCGAGGCCAGAGCGTTAACCGTTCACCCAACACGTTCTGTTTCGAGCTCTTGATTCTCTGCATTACCTTCTTCTTCTTACTAAAATGGCGGATCTCTAACCTGAGTCCATACTACTCTACATCTAGGATGGGACTGATACGATCAAGCTTTATAGCCTGCCTGTGTGATGGGAGAAGTTGGTTAATTCTTCTGAGTTTTGCAGCGTCTTAACGAGCCCTCACGCGCGAGGCTAAATTGGAATGGCATTCCTCGTCTTTCCACAGAGAAATCAGTTTAATTAGAAGGCTTGAGTCAACTTCGCACGGTTTGCTCCTCTGATGCGTGAGTTTTCTCTTACTATGAGAAGAGACGCTTTGGCTCAATTCTCATGGAGGTACCGCTAGGAAACACGGCCTGGCTATACGAATATCTGTTTTCTACGTTTTACCTAAATCACTCCAGGAAAAAGCCAGGTAGGTTGTTTCAAAAGACCTTCGTCGAATTCCTACCCATTCCTTGTCCTCAGGCCATGTCCACCTCTAATAACTTAAAATTTTACGGTTAAAAAGCTCCTACTAAACACAAAATTTTATTTGAAAGGTCAAAAGTGATTAGGGGATGCATTAGAGAAGTAAGGGAATTTTTGTTACAAAACTCTGGTCAGACCACTGCTGGAATATGGTGGTGTAGTATGGGATCCACATTTTGGGTGTCAAATACAGGAGTTGGAGGGGGTGCAGAGGAGGGCTGCCTGGTTTGTCTCTGGAAATTACCACAGAACACATTCGGCAACTAATATGGTAAAGGAGCTGGAGAGGGATTCATTGGAGGATAGAAGGAGGGTGAAGAGAGTCATGGGAGTGTACAAAGCCTATACTGGTGATGAAGCATGGAAAGATATTGGTGGGAAAATTAAGAGAGGTGCTTGGGAGGGTAAGGTTGACCATGACCACAAGCTGGCACTTGATTTCAGGCATCAGGGTGAGGGAAAATTTTATTTTATAGGAAAGGGAGTGAGGGACTGGAATAAATTGCCAAGAGAAGTGATGAATAATTTACTGGAAACACTGAGGGAATTTAAAGTAAAAATTAGTAGAGGGCAAAAGTGGGATGGAGGAGGAAGGGAGAAGGATGGGTGTGAAGGGAGAGGAATTTTATCAATTATTACTATTATAAAATTACTCGGAAAACCTTTTGTCAATCAACACATTTTTTTGCCCCTGTGTTGTGTTTGTATTTTATGCCTCGTCGACCAGATATGAATTAAGGAAATTAGAGACCGCTAGTATCGACTCACGCTTGCCCGGATACTCCTGGGTCGTTCTCCATTTTCGAACCAAATCGTATACAGGGTGAGTCAAAAACATTGTAATGATATAGAAATTTATTGAGATGCATTGAGGTGTTCACGGGTGTACCGGCGGATTGTTTTCTGAAAACGCAACACTATCCGGGGTGAAGACTTCATTGCGAACATACGCCGAGAAAGTCTCCGTTCTTACATTTATTGAAATAATTTACAGAATCGGTAGACGTGTCACTTTGTAGCAAACAACCTCAAGTTTCACGTAAAAGTGTCAAGTGTCATTTTGGTTCGATGGGACTATCATTTGTCATGCGGCAAACATCCCACCGGTATGTGAGTGGACACTTTCCCGGCGTAGTGATGAAATATAATCTTCACGGGTGTTCAGCCGGATGGTGTCAAAGTAACACGACGTTTCGACAGCAAGCTCGGCTGTCTTCATCAGGTATCGGTGTCTGCTGGCTGTCGTAAGCTGGCTGTCACCGCGTCGACTGACTTAGCTCCTCGACGCACCTCCTTGTCCGGTAATCAATTTCTTCCCACCCTCGTTGCAGCAAATCTGGCGTAACTTCTGCAAGGGTAGCGTAAATTAGATTTTTTAAGTCGGCCAAATTAATTGGTCCGGGAGGAACACACACACGATCTTTAATGAAACGCCAGAGAAAGAAATCCAGTGGTCAGCTAACAGACTGCCTTGTTTTGCAGTATACGTCTGCTAAGTACTATCAAAATCGGATAAAACTATGGGTTTATACAGAGATCATTTGAAAAAATTGAGGGGTGTATAGGGGAAGAAGAGGTGGTTTTTTGTGTAGAAATCTTCCCAGGCACGAATAGAATAACTCATCACCACGTTGCCTAGTGTCGTTTGGCACAGTGTACTGTACAGCAACAGAAGGGGTGCGCACCGCTGCTGCAAACAGATGGCAACAGCGCACCGCTGCACACGCCTTTGATGTTTACCGTCACAGAATGGGTAGCTGCGTCTCGTCTCCGCTAGCAGAGGCGGCCCTGTTCCCATGGCGTGTGGTTGAGTATTCGTCCCGTCCCGTCCCGTCTCGCCTTCGTTACAAAAGATCGTGGGAACGCGCCTTAAGACGTACAAACAGTACCGGATTAACCACGTAGCAGGAGGTAGCAAATGCTACGGGCCTCTCGCGCCTTCTATGGGGCTTCACTCCATCTAGGCTAGATGGGCGACCTTTTAATCAGGGGCCCCTTCTTCACATTTGCTACGGGCTTTTGCTTTTTATAACAAGTATATCTATACTTTGACAGCTGTCCAAGCACAACACGTCATACTTATAGCTACAGATGACTGCTATTAAAACATGGCTGAATTCCTTCCCGTTCCTTGTCCATCAGTCCCATCCCGCCTCTAATGACCTCGACGTCGACGAGCCGTTAAAACATAAGTAAAAAAAAGTAAACATTTACTACCTTTCCTCGTATCTGCTCGCGCATCAAATTGAGAGTCTCTGTATACTGTTTGAGAACATCCGATGTAGAGTTATGAAGGATGGCTCCATAGCGGTGATCCTCAACAGGTGGTACCGGAAGGTAAACACGGCGTGGGAATCAATCAGAAGCTGCGAGGAAAGCGGAGAAAGTGGAGACATCGCCACCGATCAGGTTACTGTAACGGAAGAGCAAGGTCGCTAACCCCAACACAATCGCAGGGATACCACACGGTCGCCAGCCTATCTGTTACCTCCTACACGAGGAGGTGGCAAAACTGCTGCATATACCTCCTAATATCGTGTGGGACACCCATGTGCCCGGCGAAGTACAACATCACGATGCGAAATTGACTCAAAAAGTCGTCAGAAGAAATATTCAACCGTTCGTAACTCCGAAACTGTTGTCGTGTCCCAGATATCTTCGACTACATCCATTTTTGATGATCCACGTGGCGCAATAATGCTGGAATCGGTCCAGAATGTCATTCAAACTCGTTGAAATGACGCATTATGGTCTTGATTCAGTTCATTGTCATTGGGTAACGTGAAGCCCATGAATGGTTCCAATGGTCTCCACAACCTGAACAAAACCATTTCCAGTCAAAGGTCGGTTCCGCTAGACCAGAGGTTCCAGTTTTTATTTTTACTTAGGGCTTTACACCTGGTTGACCTCGAGGTCATTAGAGGTATGACAGGACTGGGGACAAGGAACGGGAAGAAATTCGGCGAATACAATGAATAGTAAGGCTAAGGGGTTTGTAATAGGATGAAAGAGGAACTGCCTCATTTGTTTCAATTGTTTATTTGTTTAGTGTAATAGGTACGTAACAAAAGTCGACGCCAGTGAAGCAGTTTATTAATATCTCTGTCATATGTGCTGCTGCTATCTAGTGGCTTAGTTCTGAACTGCCTTATGCGCGTGAATTTCACAGTTATTACTTTTGCCCTTTAAGGGTCAAATTTCGAAAAATTTCTTTCTCAATTTATAATGATGTCTGACTGAAAACCTTAATCTTTTAAACGATACCTCATTTATATATTTAGGTTACGTGTCAATGAAAACAAATGACTCATAACAACAAAAAAAACACGTTATTGAATTAATGATACTTTTGTCCTTGAAGGTTCGAAATCCGAAAAAATCCCTTTCTTAAAAGATGATGTGACCACGGCGGAGACCTTAATATTTAAAATGATACCTCATTTATCTTTATCGGTTAGGTATCAAGGGAGATAAATGGCTCGTGACATAAAAACACGTAGTAGAAATATTGATATTTTTGCTCTTTAAGTTTCTAATTCCGAAAAATTCCTTTCTTAAAATATGATGTGACCAAAGTGGAGACCACATGCTTTAAAATGACACCTCATTCATCGATTTCGGTTAAGTATGAAGGGAGATAATGGCTTGTGACAAAAAAAATCTTAAAGAAATAATCTGTATCATTAGCCAGTCAAGTACTTAAGCAGGTTAATGTCACGTGACATCCCGAGTTACTTTCCAGGTGGAACAATAGCCAACGTCCGTTTTTTAATTTACTGCTGAGTGTCAAGGGATTATACGAGATATATATTCGGGCTCCCAGGCCAGATGGGCAACTTTTTTTTTTTTTTTTTTTTTTTTTTTTTTTTTTTTAAAAAAAAAAAAGGTCTGCCAAGTCACGTGAGGTTTGCTGACGGGGGCTTCCTCTGTTGGGGGCCCCCTGAGCTGACGTTGGGTGCCACCTGAGTTTAGCTTTTGGGCTCCCTGAACTTTTGGAGGTCCCAGTGCACGGCACCGCCTAGTCCTCCGATAGCTACGCCACTGGGAACCAGTCGGAAGCTTCTCTCGCTTCTTGTTCTCGGATTTCTCACTTTCACTGCGAACGCTGGAGGAAGGTTGTGTCAGCGGTCCGAGTCGATTTGACGCCGAAAGCGAGAGTCGATCATTCAGGTCGATGACCTGACACTCCCCACAGCGTTTGTTCGACGTGACGGCTCGCATAGCCTTACCGCAACAATACGAGAACATGTAGCCTGTGCGAGTCCGTTACAGACTTACACACGCAGGGCAGGCGCTAGGAATTTAGGGCCCGGTGTAAAACGGGTGACCTTTTTTTTTTCTTTCATCTCTACAAACTGGCCTGGCGACAATGAGCCAATGGGCGGATTTCTTCGTTCCGAGACTGGGGGCCCCTGCAGCCGGTGATCGGGGCCCCCCGTCAGCCGTCGGGGCCCGGGTACATTTGACCCGCTTACCACCCCCTAACCCCCCCCCCCTGTACACACGCTACCCGCCTGTCTGTCGCCGTACTGTTAGTTTTCAAAATTTCGTGACAAAATATGTTATTTGTCTCGAAAGCAGGGTCGCATGTGCTTGCTAGTGATACACAGTATTTCGTTGTCAAATTTCAACAAGATCGATTCAGCCGTTCAGTCGTGAAAACGTAGCAGAGTCACTTTCGCATCCATAGTATTAGTGAAGATTTCTCAGCATTCTAACTTTACATCAGAATGTAACATAGCTTTGTTTCACTCTCACCACAAAGCGCTTTACGTTATACAAAGTCCCGTCAAATTCAGAGCCCGTAGTATTTGTTTGAATCACGTTTTTTTTTTTCTAAAGGTCATTAAAAATTCCGCAAACTCATCTTTTTGGAAAATGTCTTAAATGTACAGACTTTCTCCGGATACAGTTTTTTTTATTTTTTAAAAATATTTATAGATAGCCTAATTTGACTAGGTTTTATATTTGGGGGTGTATTTTTGAAGTGAAAACTTCAAAGGAGCGTTACGCGGTGTTTGGACGGGGGTAAATCTGTGAGATAGTGACGTCACGTCAGCGACACGCGTATGATATGCGCGTTGGACGCTTCTCGCTAAATCTTTATACAAACACACCACACAGTTTTTATCAGATTTTGATGGAACTTTGCGTTCGTATACTACAAAACTAATAGAAAAACAGAGTTTACGTTTGATTTACAGAAACCTAGGCCTTCTCTTCCTTTCCCCTAAACTTACCTTCTGTCACCGTTGTTCATACAAACCTACAGTTTTTATCTGTTTTTGTTAGTACTTAGCAGACGTATACTTAAAAACAAGGCGGTCTGGTAGCTCAGTGGTTAAGTCGCGCACTTCCGAAAGTTCTCTCTCCGGTCGCGGGTTCAAATCTCGCGGTGAGCAGTAATGTTTATTAGTTGTATTTGACTATATGAGCAACGCCGGGACGTTCCGTGGTTCTGATTCCACGTTAAACTGTAGGCCCCTGAATAAAGGAATTGTCCTTCCTGCCTCTGACACAATAGCTTGGTACATCTCCTTCGGGAAGATTCGACGAACCGTCGGGTTGTGGACTAAGTTAGATTTTTAGTTATTGAAGTGAAAACTTCTTTAGGCGCGTTGGGCGATTTTTGAATGGATAAAATCTTGTGAGTGCGCATCACCGACATAGCAATGCTGCGCTCTGGTGGCTCAGCGGTTAAGGTGTCTGACTAAGCCAACGAAAGGTCCCCGGTTCGAATCCCTCTCTCAGTGGGGGTGTTCATAGACCATTAACCCGACCTTCCCCTCTGACACAGCTTGTTGTGTAATGTGAAGTACACCAGAACGCTTCCTTCGTTCTGATTCCACGTTAAACTGTTGGTCCCTGTACCCGGTAGCACTACCGGGTTAGGTTAAGACAGGGGCTGAAAGCGCAGGCAATAGAAAACCCTGTCACCAGGTCATTACGACCATAGAGAATTATTATTATTTAGTACTAGCTGATACCCGCGACTTCGTACGCGTGGATTAAGAATTTCTTTGCCAGAATTGAATATAGAAAGTTGTTGGTAACGAAGGATTGGTCCCAAACAACACCGAGTCGGCATAATATGACAGGAAAGCCATCACTATATCATTCTACCTTCGAACCTCTCTCTTAAAGAGACTGAATTTCCAACATATTTAAAAACAAACGAAAGGAGGGGAAGCTTTATTTCAGCTTGGTCTTTTCTTCATTCTTCAGCATGAGCATCCGATTCTTGGGTTCTAATAACTTTAGCTGCTCGTGCTCTGCTAGAGCTACAACTTAGGCCAGTTTACGCCCGCAAGGCATGGCAAAGAAGAAGGCAAAATAAACTGGTGCCAGAAACATTTAAGCAGACACAAAGTAATAGGACAGAGAAAATCGACATCTAAACTAAATAATACGTTTTTTATCTAAACGAAATTTTATTAACAAATTATACACTAACATAATGCGCGAGAAGCATAGCTTGAGCAAGCGACGTAACATTACAGACTAACACACACATCCGTCTCTCGGTCACCATTTCATAAGTTCTCAAAATTTCGTGACTACAACTGTAAATCATACCGAAAAAAATGTCCTGTGCCCTCCCTACAGATTTTCTTGTCAAATTCTGTCAATATTGGTATAGGCATTTAGCTATCAAAACGTAACAAAAAGGCAGACTTAATTCCGCATTTATAGTATTATTACTGCAGATCACACACAGACTGTTGCAAATCAGCCCTTAGGGATCAATTCAACATAAAAAATGTACACCTACAGCATTGCAAGACTACCTACTATTTGACTCGCATTGCACCCCTAACTTTGTGATATCTACAGTTATCATTCAATCCGAATAACCGACGGCCCAGGCGTGACTCTTACGATCAAAAACAATTTTTAAAAATCTTAGCCTCCACGGAGATTTGAACCGGAGACCACAGTCCAAACTTTAGTAAGCAAGCGCTTTAACCATTGAGCTACCTGAGCACTATATGGAAAGGCAGTACAGAGACCTCCATATCCAACGCGTCTGTCTATCGCCGTTCAGTAATTTTTCAAAATTATAAGACAACATGTATTATTTGTACAGATAATTTTTCAACCAAATGTAGACAGTATTTTTCTCCTTGTTTCAAAGGATAATTGTGCAAAGTTTCATCGAGATCGGATGAAAACTGTGGATTTGTATGAAGAACAAACAAACAAACAAACAAACAAACATACATACATACATACATACATACATCTTTATGTATATAGATATCTGTGGCTATGAGTAAGACATGTTGCGCGTATGATATTAATGGTTTTAAGTTTTCACTTGTGTTGCCAGTCACCAATGATCAATGATTATTTTTCCTTAATGTGAGGAGAAGTGTTTTGTTGTGCTCCGAGGATCGCTCGACAGCCATAACAGGGGGAAAGCCACGTCATGGTTACAGTGGAGCTGTTTTCCTTTCAAGTTCACTCCATTCTGTTGTTACGTGGAGAAAGCAAACCAGTTTGTCTGCTCCGCCCGTGACACTGAGAGAGGTGAAGGGCTATGCGACCGCACAGTGACTATGACCTGCCCAGGAGTCGCTGTTATGTTTGTTTACAACAACAACGATCATCTGCAGGTCCAATAAAAAATCTCCAGTTTTCAAAACTTTCACATGGTTGTATTAAATTAATCAATACTTGCATTGCTTGTGTTTCAATAGTGGAGGACTTAATGTATTTTTTACATTTTGTTAAAATGGTAAATTTATATTTCTTTCCATACCTTTGGGTGACCTGTGGCAACATATCGTTGGATCCAACAGTAGAGTTAGTAATATCCATACCACGCCATGAACCAAGATACAATCGTTCTGGAGGACAACTCTTTTGATGTGAATCGGGAGTTATGTTGAAATAATTTGACTTGTGACATACATTATGTAGCATATCTGAACAACAAGCTGTATTATCTAGAACTGTGAAAGTAACGAGAAATTCTGTACCCGTGTGTATTCGTTACTAAACTAATCAATACCCGTTACTTTCGAATCGTTACTCGTTACTTTCGGTACAATCGAACAATAGCATGAAGCATCGCATCGCATACGTGACGACTTCGTTCGTAGTTGACAAAGTTTTAGTAAATTGTTTATTTAATAAAATAAGTTTAGGTAAGTTGTACATTTGGATAAAACTTAAAGTCAAGTGATTAGCACATTGATCTTACGGAAAACCTCTGAATGTACACATGATTTACTGTAATGAAATTATATATAATCTAATTACGAAACAAACACCTGTTTAGAAGAAAATCAAGTTAAATTTTCAGTTAAAATTTATGACTACATGGAAAATGGATGTAGCGTCTGAAGAAAGGGTTAACGTGGGAACCATTCAAAGAAATATCATCGATATAGGCTTTCGGAGCCGAAGGCCCACTCGTGTACTCTTGCTGAGTGCACGACACAAAGCTTTACGCCTCACCTGGGCCCGTCAACACCAACATTGGACTGTTGATGATTGGGAACATGTTTCCTGGTCTGACGAGTCTAGTTTCCAATTGTTTCGAGCGGATGGACGTGAACGGGTATCGTGACAACCTCATGAATTCATGGACCCTGCATGTCAGCAGGGGACTGTTCAAGCTGGTGGAGGCTCTGTAATGGTGTGGGGCGTGTGCAGTTGGAGTGACATGGGACCCCTGCTACGTCTAGATACGACTCTGACAGGTGACACGTACGTACGCATCTTGGCTGGTCACCTACATCCAATCATGTCCATTGTGCATTCCGACGGATTTGGGCAATTCCAGCAGGATAATGAGACACCCCACACGTCCAGAATTGCTACAGAGTGGCTCCAGGAACACTCTTCTGAGTTTAAACACCTCCGCTGGCCACCAATCTCTCCAGACGTGAACATTATTGAGCATATCTGGGATGCCTTGTAACATGCCGTTCAGAAGAGATCTCCACCCCCTCGTACTCTTACGGATTTATGGACAGCCCTGCAGGATGCATGGTGTCAATTCCCTCCAGCACTACTTCAGACATTAGTCGAGTCCACTCCACGTCGTGTTGCGGCACTTCTGCGTGCTCGCGGGGGCCCAACACGATATTAGGGAGTTGTACCAGTTTCATTGGCTCTTCAGTGTTTATTTATCGATCTGATTTTCATTTTCCCGTGCCTAGTGCGTGCTCGACCTGGTTTCAGTGGTCGCTGTGCTGAATTCCTGGTACTGGGAAAGGTACTCGCGCGTGTCTGGCCAGTGAAAGTGACCCTCTCAGCAAACTGGACTAATCGACTTGGCACCACTCACCTCACGGCTTCCCCCCAATTGTCCTTTCCACCGCATTTCTAGTCTGACGGCAAAACGTGTCTATAACCCCCTACCCAAGGGGGCATCCATAAATTACGTGAGGTCAAATGGGGGAGGGGGGGGTCCGGCGAAATCTCATCAAATCTCACCCATGGGGGTGGAGGGGGGGGGTCTACGGAAATCTCACGTGAGGTTTTAAAATTTTTTTCACATAATAGAGCTAAACCAAAAAAGGTCTACAAAATGGTCGATTTTAGGGAGGAATTTCGTCGAAAAAACGGATTTTGAAGGGTGAGACCTAAAAAAAATGGGGGGGTTCTCACGGACCAGATCTCACCAGACGGGGGGGGGGGGGTCCGGCCATATCTCACAAAATTTCACCAGAGGGGAGGGGGGGGTCCGGAAATCCGGAAAAACACCTCACATAATTTATGGATGCCCCCCAACTCCGTGTTAGGGACTTAAATCTCCCCCTTTGCATGGTGAACGTGTAAATCAGGGGTGACCAACCCAAATGATCTTGCGGGCCACTTTTGAAATGCATCATAACTCCGCGGACCGCATATAAAATTATATATCCCCATATTAGATTTAGACCTACTACAGACATTTTTTTCGAGTGAAAAGTTGAAACATAATGAGTTATTATTATTATGTTTACTATTATTCTTACATGTTAACATAGGTAATATAGTAATAATAATGACACTAAACGTACATTTTAAAGAAATATATAACATTAAAAATGATATATAAAAATATATAAATGTAAATGAAATAAAATTTGAAAATGTGGATACAAAAATAATGTATTTTTTAATACATTGGTTTTCACCACTTTGGCCATTATAAAATAAATGTATTTTGTAAAAGTGTGATGAATCTCGCGGGCCAGAAAAATATTCAAGGCGGGCTACATGCGGGTTGGGCACCCCTGGTGTAAACCATTCTAATGTAACGTTCACTTCAGTCTGATCTAAACCACGTTACAAGTTGAACTTATTGATTAACCAGCTACTAGTGATCGCCCAAGGGTCGAAATTCGACCGTAATTCATTAAGTTATGTACTTTCTTTCGTGGAAGAGTAATAATTTGAATTTGTTCTATTGCGTTTGCATAGATATATTATATACTGTATACATTGACGTCATTGGCTGCGAGCGTTATTGGCTTGTGTTGTTTGCCTTAATTCCCTGCAATACCTATAAAATTAAAACGATACACTCCACACGTATTCTAAATTTTAGCTTCTGAACTAACCATAGCAAATGATGAAATCTATTTATGAATGTTTTCAAAATAATTTTTGAATTTATATTTATCGATGGTTCATTTCAATTTAGTCCATCATACAATGATTTAAAATATTCATTCTGACTTAAGGCCGTAAAACTGCTTTATGACAACATGAAGTAAATTCAGTCCTATCACCTGAAGTGACTTCTGAATCGATATGTTTTGCATTGTAAATTCGAAACTATAAAAATTTCTTGGAATGACAGTTTTTGAGCATTTAAATGTATCCATCAAAATAATTTCATCATTTTATGTGTTCACTATTTAATTTTGGTCTATTATCTTTTTGAATTTCACGGAAATAAATATTCATTCTTATTCGTCTCTCTCTCCAACCTGTGAATGTTCTATATCGGGGCATAATGGAAGTAGATGCAAACATCTGAAAGAACAAAAAATCCATAATGAAATTACTGCAATTCAAAAATCAAAAGACCGTTAACCAAAGTTTAACCT